>OY759230.1:7665152-8330152 GCA_963662185.1 Eilema griseolum
TCACCATCCTTCAACCATAAACAACAACATAAAGAATTCTTTACCAGCCTAAATGGAGTTTACAATGAACTGTCTTCATATCCAAACATCACGCTCATAGGAGATATGAATATTGACATAAAAAAAGATAATAAAAACCAGTTCAGCCTCGAGTACTTAATCTTGAATGCTTCACACGGTCTGTTGCCCACCCATTTGCTACCCACTAGAATCGAAAACTGCCTTGATCATATTTTCTTAAAAACCAATTTACCCGCTACCACCGTGCTTCTGGAATCCCATATAACCGATCATAAACCGCTAATACTAAGTATCGCAAATAGTAACCCATCTCGGAAAGGTAATTACTATGGAACCCGATTAAATTACGAAGCTGTCAAGAAAGAATTAGCGGAAACGGATTTTGCATGTATTTATACAATTGCAGATCCTAATGAGGCACTGAACAAATTCAGTGAAACAATCTCGTCTATAATATCAAGACACCAAGTTACAGTAAAAATTCCTAAAAAACAAAGAACAATCAAACCATGGATCACTCCTGGCCTGCTAAAATGTATCGCAAACCGTGATAAGATGCATACCAAAACAAAAGAGGCACCAGATAACATAATTCTGAAAATTACATATACTCGCTATCGGAACTTTTGTAACGACTTACTTAAAAGACTGAAAGCAGTTTATGAAACTAGTGAGTTAGAAAAAGCGAAGGGAAATCCCAAAGCTCTATGGAATGTAATCAAGGATATAACCCATATGCGGAAAATACAGAGCAGTTCGAGTGAATTGCTGAAACTAGGTGATGACCCTCAGTCCTCTATAAATGAAGTCTGCAATTACTATACTAATATTGGTAAGTCTTTGGCGTCAAAGATAACACCACTGAATGTCTCAGATACCCCCTCAGATGCAACTAAAATTCATCCCACGCCAGTTAATTCGTTGGTCCTGCTCTCAGTGGACGAAGCGGAAATTGAATCCCACATTCTACTACTACGCAACAGTTGTGCCGTTGGTTGTGATGGAATAACATCTTCAATACTGAAGCAGTGTCGAACCGCTGTCATACCACCCTTAACATATATTTTTAACCGATGTCTGCGGGCTGGAATCTTTCCGGACGGCCTTAAGAAAGCAATTGTTCATCCAATCTACAAAAGCGGGAATAGAAGCCATGTCAATAATTATAGGCCAATCTCTATATTACCCTCAATATCCAAAATTCTAGAAAGGATCCTAAATAAGCAGTTAAGAGCTTTCCTTGATCGGTGCCAGATTATAGCCAATAATCAATATGGTTTTAGACCAGGTATCTCCACTGAGAATGCAGTTCTGGATTTGACCGATTATGTAGCGAGGAGCTTGGATAAGGGAGACAAATGTCTGGGTATTTTTCTGGATCTATCGAAAGCTTTTGACACGGTTTCTATTCCCAAGCTCATTGATAAGATGGAACGTCTTGGTATACGGGGTATAACGTTGGATTTATTCAAGGACTACTTGACTAATCGTACCCAACGCGTCAAAATTGAAAGACACCTCAGTGATGAGCAGTACATGACCTGCGGCATACCACAGGGCAGTATACTGGGGCCTACGCTATTCCAAATATACGTTAATGATCTCTGCAAGTTGCCCCTCCAGTCTGGTAAGATCTATGCCTATGCTGACGACACTGCAATTCTTGTCCGCGGATCTAACTGGCAAAACATTAAAACAAAAGCGGAATCGACTCTAAGAGTTATCATGAGTTGGCTAAATTCCAACTTGCTGACCCTTAACTTAACCAAAACAGTATTTATTCCTTTCGCACTAAGAAGCATAACAAAACCACCTAGCACATTCACTCTAACAGCACACTCGTGTTCAAATCCATCTGAACCATGCTCATGTTTCCAACTAGCCAGAGTAGAAATGGTAAAATATCTGGGAGTGCGACTGGATGATGGCTTAAGATGGGATGAACAAATTCACGCAGTAACGACCAGAGTTATGCGACTCATACGTACCTTCAAGGTGCTACGTGAGTCAGCCAATCTTGATACTCTAAAGATGGTGTATTATGCCCTATGCCAATCAATAATAGGATACTGTATTGTGGCCTGGGGAGGTGCACACAAGACACTTCTCCTTAAAGTTGAGAGAGCGCAAAGAGCGGTACTCAAGACTATAATGAGGAAGCCATATAGGTATCCCACTGATAAGCTTCACGCCGAAACCAAAGTACTAACGGTCCGGCAGCTCTTTGTGCTACAATGTAGTCTCAGAATACATAGCAGTAGCCCCCCACCAAATAATGCCAAAAGAAGAAATACACCATCGGCTATTGGCCATAGAACTACTTTTGCAGAACACCAATTCTACGTACTAGGCCCGTATATCTATAAAAAAATACACAAGGAACTCAATATACTTGCACTAAACAGACACACAATGAAGACTATGGTAACAGAATGGCTATTAAATCTGGATTACTTCAGTACAGAATCCTTACTTATCTACTCCACGTAAGATTATAACATCTCGCTATTACATCACCATTTTCCCTTTGCACTTAAACACCCACACACTAGATATACACACACACACACACACACACACACACACACACACACACACACACACACACACACACACACACACAGGCGCGTATAATTGTCGTGATGAAAACTGTCTCTTAAGATACAGGGTTCACCCTAGTTTAAGAGGCTGAGTTTCAAATGTCCTGAACATGGCTTTCTATGTATCATGAAGCCCTCGTTTCTTTTAAAATGTATGTTTTTTTTATTGTCAGCTGTGTAATATTTTTGCAATAAACGTTATTATTATTATTATTATCTGTACAACACATGGTGCAAATAAAAACTTTGACTTCGACTTTGACACCTGATCCGTCACTGTTTAATTTGGCTGTTAGTTCTCGCTTCATTGACATGATAGCTCCCAGTGTAAAGGTACCCATCACACTTGCCCCGTTTCCACACCAGATTGCGATGACCAGCCTCTGCACCAGCAACGATCCGGAGCGGGAGTCACCAGTGGCCTCTATGAACCTCTGCCCAATCGCCTTTACATACATACATATAATCACGCCTTTATCCTCAGAGGGTTAGGCAGAGGTGATTTAACTCCCACATTTCTCCAATCCTTCAATTCGGTCCCACGTAATAGGGGGTGAGCCTATTGCCGTCTTCCGGGCACTATTGTTGATTCAAGCCATGCATCTGATGCTGAGTCTGGGCTGTAGATATCTGTCTGATGTTAAACAGCTGTATCCCTTAGTCGCCTCGTACGGCACCGCATGGGAAGAGATGGGGTGGTCCAAACTCTACTGTGCCGGGAACCACGCGGCTAACCCTTAGATATCAGTTTTACAAGTATGTATTATCACTGGAGGGTTAAGAAGAGGTGAATTAATACCCACATTTCACCAATAATTGTGTTCGGTCCCACGTAATAGGGGGTGAGTCTATTGCCGTCTTCCGGGCACTATTGTTTACTCAAGTCATGCATCTGAGGCTGAGTCTGGACTGTATATATCTATCTGATGTTAAACAGCTGTATCCCATACTCACCTTGTACGACACCGCATGCGAAGAGATGAGATGGTTCCAATTCTACTTTGCCGGGAACCACGCGGCTAACTCTTATTAATCGCCTTTACAACTTTATATATAGGCAAGTAATACTTAGTAAGGGGATCATAAAAGCTGAAAACGACACATTACTTCTGCCTTAAGATTGTTAATTTCTCGTAAGTGCAATGAGAATGTTACAACTTTGTCCGTTCCTAGGTTGCAAGGTACAATTAAGACGTGGACTTACACACTTGCATATAACGGGAGAACTTTTATTTGCATCTTTATTGAGTTGGAATGTTACTGCAACCGCAATTTAATTAGACGTAGTACGTACGGCTGCTCAACTGCTCTGGGGAACGATTAGTAAAATACGTTTTAAATAACGTACGTTTTAAAAACTTACGAATATTTAGAAAATAACGAAGAAACTACGCCAGAAAATCGTTCGTTAACCAACAGGACGGAAACTCTTTTCTTTGGAGCACCATTAAGACCTGGAATTCATTACCAGCTCACGTATTTCTTACAGTCCCGGGTCTTTAAAGCTGAGCGTGAAAAAGCATACGATGAGGCCGTCAAGCTGAGTGTCACCATTGTAACATGGTATATGAATGTAATGGTCTTTTCTGAGACTTTGCCTTCAGCTTACCATCAGGCGCGGAGGAGTCTAACTGACGTATATACAAAAGTGGAGATCACTGAAGAAATTTTGTGCTGTCAGTGGGAAGACCAAAAGCTTGTCCGGCTTTATCTTTAACACTAACGGCAGAGAAACTCTCTGTGCTTACAGGGTTGTCAGCGCGAGTGTGACTCCCTTGAATTTGCACACGCCCATAGACCATGGTAACCGCTTTCCATCAGGCGGGCCGTGTGCTTATCTGCCACCTAAGTGGTATAAAAAAAGATACTATTTAAACGTTTCAAACATTTAATGTTGCTAAAAACACTCAAGTAAAACTGTCAAGATATTTCAATGCATCTAAATAAACAGGAATATAACACATTTAAAAAACTTGTCGTATTCAATAAGGCGCTGATAGCAATCGGAGAACCCCTTGAAGTCGCATAACTTTTTATGGCCTAATATACTTTGGCACAGCGAGATAGGCATAACTTTTAAATGCAAGGCATAATGATAGGCACTTTACATGGGTACTTATTATCCTTAATATCCTCATTAGTGGGATGACCAAAGGCTTGTCCTGCTTTGTCCTCTACACTGACGGCACAAAATCTCTGTTCTTAGAGGGTCGGCAGCACGGATGTGACTCCACTGGTGTTACACACGTTCACAGGTCACGGTAACCACTTTCCATTAGGTGGGCCGTGTGCTTGCCTGCCACCTAAGTTGATATTTTTTTGCATTTTTGTTACCACCCTCCCCCATGGTGATACGTGGTGAGGTTTTACACTATTCTAAAAAAATGTACGCGATTTTAGGTAGGGTGGCACCCTACCTAAAATTACGTGATTTTTTTAGTACAAGTGATGAAGTTATTTAAAAAAGAAATCACTTTTTTCCCCATGTAATTCTGTAAAACAAAAAAATCCACAGTGAGATACTACACCCCTACCTTCGGGGGTTTACCCTTCACCCCTGGCGATATTTTTTGGCGATGTTTCTTCACTCCTGTTGAGCTTTACGTGATTGATAGACAGCCCCTAAAAATCTTATACCTGCATTTCACTATTAATTTAGTTGACTTTTATGGGAGTAACTGCAGTCTGGCCCCTAAACCTGAGAAGTTAGCGTTTACCTCCTCCTTGCCGTGGTCGTATGCCACTTAGTCTAACAAAACAATTCATTCTAGGGAAAAGTATAATATCGTTCCATCGCACAAGGCGTTCTACACGCCATAAGATAATATTCCGTTGTCGTACAATCAACCTGTGGGTGCAACGCTGCAACCAGGCGGCGTGTGTGATCAGGTGCAGTTACCGGCGCACGCGCACCCGGCCCATCTAAATATTGACACAGTCTCACAGTCTCACCCCCCACTCGCCTTGTCCTACTTTATTTATACACACATCCTTATGGATATAACTTCACGGCGAGTTGTATGGGTGGTAATCTTTATTTTTAAATTACTAAAGCTGGATTTATCCAGTGATAATCATCCTTGTCGCATTCGAGGTCTTCTCGGAGTTCCCTAACCGGTTTTATTTAATTTTAATTTCATACAAATTTCCATTAAATCTCTGTGTGGTGACGGAGAAAGAATACAAGAATCCCCACTCCATCTCATCCAAAGGGTGTCGTAAGAGGCGACTAACGGAAAAATACGCAGACGATATCACTGCGAGAGAAGGAAAACACGAAATTAAAACCTGTACCAACCCGTCTGGCCATTGTGGAAACAGTAGGCCAAAGCCTTCCAACATTGGGAGAGTCCTATGTCCAGCAGTGAACTGCGATAGGCTAATTGATTGATTGATTCCATTAAATCTCATTTTAATTTACATTTTTTTACAATTTCTCAATCATCCCATCCAATTATACTATTTACATACGTTAAACATAATAAGATATTGTATACACTATACAGGGTGTATTTTTGAAACAGGGCAGTAAGGGCAAGTACCTTAACCGTTGCAATTACAGCAAAACGTTCTTAAAAGACCTTCCCTAACTTTTTGGGACATTTTGAACTGCATTCACAGATTTTGTAAAAAACTTACAGTTAGCAAAAAAAATGCAAAAAGTTCAAAATATTGCGATACTTATTGCGGTACCACACTAATGCAGCTCCCGCATTTCGATTATTGACAAAATACGCTTCTAATAAGTCAATTTTTTCACGATTAGAAGACATTTTAGCGAAAATCCTTAATTAATAACTCATACGAAGTTTCTCAGCTGAAACTAAGTATAACACACAGATTTTCGAATCAAATTCGAAATTTGAGGGTAAAAATTCTTTTTATTTACTTTACAGTCAATTCTACCCACTCCTGGCCATAACAAAAAGTTAGACCATCGTAGAAATTTGTTTCTGTTGCCGAAATGTATGGGAAACGTTTTTGGCGATTTCTGTCTTTCCTAGTACTGAAAGCTAAAATGGTCTCATAGAGTTTTTTGATCCCCACATGAAATAGAATCGATTGGCATAAAAAAAAATTTATGGACTTTTTGCTTTTTTTTTGCCAACTGTACCTAAGTTTTTTACAAAATCTGTGAATGCAGTTCAAAATATGTCAAAAAGTTAGGGAAGGTCTTCTAAGAACGTTTTGCTGTAACTGCAACGGTTAAGGTACTTGCCCTTACTGCCCCGTTTCAAAAATACATCCTGTATAAAAACTGTAATCATCAACTTGCATCTTAAGTACTAAATAATATATATCTATCATAGCCCGCATTCGCAATAAAGCGCAGCTGCAAATGTAGTTCGCGTTCTCTCGAGTATAATCCATGTGTTTCTCACGCTAAACATCCAAGTTACAAGCTACTAATAATAGTCGGAACCTCTTATTATTGGTTCTGTAGTTGTTATATCTATATTTACTGAGAATTGGAGTCAGAGTAGATTAAACCAACCCTAACTGCTCTTAATCACTATTACCATTTAAAGATTTTAGTACTTTAATGGGCTTTATAATGCAATTACTACATTTATTAATGGGAAGGTTCAAGTCTCGAGTGAATAGATGCCTTCTTGATAAGCATATTTCATTGTAGTTCAAAGCATAACTTACCAATTGCGAAAGTGGATACTGGGCAAGTTTAAGAAAAAAAATCAGATTGTTTGTACCATCGCTTTTCAATTTTTTTTTCATTGAACGTCTTCCTATCTACATACGGCCTTTGGTTCACCATCAAGGGAGACTTCCTCCTTGATCCGCTCTGAAATCACCATCAACATTCTAGCGGCAATCGCGGTTGCATCCAGAGCTTGCTCTATAGAGCCTAAGATTCATTCTTCTACGCTTACTCCTTCTCTTCAGGTGGCTTATCTTCAACAGGATGCAAGAGTATAGTCTGTGCCAGATCCTCGTTTGTTAATCAGTAGGAGTAATGGCCTCAGGTGAGATTAACTTGTCCATAGATCCTGCTTCACCTCTGTTCTCATTAAAATATACGATTACGTTATTCATAACAACTAGAGCCCGCAGCGTGAGTGTGACGGCCCTGGTGCTATACATGTCTATAGGCCACGGTAACCACTTTCCACCAGGTTGATTCCATCTAAGTGATATATAAAACTGTCTCAAAATCCCATGAAGTTAATGCAACATTGAAGTTTTATTTACGTACTAAAATTCCCACGGATACACCTTCCCTCTCGCCGCCGGGTTATGGCACTACGTCCCATTCGTAATTTGTTCCATTCGCGGTTGGTCCCATTCGCGGTTGGTCCCATTCGCAGTTGGTCCCATTCGCAGTTGGTCCCATATAAGTAGTTTGTAAGGGAAGAGGTAGGTTTAAGGGCCGAAGTGGGTGACACGAATAAAATTGTCATTAATTTTGCATTTTGCATTGTAATCAAATAATTAAACACTTCTGAATCAATTAAATCAGTAGGTAGTACACATATGTGTATACCATAACAACCATACAGACTTTCTGTTGTTTGTTTTCGTGATAAAAGAACAAGCGGCAATCCTTTTGCACTGCCTGCGTGGCAAATTATCAGGCGTTCGCCCTTGCCTATAGGTACAGCCGAAGTAGATGCTGCAGTGTCGTCAGTCCACGATTTCGATATAGTATGATTAGCATTGAGCCAAGTCTCGTCGGTGAAAACCACATTCGACCAGTCTTCGATTTGTTTAGCTTTTCTTAGGAAGTCACATCGAGCCAGCGCTATGTCGTGGCGTTCCAATAAGATTTTTCTCTTATCAGACTTTTTGAAATAAAATCCAATTTGTCTCAGCACTTTAGCTAGCGACGATTTTTGACCACGGAACAAACCACTATTCCTCAGTGAAATTACCATTCTTCTTAGAGTCGGAATTTCTTTACGTTGGTAGTACTCGTATATATGACGAATACGAATAGTCGTTTACCTAAAAAACCAAACTTGTTTTTGTTTATTTACAAATTGCGCCAAGAAGGAAAACACTGGGACAAGATTATTGAAAACAGCTTTTTTATAACGAAAAAAGAAAGAACAGAAAGGCTCTAGATATTAATTTTGATCGAAAATACAATAAACTCTTAGATGATCTACAGCGGGGTTCTTTATCTATAGATGACTTCATGAAAAAAGTTATATTTTTGCAATTAGTTAAGTAACTATGCGTAATTTAAATATTTCCGATTGTGACATACTTTTATTACAATGTTGTTTGATTGATAACACTGATTGTATACTATGTTGGTTGATTTAGAAGTGTTTATTTATTTGATTACAATGCAAAATGCAAAATTAATGACAATTTTATTCGTGTCACCCACTTCGGCCCTTAAACCTACCTCTTCCCTTACAAACTACTTATATGGGACCAACTGCGAATGGGACCAAGTGCGAATGGGACCAAATGCGAATGGGACCAACCGCGAATGGGACAAATTGCGAACGAAGGACGAAGCGCGAATGGGACGTAGTGCGCATAACCCCTAAAACGTATGGCGTCTGTGGAACGTTGTTGGTTGCTGGAGGTGAGGTTTGCAGGCATATCCCTCGCACCCCGGTCTTCCTCACAATGGGGGTATTCGTGTTGCTTAGTTTTAGAATATTATTAACGAATAATGATATTAACCATTTGTCTATTCCTTGATGTAATTCAGACTTCAAATAGATGTACATATAGTGAGAGGTGCGCCCCTGAGGACCTAGCTCATACATAGTAAAATACCCTGCTCGTCTCATAAATAGTAAAGTTTAATTAGCGATGTCGTAGAACCTGCATTAATTTACTTTCGCAGTGGATACCTGCATGAGAGTGACGTGTCGGATAAATTTCAGGCTTTATATACCTACACCGAGTAATTGAGATGAGGTTGAAGCGTACCCTTCATTATGCTAGTGCGGGTAGAGGAGGGTAGATGAGGTCTGAACTTTAGAATATTCGTTAGGTTCGAAGGTGGAAACTTAGTAGACATAAGTGGTTACCGTGACCTATGGACGTTTGTAACACCAGGGGAGTCACAGTCGCGCTGCCAACCCTGTAAGTACAGAGTTTCTGTGCCGTCAGTGTAGAAGACAAAGCAGGACAAGCCTTTAGTCTTCCCACTGACAGCACAAATTCTCCAGTGAGCTCTGGCTACCCTACTCACCGCTGGGAACACAACACGAAGTTATTATAGCCGCGGTATTCCGTAGGGCGGAGGTATTTCCCCAGTCGGACTGCTCAATCGGGCGGAAATACCGCCGTGTCCTACCTCAAGTTACATATTTAAATTTTATATTTATTTTTACAAATATATTGATTGTTACCTATATGCAGTTACCTACTTCGGTGTGTGTATCTGTTTTTTATACCACTTGGTTCACAGACAAGCACACGGCCCAACTGATGGAAAGTGGTTACCGTGGCCTATGGACGTGTGCAACACCAAGGGACAACAACACCAAAGTAGGACAAGCTTTTGGTCTTCCCACTGACAGCACAAAAACTCTCCAGTGAGCTCTGGGTACCCTACTCACCGCCGGGAACACAACACGAGGTTATTATAGCCGTAGTATTCTGTAGGGAGGTACTTCTCCAGTACATTACCGTCTATAATTAATCTACCGAAATAAATTATCATCATTATCTTTAATAGATATTAAATAATACAACAAAAAAAAACAATATGGAAAAGAGTTTACTTATATAAATTTCATAATATTTAAACAACTCTGGTTTTCTGACGTCTGTGGTTAAAAATAAAAAAGCTTTTTGGATAAACGTCTCTACTGTTCTGGAAAGTTTTAATTAGGAGACTTTTGGGAAGGTTATTAAAAGTTGCATTTTGTCTGTGGTCACTTCATAATTCAAGCACTGCACGTAGTGGCACTCCACTCTATCAACTTCTCTTAGTTAAATTTAGTTATGTTACAAAAACTATTACTGCAGATTTTCACAGCGATATTCTATGAATTACAGAAATATCTATTTCTAAACACTAATGAGTAATGTAATGACATGAAATAAATAAATAAATAAAACAAAACTCACTTTTAAACTTTCGCGTTCCATGATCAACAATAATATTTACTAGATGCAGGCACCAATCACTATATTGAATTCTACCATACGCAAGTCCTCTCCACTGAACGTCACTTCTATTCAAGAGCTGTACGCGAAGCGATTGAAATCAAAAACATAAAATTTCAATCAAGGTTTAAATTATCTGTAACATGGAATCCGGTAATTCAAATATGCAACTTCGCTTTTCTGCACAGTCGGATAAACACCGGACAGTTTGCTAACAGAATATGGATGTGTGAGGATTAAAATAATCGGGATATTTACCATGTTGCATTGTTTTGAGTTTCCGATATTTCGGCGCAGTTGCAAGCACCAGGATCACGGAGGAACTGGAGTAGTGGCGGTGAACAGAAAAAAAGTTTTTTCTAGGAGTAATTATATCGATCTACCCTCTTTCGAGTTCTTTTACTACGCGTATATGCACTACCACTGGTTTCACTCTCACTACAAACTTTTTCTCTGTTCACCGTCACTACTCCAGTTCCTCTGTAATCATAGTGCTTGCAACAGCGCCAAAATACCGTAAACTCATAACAATGCAACATAGTAAATATCCTGATTATTTTGATACTGATGTGAGTGACTATGATAGTTTAAATACCTATATTGTGAGTGTGGTATGTGACGGTACATGGCGAAAAAAAATTATTGCGAATGTGCGGGTAGATGAAGAATCTATTGCCTCATGGAGTCGAAGACGGAGGCTGGCGTGCACCACTGAGCCTGTCAGCCTGTGACCACGGCCTGTGTAACCTGGTCGAAACGTCAGGCAAACCAAAGGTTGGTGTACCTATACCATGATCGCATTACTTCCCGCAAATATTTTTGCTAATTAATAAAAAAAAATAATTGAAATTTGGCAGGCCAATGTACTAGAACGTGCTTGCATGAAAGGATTAATGACTGTAGAGGAATATTGTGCGCATATGTAAGGATAGAGTCAAACGATAGGTTGTCGTCTACCTATCCACCCTGAAGGTTATGGAGGCGTGAGCGTATGGATGGATGTTTGGATGTTTGTTACTCTTTCACGCAAAAACTACTGAATAGATTTTAATGAAACTTTACAATAATATAGCTTATACCACAGAATAACACATAGGCTATGTTTGGTCGCGATAACCGATATCCACGCGGGCGGAGCCGCGGGCATCAGCTATAATAGTATACTTACGGATAAGCCAGTTTCATTTACTATTTCACTTATGTTTAACCCATTCATATGTAAAGCCACAATATTAGCTTTGACTTCCATACTTATATTACTTATAGACATGTTGAAATTAATATTGAATCGAATCACGTGAATAACAAGACTCGTAACTAAGCCCACCAACCAACAACGTTATTTTATTTTCTCTAAGAAAGTAATTATTCCATTTTATTTCAAATCTACCTTCATACTTTTTACATTTTATGTTGATCTTCGCTAAAGTTTAACAAATAATAAATTCTACTTAAGAAACATATTTTATTCATCAACCTGATATTAATAAAAAAAAATGAACACAAAAAGTGTTATCGCCAGATCGTAGGATTTGAACCATCAACCTTTGTATTGCCGTAGAGATGCTAGAACCATTCGACCACGGGAAACAATAAGCGGAATAAACGAAATTATCGATAATATTCCTACGGAAGAACAATTTATGTGTGTGTAAATTGTCTTAAAAGAAAAAGGTCACAAATAGCGCTATAATGTTGACGCTATAATTATGTAGGATTGCTACTGCACTTTTGAGTTCTACTGTATATATATTTATGTATGGAAACACTAATGAAATACGAATAATGAAAAACGGGGTGTTATAGGTTTGACGTGTCTATGTGTGTGTGTCTGTGGCATCGTAGCTCTTGAACGGATGAACCGATTTGGGCCGATTTGACAATACTTGAATCAAAATATTACTAGATATATCAAAGTTGTAGGGCTAATTAACACAACTTATTTTCGACATTTTGAAGGTTGTTTTTATTCACAAGAATACTTACAAACATAATAATTATATCAATGGTAGGTAGACGCTACAACACTCACTTGTTACGTACATTCGGTATAGTTAACTTCAGATCGTTCTTGACTACAGAGGACAGAATATGGGTTCCATCTCTATGATCTTGATGCTATCTACCTATGAGTACGAGACGGTACCTACTCATAATATAAGAGGGTCACCATTACTTACACATACCATGTGTCAATGGTGACACTCAGCTTGCCACCATTGTCACATGGTAGGTATGTGTAATATATATGAAGCTTAACAGCCTTGATCTTTATGCCTTACCTCCTTTCTACTGTTGACTGATGGTTCTGATATTAGGTACACACCTTTAGTTCGGTCAATAATACCATTATTTTTATACCACTTAGTTGGCAGACAAGCACACGGCCCACCTGATGGGAAGCGGTTACCGTGGCCTATGGATGTATGCAACACCAGGGGTGTCACACTCGCGCTGCCGACCATGAAGAAACCTTCTGATGCCCCTCTTGGAGAACCCCATATTGTAGGCGCTTGGGAAAACCGCAGCAGGGAGGTCATTCCACAGCTTGAGTGTGCGTGGGATGAAGTTTCAAATTTAAATCAATAAAACAGTTTTATTTGCTCTTGAAACCTTGGCATTAAGATTTGTTTGATACTTTGTAGTCAAGATCGTTTTGGTGCTGACTGTACCTATACCGTCAAGCCAATTTGAAATTAACAATGTTATAAATTATGATGTTTTATATAAACATCTTGTGGCGGCCATGTTTTTTTATCTCTATAAACATCGATTCTCTTGTCTTTAATTTTTTATTTATCACTAAGTTGGCAGACAAGCACACGGTCCACCTGATGGGAAGCGGTTACCGTGGCCTATGGACGTACGCAACACCAGGGGTGTTACACTCGCGCTGCCGACCATGAAGAAGCCTTCTGATGCCCCTCTTGAAGAATCCCTTATAATGTTATACAAAAATATATTCAAGAAATATGTACAAAGGCGAGCTTAACTCAATATGAGTTCTCTCCCAGCAAACCTTTGAGTGGCAGAGCTTCAAAGTTTCCAAATTCTAATGAAATTATTTTAGAAGTAATCGTATTTAATAAGTTGTATAACAGAATCGGTCCCAATGTCTAACGACATTTTTCGCACTGGCACGATTTTCGAACTGAGCCCGCGGGCTCAGCGGAATGTGGGCTCAGTTGACCAAGAAATGGTCGTACCATCTCATGACAAAGGTGCCGCGATGACGTGACATGTCCAAGCTCTTACCCGCAACATCTCAAGCTTATCTCTAAATTGAACACGTGTTCAACACGACATTATCTGTTTATTTTAGTGCCAGTGGGTCGGACAATGTTTTTATGATGTGTTGTGGACATTTAATGTACGGATCACATTGTAAAAGTGCAACATAATTATTTGACGATACGATATCGGACTCAGATCTTGAGTTTGTAAATATTTATTGGTTTTGTTTGATTTTGAAACTTGAATATGTTCATACATACATATAATCACGCCTATATCCCCGGAGGGTTAGGCAGAGTCAATTCACCTCTACTTAACCCTCCGAGGATAAAGGCATGTTTAATATGAATGAATGAATGGTGATGTTGAAGACCGCTGCTAATTTCAACGGTTTGGTATAGGTATATCCGCCTCCATTATATCTTTATTTGGATCACCAGTAATTTCTATATTAATATCCGATCCATTGAATCCTTTTAACCCTTCGAATCAAAAATACAGCAAACGTGAGTAGGGTAGTCACAGCTCACTGGAGAGTTCTTGTGCTGTCAGAGGGAAGATAAAGGCTTGTCCTGATTGTGTCTTCTGCACTGAAACTCTCCGTTCCTACAGGGTCTCCTCTGTGTTGTACACATTCATAGGTCACGGTAACCTCTTTTCATCAAGTGGGCCGTGTGTTTGTCTGCCACCTAAATTGTATAAAAAAACGCTCATTAGCTTATTTGCGAGCCGTGCACATTGTCACAGATTCTCCAGCCACAGAATCCCTCAAGTCTCCTCACACACCCACATTTCACCAATAATTGTATTCGGTCCCACGTAATAGGAGCTGAGCCTATTGCCATATTCCGGGCACCATTGGTGACTCGAGCAATGCATCTGAGGCTATGTCTGGGTTGTATATATCTGTCTGATGTTAAACAGCTCTAACCCTTAGTCGCCTTGACACCGCATGGGAAGAGGTGGGGTGGCCCAAATTCTACTCTGCCGGGAAAAATATGTTCATACCACTACTATATACCTAATATAGGGCTCTATTAATATCTGCTAAGTCCAAGTCAAGCTCACTTCGGTATTAGACTAGCTGTTATAACTTGCCGATCCAAAGTTTTTACCTCCGAGTCTGAGATTCGTTTTTTCCAAGCTAATTGCGTGTTTGGCTGAATTTAGACTTTTCCGTAAAGCGACTGCTATCTGACCTCCACAACCATACAAAGTATTGTAGTTAGATCACATGTTTCACTTTTAGGTCTCCAATTTCAGCTGCCATAGATGTTGGAATGAAACCGTGCGTATGAGGATACTTTTTTTTTAAAATTTTATTTACCTCTGTGGCGTAGCGGTAGAACTTTCGACTGGCATGCAGGAGGCGCGGGTTCGCTTTCCGCTCAGAGCTGTTTGTTTCTATGTATGATATGTTTGTATTTACAAATAAAAGTATCTAAGTATGTTTATTCGCATTCTAGATTCCATAACACAAGCTAATAAAGCTATGCCTACCATAGGTCTAGATAGCGTTGTGTGGAATGTCGTGGAATACCACTTAGGCGACAAACACGGCCCACCTGATGGAAAGTGTTTACCGTGGCCTACGAACGTGTGAAATACCAGAGTAGTCACACTCACCGACCCTGTAAGCACAGAAAGTTCCTGTACCGTCAGTGTAGAAGACAAAGCAGGACAAGCCTTTGCCTTACCACTGACAGCACAAAATCTCTCTAAGTGAGCTCTAGCTACCCTACTCACTGACGGGAACACAACAAGTGTACCTAAATAAAACGAGTGTAGTTATAAGTTATATGTTTTTTTACAATATTGACGTCAATAACATATCTCAAGAATTAAATATCTAGGATGTAAACGGCTGTTTGACTCACAAGGGTCGCAAGGGCTTAGGTCGCAATCCCTGACAATAAACACTGTTACTCGTCTCCGGAGTAGATGACCTCATGTACTCGAGGAAATTACTCCGCGTTTATAATATTAACAGTTTACCGTATTCAGCTATTGAGGTAGATAAACTTCGATGTATTTATTGCATCTATGAGATCATCTTGAAAGAGTAAATGCCGGCTTCGCACTGTGTCTAGTGGCTGGCTTTGCATAAAAGTTTGTGTTTGCCCCCGTGTCTCAATTATTTTGTTTATTATTTCAAAATAAGCCTAGGACTGAGCTCAGAATCGTTGAATATATATATTTTTTATAAAGGACATGTAAATTCCCGAAGTACACATTACTAGAAGCTACCTATTTCGGTTAATTTATAACTTAGCTAAGTATTTGATGTCATCCCACTTCTGATGTAAGTGGGGTGACGGCACTACCTGTATCCCACTTATGACAGCGGGATTCAAATCTAAAACCTCTCGATCATAAGATAATCAACATGCGGTCGACACTTTAAAGAAATATTAAAAGCTCACATACAGATTATATTGCGAATGTTCAAAATTATTAAAAACGACAAAGATAAAATTTGGCAATTTGTTTTGGGATACAGCTTTGTCCAAGTTTTATGGCGCTTACCTTGCCTTTTGAGTTGCGGTCTTGATAGCAGCGGGGAGATAGCGGGTCCCTGTCTCCATAGAAAACTGGGTATACTCGATGCAATTAATTTTTTTCCTGCTTAACTTGATTCGACCGATAGAATATGAAAATGATTCGTGAGTTGAGTAGGTCAATCTCGACTCCGAAAAGAATTTTTTTATACCTCTCAGGTGGCAGACATGCACACGGACCACCTGATGAACCGTGATTACTGTGGCCTAGGGAAGTGTGCAACACTAGGGGAGTCACACTCGTGCTGCCGACGCTGTGAGAACAGAGAGCTTCTGTGCCGTCAGTGTAGAAAACTGAATTGAACGTGACTTTGGTCATCACACTCACAACACAAGTACTCTCCAGTGAGCTCTAACTACCCTACTCACCGCTGGGAACACGACACGAGGTTATTATGATCCCGGTATTCTGTAGGGTGGAGATACTTCTCCGATTGGGACGGAAATACCGACGTGTCCTACCTCCTACTTGTGAAAAGATGTTCCACGGGTATTTTTAGTATTTCTTATTGGTTAGGGCGGAATTTTTTATTTAAAGTGGTCAATAAATTATAGAAAACAGAAACTACTACAAATATTAGGGCTAGTTTCACTTTCGATTTTAAAAAAGCAATTGGACGGGGTAGCTTTCTTTTATTTGTAGGTACGGTTCTGGAGTGAGTATGGGGTTCTTCAAGAGGGGCATCAGAAGAATTCGTCATAGTTGGCAGCGCGTGTGTAATACCCCTGGTGTTGCATGCGTCCATAGGCCACGGTAACCACTTCCCATCAGGTGAGCTGTGTGCTTGTCTGCCACCTAAGTTGTTAAAAAAAAAACTGATTGCTCGTACATCTTTCATTTTGGGGATACATTTTATAGGTACAAGAAAAATATATAAATAATATAGCCTACGTTTCAGCTGATACTGTCGCTCCGCTCACCGCTATCTTTATAAATGTAGCCTTATACCTACGAGTTCCCTGATATGTTACTGATTAACATGTATCTCATAAGTATTCGTGTCGACCCCAAAAGGACAAACAAACTTGCTTTAACATTAGTATGCCTAAATTTCGATGGACCCATATGAGCAAACTGTTACTAAATTTGGTTATTTACGCTTTTAGGGTTAAAAAAACATAATATTTTGTATTATAGCTTATAGCTTGACGTTTAGGTCGTTCGCTGCGTTGGTCGACATGCGTGCTGGATCTCGCAGCGGATAACGTTGCGAACAAATGGTGTGACACATCACCGAATATACATATCTATCACGCCTCTATCCCTGGAGGGTTAGGCAGAGGTGAATTTACACCCACATTTCACCAATAATTGTATTCGGTCCTATGTAATAGGGGATGAGACTATCATCCCCTACTACATAGAACCGAATACACGGCTATCCTTTATATTTTCTTGTTTAACACTTTTTAGAGCGTGATTTTTCAGTAGCCTGGTTTTTGTTTTAAACTTATTTTTTGTTGTTTTTGTTGTTTTAAAATGGTTTTTGTTTTAAACTAAGCTCTTTCAATTGATATTAAAAATGACATATTTATCTCAAATTTATTTTTTAACATAGTATTTTATGACCACTAAAGGATGCTACAATAGATTCAGTGACACATTATGTAGCCTATAACCAGCGGACTACTAAGAAGCTTTTAACGATATCTCATTTGTCCAGTTCTAATAAGTGGCAGAGAAGATATGAGGGAACAGATGAATCTACTTACGTACATACATAGCCAGTCAAAATCACGCCGTGACGGGACGGCGCCCTGGGAGTGAGAGTTCTCACGCACTCCACCTTGATCGCGGCGATGGTCCGCTGCGCGGATGCTTGGGCTGCTGGTGCCTCCTTCTGCGAGTATGTAATGCTCGTGAAGGAGGAGGCGGGGCGGGAGCGGCAACGGGAGCGACGTGGGATCACGAATACGTACGTACGAAGGCAACTCGGGCGTTGGAGGTCGATGAATGACCTCCGCCCCCCATGAGAGCTGGCCGCGGCAGCGGCGCGACTCCCACGCCTCCCCGTTTCTGGGGACGAGTTGGAGACTCTGTGGTCCCCACACCCGAGGAGAGGGCCAGATCGAGAGAGATGGCCCTGGGTCAGCCAGGTGCGAGGGATATATCAATTAACCTCACCTTCAGCAACCAAAAAACGACCCACAGTCGTCGTGCGTTATGGTCGGTTCGAGTCCAACATAACCTCTGCCACCGGCTCCGGTAGGGGGGTATCCGTGGGGATTTTGCGCACGTAAAAAAAAGCCAGTCAAAATCATACCTTTTGCTTTGCCGTAGTCGGGTAAGATATATTTCTCTTTAGAAATCAAGGTAACAAGGTACTATATTTTGATTTCCTGAGATTTTGATCGACTTACATCAACCCGACCATTTAAGAATTTTTTTTTAAATATCCCCTTTCTGGCAATTTGGGATCACATGAATACTTTATTTTCTTGGGCCGAATACTCTATTCATAGACTTACGATGATATTTGACATAAGCAGAACGGAAAGTCTCAGAGGAGGGAACGTTTTCTCAAAGGGAAATCTTTTCTTTGAGGCCGTTATAATGACCCGTAACGGGATGAACGCTTTCCGTTCCACTTACCCTGTAAATCCTGAACAATCTGTTATCCACAATCGTGTCTTGTAAACAAAAGTGCGCCCTCTTAATTTATCTGTCTTTTGAATTCGAGTCTTCGTCTTGATAGATTTTACCGTTTTATCCTAAAGTACATATTCGTTTGGGTAATATGACCCCGTCTAGGTCTTTAGAGCCCCCAGCTAATTTACCTGGTACATCCGCTAAATTCCGGGAATAATAAAGATAGGTGCGGTTCGAAATATCTTACCTCATTTGAGACCCGAGTCAGCGTGCGGTTTAAGTCGATTCAAGTTCGACATAACCGCACCACCGGCGAGGGGTATAAAATAAGTGCAATTTCCAGTTATTGATTTAATACGTTGAATGAAGAGTGAAAGTCCTAAGATTGGTTTATTTTAGTTTTACATACATACATATAATCACGTCTTTATTTATATAGGCTTAGGCAGAGGTGAATTAGCACCCACTTTTCACCAATCATTATTGTTGACTCAAGCCATGTATCTGAGGCTGAGTCTGGGCTGTATATATCTGTCTGATGTTAAACAGCCCTATCCCTTAGTCGCTTTGTACGACACCGCATGGGAAGAGATGGGGTGGTCCAAATTCTACTCTGCCGGGAACCAAATTTTGTGAAGCGTTCGTAAAGTACCTACATACCTACTAGGCTATCAAATGCAAACATAAGTTTGAAATCGCATTGAGTAGATTCAGAGATTATCCTGTTTAAACAAACACTTTAGCTTTTTTATTAGTACAGATAGATATCGTTTGGGAATATGATATTTCTCAACAGAGTCATACATATTAATACTTAACAGCCCGGAGTAAGGCGAGAGCGAATGTGTTGTAGGTAAATAAAATAACCAGAATGAACGAATAAAGTCGTAACTGCATACAATGTAAGTAAAGTGCCTATCACTAAACGATTTTTAATTCTACCAGCCATTTTTATCCTTCCTTCTTCTATTACATCCTCCAGACTCTTTTATAGTCGTAATAACAGTTCAGCCACTTGATGGAGAGTATTTTTAAGCACTTTTTAAGACCAGCAACGTTTTAAAACCAAGATAGTAAAATATTATCATTCTTCTAACTTTTAAGAAATGTTTTTACTCGATGTTTTTCAGCGCTGAGTTACTTACTGTTAGTACTTATACAAACTGTGGATTAATGGTGCGAACGATTTCACCAACACTGATGTAGATAATAATAGTACCTACTTGTCTAATACTGAGGAGCTCTTGTGAGGTTCATGTCACACTAGTTTTCGTGTTCATAATGCCCTAGCGGGGCGGGAGGGCACAGTGGAAAGTAGGCAAGGGACGATCTGATTCTCCGGGCGCAGGCCTGGCAGCGAAAGGTACGGTTGCTTGTTACTTCGGTGGAAGCAAGCCTGCACAACAGGGTGGCGCCTCACTACCTCCCACCAATTCGGAGTAAAATGGGGTCATGGTAAACCTTAGATGGCCCAGGGTCAGCCAGAGTGCGAGGAAAATGCCTTAGGGGAAGTGTGCTTAAGATGACATAGTCAGATAAGATGACACACCTGTATTATTTTTTGAAATACGCGTGCTAAAGGTCAAACCGTGACGTTTAATAGGGTGCATGTAGGTGGCGCTTGTACCGAAGTTCAGTATGGCGGAGAGTGACAGCGCGTTCCAACATAGAGGACATTTTCGTGATTTTATAGTAAGAAAAAATTACCCAATACTTTTGTTTGTTGGTGAAAATACATATAAGGTATGAATATTTTTATTTGAACTAATTTTAATTGTAAACAGTGATTAATATATGACTCAAATATTGATAGTAAAATGCTCTAACTTAAAAGATTTTGTCAGGATATTTGAATAAAACTTTTGTTAACCATTTGGTAAGATGACATACTAGACGTCGGTTTATGATATCATACTAAGTCATCTTATCTTTATTTGACGGTAGTATGCCTATCTTATTTTATTGATTACCAACGAAATTTACATTATATTTTTTATACCACTTAGGTTACAGATAAGCGCGAAGCCCACCGGATGGAAAGTGGTTACCGTGGCGTATGAACGAGTGCAACACCATGGAGTCACACTCGCTCTGCTGACCCTGGAAGAACAGAGAGATTTTGTACCGTTTGCGCAGAAGACATTAAGTTCTGGCTACCCTACTCACCTCCGCCGGGAACACGACACATTTTAGGTTAATTAGCCGCAATATTCTGTAGGGCTGAGGTACTTCCCCAGTCGGACTATTCGATTGGGACGTAAATACCGTATAAATTATTATTGTATAAGACGACATACCAAAAAAGTCTAAGATGACATAGTGTGCCATCTTTCACTAGACTTATGTCATCTTACACACTGAGATTTAAGTGCAATTTGTATGTATTTACATATGTTATATTCAGTTGATTGTTTTAAAACTATAATGACTCTGTTATTTATTTAGTATTTGAATAAATGCCTAAGATTTTGATCTCATTATGACTTTATTTCTTTTGAATATTTGTGTAAAACAAAAAGTATGTCATCTTAAGCACACTTCCCCTATTCGGTACCCTGGTAATTGACGTGCAAATTAAATCTGACATAGCCCCCGACGCCCAGGTATTGGGGTATCCGTAGATATTCCTACACGAAAAAAGCACATAATAGTACCACAGATTACTTAATAGGCAGTACAGTTATGAATCAGAAAATTCCCATTACAAATAAAAGGCTACAGCCCTCTGTACATTGTATATTCTAAGGTGACACCTCATTACATGGTCCTGTCAGCAGCGAAATTACAGGAAAACTCGTTTTCGCACTATCATTGCGGACAGACGCTAATTTAGATACCATCGTTAATTAAATCACTCGCACCGAACTAATTAGATATGGATCGGGCTTGTTCATACATAGATTAATGAGAGCTGATAGGCTTGCATTCAACGGGAGCTTTTTATACCGCAGCCGGTAAGAGGATTAGTTTCAGCTCTGCGTGCGCGGTGGAATATGTGAATAAATAGAAATGTATTTATTCGAATAAAGAATCATTTTTAACTACTTTTTTGTTATATTTTAAAAATACTGGCTGCCATTTTGAGATTTGAATTACCTAATGAGGTAATTCAAATCTCAAAATGAGGTGAGGAGCAAAGTTTTTATTTTGTAACCCTAGTGTTGACCACACTAGGGTTTCAAAAAAAATGCTTAGCTCCCGTAGTATTGTACCTAACATTTGGTACCTTCTGAACAAAATCATTATCCTAGCGGCAGTTCCCAGTTGCAACTTCTTTTTTTATGCCGCTCATTATAGTTTTTACGGGAGCAGTTGCCGTCGGACCTTTCAACTCCAAGAGTCTGGTTGTTTGATATGTTACCACGTGGAAAGTCAGATTGTTCTGAGCCTCGAAGGTATAAAGTGGAGACTTGGCACTCAATCGTTACATTATTTCAATATTCTAAAATTCAAAACAAATTGACGATTTAAAATGCTTGTGTCGTGGTTTAAAAAACAATTTTGAACCAAGCTATTTCTTTTACCGTGATGAATATTATTATTTTCTCATACAGTATTTAAAGCTTATCTGATGCTTGTTACTATTTATCAGTGTCCTAATTTATTCAAATCCTTATCAAAAAACAGTAATGTCCAAGAATAATTTTTAACATCCTTACATAAGCCCAAATACGCTTTATTCTCATAAAACAAAAAATCCTGTGTAAATTCATCCAATATGCATGAACGGAACACAAAGAATCCGTGGTCTATCAATCAAAAGGAAATCCGATCATAGGCCCGGAATTTACGAAAATCTATTTCACAGAAGATTTTTATGCGAAAAAATTCAATTATAGGCGGTCTTTGAAGCCACATCTCGAAAGTGACGGAAGTATTTTAATTTTATAACTTGATACCATGCTTTATTGCGTTTGTTGATCCTGAAAAAAAATACAGAGGTATTTGTTATCTCTGATGGAAGTTGTAAAATTCGGGAGGTAATGGAGGGTACTTACCACAGAAACAAATCAACATAGAACCGCGGGGACGACAGGATATGAGTTAAGTAAGACAAGGGAATTTATTATTTTAATCAACGCGTAAATGTATTCATGGAGCAATTTCCTCTTGGAGTTAATTTTTAATTTTGATGGTGGTAAACCAGGGGGGAATAGGGGGGTTTGAAAAGACTTCCTCTTCTATGAAATTACAATTACAATTAATATTTAATGTGCTTAATGCTTAAGAACATAAATAAATAAATTTAAAATACACTACCGTTAGTAAAATTCCACTGAATTATTGCAGAAATTTCTATAATAGTAGTTTTTGTGAGATTAAAAGTGTGAGAAAAGCAGTTTGTGTAACTATTATGTATGTTCATTATTTACGAATCACATAAAAAGAACAGGAATGATAAAAAGTAGACACATATTCATAGCTAATTATTCGCGGTGACTTCATTCGCGTGGAGATTTTGGTGTGTACGTCACGGGAACATAATCTCGTATTTGGATCCCGTTCCCGATACTCATTGGAATCTATTCCCGAAAAAAAAGAAGCATATATGTTATTCCAGACTACATTCTATTCCTGTACCATATTAAACAGAAGATCACAGCCACATCTATTCAGCCGTCAGATCGTTTTGAATAACAAACATCTAAATAAACAAACATTCAAATATCTTCACAAACTTTCACATTTTACCCGATTACGGCAATGAAAAAGAAGGGTTATTATTTTGATATATGTATATATGTATCTATGTATGTATTTAACTTCATCTGTTCCCTCATATCTCCTCCACCACTAATTAGGACTGGACAAATAAGGTATCGTTAGAAGTGTCTTGGTCGTCCGCTGGTTATAGGCTATATGACGTGCCACTAAATCTTATGTGGCGCCCTCTAGCAGTCATAAAGTACTGAGTAAAACAATAATATTGAGATAAATATTTCGTGTTTGATATTATCGTTGGTTGCGCCGATGTGGAAACTGTATTTTTTGACATGGAAACACACTCCTTTTAGATCCGTCTCCCCCTCCGCACTAACCATAGAGTAGGGCTAGCTGTAGCTTCCGTCCGCCATTGTGTGAGATGTGGACGGTCACTCCCGCTTTGAACTAGCCAGCGTAGGGACGGATCGCGAGCGCGTCTCTCAGAAATGAATAATATTTGTTGTATTTTAACCGCCTCATAGACCTTTACCGATCGGATGGTGCCTCTCGTGTGTTCCTCAAGGGATCTAGTGACGCTGACGGCAGCTCCTGAGCAAGGAAGAGAAGATCCGTGTACCGGCTGCGATGAAAAACACGTGGGTCGTGAAGGTTAGTGCATCCTCTCCTAATTTCTCGGGCTGCATTCACTGCCTGGATTGAATCCGCGGCAGCCCGGCCACCTGTCTTGTTTTGTGTGTAAAGTGTCAATAGAACAGTTATCTGCTTCTCCGCAATACAGTCCACTCGCGCACGTTGGGCCAAGCGCCACCATTTTTGGTCCGGATCGAGCCGGATTCTTAGCCGTAGTTCGTATTTTGTTATTATTCTAATGGGAATGAGCGCACCGCACCTAAGTGCCTGGTTATTTTAGTAGAAAACCCCGCATCCAGACACTTAGGCTTAGAATTTGTTGTCCGTTCGCCGCTGGCTCGCATTGTACCTACCTAATACATAAATAGGTTAGGTATCATATCAACACTTAATCGTAGTTCGCAATTTTCGCATCGCACCTAAGTGCCTGGTTATTTTAGTAGAAAACCCCGCATCCAGACATTTAGGCTTAGATCTTAGGTATACTCAGACACCCTAGTGCATAGGCACAGTGTAATACCTAACGCATTTGGCTTTGTTTTGTTTTTTTCAATTACGCTGTTCTCGGCTCACGTCGTATTTGCCTAGTACCTGCGTGGGTAGACACGTGGCTGTGCCTACCTCGCTCGCATCTCATCCCAATTCATACGAAAGTATTTTAATTTGAATAGATATTACGCAATACTTAATCTCGGAAATAATAGTTGAATCTAGACAGCGACCATCGCGTAGGTACGACCTTGTTGCTATGCGCGTTTGTTCAAGCGTGCATTCACAGTTGTAAGCACCTACCTACCTACATAGTTAACGCTCGCGCCGCCTCGCTGCTCTGTACCGCTAGGATTAAGTCATTTCATATTTATTGTTTACCGCACTTTAGTTTGAGATTTAATTGTAAACATGTCCCCAAAGGTTGATAAGACCGGTAAGGTTCAATTGAAACTTTTATACGCTAAAAAAGAAATGATTTACTCTCGCGTACAATCGATTTATGATAGTGCACTTAAAACCTCTGATTTGGTCATCAGAGATTCGTTCTTGTGTTCTATAGAAAACTTAGATAGTCTACGCGCGGATTTCGAAACCTTAGTGCATGACATCAACGTTTTAGAGTTGAATTTGGATCCCGATTACTCAGTGAGTTATCAAGCCTTGTCGTCGTTTGACGATTTGTATTGTCGTATCAAGCGCGTCGCGAGGAGTTTGGAGAAGCCGTCTGACCGACCCAACCCCACTCGCGACCGACCTAAGTTGCCACCAATTCAAATACCCGAATTTGATGGTAACATTCGCAATTGGTGTCGATTTATAGATAGTTTTGAGAATACAATAGATAAGAACGATTCGTTGACAGATCACGAAAAATTGCATTATCTTGTTGAAAAATTGACTGGTAAAGCTATAACCGTTTGCGCTGGAATTACGTTTAGTGCCGGGAATTATAATTTAATTTTAAATACTTTGAAAGCTAAGTATGAGGATAAAAGATCGGTAGCTAACGCCTATTTGGATCAGATGTTTGATTTGAAATCTATTACGGCATGTAACGATCAAAACTTAGAGAAATTTCTAGACACTTTCGCGTCAGCTGTTCGCGCTGTAAAGAACCTAAAGATTGATGACCTCTGCGACTTCGTATTTTTGTATATGGGTTTAAGGAAATTAGATTCCGAAACCATTCGTTTGTTTGAGTCGGATCATCGCGGCAATAAAATTCCTAAGTTCGAAGACTTAGAAGGTTTTGTTCGCGAGCATATAAAAATATTACAACGCTCTTCATCGAAACATGAAGGCGCGAAGACAGTTGTTAGTCCCGCGCGCAAAATAGATGCGTCATCGAGGTCACTGAGGTCAACCCATACTTATGTTAATACCGCACCAGCACGTGTACAATCACCTGTTTGCTCTTTGTGTAGTACTCATCACTCGCAACTGTACAAGTGTCCTGGTTTCCTAAAATTGTCGCCTAGTGATCGTTATAAATTTGTTCGCGCTAATAATCTTTGTTTTAATTGTCTCGGTACTAAACACCGCGTGGGTTTATGTAATAGTGGAAATGGTTGTCGCAAATGTCAAGCGAGACACCACACTTTGCTTCATTTTGAAAATAGTAATGCCGCATCCAAGGTGAGCACAGTTGGTTCGTCGAGCGGTGACGCGCGGCAGCCTGCGCCGCAGCCGCAGCCCGAGCTCGCACGCGCTCCGGCCTGCCCGGGGACCGCTACGAATGACGTCACCTTGTGTTCGTTCTCCGCTAGTGCTGCCCTCACTACGGTTTGTCTTGCGACCGCTCGCGTGGTTATTGTTGATGCATTAGGTAAACCGCACATTGTTCGAGCGCTATTAGATGGCGCTTCGCAAAGTAATTTTATTACTCAAGATTGTTGTCAACGTCTTGGTTTCAATGTTGATAGGCGTTCAACCTACTCAGTGGTGACGGGTTTTGGAGGTTTACGGTCAGCTGTTCATGGCACAGTTAAAACGAGGTTTGGATCTCGTTTTAATAATAAAATTTGGTTTGACATGGATTCGTTCGTTACGGATAAAATAACTGAACAGTTGCCTACCGTCCCAGTTGACACGTCTTTATTAACGAAATTTAAAGACTTACCTTTAGCTGATGAGACTTACGCTGTTCCTGGAGTCGTCGATATATTGATCGGCGCTTCAATTCTCCCGCACCTCCAGTTATCACGTAAGGTTCAAGGGGGTCCGACGTACCCCGCTCCGCACGCCCTGGAAACAGTTCTGGGTTTTGTTATAATTGGTTCTGCACCCGCTTCTATGGATAGTTTTAGTCACTCGACTGCCTCGTTCTGTTGCACCGTCGAGCCGCCACTGGAGTCTACCATCCGCAAGTTTTGGGAGATTGAGGAGGTCAATGTCCCACCAATCCTAAGCCCTGATGACAAGATGGCTGAGGAGATTTATTGTCGCACGACTACTCGCGATGAGCAGGGTCGTTATGTTGTCGCGCTCCCTTTCAAGGGAGATATTTTTTCGCTCGGCGACTCCCGTGCATCCGCTGAAAGACGCTTTCTTTGTTTAGAACGAAAGATGCAGGCGTCTCCAAAGTTAAAGCAAGCCTATGATGAGGTTGTCAACGAATATTTAGATAAAGGTTACATCTCACCTGCGCCTGCGGACACTGACGAGACCCAGCCTTCGTACGTTATCCCGCACCACGGAGTTATTAGAGAAGATAAGCTTACTACTAAACTCCGCGTAGTTCTAGATGGCAGTGCTAAGACTAGCACTTCCGTGTCGCTTAATGACATTTTGTATTGTGGTCAAAATCTTCAAGGTAATTTATTTGACATAATTGTAAATTTTCGTTTATTCGCTGTGGCACTCTCTGCAGATATTCGACAAATGTTTTTGTGCCTTGAAGTGCGCGAACCCGATCGTAGGTTTCAACGATTTTTGTATAGATTTTCACCGCAAGAACCTTTAATGGTTTACGAGTTTAATCGTGTTTGCTTCGGGCTTAAATCTAGCCCTTTTCACGCACTTCGCACCGTCAAGCAGTTGGCCGCTGACGAGGGCGATGCATTTCCTAAAGCGAGAGCCACCATTGAGACTGGCTTATACATGGACGACTTCGTGTATAGTGTAGATAGCGAGGCCGAGGCTGTCGAGACGGCCGCTCAAGTTATAAGTCTCATGAAGGCGGGTCAATTTGATCTCGTGAAATGGACGAGCAACTCGCAAACAGCGTTAGAGTCGATTCCACCGTCGCACCGATTGTCTTCGGTTAAGGAGTTCGATGAAAGTGATACGCACAAGGTGCTTGGTTTAAGCTGGTCGCCCGCATCTGATACGTTTAGTTTGAAAAGTAGTTCGACCCCGCAAACTTGTACTAAACGCATTATCCTGTCGTGTGTGGCACGGATATGGGACGTAATGGGATTCGTAGCTCCTGTCGTTCTGTACGCCAAACTACTTATAAAAGAGCTTTGGCTTTCGAATTGTGATTGGGACGACACCGCGCCCGACAACATTGCTAAGTTGTGGGCTCGCTTTAGAAAAGAACTCTCTGTGCTTGACCAAGTACAAATTCCGCGTCATGTAGGTATATCGCAACATAGTGTTGTTACGGTAGTAGGCTTCGCGGACGCTAGTGAGAGGGCGTATGGAGGAGTAGTCTATTTTCATGTCTCGAATGTAGGTAAGGTTTCAATTAGCCTTATAAGCGCGAAATCGAAGGTCTCTCCCCGTAAGGTCGTCTCTCTGGCACGCCTCGAGCTATGCGCTTTACTATTGTTGGTTAGATTGATCACCTCTATCGCCAATGCTTGTAGTAGTCGCATTAATATTAATAGAATTTTAGCTTTTTCGGACTCAACAGTCGCTTTGTGTTGGGCCCACTCTTCGCCCCATCGTTGGGACACCTTCGTCGCTAATAGAGTGGCAAAAATTCAATCGGAATTAGCGCCAAAAAATCTCTTTCACGTTGCTGGCACCGACAACCCAGCCGATTGTCTCTCTCGTGGACTGCTTCCTTCGCAAATATTAGATCACCCGTTATGGTTTAGTGGACCGTCCTGGATTCATGCCGCGTTAGATAAGTGGCCAGTTAGTCAATTCAATCCCACTACGGTTTCCGAACCACCCGAGGAAAAGAAGCACTCGCTTGTGGTGTCGGTCCCGCGTGAAGAGTCCCTGGTTTTGTTGTTGGCTAATCGCGTCTCGTCTTGGTCGAGACTGTTGCGTTGTGTTGTTTATGTAGGCCGATTTTTGAGAATTTTATCTACACGCGGTCATATAACCGCCGCTGATTTAGATAAGGCTGAATTGATCATACTTCGCGAATTGCAGAAGTGTTATTTTGCTTCTGAATTTAAAAATTTAGAATTTAACAAACCTTGTAGTCGTTCTTTCCGACACTTGAAACCATTTTTGGAAGATGGACTCATTCGAGTAGGTGGTCGTTTGAGAAATTCAGGTTTAGGATTTGAACAAAGGCACCCAGTAATTCTCCCGCGTAAGGACCACGTATTAGATTTGTTAGTAGATTATCATCACAAGGTGAATTGTCACGCTGGTCCCGATTTGTTAATGTCTATTTTGAGACAGAAATACTGGATAATTTCCGCTCGTAATTTGATTCGCGCTAGAGTACACAGATGTGTACCTTGTTTTAAACTCCGCCCGCGTTTTATCGCGCCTGAAATGGCCGATCATCGCTCTTGTCGTGTTGTTCAATCCGCAAAACCTTTCGTACACACCGGCACAGACTTTGCTGGGCCTTTCAAGGTCACCATTGCTCGTGGTCGTGGCATTCGCTCCACGAAAGCTTATGTTTGTTTGTTCATTTGTATGACAACTCGCGCGGTTCATATAGAGTTGACCGGTGATTTAAGTACGCCAAATTTTATGTCCGCTTTTAAACGTTTTTTGTCGCGTCGGGGTCCGGTTAAGCGCATGTATTCGGACAACGGTACAAACTATGTAGGGGCCCGACGTAGTATTTCGGAATTGCACACATTCTTACGGTCTAAGTACTACCAAAGTGAATTCGCTCACATCTTAGCCGAAAATCGCATTGAATGGTACTTTAACACGCCTGCAGCTAGTCATTTTGGTGGTAATTGGGAAGCGAATATTAAAAGCCTTAAGTCGCATCTGTTTCGCGTCATAGGCGAACAGATTCTCTCGTTCGAGGAGTTGAGTACCGTACTCGCGCAAGTAGAGGCGGTGATGAACACGCGTCCGCTGTGTCGGACTCTATCTAGCGATCCGTCAGAGCCGTTAGCGCTGACGCCAGCTCACTTCTTAAATATGACTCCTTTAAAATATTTGCCCGCAATAGATGTTGATGACGATAGAATACACCTCCTAACTCGTCACGCTCTTTTAGATAAGATGGTCCAATCGTTTTGGAATCGTTGGAGAACCGATTATTTGCACACGCTGCAGTCACGTCAAAAATGGAATACTCCATCCAACCCAATTACTGTAGGTACGGTGGTAGTCCTTATGACTGAGAATGCGCCTCCTTTACATTGGCCTCTAGGAGTAGTAGAGGAAATTTTTCCCGATGCCCGCGGGATAACTCGTGTTGTACGGGTTAAAACTGCAACCGGATCGTATCTGCGCCCGGTTGTTCGCCTCTGCCCTCTGCCTAGCCAGCAGTAGGCACGAGTTCCAATCTATGTTTATATTTTAGTTGTTATTTCGCAAACCTAGATTTAGATTAGACATTAGTTTTGTTCCACATTTTTCGTTTCGAAGGTAACCCTTCAAGCCGGGGGGAATGGTTGCGCCGATGTGGAAACTGTATTTTTTGACATGGAAACACACTCCTTTTAGATCCGTCTCCCCCTCCGCACTAACCATAGAGTAGGGCTAGCTGTAGCTTCCGTCCGCCATTGTGTGAGATGTGGACGGTCACTCCCGCTTTGAACTAGCCAGCGTAGGGACGGATCGCGAGCGCGTCTCTCAGAAATGAATAATATTTGTTGTATTTTAACCGCCTCATAGACCTTTACCGATCGGATGGTGCCTCTCGTGTGTTCCTCAAGGGATCTAGTGACGCTGACGGCAGCTCCTGAGCAAGGAAGAGAAGATCCGTGTACCGGCTGCGATGAAAAACACGTGGGTCGTGAAGGTTAGTGCATCCTCTCCTAATTTCTCGGGCTGCATTCACTGCCTGGATTGAATCCGCGGCAGCCCGGCCACCTGTCTTGTTTTGTGTGTAAAGTGTCAATAGAACAGTTATCTGCTTCTCCGCAATACAGTCCACTCGCGCACGTTGGGCCAAGCGCCACCAATCGTAGTATCGTCATATCGTATATGGACCACGGCTATTCTTGATATTTTCTTGTTTAATACTTTTCAATGCGTTATTTTTCAGTAGTCGAGTTTTGGAACAATGTTGGACGACACGACCTTCCGCATTGCGACTTGCCTACGTTTGGGTGCACCGTGTGTTTCTCCGCATCGGTGTCTCTGTGGAGAAGCTGTCGATAGCCTTGGACATCACGGATTGTCTTGCAGCAGGAGCGCAGGCCGCATGTCCCGACATGCAAACATTAACGACATTATCCGTCGAGCTCTTGTCACCGCCGGCGTGCCAGCTATACTTGAACCTGTTGGCTTGGCTCGCAACGATGGTAAGAGACCGGACGGTATGTCGTTGTTGCCTTGGAAGATGGGTAGGCCTTTGGTGTGGGATGCAACCTGCGTCGACACCCTGGCGCCTTCCCATCTTCCAAATACGATGGACTGCGCATGCGCTGCTGCTGCATCAGCGGAGACTCTCAAACGGCGCAAATATACCAATTTAACTGGTAATTATAATTTTGAGCCATTTGGAGTCGAAACGTTGGGTCCGTGGGGTCCAAGCGCGCGCGCGCTATTCAAAGAAATAGCGTAGCGACTAATCGACGCTTCCCGTGACCATAAGGCTGGCCTTTACCTCGCTCAAAGAATTGCCATCGCCATTCAGCGTGGTAATGCCGCCAGCCTCTTGGGCATGGTACCAGTAGAGATCGATGGGGAGGAATTTTTCGATGCCTAAAATAACAGTCTCCCTCTTTTTCTCTATCCCATTTTTGTATATATTGTATAGTTAGCATAGTTTTATATAAATTTGTAAGTATGATTGATCAAACACCCACCTTTCACTCACTCCTTCCAAACCTCACTTTTTCATTTTAGCACAGTAGGATAAAAACGGCACCTCTCGTTACTAGTTCTATCTTGAATTATTTCTACGGTATCTACTCAACATAAAGAACAAGGCGGCGCCGCGCGCGAACGCGATGCATTACTCGCGCTGCACGTCCACTGATAAGAGATAAGCCCTTTGATATGCGAGGAACGGAGTAGGGGCGTACAGTCAACAGAAAAGTAGCTTAGCACCTTCTGATTTACTGATCTCCTTCACTCTTAATTAAGGCTTTTGTAAATACCATGGCACACACCAATGACTTTTCGATGCTTTTCGAAGTTATGTGTTGTTATCGCAGGTTTATAAGCGCCCGGTTAATGGCAATAGGCTCGCCACCTATTACATTGGGACCTAAACATAAACTCGCATCGAAATGCTGGGTGTGTGCTAGCACCTCTGTCTAGCCCTTCGGAGATATAGGCGTGAGTTTATTAATTATTTTTTTTAATACCACCAAAATAAGTAAAACGTAACTGTTAACCTCGATGTGGCAGAGGGTGCAGCATGCTTACCTATAAGTAACCTATTCAATCTGTACCACCTAAGTGGTATAAAATATATATATATATACGAAGGTTTGGGACTTCTCGCGACTAAATCATGGAACTTACTATTTCTGCCGCAGAAAGGTCGCGAAAAGTCCGAACCGTTGTGTACTTATTAATTCACACCGCGATACTTTAAAAATAACACTATTCACTTTAGTCTTGAAGACTTCCAGGTTATAGCTTAGCGGAAATGCAAAGTAGGTAAGTCTGGGCATTTCAGTCCTTATTGCAGTACGCATAATAGGTACTAAGTTTCTCTCCTGGGGAATATAGTACTAGCGACTGTCCTGGTTACTTCAAAAGCCTTCGGAGTTCATGGTTTGCGTTCCTACATTTTAATGATGAATGATTTCCAAAAAAAATATTAATTCCAACATAAAGAATATCTATCTCTTCCCATGCTGTGTCGTTCAAGGCGACTAAGGGATAGGGCTATTTAACATCAGAAAGATATATACAGCCCAGACTCAGCCTCAGATGCTTGACTCGAGTCAACAATAGTGCCCGGAAGTCGGCAATAGGCTCACCCCCTTATACGTGGGACCGAATTCAATGATCGGTGAAATGTGGGTGTTAATTCACCTCTGCCTAACCCTCCGGGGATAAAGGCGTATTTATATGTTTTTTTTTTTTTTTTTTATACCACTTAGTTGGCAGACAAGCACACGGCCCACCTGATGGAAAGTAGTTACCGTGGCCTATGGATGTCTGTAACACCAGAGGAGTCACAGTCGCGCTGCCAACCCTGTAAGTACAGAGTTTCTGTGCCGTCAGTAGAAGACAAATCAGGACAAGCCTTTAGTCTTCCCACTGACGGCACAAATTCTCCAGTGAGCTCTGGCTACCCTACTCACCGCTGGGAACACAACACGAAGTTATTATAACCGCGGTATTCTGTAGGGCGGAGGTACTTCCCCAGTCGGACTGCTCAATCGGGCGGATATACCGCCGTGTCCTACCTCCGTAAACTCCGTAAATATTTTTAGCGAAATAATCTTTTTCCATATCATAACATAAACTCACGCCTATATCCCCGAAAGGGTTGGCAGAGGTGCTAGCACCCACATTTCGCCAGTTTATGTTAAGGTCCCAATTTAATAGGTGGCGAGCCTATTGCCATTAACCGGGCACTTATAAACCTGCGATAAATACACACATATCTTCGAAAAGCATCGAAAAGTCATTGGTGTGTGCCATGGTAAAACCTGGGATCGAACCCGAGACCTCGTCTCAGCATTCCATTACCCATACCACTAGGTCCATTGGTTTATTTATAAATTATTTAATATTTTTATAATATTTCTTGACATCATTGTAAAATTTTGACGTTCATATGTGCAATAAATGAAATGGATTCTTTGATGCCGCAGAAAGCAACTTTGTCTTTGACTGTACCTAGTTCCGTATCTTTACAGGGTTAGAACTTGGAGGTAAAATGCTTCTATACGTAAACTTACGAGTCCACAAATAGTGTAGTTGACAATGAAGTCGAAAGCTTAGTGGTTAAGCAGTCATCTTAGGATTGAGGGGTCTTCGGTTCGAAGCCTGGCCATGACACTACCAACGTGAATCCACTTCTTTAATTGAATCGATGCATTGTATGTTTATATTGCGAGTGTATATTATTACATGCGCAGAATCCCCACGGATACCTCTCCACCGGAGCCGGTGGAAGAGGTTATGTCGGACTCGAACCGAATAAAACGCACGCCGCCTGTGGGTCGTTTTGGTTGCCGAAGGTGAGATTGACAGGCATATCCCTCGCACCCCGGCCGACCCAGGGCCATCTCTCACGATCTGGCCCTCTTCTCGGGTGTAGGGACTACATAGTCCCCAACTCGTCCCCGGAAACTGGGAGGCGCGCCAGGCGCGCCACCGCCTCGGCCAGTGTAACGCCCTTGGTATTGCATACGTCCATACTCGAGGCGGACCAGATAGAGAGAGATGGTCCTGGGTTGGTCGGGGTGTGAGGGACATTGCCTGCCAACCCCACCGCCTACCAAAACGACACAAAGACGCCGTGCGTTTTAGTCGATTCGAGACCGAAATAGCCTCTCCCACCTTCTCCGGCAGGAGAGGTATCAGTGAAGATTTTCCATCATGTGCTTGTCTGCCACCTAAGTAGTATAATAAAATTATTGTACAAAATATACAGTACCAAATATTTATTTAGCTGGCATATTTAATCTAGCTCACCCTAGACAAGTGGCAATTCGTTGGCCAGCGTATCGTAGAATTGAATGACGAATGTATGAGATTTGACGTTTATGACAGTCGTCAACATATGTCATAAATGTCAAATGTCAAATTCTATACATTCGTCATTCTATTCTACAATACGGGAGCCAATACGGAAAAAGAGTACGCACTCAGAACGAAACAAGAAGTGTAATTTTGTTCTCATCTATGTTATTGCTCTTGAAAATGGCTTGTGTCCTATAAGACCCAAAGTTTAGGTGGGGCCTAGACCTAGACTCATATGTCCGATATGTTCTGTATTCTGATTTTAAAACGTCACGGATACCAGCGCCCCTTCCCCCCCCCCCCCCCACCGGAGTCGGTGGAAGCCGAAGGTGAGGCTCGAGGAGGTGCGGACACCTTCTGAGTCTAGGTCATAATCTTCACACTTGAGTAAAAATGCAACGATCGAAAGGACACAAATTCAATTTTCGGTCAGAATTCGATTTATTCACAATACGAGGACCTATCTACAAACTGTAGGCCACAATCAATGCCGAGCATTGTAAACTTTGTTACGAGAATTTGTTTCATGACTTTGGAGAGATTACCTTTCATGACTTTTGTGAGATCACATTTTACGAGATTTGTGAGATTGAAATGAAATCGAAACTGAACATTGACCATTATATTACGAAAATCGACCTTCTGTTAATATTACAAACCTCTTCTATCTTTTTCAGAAGCACAAACATACATATATTGTATTTATAATCTATGGTTCTAAAGAAAATAATCAAGAACGTCCTTTATACAGCATACAGCCCAACTTAGTGTTAGCCCATCAAAGAGTCCAGATATTTAAGTAGAACTGGAATTGAAGCCCGTGTTCATTAGCATATGAAAGAGATTACCTACTCTCTGTTCCAGTTTTTGATAGGATAACGGACAGACAGACGAAACCTGCTAGTTGGTCGGTAAAAAGTGATACTATAGTGTAATTGGCTTGCATAATTGTTTTTAAAGCTGCGCGACTTGAGTGCATGATTAACCCGAGACGCTTTTCTAGGGTGTTTTGAGGATAAATAATGGTGAATCACGGAAGAAAAGCTGTTAGTGCCAGAATAAAAAAAAAACAGTACATTTTTCTACTAAAGCAGTTAAAATAGCAGAGGAATGAAGATAGGTGGAGATAAATGGAGTTATCGACTCTATTCTCAACTAGCGTGCTCTTTCCTTTCTGAAATTTAAATAAAAATGTTTTTGTCTTATTTAAATTTCAATTTTAGTCGCAAAAAAATTCAAAATGTGCCAAACTGACGGCAACGGCAACTCCAGCTGCGTAGGTCTGAATCGTAATCTCACTTGAGACCCTCCGGATCGGACACCATATCATGTCTGCATGATATGGTGTCCGATCCGGAGACACCATATCATGCAAACAGCCTGATTAAAAAAAACGGAAGACGGAAAAAAGGGAAATAATATTTTTAAAATAATAACTAAAATTTCATTTGTAAAGTACCTTTATAATAGGTATACTTTTATCCGACTACGGCGAAGCAAAAGGAGGGTTATGATTTTGACAAGCTATGTATGTATGTATGTAGGTGTTCCCTTATAGCTCCTCAGCCACTTATTAAAACTGGACAAATGAGATACCTACCGTTAGAAGCGTCTTAGTCATCCGCTGGTTAAAGGTTATATAACGAGTCACTGAATATAATGTGGCACCCTCTAGTGGTCATAAAGTACTGTGTTAAGAAATAAATTTGAGATAAATATGTCGTGTTTAGTATCAACTGAAAGGACTTATAAAATAAAATAAATAAAAAATAAAAAAGCCTTTTTATTCCATGCATTTACAAATGAAATTAACAATAATCTTATTCTTAATCTAATTTAAAATATAATATAAATGTGTAAATAATTAAAATGTGAAAATAATTTAGGTGAACTGAAAGGACTTAATTAGCACATTTTAAATTTGTATAAATTATATCTATTGCTTGCCCCAAAATTATCGAAATAAAAAATTAAGTTTAAAACTAAAACCCAACTACGGAAAAATCACGCTCTAAAAAGTGTTGAACAAGAAAATATCAAGGATAGCCGTGGTCGTATGCCATTTAAATCTAACAAAACAATACATTATAGGGAAAAGTGGCATACGACCACGGCTATCCTTGTTATTATCTTTTTAAAGCGTGATTTTTCAGCAGTCGGGTTTTACTCCCCTATAAAAATAATCATAAACTAATTTTTTTTTTCAAGTTCCAATGTATGTTTACTAATTATAGAAGAAATATAATTCTATATCGCTTAAGAGTCACTTTCGGTTCCTGTCATACAGATGATATTATAAAATTAAATATATTATTCATAACAACACACCAATGACTATTCGATGCTTTTCGAAGTTATGTGTGTATTTATCGTAGGTTTATAAGTGCCCGGTTAATGGCAATAGGCTCGCCACCTATTACATTGGGACCTAAACATAAACTGGCGAACTGTGGGTGCTTAGCACCTCTGCCTACCCCTTCGGGGATATAGGCGTGAATTTATGAATGAATGAATGAATAACAACAAACTGTCTCTATCCCAAACCACGTACTGTACAGATTCTCATAAATATTTCCAGAGGTACAAGCATTCAAAGATGGCTTGTGTCCCCCAAAGTGGTTTGTCATGTAGTTTGAGTCGCAATTACGTCGACATCTCGCGCTCGCAGCCTCCGATCTCGACCGACGCAAAAACTCAACACACCAGCCGAAAATTGCAACTGCCGTCTTCGACGCAATTACCACTTTTTACTGGCAACACTGTTACTGCATTTTTGGAGTAAAAAAAACATTTTCATCAAACCGTAATAAGGATCTTGTATGATGGGACCAATATTAAAAAGTTTCGGCAAGATTACAGTTTTTTGTTTGTCTTGTTTGTTATTTTCTTTTTGTAATGCGTTTGTAATTATTATTAGCTTGGTTTTTACGTGTGTGATGGTGCGTTGGACTGCTACTGCAGAGGACGCGGGTTTTGTTACCGGTCAGTGCAAATATTTTGTATGAATTCGTTTAATGTCTAGGGTCTGCATTAAATGTGCTTTGTGTTTACAAAAAAGGTTTCTAAGGACCGTATTCTAGAATAACAATCAGCCCTGAATCTTGATTTATCTGCGGACATAATAAATAGACTGATTGACAGATTTGACAGATTGAATAAAATAAAAAATAAAAATCTCTATTGGAACCAGTAAAAGTTTGTCTATACAAAATTGTATAACTGTTCGGGATAAAATCATGGAACTTACTATTTTTGCCGACGTTTCGGATGCGTTGAATTCACACAGCGATAGTTTAAAAAAAAGAATCTACTTTACTCCAGAGGGAATCATAAGCTTATCAATATGTCACATAATAATATTATTTATTTATCCAAAATTCGCAAATTTAATTCTCTCGGATATAGAAATATCGTATCCTCTAATCTGTGAGTTAAAAAGGGATCAAAGCCTCTTGGAGGACCTCAGAATATCAATGTATTATGTACGTAATTTATATTATCTGTACGTTTTCTTAATCGAATTCGTGGGTAACATTAGCCGATACCTGCGGTTTGCGATTTCTTAATTATTTCACGATAATCTTTTCTGTTTTTTTATTCTATTTATGTATGGTTGTGTGTGTGAACGAGTCCCACTTCATGTATCCTAAATGTACCTTAAATATTCATATATTTCTGTACCTGTATTCTGTATAAATTCTGTATTTATATTATGAAGATGTTTGAATGTTCGAATGTTAATTAATCAATAGCGTTCTAACGGCTGATTGGATCTAGCTAAAATTTGGTGCATGGATAGACAGTCTAGAATATCACATGCTCTACGTTCTATGGGTTGCAGAAACGCCATTAAAACTCCACACTGGCATATCCACGGGCAACAGCTGGTATGTTATATGTATATACAGAACGAGTTTTATATCGATCTCTTCTCATTAAGAATTAAAAGGTCTGTGACAGAGGTTCAGACAGCGGTACCACAATAAAAGGGTTATATTAGGACTCGGAACAAAATGCTACTAAATTTTCACTGTACATAATTGCTACCTGCGAGTAAATTGCTGTTTTCGGACGCCTTTTATCGTTTATTATAATGATGGTAATGGGAACTCTATTTGTAACACCTGTTTGATAATTTCGTTATCATTTCTTTGAAATGATATCAAAAACAGTTGAACATTTTATAAAATGACTGAATGAATGCTGAAATGATTTCAGTTTGCATTTGAAAGTTGTTCACTTTCAAATGCAGACTGAATTATTTCGCACTTTCTTCTTATTTTATTCAAATGGCTCCTTGCATCGGTTATATAGGTACTGATGATTCTGCCAGCCTCAAGGTGGAGAGTAGGTTTAATAGTTTATAGAGGTCTCTAGGTATTTATGGGGGAGTGACTTGGTAATTTGAGTTTATCCTTGTATATATTTAATACCAAAAAATGGCACAATTACACAATGTTGAATAAATAAATAAATATAAATAAATATTCTACGACATTCTACACAACGCTATCTAGACCCATGGTAAGCATAGCGTAACTAGCTTGTGTTATGGGACCTAGAATGCGGATAAACATACTTAGATACTTTTTTTTTGTAAATACATACATATTATACATAAAAACACCCAGACCAATGCAAATATACATATTCATGCATACAAATATTTGCACTGAGCGGGAATCGAACCCGCGCCCCCTGCATAGCAGTCGAATGCTCTACCGCTATGCCACAGAGGTCGTATTGGTTCGACTATTGGTACTCTTAGTATGGTACTGAAAGACTGAAAACTTATGTCCCTCGATATTTTCGATCAATGGAATCACAGAAAACTCTGTCAAGTGACGTAAAACAGACGTTGCGTTGGTTGAGGAGACTTGAGGGATTCTGTGGCTGGAGAATCTGTGACAATGTGCACGGCTCACAAATAAGCTAATGAGCGTTTTTTATATACAATTTAGGTGGCAGACAAACACACGACCCACTTGATGAAAAGAGGTTACCGTGACCTATGAATGTGTACAATACAGAGGAGACCCTATAGGAACGGAGAGTTTCAGTGCAGAAGACACAATCAGGACAAGCCTTTATCTTCCCTCTGACAGCACAAGAACTCTCCAGTGAGCTGTGACTACCCTACTCACGTTTGCTGTATTTTTGATTCGAAGGGTTAAAAGGATTCAATGGATCGGATATTAATAAAGAAATTACTGGTGATCCAAATAAAGATATAATGGAGGCGGATATACCTATACCAAACCGTTGAAATTAGCAGCGGTCTTCAACATCACCATTCATTCATTCATATTAAACATGCCTTTATCCTCGGAGGGTTAGGCAGAGGTGAATTAACACCCATATTTCACCAATCATTGAATTCGGTCCTATTTCCGTCTTCCGTGCACTATTGTTGACTCAAGTCATGCATCTGTGGCTGAGTCTAGACTGCATAAATCTGGCTGATGTTAAATAGCCCTATCCCTTAGTCGCCTTGTACGACACTGCATGGGAAGAGATGGTGTGGTCCAAATTCTACTCTGCTGGACACCACCTTCTTCAACACCACTGTTTATTTTTGAAAGTAAAATTAGTACATTTAACTAATTTGTTTTTGTAAGAATGATTTATTTTATTTACAATGGAGATCTAATTTATACTATGTAACTAATTACTTTAGAAATATGATGTTTAATTAAATCTGTTATACATTAATAAAAAATAATAATTACCCAAAAGTTAAAATTCGTCGTGGAATTCCTCCGCATCGCATGCCTCTTGTGGTAGCGTTCCCAGAAGACTAGCGGCATTGCCACGCTGTATGGCAATGCTTATTCTCTGAGTTAAGAAGAGGCCAGCCCTCTGGTCACGAGAAGCGTCGACCATACGCTTCGCAATCTCCCTGAAGAGATTGCGGGCGCTCGGACCCCACGGCCCGAGCGCACAAATTCATAATCACCAATGAGATTGCAATATTTGCGCCGCTTAAGAGCCTCTGCAGAAGTTATATTGGAAAATGTCAATATCTATTGTTTATAATATGATATAAAATGTCGTTACATATGAAAATGCAGTTTTTTTAAGAAATTGCAGGAAAACCAATTTTCAGTACTAACATTTGCATTGCATTTGTTATAGGAATGACAAATCCAAGTTTTATGATTTTTTTTTCTATGAATGAGACAACATTAAGGTAACAAACACTTTTATTACATTTTTGAAAAGTGACAACTATAAAAAAGTACTTAATACAAAATTTTTCATCAAAATGGATAGCATTTAGGATGTTTTTGAAGATTGAATTTAATTTATCAAGTGGCCAATAAAAACAAAATTTAATACAGAGTTGTAATATCTTGAAATCAACTTGAATCAAACAAAATAAAAATAATGAAAATAGCTATTACGTTACAGGAATAACGAACTCATGAATCTGTAAGAGAATTTTGGCAATTTCATAGGTAAAGACCTAATATTACGTTTTAAGAGTAGTGACTTTGTAGAGTATAATTATTTATATAAGAAGGGACGATTTACTTACAGATTTAAAATCCTTTTAAATTCACAACAAAACATTCGAACATAAATATCAAGTGTGATATTTGAAAAACTGCTTTTATTGTTACCATTACAATTGGTTCATTCACATACATTCATCTTTGTCCGACTGATGTGTACCCGGCATTATGCGATGGAACATTTTAGCATGCAACACCAGTCTTACACACAAATTTACCTCCCGGGCCACACTAACCTAGAAGGTCGGAATGAAAACATTTAGGCTCCTAAGTAAATAAAAGTCAAACGACTTCTCCACGTGCACGTCACTATAAGACCGTAACAGACATGACTTTAGCACTTTATGATGTTTGGACTTGATCCAAACGAACATATATTTTCAGTACCTCTAAAATGTTACTTTATATCATCACACTGCTCGTTATAGGCAGGTTATGAGAGAAACCTCACTCGACGCACGCTTTGGAATGAACTCATTGCTGTGGGTTTTCCATGCGACTACAGTATGGTAGCCTAGTGGTATGGGTAATGGACGGCTGAGACGAGGTCTCGGGTTTGATCCCAGGTTTTACTATGGCACACACCAATGTCTCTTCGATGCTTTTCGAAGTTATGTGTGTATTTATCGCAGGTTTATAAGTGCCCGGTAAATGGCAATAGGCTCGCCACCTATTACTTTGGAACCTAAACATAAACTATCGAAAAGTGGGTGCTAGCACCTCTGCGTACCCCTTCGGGGATATAGGCGTGAGTTTATGTTATGTTATGTTTATTACAATATGGGGTTCTTCAAAAAGACATTAGAAGGTTTCTACAGGGTCGGCAGCGCGAGTGTGACGCCCCTGGTGTTGCACACGTCCATAGGCCACAGTAATCACTTTCCACCAGCAAGATGGTGTGCTTGTCTGCGACCTAAGTGGCATAAAACATATAAATTGTGGAATTCCACCAAGATATTCTGGCTAAACCAAACATACCTGATGTTTGACGAATAAGGATGCCGATGAGAAATTACAGTCGGCAAAAGGAATGTCTTAGTCTACCTTCTGAATGTCACTTTGAATATGAAAGGTATCTATTAAATAGATCACAATATATTTTTAGTCAAGTTAACATTTGTAAGGACCTGTATCCACGGCAGTTAAATAAAAACACAGTAAAAACGCATATCAATTGGTCTTCGATGCACGATACATATTAAAACCGCATACAAAACCAAGGTTGGTCACTATTAATCACTAGATAATGCCCGCGGTTCCGCCCGCGTGTATACCACGCGTTTTCATGTTCGTATTCCCAGTGAAAAAATGTTTCTGGGATGAAAGGTATCATCTTGGTCTATAATAATAAAATTATGTATGTGGCAAATGGAAAGCGAATCCCGGACTTCACACACAACATTCGTACTGTTGTACTCGATACTGCTATGCCACTGAGACAAACCTTATTAGATATTTATGAAATGTATATATATTCTATATATATATATATATATATATATATATATATATATGTATATATATTTTATATAATTGTAAAATTTTGCACGTTTAATTCATACATTGAGCATGTTTGTCTTCTAAGCCTCGCTATAATTATAAACACAATAAAAAGCACAAATTTACAACCTCCTCCATTTCTCAAAGTCAGTTAACAATTAACCAAAACGTACAATATACAGGTTCGATAAAAATATATATAGCCGCAATCGATTAGTTCGCGATCGGAATTCGCGTAGAGACGTAGAGGGGCATCGTTATCACACTTGGCCAATATTCGTCAAATTAGCATCGATGCAAGGCGGCGGGTCAACGACCCTGTTCGGCGAGCGTGGGACTGCGCTCGCGCATCGCAGTTTTTGCAACGACGCCGACCGACAGCGACAGCCAACAGGTAGTCTGCACCCGAATCTTAAGTATTCCACTCGGCTCCCGTTTCGGGAATATTTTGTTCGTGAAGTACTAAGTTTAATCGAGCCGAGACAAGTATTGGGTTTATATAACCTGTTTATATTTTCGAGATAAAGCAAGATGTACTTTTTGTGTTTATGAAGGAGAAAGATGTTTCTTGCTACCTTTTGAGAATAATGCGTGTTTGGTTTTGAGAAATAAAGCGATGTTTTAATTTATTTTTTAATTGAGATTTTTTGTGTCCAATTTGAGATTAGTTATATACCTAATATGCAATATCACTTTGTATGTTCCTGATTTTATTATCAGAAGTATATTTTGAAAATTTTGTTTGTATCTGACTCCTGATATCTATTCCCCGGTCGGGTTAATTTTTAGGCTTTTCTGTTGGGAGTTTTTCAGGAGTAAGTAGTTTGAACTCTGAATCAATGCCTACCTCTTTGGACGTAGATAGGTTGGCGTGAGTATTAAAGAACTAGAATATATTAGGAATCTCCATCATCATTACAGGTGCCGTTAGTGGACTGGGCTAGGTGTTATCCGGCTGATGGTGGATTCGACTAATCCAGAATTGATTTATTCCAAGATCTTATTCTCGATCGATTTCCCATGCAATCTACTATATAGTTAGTATACCTGAATAAAATATGCGCTATTACCAAAATGAATAATTAATTAATGTGATACCCGGCAAGTATGCGATGTATTAAAAAGGTACGGTGTTAACCGTAAGTCATGTCAACTCGCTTTTGTCGTATTATGGCGTGTGACAAATCTTGTCAAAAACTTAATAATCCTAGTTGAAAAATGACAGTTTTTGACGCCATTTTATTATTCTTAGAATAAATTTATTCTTTATTCCGTCAGAAACAATAAGGTCACTACATTTAGTACTATGCATGGTAGAATTTTCACTACCAGCTCACGTGTTTCCTTCTTCCTACAGTCCCGGGTCCTTTATGCGGGGCGTGAAAAAGCATATGACGAGGCCGCCAAGCTGATTGCCACCATTGTAACATTTCTTAGTGTTCGTAATGGTGACCCCCTTTCCTCAGGCTTTACCTTTAGCTTACTACCAGGCGAGGTGAAGTCAAACTTTACTCGAACTTTTGGTCAAACTGGCCTTAGTATTGTAAGTCAACTAAACCATCATCACAGCTTTAGCCCCAGTTGCATCCAAAGCAGTACACTTTCAATTTATTTTATTTTTTTATTTATTTATTTAAATGCACAATACACATCACAATCGTATACGTATTATAAATATCTTAAATACAATGTTTAGATCTGGATCGTAACGTAAATAGTTTGTGCACACATAGAGAAGCAAAAATTCTCATCATCATCTTCACGAGAGTTGGGTATTGTACAATAGAATGACAAATGTATGGGATTTGACGTATTTGACAGTAACTGTCACAAACGTCAAAACGCCGGCCAGCGAATAGCCACTTGTCTTAGGAGACTGGTCAGAATTGAGGTTATCACCTCGGAGTGCGGGAGCTCCTTTTACCACCTTTTTGTTACTGATAGACTCTCATGTGATAATTTGCCACCTGCAAAGGAAACCCTTAAAACACTGACCATGGAATGAAAAGGGACTCTTTTGTCCGCACTTAGCCTCCTTTTTTGGGCCAATATGCGTGCAGAGTACTGGCTGTCAGCCTAGCTCCGCCCAGAAACGCAGAAGCTTATAGGGGGCTTCACTGGCTTCACGGAGTGACCTCATTGTGCCGAGGATTTGTGATAGTTGATAGGCTACTGCCTCGCATTCCAGTATTCCAGGGCGGCCGTTTCCTTGGCTACGAAACACCCTCCTGCAAAAGGGAATGTCCGTAACACCGAAGGTGCGCAGATGCTTGTGGTGGGTACAGTGGCCCGTTATTGTCCCTATAATTATTCTTAGACTTGTTCTGTCTAGTTTTAGGAGACGTTACGAGTTTACGAGACGAGAAACACTGACCATAAGACAATCAATAGTTGAAAATTATACTAAATTATCTGTGCTAGTAGAGAGAAGAATACTTCACGTAATAGATACAACCAGTTTTTACAATAGCCCGACACATAAATAAAATTATCAGCTAATGGGTGCGACGGCTTAATCATGTTCTCGAGTTACGAATTTGCATCTCTAATGTGTCTAGTTTATTTATCTTATGTTTTGGTGCGATTTATAGTTATTTTACACAATAGTAAAGGTCTATTCATATAAAACACCATCTGCATTACCTCAGGTGCATAGGGCTTTACTAACACTTTTGCGAATGCCTTTGGACCTCTACAACCAATTGGCGATATAAATTAGACTTTTTGGGTTGCTACTATCCGTAACAACTGTCATAGATGTTTGTAGAGTAACCGGAACTTTTTTCTTTTATACCACTTAGGTGGCAGACAAGCCACCTGATGGAAAGTGGTTACCGTGGCCTATGGACGTTTGTAACACCAGATGAGTCACAGTCGCGCTGCCAACCCTGTAAGTACAGAATGTCTGTGCTTTCGCGTATAGAAGACATAGTAGGACAAGCTTTTAGTCTTCCCACTGACAGCACGAATTCTCCAGTGAGCTCTGGCTACCCTACTCACCGCTGGGAACACAACACGAAGTTATTATAGTCACGGTACTCTGTAGGGCGGAGGCACTTCTCCAGTCGGACTGCTCAATTGGGCGGATAGACTGATGGCCAAATGTGCTCACCGAATGCAGACCAATGCTAATAGACATATTCATGCATACAAATATTAGCATAGAGTGGGAGGCGATCCCACACCCCTGCGTTGTAGTCGAATGTACTACCGCTACGTCACAGAGGCTATCGTATAAAAAGTACAGACATAGAGTGATGGCAGCGGGAGCGAAGGAGGATCGTAAGCCTGTTTGCGTACTGAGGTAACCCGAGCGTCGGATGTCGCACATTAACCGCCGTCCCCCATGAGCGCAGGCCTGGAGGAGACGCGTGGAGCCGCCTTTCACCCTGACATAAGCAGCGCGTGGTGTCGGCGCACATATGGCGCCCCATTGCTGGGGACGAGTTGGGGACTCTGTGGGAAAGATCACACGAAAAGGGTCAGATCGAAAGAGATGGCCCTAGGTCGGCCGAGGTGAGAGAGATGTGCCTGTCAACCTCACCTTCGGCCCAGTCTTCGGCAACCAACAACGATCCACAGGCGCCGTGCGTTTTAGTCGGTTCGAGTCCGACATAACCTGTCCCATCGACTCCGGCGGAGCGTATCCGTGGGGATATCTCGCACGTAAAAAAAAGGCACAGAGGTGATAATGCACAAATAGTGCGATCTTATTCAATGATGAAAACCAAAACTATTTCAATACTGTTATCTGAAAAAGTCGCCTTTTCACAGTCCGCTAAATATATGGACGCGTGTGTGATTTCATGGACCACGCACCGTGGATTGGGCTTGTCTCTTTGTGATAGTGCAAATGCAGACACGTTTGTCGAAGTGAATGTCGCATACGGGTCTGTTAAACCTCGTACTGTGGAACACCAGTGTAACGATATCCGTTTGGATTTAAACAGTAGGTTTCCCGCATACTGACTCGGTATTAGTTTCCCACAATGCGACCTAATAAACATCGTGTACATCTGAATAGACCTTTATAGCGAATTTCATAGGTATATTAGATTAAATTTGTTATCCAACATTACTAGCACTAAAATTTTAATTCAGTGTGATATGCGGTAGGTATCTAAATTCGTCTGGCAGAATTTATTATAATGTCGTTGACAAAAGCTTGACCTTTAAATAATAATGATTATTTGGATTATAATGTCTTTTTGAAAGCAAAAAAATATTTTTGACTATTATCAGTTAAAAGTTGAGAAGCAAGCGGCGGTCTTGGTATGAACATTTTTTGGATGATGATATATGATAAGAGAAGAGAGTAATGTTATTATTACTTAGAAGCATGAAGTATAGAAGGATGCAAGTCAGTGCATATGTTAAACAATGGACGAGACTCCGACACAAGCTTTTCCTCTCAGGTATTGAAAGTCAGTCGGCACTCGCTTCCGTGAAAGTCGACCTAACAATAAAAAACAATAAACACAACACACCTCAGGCTCAAAGTATAAACTTCGGTAGGATGCAGCTGAATCTATACTGACATTATAAAACTGAAGAGTTTTTTTTATATCACTTAGGTGGCAGACAAGCACACGGCACATCTGATGGAAAGTGGTGTGTGCAAAATCAAGGGAGTCACACTCGCGCTGCCAACCTTATAAGCACAGAGAGACGAAGTTGGACAAGCTTTTGGTCTTCCCACTGACAGCACAAAAACTCTCTAGTCAGAGCTATCTGGACTGCTCAATTGGACGGAATTACCGTCGTGTCCTAACTCTACAAAGTGGGAGTTTGAGTTTTTGTTTTGAGAGTTTGTTTGCTTGTGCGCTAACCTCAAGAGCTACTGGTACGAATTTAAAAAATATTTTTGTAGCCTAGTATAGATATCGACGAAGGTGTTTTGCTATATATCAGCACGCTACTACTTAAGGGAGCGAAGTAGTAACCATGAATGTCAACGAATCAGATTTATTTATTTGAGAACAAAATAATTACGGTCTTAAAGGGATGATATGAAGTTCCTAAATATGCCTAGGGCGAAGCTGGGGCCGGTCAGCTATAAGCTTTAAGGATGATGGGTGCAACAGCGCGTACTGTAAGGGGAATAATCAGGCTTATTCAGTGCGTTTCCAGGATCGTTATAGGAGAAAGTGTTTTATAGAAATACTAATAAGCTAATAGAATTTAAAAAAAAGATAATACCAACCAGTAGGAGTTGTAGGCGGTAGGACACGACGGTCTTTCCGTCCAATTGAGCAGTCCAACTCCGCCCTACAGAATACCGCGGCCATAATAACCTCATGTTGTGTTCCCGGCGGTGAGTAGGGTAGCCATAGCTCACTGGACAGTTTTTGTGCTGTCAGTGGAAAGACCTAAAGCTTGTCCTGCTTTATCTTTTACACTGACGGACGACACAAAAACTCTCAGGGTTGGCAGCGTGAGTGTGACTCCCTTAGCACCCACATAGACTACAGCAACCACTTTCTATCAGGTGGGCCGTGTGCTTGTCTGCCACCTAAGTGGTATATAAAAAATAAACCACTTTACCGAAATGTAAGAAAGAAAGAAGAAAGAAAGAAGTCGTTTTTATTTTGGATAAAACACGTACATATAAAAGAGAATTCGAAATAATAATACACATTAAAAAAGCAAAAAGAGCAGCACCGATGGTGACGTAAGCTAACAATAATACGACGTTATGTTATGGCACAGAATAGACAATAGCACTAGTTATAGTCCTATAAAGATAAACTGCATTTAAACGCGGAACTATAAACGCTCATAGGAATAAATAATACTATTTTTACTGTTGATTGATGGCACTTGGTAGAATTTGTTATTACACATATTGAAATACACTTGTACTTTTTCCACAGTATTTTAGAACTGACGATTTCGCCTTACAGCATCTTCAAAGGTTTACAATTAGAGTTAAGAATATACTTCTCAAACAAACTCTCATTTCCCATCTGAAATTAAAAAAAATGTTTGAGAAGTTTTTTTAACTGTAATTGTAAACCTTTGAGGATGCTGTAAGGCGAAACCGGTTACTAATAATAAAAAATACTGTGGAAATAGTACAAGTGAATTCCAATATGTGAATAAAATACATGAGAACCTTATGAGACTACATATTGAGTAATGTAATGTATTATTTAATTAATGTGTGATCTTTTCCACACATAATTTCCTTTTGCCGTGTTGGTACTGAGTAGAAAGGATAGGGCTGTTCTCCGCCCGACTGTAAAAATACAGCTCATAATAAAATACCCAGGTGACAGCAAATTGGGTTCACCCTCTATTATGTAGAACCGAAAGTCATAGTTGGCGAAATATTTAATATAATATAAAATGGCCAGTTACTAGCGTAAATTTAAGTAAATATGTATGTAAATAATACTTACATGCTTCTGGGATTTATAAGTGCCCGGTTAATGGGAATAGGCTCTCCACCTATTACATTGGGACCTAAACATAAACTTGCAAAATGTGGGTGCTAGCACCTCTGCCTACCCCTTTGGGGATATAGGCGTGAGTTTATGTTATGTTATGCTTCTGGGAGACTTACGGAACAGCGTCTTGGGTTATTAATATAGGTAGATCTATCAACTTTTCCACCCATATTTTCGCCAACCATTCTTTCCTGTCCAACGTCATAGTAATAGAAATTAGAAACGTAGAAATTATTGCGGGCTACCCGCTCGGGAAGTTGATTATTATTCTCAGAGTTTCCCGGACATGCTGGGAGGGTTGGGAACCGTAATCGAACAATATGTATCCCATTTAAGTTAACCCCCTTTAGTTGAGAAAGATGCGTGCAGAATACGTTGGCATGTCGACTCTTCTACTGTGCTTCTATGGCTAAGATGACGGGTTATCCCGCCTTTCCTGCAGACCAATAAAGTTAGCAGTGAAAAACCTGTATATTTTTAAACATCGATTGTGTCAGTTGCCTGTAATTAATTTGCATTTTTTTTTAACCACTTAGGTGGCAGACAAACACACGGCCCACCTGATGAAAAGTGGTTACCGTGGCCTATGGTCATGTTCAAAACCAAGGGAGTCACACTCGCACTACAAACCCTGTAAGCACAGAGAGTTTATGTGCCGTCAGTGTAAAAGACAAAGCAGGATAAGCTTTTGGTCTTCCCACTGAAAGCATAAAAACTCTTCATTGAGCTCAGGCTACTCACCTCCGGGAACACAACACGAAGTTATTATGACCGCGGTATTCTGTAGGGTGGAGGTACTTCCCTAGTCGGACTGCTCAATTGGACGGAAATACCGTCGTGTCCTACCTCTAATGACTACTCAAGTAGGTATGTACAGCTCTCTAGCGTACAGATAACAAGTTTATTTTCATTAGTCTGGGTGTTTTTGTATACCGTACTATTTGTGTCACGTGGTGAGATTTCTGTGGCTATATGAAGTAGGTAAATCATTTAAAGACATATCGGTAGTGTTAGCGTTGAAAGTTCCGCACCTACTTGTACCAACAAGTACGAACATGTTCTCGGTTCTATGGAATATGAATTCTGATACAATAAATACGATACAGTGTTGAAACTCGAAGTATTAAATTTTAATGGGTATAGTTCTATAGGACTTGTATATTATGCGGTTTTCGCGCTTCAGAACGGTCACTAAAAGAAGGCTTATTACTAGGCAGTAACTGAGTCGGTTAAGATTGACAAACATCAAGAGAGGCATCAGAAGATTTTTTCATGGTCGGCACCGCGAGTGTAATGCCCCTAGTTTTGCATACGTCCGTAGGTCACGGTAATCACTTCCCATAAAGTGGGCCATGTGCTTGTCTGCCACCTAAGTGGTATAAAAAAATGTAATGACCTTAATACGCTGAGACCCCTCCGTGCCTCTGAGAGCATATTAATCTTCGTCCCGGTTTTTATACAAACATCTGAACATTTCGCCAACTTATACTTTTCGGTTTAATGTCATAGGAGTAATAAATACATTTGGATACGGAGAAATTATTGCGCGTGGGGAACTTGGGAGGTTTCCCGAGCATGACGCAAAGGTTGGAAACCCTAAACTAACAATATGCATCCCATTTTCTTTAACCGTATTCTGCACGCGTTTTTCTTAGTTCCGGGGATAAAGGCGTGATTATATGTACCTGTGTATGCAGCTACATACATACATATAATCACGCATTCATCCCCGGAGGGTTAGGCAGAGGTGAATTAACACCCGCATTTCACTTCTTCCGGGCACTATTTGTTGACTCAAGCCATGCATCTGAGGCTGAGTCTAGGCTATAAGTATATGTCTGATGTTAAACTGTTAAACAGCCCTATCCCTTAGTCGCCTTGTATGACACTGTATGGGGAGAGATGGGGTGGTCCAAATTCTAATCTGTCACGCTTTCTTAACTAAAGGGAAGGTAGTTGAGAAAGATGCGTGCAGATTGCGTCACCTTCTTTGGCTAGCTAGATTGACAGATAACCCTACTCGACTTCCTCAGCTGGCCATTAACGTAGCTTACCTAGTGGTTAAGGAATCGGCCTTACAATCAAGAGGTTACTGTACTGACCATTAAAATATCGACTTGATAGTATGTATATACGCACTCAAGAACCTATAAGTATTAAAAGTTTTAGCGCTAGTTGAAAATGTTAAAGTAATAGTGTAAAACGCCATCTTTTATAGGTATACTAAGAAAATCCCGTCGGATACCCTCCACACCCCTGATTTACTATTTTACCCCATATTATTATTGTTTATTTTTATTACTAATGTTACATTTTACTTCAACTATCTAAAACCGGATAGGGAAGTATTTTGACTTTATATTCATTTTCAATTCCAAATGTACACGACGAATATTAATCAAACTGTTCCACTGAATCAAGTTCAACACACCTTTATACGTATAAAACATAAACTATGGTCGCTGTGCCGATGCCGCTGAGCACAGTGCGTCATTGTTATTATAAACCAAATTATTCAACAAAAAAACACCAAGATTGCGGAGTGCAGTATCGAAGGACTCTTGCGCCGGCTCGCGAGGCGCGACACACTTCGAGACGCCCGTCCACACTTTTATGCGAAAACCTGTTGCTTGTACACACAATTTTATGTATATATATGTGTGAGTGTTTGTGTGTGTGCCTTTGTCGTACTTAAATCAAATTGCACTCGAATCGGTTCGAACTTAATACATTTGAATAAGTCAAGAATTAGGAATAGCATCCGAACATTCGTACCGAAAGTGTACCGATTCGTTTCGTATTCGTATACTTTCTAACTGTTGAGCAACATAAATATTATTTAAGCGTATAACACATTTATAATGTATCGACAAACCGTGACTAAACTAATAAAATTGTTCGTGAGAACTGAGAGCCCATCACTCGTTAATTGCTGATTGGTAAAACGTAAAACTTTGGTTAGAACACTTACTTTATGTTCTGATGTCATTTCTAATATTCTATGTTTTATTGGGTGGAAGCGATAATAAAGCTTGTAACAAATATTTAGAATTTCAGAGTTTATGTTTGAATCAACTTGACTTTTACAAATTTTTTGTCGTTTATGGTGTGTGCTCAGATGAATTGTTTAATATAATATAGGTATTTAAACTATCATGATCATTAGTATTAAAATAAACGGGATATTTACCATGTTTCATTGTTTTGAGTTTCCGATATTTCGGCGCTGTTGCAAGCACCATGATCACGGAGGAACTGGAGTAGTGGCGGTGAACAGAGAAAAATCGGAAACTCAAAACAATTAAACATGGTCAATATCCCGTTTATTTTGATACTGATGTTTAATATAATACCCACAGCTAAATCGCCATAGATAGGGAATTCATCCTCACACTTTGCGACCGGAAATAGTGCGCACTGTGAACTCCCACGCACGCTGAGGCTGTGGAATGAACTCTCTGCTGTGGTTTTCCCAAGTGCCTACAATATGGGGTTCATCAAGAAGGGGCATTAGAAGGTTTCTATAGTGCAGCACAAGTTAAACGCACCTGGAGTTGCCATCAGATGGTATAAGAGAAAAACCTAAGCTCTATCACTGCGCTACGCAAATACTTAAAATCAAGGTGAATCAGAAGTCAAGTAAATGAGAATAACTCAAAGTGAACATTAATACTGAAATTCATAAGAACCTTATTGTTGAAGCAAATAACTAAGTATCTTAGTGAATACGAAGTTATAAATGAAAAAAAAAACACTTGAGAAACTATCCATGTAGACAAACAAATAAAAGTACCATTTTTCCTGTGCTTGTTGTCTCTTCTTTACTCTTTGGCGTTAATTCACCTCTGCCTAACCCTCCGGGGATAAAGGTGTGATTATATGTATGTAAAGAAATGCTTCTACGTTTCATACCATGTTATCCTTCTCATCATTGCGTTAATCCCGGTTGCATCTGAGACTTTCATATCAGAGTCTAAGTTCCGCATTTTCCAGTCTAACTGAGCCGCGGCTGAACCGCGATATTGTCCGTGAAGCAACTGCCATATGATTGCCCCAACCCATTCGCGATATCAAAGTGTTGCAGTTAGAAAAGTTGTTGGATATTTTAGGCTCCAACTATAGATAGATAGATAGATAGATAATTCTTTATTGCACACCAATATTATAAAAAACTATCCTATCTACTAACTATCTGTGACGTCTGCCATAGATGTTCCTATGACAACCATATCATGCTATGAATCACCGCGATACTTTTAAATCGAATCACTATATAGTTGGATATTACATTATCCACCGACTATTATTGTACGAGCATCATACGAGTAACAACTCGTACCGAGATGATAAATAAAAATATGAAGTTAAGATCAACTGTATATTGACTAAATTTAATCCAAAATGATATGCTAAGATTGACAATGATAGAATAGTGAGTACACCCGAACTGATTGATTATCGTAATGATACTAAATGAATGTAATGATGAAATAGCGCGGATCGGCGTAAACTGCTAACTAAGCGTAATGCCACTGTACGATGCTTGCATTTATTGGTGCCTCGTTCAATTATTTATTTATTTTATTTCAAGCATAAACCAAATTTCCAAGCAACATTTAACACATATAGTTAAATATAATTACAATCTTATACAATATTCCAGACAACATCTGTGTCTGAACTAAATAATTTGATATCTGTATTTCTGACAGCAGCCCTAATTTATAATAGATCAAAATTATGTTAGATTATGTCAAGATAGAAATTAAATCAGTAACAATATTTTTATGAAATGAAGAAATAAGTAAGTATTTCTAACAATTATTAACCAAAGCACAGTTTAGTTCTCTACCTAATTATTTATGTATTTATTGAAAACTTAACAGTTGTTTTACATAGATCATGGGTAAGATTAAGAATTACTTAGGACTCTAAGCCGTAAGATTAAGAATTACTTTAGAAGCTAACAATAAAGGTTCCCGACAAGTACGAGGACAATTGCATGCACATCTTAACAACTAATTTTAAAGTGATTTCATTTATTTGCTTATAAGTATAGAAACATTGTAATACATGTCATTAAATTAACAATCTGATTAATTAACACATTATGTAATTAATAATTATTAATCAAATTAATCAATTGACATTTTGATTATAATAATATCTAGAATTTGACATTCGAATAATTTTAACTCTTTTTTGACATGATAATATGGACATATGTTATGAGAATAATTAAATTTGACAATTATTAATTTTAAGATTAGACATTTATAATCACATTGATAATTGATTTATTTTTTATGATTGCATGCTTGATTCTTCTAACTATTATATTTATATCTATTGTGTCACAAATTAATTATTGACTGTTTGAATATTTACATACCGCACAAAAGTGGTAGAATGTACTAGGAAACATTATTTTAATTATAAGACCACACTTGTTGTACCTGCATTCTGTGAATGATTAAATGAATATGAATATGATAAGATTCAAGTTTTTAGCACATCTGGAGTTTGTTCAAAATCCATTATAAAGTTCTTCCCGGACAGTTAAGACATTTTTTTAATACCACTTAGGTGGCAGATAAGCATACGGCCCATCTGATGGAAAGTGGTTACCGTGGCCTATGGACGTTTGTAACACCAGAGGAGTCACAGTCACGCTGTCAACCCTGTAAGTACAGAGTTTCTGTGCCGTCAGTGTAGAAGACAAAGCAGGACAAGCCTTTAGTCTTACCACTGACAGCACAAACTCCCCAGTGAGCTCTGGCTAGTCATGGAGTAAAGTCTGATGCACCACATATGCAGCACTATTTCTTTGTAAGTATTGTTAAGTTTATAGCGTACTGATAGCAGGGACTAGTCTATAGACAATATCTGTTCTGTGCTAGGGACTATAGGTTGTGGTTCCTTTTTATTGTGTTTGAATGGAATATGCCTACTGTAAAAGATCCTGGTGTTACCTCTGTGGTGTAGCGGTAGAACATTCGACTGCCACACAGGGGACGCGTGTTCGATATCCGCTCAGTGCAAATATTTGTATGCGTGAACATGCATATTTGCATTCGTCTGGGTGTTTCTATGTATAATATGTATGCATTTACAAAAAAAAGTATCTAAGTATGTTTATCCGCATTCTAGATTCCATAACACAAGCTAGTTAAACTATGCTTACCATGGGTCTGGATAGCGATGTGTAGAATGTTGTCGAATCTAATCTATCTATCTATTAATTATCTCTTTGGTAATGACTTTTATGTAGGTATAATAGAACAGCTGTTTAAATCATATTTGTGTCACAGTTCCTGAACCCTTTGCATAATATACTTATGCAAAGGGTCCAGGAACGTCGAGCTACCAAAGGGAGCGGTTCAACATTGATTGATGGTTAAAAATTTAAAGCAGTTGTTTGTATGAACAGCGCCCTCTAAAATCCAACCACACGTCCTGATCGACCACCTGAATCTCGTGGAGGGTGGACACACGGCAATAAATTTACTGGCGTGGCTAACGTGGCTCTGGTGAAATTTCTTGAAAAACTTGACATTGGCGTCTCGCCATTTGCGCGCTTTGCTGAAGAGACCATTAATAAATGAACATTGAACATTGTATGAACAGCGTTTAAATATTGGCTTATTGGACGGATGGATAGATATCTGTTTTTCATCACACTGGAACAGCTGAATGGATCTGGATGAGATATAGATAAAAAATATGTAGTTTAGATTTTTTTGTCTCGAATCTAGGTTAAAATTAATGATACTTAGACTATGTACTTTCACTAACACTATCGGACTCCAACAAAACCAATATATCAGGAAACAAAATTACTAAACATAAAACAACTATGCGAAACTATGCAAAATTTAGGAATTCGCTTTGTGTTTGGCCTTCGCAAATACGACCATGTCACGCAATATCGCAAAAGACTGAACTGGCTCCCTATTCGACAGCGCCGTAACCTTCACATCCTAACTCTTCTCTATACCATACTTCATAATCCTAATGCTCCAACTTATTTGCGGGAACGCTTTGAGTATCTTGTACCCAGGGGCAAACCCTGTCGTCTTTCTTCCTCTCTTCTGCTTCGCACACCTGCACACACTTCTTGCTGCTACGATGGATCGTTCACGGTGCAGGCTGTGCGTCTTTGGAACGCACTACCTCATACCATTCGCGGTAGTAATACCCTGGACGTCTTTAGGAGAAGAGCAAGGGAACATTTCCTATCACAGTAATGTAGTTTGAATATATTTATGTGTCTATATGTATGTATTGTGTGTATGTATGTATGTATATTTGTATGTATGTATGTAGGTGTAATATGTATGCTGTGTATGTATGTTTATGAGTATATATATGTACCTGTTTAGGTACCCTTCTTTTATCTGAAAATTAATGTACACTTCACGTCCCTTTATTACTTTAACTGCTTCTCTGCTACTCAAAGGTTTGCTGGTAGAGAACTCATACTGAGTTAAGCTCGCCTTTGTACATATTTCTGATATATTTATTTTGTGTTTGACCTCTGTACTGTTTGTGTGCAATAAAGAATTAAGAATAAGAACTATACATAAACACGACCTGCATTTTAGTTATAAAAAATACAACAAATTCGATCCAAACTAATATACAGTTATCTAAGAGGTAATCAATTCACTTGCTAAGAAATAGAGACAATATTCAGTTAATCCACGTACTAACTATGGTAAAAAACGATATTATTCGATGGAGCACAGCTCTATAATAAACTACCTAACAACATTAAAGATATTGATATAAGGGTAAACTCAAAAATTATGTACAACAAATGTAATCATTTAAAGTAGGCAGAATAGAGGAAAACATTTATTGTAAATTTGTAAATTATTGTAAATCTCATTTTAAGTGAACTTTATGTTTTTATGAGAAATACATGTCTTTAACGCTGCTTTTATCCCGTGATTAAATTAAAACAACTGACCTAACACGTAAGATGTTCATTGTCCTAGTCAAAGTTTATACAATAACACAGCATCTAAACAGAAAGTGCAAACTTTTAACTAACTCTTATAACAATAGAATAACAATACGAAACACTTTCCACAACAGTTATGCACTTTAAAGAACTCGTACCTAGTTAAAGTTATATTACAAAAGTTGTAGTTTACTGAAAAGAGGGTCACTGGAGAATTTGTGCTGTCAGTGGGATGACTAATGGCTTGTCCTGCTTTGTCCTCTACACTGACGGCACAGAGACTCTGTGCTTACAGGGTCGGCAGCGCGAGTGTGGCTTCTCTGGTGTTACACACGTCTATAGCCGACGGTAACCACTTTCCATCAGGTGGGCCGTGCGCTTGTCTGCCACCTAAGTGGTATAAAAAAATAGGCAGATACTGTGAACAAACATAAATAATATACTGCTGCCCGTGACTTTGCCCTCTTGGAATTCGGATTATTTTCTCGCCACGGTAGACAGAATATGACATTTCCTTCTCCATGTTTTCTCGCAAACATGTTCCAGAAATTATAATCTAATGGTTTACCAAATTTCACCCAGATCCACCCAATCTATCCACGTGGGCTCAGTCCATACTCTTCCTTTTTATGAGAGCGACTGCTATCTACCCAAGCTCTAGAGAAAAACCAGCGCTAGAGCCAAGTCCGTCACGCAGCAAATGTCAACTTGCTGGTTCAGTTGGTTAGAGGACAAAGGTCCTGATGGACAATACACATTTAGTTAAAGGACACACATACACATTTATTCCCACACCCGAGGAGGGCCAGATAGAGAGATGGCCCTGGGTCGGCTGGAGTGCGAGGAATATGCCTGTCAACCTCACCTTTAGCAACACCGAGACTTTTAGTTGGTTTGGGTCCGACTTAACCTCTCTCACCGGCTTCAATAGGCGGTCTCCGTGGGAATTTTTACATACAAACATATAATTACGCATATGTCCCTAGAGGGTTAGACAGAGTTAAATTAACACCCACATTCCACCAATAATTGTATTCGGTCCCACATAAATAATTTCGGGTATTATTGTTGACTCGAGTCATGCATCTGAGTCTGGGCTGTATATATCTGTCTGATGTAAACAGCCCTTATTTTTGCACGTATATAAAGAAATTAACACATTTATTTAATTTTTATTTTATTTTTTCGAATTTATTAACTTAATATGAGCCATAGATTTGTTCAATAAGTAACTATAGGTAATTTGAATACTAACGGTATTTTAGACATAAATATCAGTTCGTCAAGTAATTTTATCTTCCCCACAGGTATCAAGTTAATTGCCAATTTAGATATGTTATTAGTGGTATATTTTATGGGAGGATTAATATTATCTGCCCGTCACATAATCAGGTGTCCATACTTCCAGAGCAATGCAAATAGACATATTCATGCAATGGTAATTATCGCAGGTTTATAAGTGCCCGGTTAATGGCAATAGGCTTCGCCACCTATTACATAAACTGGCGAAATGTGAGTGCTAGCACCTCTGCCTACCACTTCAGGGATATAGGCGTGAGTTTATGTTATGTTATATTAATATTTTCACTGAGCGGGAATCGAATTAGCGCTCCATTCACTACTGCTACTTACTAAACCATCAATCATCATCATCATTATTCCCAGTTGTATCCGAGCCCCGGATGCGCTGAGTCCTCTTCTCTTTGGTTTGACTAATGTGGTGACACTCCAATGTTTAGAAATGCGAAACAATTATTTTTTATACCACTTACGTGGCAGACAAGCACGCGGCCCACCTGATGGAAAGTGGTTACCGTGGCCTATGGACGTGTGCAAAACCATGGGAGTCACACTAGCACTGCCCTGTAAGCACAGAGAGTTTCTGTGCCGTCAGTGTAAAAGACAAAGCAGGACAAGCTTTTGGTCTTCTCACTGACGATACAAAAACTCTCCAGTGAGCTCTGGCTACCCATCTACCGCTGGGAACATGACAGGAGGTTTTTTGGCCACGGTATTGTATAGGGCGGAACTACTTCTCCAGTTGGACTGCCCAATTGGGACGGAAATACTGCCGTGTTAATATGTAGCGAGCTTTGCTTGGAGTTTCTCTGAAGGATAGAATTCGGAATGAGGTTACCCGATAGAGAACCAAAGTTACCGACATAGGTCGTAGAATAAATAAGCTGAAGTGGCAGTGGGCTGGTCACGTTTGTCGAAGGACCGATGACCGTTGGAGCAAACGAGTCTCAGAGTGGAGACCGCGAGAAGGCAGACAGAAGGTAGGACGACACCCCCTAGCCAGGTAAATTGCTTTTGTGGAAGCGACTGTCTGACTCTCTAACTGCTTGAGGATAGCTAGCGTCGCGCCCATTAATCAGCCCCTCTGGTTAAGTGTCAATTAATTCACCGGCGTATTGTGGAATAGATTGATTGTCACAAACGTCAAAAAATAAGTTTAAAACTAAAACCCGACTATTGAAAACTCACGCTCTAAACAGTGTAAAACAAGAAAATATCAAGGAACACCGCGGTTGTATGCTACTTTAGTCTAACAAAATAATAAATTTTAGGGAAAAGTGGCATACGACCTCGGCTATCTTTGATGGCAATGTCGGATTATAATTTTAAACTTTTTTTTTATTTATGTTATTTTTTATTTACTTTATGACCACTAGAGGGCACCACAACAGATTCAGTGACACATTATACATCCTATGACCAGCAGATAACTAAGACGCTTCTAACGAATCTCATTTGTACAGTTCTAATAATTGGTTGAGGAGCTATGAGGGAACAGATGAACCTATATACATACATAGCCTGTTAATTTCATAACCCTCCTTTTGTTTCGCCGTAGTTGGATAAAAATACGTGTCAATCCCAAACATTCATCTTCTATTCTATAATGGTTGGTTTGGGTGGATCCTATCCGATCATTAGGGTCCCATATTCGTACACCAGGTATACCATGAGATCAATAGCTCGTTACTCTGATAGGTACATAGCGTGTTCTCAGTTATGGCGTAGATAATTTGGGTCTTATATAATCGTGTGTTGGTGACATGCTAACGACTGTTCATGTGATATCGATATCAATGTACCCGGCAGGTACAACGTACTCAGATAGGGATTATGACAATTTCATTTGTAATTTGGGTACGGTATGCAATATCAATTGATGAGTATTAGATCACAAAAGGCAATATCATTGTTCTAGAACATGCTACTTACAATAACATAAACTAGAAATAAATAAATAAATAGCATAAACTCATACATAAACTCACGCCTATATCCCCGAAGGGGTACGCAGAGGTGCTAGCACCCACATTTCGCCAGTTTGTGTTTAGGTCCCAATGTAATAGGTGGCGAAGCCTATTGCAATTAACCGGGCCCTTTTTTTCCCCCTCCTATTCGCATTGGTCTGGGTGTTTCTATGTATGATGTGTATGTATTAACAATAAAAATTGTATCTAAGTATGTTTATCCGCATTCTAGATTCCATAACACAAGCTAGTTAAGCTATGCTTCACATGGGACTAGATAGCGTTGTGTAGAATGTTGTGGAATATTTATTTATTATTTACACGAGACAGATATATACAGCTCAGACTCAGGCACAGATACAAGCCTCGAGTCAACAATAGTGCCCGGAATTTGGCGATAGGTTCACCCCCTTTTACGTGGGGCCGAAAACAATGATTGGTGAAATGTGGGTGTTAATTCACCTCTGCCTAACTCTTCAATACCTATATATGTATTATCTAACGTGTTATATAGACCCAAACTGGGCACATAGCATATAGGTCCAAGAAAGCAGATAAGCATACTTACCTACTAAGAATATATTTTTTATGTGGTGGGGTACTTGTATGCCTTCACGAAATATTTTAGGCCCAAGCAAAATCACCTGAAAACCAGTACCTATTGATAGTTGATGGAGTCTCTGACAGGGTTACATCATTTTCTGGACTTTTATGGAAGTGAGCAGTCTAGTTAAGCATTTCGACTGGGAAAGAACCTCCGCCCTACAGAATGCCGTAGCTATAATAACCTCGTGTTGTGTTTCCGGCGGTGAGTAGGAAGTGGGAAGATCAAAAGCTTGTGCTATATTTACAAGGTTGGCAGCGTGAGTGAGATTCTCTCGGTTTTACACACGTCCATAAGCCATGGTAACCACTTTCCATCAGGTGGGCCGTGAGCTTGTCTGCCACCTAAGTGGTATAAGAAAGAAAAAAAATACAGACATATAATCACGCCTTTTCCCCGGAGGATTAGGCAGAGGTGAATCAACATCCACATTTCACCTCACCAATCATTGAATTCGGTCCCACGTAATAAGGGATGAGCCTATTGTCGTCTTCCAAGCACTATTGTTGACTCAAGCCATGCACCTAAGGCTGTATAAAATGTATACACAGTTAGTGTTATCCAGTACAGTATCAAATATATGAGAAAATGTACAAAATACTAGGACATTTCCAAAATTATCTTAAGCCGAAATTGATGTAAGTAGAAAGCCGCTCACGAAAAAGTGACGCACTCCGAAATACATATAAAACCTTTCCAAAATAAAAAATGTCGGGTGTATTTTCCTAAAGGGCTATTCAGATATCAACCGTAGCGAATTCATAGGCGATATTCGCTACCATTGCAACGCAACAAAAATCTTAGCGTTATTCTGCTGAAGTAAGTGTAGGATTAAAAGAAATATAGAAAATTATTTCTGACTTTGGTATTTAATATATACATATACAAATCAATACAATTCAATTGAAAATTAAAACTAAAACCATTATTAGATAGCTACTGAAATACACTAAAATAAAATAAACATAAAAATTACATACATAATGCGTCATGAAATTCCTCCGCATCATCACCGACCGGTAACGTACCCAGAAGGCTGGCAGCATTGCCACGTTGAATAGCAATGCTTATCCTCTGTGCAAGATAATAACCAGCTTTCTGGTCATGCGTAGCGTCGATCAGCTGCTTTGCCAAGTCTTTATATACCTAGAGACCGAGCACTTGGACCCCACGTCCCTAACGTTTCAACCCCAAACGGCTCAAAAACATAATCACCTGTCAGGTTACAGTATTTGGGCCGTTTGAGGTTTTTCGCAGATGCAGCAGCAGCACCGGCACACCCTGCTGTGCTTGAAAGATGTGAAGGCGCAAGAGTGTCGACACACGTAGCGTCCCACACCAAAGGTCTACCCATCTTCCAAGGTAGCAACGACATACCATCCGGTCTCTTGCCATCGCTACGCACCAGCCCTTTAGGTTCACGAATGGCTGGCACGCCAGCGGTAGCTAAAAAATATGTAATTCTGGAGACGCACAATACACATACATATAATCACGCCTTTATCCCTGGAGGGTTAGACAGGGGTGAATTAAAATTGTATTCGGACCCATGGAATAGGGTGTAAACTTATTGCTTCGGGCACTAATGTTGACTCGAGCCATGCTTCCGAGACGGAGTCTGGGCTGTATAAATCTGTCTGATGTTAAACAGCACTATCCCTTAGTCGCCTTGTACGATACCGCTTGGGAAGAGATGGGGTGGCCCTAATTCTACTCTGCTGGAAACCACGCGGCTAACCAGGCACAATAAAACATTGAAATTACTTGACAATAAAAGTAAAATACAATTGTTATATCATAATTTCCATACAAAATCTTTACATACAGAATAGCTGATAATATTCTTTATTTTGATTTACTCGTCAGTTTGTTTGTTTGTTTTTTTTTTATAAAAGAGAAGAACCGAAATTACTAATATTCCCTCTAACCCCTCCAGCTAAGTTAAATAGCTTGTGTTGGCTGCTGCTTTACAGTCGCTAACGCTACAGGACTAGAACCCGGGACCTCTCAATCATAAGGACGACTTCTTTTTTTTTTTCACGTGCGCAAAATCCCTACGGATACCTCCCCACCGGATCCGGTGGAGGAGGTTATGTCAGACTCGAACCGACTAAAACGCACGCCGCCTGTGGATCGCTTTGGTTGTCGAAGGTGAGGTTGACAGGCATATCCCTCTTACCCCGGCTGACCCAGAGTCATCACAATCTGGCCCTCTTCTCGGGTGTGGGGACTACAGAGTCCCCAACTCGTCCCCGGAAACGGGGAGGCGCGCCTGGCGCGCCACCGCCGCGGCCTGCTTCTGCCAGGGTGACAGGCGGCTCCACCTTTCACCCCCAGGCCGGCGCACATGGGGGGCGGAGGTCGTTCATCGACCTCCGACGAAGGCCGACTTCTTAATGATTAAGCTATGGACGCTTCTAAGTTCAAGTTCCATGACATACATTGTTAGCCTTAAATGAATATTTTTCAGTAGTATGCAGGATAATACCATGGTCTTATACCGCGGTAGCCTAGTGGTATGGGTAATGGTCTGTTGAGACGAGGTAACGGGTTCGATCCCAGATTGTGATGACACACACCAATTACTTTTCGAAGATTTATGTGTATTTATCGCAGGCTTATAAGTGCCCGGTTAATGACAATAGACTCGCCACCTATTACATTGGAACCTAACCATAAACTGGCGAAATGTGGGTGCTAACACCTCTGCCTACCCCTTCGGGGATATAGGTGTGAGTTTATGATATGATATGTTATGTTATGTTCTTATACCCTCACTAACTATATAGAACTGATCGACAACAAACGAATATCCCTAGAGTCTAATCATGTACCGGATAGCAGGAGCGATCTTCGCTTAAGTAGAGTACCTACTTCGAACGGTAGGTGATTTTCGCTACATACAGTGGTAGCGAACATCACTTATATCTGAATAAGCCTTTAGTCTACACGTGCGGTATTGAGACATTTGTTGAAAGGCGCGTCTTGATGGTTCGTTTGCACCTGACCTAATGTCCTTACATTTTTATCTATCTCTCAAGCCTGAAGAAGCCTGTTTATTCGTGGATTATTTAGAGTAATCCTTCAATTCACAAAGAAAATACAGAGAAAGTTTTCTGTTAAACACATTGCGTACTTAAATAACAGTTTGTGTAATATGGTTAGATGTTATTGTTGAAATAATGCGACGAAATACCTCTGCCCTACAGAATACCGCGGCTATAATCACTTCGTGTTGTGTTCCCAGCGGTGAGTAGGGTAGCCAGAGCTCACTAGAGAATTTGTGCTGTCAGTGGGAAGACCAAAGGCTTGTCCTGCTTTGTCTTCTACACGGACAGCACAGAAACTCTGTACTTACAGGGTAGGCAGCGCGACTGTGACTCCTCTGGTGTTACAAACGTCCATAGGCCACGGTAACCACTTTACATCAGGTGGGCCGTGTGCTTGTCTGCCACCTAAGTGGTATAAAAAAGTAGTCGACAGTAGACTGCAGTCGCTATAAATATCCAAAATAAGATTCAAAACGTTATAATCACAACGAAAATGCTTAATCTATACTTAATATTATAAAGCTGAAAAGTTTGTTTGTTTGAACTAATCTCAGGAATTACTGATTCGAATTGAAGAAATATTTTTGTATTAAATAGTCCGTTTAACGACGAAGGTTTTAGGTTATATATCTCCACGCTACTACTTAAGGGAATGAAGTAGTGATCACAAATGTCAACAAATTCGGCAATTTTCAATATGTTATTTGAAGACTAAAAAATACAGTCTCAAACGGGATACCACGTACGAAGCCGGGTTGAGTCAGCTAGTAACTTAGCGCAGCAGCGCGAGTGTAACGCCCTTGGTGTTGCATACGTTCATAGGCCACGGTAACCACTTCCCATGAGGTGGGTAGTATGCTTGTCAACTTATATTTAAATTAAAAACTGTTTTTATATAGCCCACTAAGTAAATACATAGCATATTCATGGATATATAAATCACTTTGATCAAATCTTAGTTTTGACTCTAACCATACTTACCTACTATAAAAAATTACGTTGATATTTTAAGCAACTTTTGTCATTAAAGTATTCCAAACATTATATAAAAGTTATAGGTATCGTCATATGAGTAACAAATAGTAAGTTACTTAAGTTAGTGTTAAGTTAAGTTAGTTACTATAATAAATATGTACTAAGTTAGTTACGCCACAGATTAATAAATAGTTACTACATAAGTTACGCGTGGTTCCCGGCCGAGCAGAATTTGGACCACCCCATCTCTTACCATGCGGTTTCGTGTAAGGCGACTAAAGAATAGAGCTGTTTATCATCAGACAGATATATATACAGCCGAGACTCAGTCTCAGATGCATGGCTTGAGTCAACAACAGTGCCCGGAATATGGCAATAGTCTCGCCCCGTTTTACGTGAGACCGAATACAATGATTGGTGAATTGCGGGTGTTAATACCTCCTAAGTGCTTACAATTTTACGCTTCTGTATAAAAATCTGTTATTATTGTAATCTTTTTGATCATTGATGGCACTAATGCACGGAAAATCTCTTATGATTTCATGTGGCATTTTTATGACGAATGTATGTTTTGTAATTAATTAAATAAAAATAAAAAATCTCCTCTGCCTAACCCTCCGGGAAAAAGGCGTGATTGTATGTATGTATGTAGTTACGTTACTTTTTATACATATAGTATAGATATATTAGTTGAAGTCCGCTAGCTCAAAAGAAGATAAAACTATTTTAAGATAGATCTACAGACAGAAAAACTTTAACACATACAGTAATTACTTAAACCTATTACAGGCAAGTGTAAGGTAAGGCAACGTGTCACAATCACAATTTCAACTAATTGAATTTGAGTTATAGACGTGGCAGTGGAGCATAAATGCGGGCAGATACGCGCCGCATAAAGATGTTTTAATTATGCGCATGTGTGACAAGTGCAGTCAACGACTGCCTTAGGCGTAGGACACGGCATAAGCGGAGGCGAGTTGGAGAATAAACAATATAATAAAATGAATGGAAGCGAATGGTCGACGCTTCTCGTGACCAGAAAGCTGGCCTCTTTTTAGGACAGAGAATAAGCATTGCCATACAACGTGGCAATGCTGCCAGTCTTCTGGGAACGCTACCACAAGAGGCATGCGATGCGGAGGAATTCTACGACGCATTTTAATTGTTCTTAGCTATAAGTTGTATAATAGTTATTTTATTTTTATTGTATTTAATATTTATAAATTATTTCTTGATTTGTTTATTAAAAAATAAATAAAATTAATGATATGAACTAATATTAATGTCGTGCCGATCTAATTGTGTTATTACAAAACTTTACCAAGACCAAAATTCTGTAGTTGTTATTTCTATCAATTAACGTGTCCATCGCTGTCCACTACCAGCCATAGGCCTCTCTCAATATAAGGAGGCTTTGGTCTACTCTTTCCACGCTGGCTTGGTACAGGATTTTATTTCGAGTTTTCCTTCTCTCGCTGTGATATTGTCTGCGTATATTTCCGTTAGTCGCCTCTTACGACACCCTTCGGATTAGATGGGGTGGTGATACTTGTATTCTTTTCCCGCGTGTACACACGGTAATGGGTGTTATTTACTTCTGCCTAATCCTTTGAGCACTACGTGTAAATAAGACAAAATGAAATATATATGATGTTACTGCTATTAAGAAAACTAAAAGACTTCTATTACATACAGTTTGTGGGTGTTGTGTTCCCAGCGGTGAGTAGGGTAGCCAGAGCTCACTGGAGAATTTTACTGTCAGCGGGATGACTAAATGCTTGTCCTGCTTTGTCCTCTACACTGACGGCACAGAAACTCTGTGCTTACAGGGTTGGCAGCGCGAGTGTGGCTTCTCTGGTGTTACACACGTTCATAGGCTACGGTAACCACTTTCCATTAGGTGGGCCGTGCCACCTAAGTGGTATAAAAAAAAAGTAAGAATTGCATTTATTTAGAGTGAATGTATTGGTGTGTTAGTTACTAGATCCCGTGTGTGTTATTTCATACAATTTCAATGTCAAATTGATCACGCACTTCTGCGGCATACTGTACAGACAGAGTGACAAAAATAAGTTTGAAACTAAAACCCAACTACTGCAAAATTATTAAACAAAAAAAAGATCAAGAATAGCCGTGGTCGTACGCGACTTTAGTCTAACAAAGCAATACATTCTAGGGAAAAGTGGCATACGCCCACGGCTTTCATTTATATTTTCTTGTTTAATACTTTTCCAGTAGTCGGGATTTAGTTTTAAACTTATTTTTTTATTTATATTGTTTTGGGGCAAGCAATAGGTATAATATATGCTTATTTGAAATGTGCTAATTAAGCCCTTTCAGTTGATATGAAACACGATATATTTATCTCAAATGTATTTTTTTACGCTGCTCTGTGTGACCGCTAGTAGGCGCCACATTAGATTCAGTGACACGTTATATATATATATATAACCAGCCGACGTCTAAGATGCTTCTAACGATACTTCATTTGTCCAGTTCTAAAGTTCTAAAAAGTGATTGAGGAGCTGTGAGGGAACAGATGAACCTACATCCATACTTAGCCTGTCAAAATCATAACCCTTCTTTTGCTTCGCCATAGTCGGGTAAGAAGTAAATTATGATTGCACATATTTCCAAGAAATAATTGCAAAAAATACTATATTCTAACTAGTGATTTACTTTAATCATGTCCAAAAGAAATTATGCAAATCCCTCGTTTGAATCGTGAGTTACTTCTGAAGTTTCTAAAGAAATCCCGTTGGAAAAGGTAAAGTATCTCCCGAATTTAAAAATTCCAGTAAACTTTTCCAATTTTACGTCCTATAAATTCTAAATGGGACTATGAAGAACATCGTAAAAATAGCCAAAACGATTCAGCAGGTTTCATTATGAATGTTTCACCCTACTGGAACAAGATGACAAAGAGGAAGAGAGGTAAGTTTGCCAGAACTCTTCCTAACCACAAGTAATGCAGCATACTGCAACTCAAAGTTGATATAAAGTGAGAGGTTTCTCTAGGATAATTACAATTCTATCACGTTCAAAACAGGCCCAAAATCCAATCAAGTTTATTTCAGAAGGGAATTCTGGATAATCCAAATCAAATAGCTTCAATGTTTATACGCAAGTTAATTTTAGTTACAACCTCTGAGGAGTTGTCTGCCAAAGTTTCGTCTAGTTATCTACTTGTTATCTAGACAACACAGAAACTAATAAATGATAAATAATAGTACATTACAACTAGTCAGGGTATATTAATACCCTGTACTGATATAAGTATGATTGACATAACTTAATAATTTCTTCTTAATGAAATTGTTTAAAGCAATTGAGCATTTGACTGTAGTTAAAATAAATTATTTAACCGAGCTTATTAAATTAAGAATGGTAAAAGAGCGGAATGAGTTTCATCTTTTTTTTTACCACTTGGTGGCAGACAAGCACACGGCCCACCTGATGGAAAGTGGTTACCGTGGCCTATGGACGTGCGTAATACCTGAGAAGCCACACTCGCGCTGCCGACCCTGGAACCACAGTTTCTGTGCCGTCAGTGTAGAGGACAAAGCAGGACAAGGCTTTAGTCATCCCACTGACAGCACAAATTCTGCAGTGAGTTCTGGCTACCCTACTCACCACCGGGAACACAACACGAAGTTATAACCGCGGTATTCTGTAGGGCGGAGGTACTTCCCCAGTCGGACTGCTCAATTGGGCGGAAATATCGCCGTATCCTACCTCCTATAATTATTTTTTTTGACTATTGAATATCATGACGTCACAATAATTTATTTCATACATCTCAACTTATCCCTTTTTTCGTTTAATAAAAAGTTGATTGATCAATTATCCAATTAATATGCTAACTATTCCTATCGCTTTAAACGTCCAGGACGGGACTTGAACCCGCCACCAGTACCTTAGAGGGGGAATGCTCTAATGCACTGAGATACATGGTGACTGTGGAGCTATCCATTGGTAGTCTTATAGGTTTATAATTTCTGAATAGAATTAAAAATAGTGTTTAGAACAATTAAATTTACATTCGCATACCGACGCCTATATATTCCCTAAGGACTGGCCGTTAGATTTAGTTTCCATTGCCGATAACTGGAAACTTTTAGCGACGACATGTGAATGAATAAATGAATGTAACTTTATTGTACACCGATAATCAACACAAAATAAATATCAACAAAGTTCACAATAATAGGTACAAATGGGCGGTCTTATCGTGGACTGCGATCCCTTCATATCTTAAGTTTAGATGCTCCAGTCAGTATTAACCTACCGAAATTATTGCCGTCAACTGCTCTTCCATGCTATCATTGACAGCTTTTTACCAACCCGGGAATGAACAGCTGTCAAACTCGCTAACGCTGCACCCCCGAGACAGTCTAACTTTTTTAATTTCAATAATTTTTTCTGGATCTACCTGTGATTTATGATCATAACTTAATTAACGTTATTTTTTAACACGTCATATACACTTAAGCCATGTTTGGTTGAAAATTTTCAAGCTGACAGTTAAAATTGATGATTCGGAGGGAAAATACATTTCAGGAGTAAATGAGGTTGGCGTAGATAACATTTTATGACAGGGAAATTATTAATAAAAAGTATGGTATCTTTTGTGCGCTGTCATTTTTTTTAATGTTTCTATTTTAGAAGCTTTATCCCAGATAGTGTTTAAAGAAAAAGTTTTATTAAAAAATGAATTTGTGTATTTAGATAATTTTTGTGGTCAATTTTCTTTTTAATATTTTGAATTATTTAAAAGAATATTTCCACATTCTCATTATATTTTGAGAAAGTAGAGGTAGCAATAAATTCTTCTTTCTGTTTTACAATCACACCACAAAGCCTAGCCTGTCAGCAGCTTCAACATATTATAGTAGTTTAAGTCTACGCAGCTTCCACTAAAAAAATACGGATACAAGTAGATTCACATAAAAAAAAAATCACTAATATTAATATATATTGCTGTACGCACAGGTAATTTGTCAATTTAGAGAGCTTTCTTTTGTCCCTGACAGCATAAATAAGGCCTGGGCCTTATTTCTGTACACATTTCCCAAAAAGATCACCTACCTGTAATAGTCTAAGAAAAAAATGTCGTATAGCCTTACCTCCTACAAACCCCGATAGGAAAGTTTAAATCATTAAGTAAGATTAGCTTGGACCTCAAAAACATTATTGTATAGACAACACGTTGTAGATTAACCTATTTAACATTAAACTATTATAATCTACAGAAAAAATATATACTTATAAAATTTATACAAAACTATGCTAACTATACAATATAAACAAAAGCGATATAGAGAAAAAGAGGGAGACTGCAACTTTAGGCATCGAAAAATTCCTCCCTATCGATCTCTATTGGTACCGTGCCCAAAAAGCTGGCGTCATTACCACGCTGAATGGCGATGCAAATTCTTTGAGCGAGGTTAAGGCCGCTATGATCAAAAACATTACAAAGAAATTACCTACTCTATTACATTTAAAACTATTGTTTTTTACCCGCTTCCGCTCGCACAGCAGACATAGGTTACTGCATGCGCAGGCGCAGCGGAGACAACAATGGCGGAGTCGGGAGGTCGCGACATCGCGTCACGCGGCCGCGCTCATGTTTACTCGACAAACTCCTCTCCACGCCGCACGCTGCTCAAACACACCCGCTACTGCCTCTCTCACATACTACCAACTGTTTTTTACCTCTTTCGGGTTAAACACACGGGTGGCATCGCACTTATGTTAATAACCTATTAGTTATGGATGTGCATGTTAAATGTTAAACTGTTTATGTTACAAGTACATCAGTTAGGTTTCTTAAGTCTGTCATAAGAGGGAATACGAATTTTTACTTTGTGTTTTTTTAAATGGAACCCTGTGAAGGATTAGACAGTTAATATGTTTCGCGATAATTTTACCTGTGATACTTAATGCACTAGTCTGTGTTTATTTTTTTATATAGAACACGTCAATTAGTCTTCGCTTTGCCTGATGGTAAGCTGAAGGCAAAGTCTCAGAAAAGAGGGTCACCATCAAGTGATGTGATGTTATACATACCATGTGACAATGGTGACACTCAGCTTGACGGCCTCATCACATGCTTTTTCACGCCCCGCTTAAAGGACCCGGGACTGTAGGAAGTGTGTCCACATTATATTTATACATATACCTATTACTTGGGATCGAATACAATGATTGGTGAATTGTGGGTGTTTATTCACCTCTAATCCTCCGGGGATAAAGGCGTGATTATATGTATATATGTATTCATTGACTGAATCTGAAACCAATACCCTAAACAGTTTAAGTTCACAGGACATTGGGTGTGACTCCTTCGGTCTTATTACAAAAAACGGAATTAAGTCAGGTTTAAACCCGAACTATAAAGTCTAGGCTTAATCTCAAGACCATGGTTTAAACTTTTCCTTATTACAAAAGCTGAATAATCCATAGACTACTTAGTACCATAATTTAAACCTTGGCTTAAATAAAACCACAGATTACTCAAACTATTGTTTGTTCATTATGATACCATTCAATCACAACGTTCCGTTTCCTCCGAAAACAAAAATTATCTGAAATCATTAATAAATAATATTTACTAAAGATGGTGAAAAAAAAAATTAAGATAATACATTTTCATTAAATTCAATTTTATGAATAATAGTTATACTTTATTTTATAATAAAATATCATTATGATGCCTTTATTTAGCAATCATTGTTATGTATGATATTGGAAGATCTATATGGACGTTAAATAGAACGAACTTTTCCGTTCGCGCTGACTAGGTGTCAAATTTTTTCCAATTTTTATACCTACTTTAAAATATATTTATTGCAAGTTATTTAAAACGTTTACTAAATCTATACTTTTGCCTAAAAAGCTTCTTCAGATAGTTCCATAAAGGGGTTTACTGGAATACGATGTCTGTTAGGTAAGCGTGGTATGTCCAATGACTCCACGATATTAATATCTGCGATATCCATCAGATCAACTGCGTCAATATCCATTACGAGCATATTATTATAAGAAAGTAAACGAATTTATCTGACGCTAACCGGCTAACTTCAAAATGGCAAGTTTGACATATTATTATTGTGATTTACACTTTAGACCAACGTTAAACTAGGGGTCACGCAGGTTTATCTTTAGACCAGAGATACTCCATGGTTTAGTAATAAAACCCTTTTTGTAATAAAAATTTCTTTAGACCATGGTCTAAAGACGATTTAAACCTGGTTTTAGAGTTAGTCCGTGTTTTGTAATAAGACTGCTTTGGTTGCACACGTTCATTTGCCACCTAATTTGTACAAAAAAAAAGTCTAGATAATGAAGTGTGATAGGTATGTCCTAGAATATTCTCCTAGAGTCTCGACTGCCAATCACTACATGGCTTGCAGGTGAGTTTACGTACATCAAAAGAGAAGATCACGATATGGTATCGTTTTTATATAAGTCACATCATTTTGATTTAATTTCTAACAACTTAACCTCACTTTTTTTTTATACCACTTTTTGGCAGACAAGCACACGGCCCACCTGATGGAAAGTGGTTACCGTGACCTATGGACGTCTGTAACACCAGAGGAGTCACAGTCACGCTGCCAACCCTGTAAGTACAGAGTTTCTGTGCCGTCAGCAGAAGACAAAGCATGACAAACCTTTAGTCTTCCCACTGACAGCACAAATTCTCCAGTGAGCTCTGGATACCCTACTCGCTGGATGGTAAGTAAAGTATCAGGAACAATCGTGTTCTCATACTTCATTCATCTCAGCGTTAATATCGGAGTTTGGGGTCCGCTTCACTAGTCTAACTGCGGAGTTGGCTAAACTTCGACATTTTCTATGAAGCGACTGCCATCTTTCCTTCAAAATCCAAAACCAATTTTTAGCATTGCAGTTAGACCAGTAGGTAGTTAGACTTTTAAGGCTACCACTACCCGTAGATGTTGACTGCGATAGATGTTCGTATGACAACCGGGACCAATGGCTTAATGTGCTCTCCGAGGCATGACCAGACAAATACCCTTATTCATGCATACAAATACTTGCACTGAACGGGTACCGAACTCGCTCCTCCTGCGTAGCGACCGCGTTCACTACCGCCACGCCACAGAGGCTGTCTCATACATCCAATCATTAAATTTATTTCTCTTTCAATTAAAACGAAGTACCTCCGCCCTATTTTTTTTTTTTTATATAGGACACGTCAATTGGACTTCGCCTTGCCTGATGGTAAGCTGAAGGCAAAGTCCCAGAAAAGAGGGTCACCATTACTTACACATACCGTGTGACAATGGTGACACTCAGCTTGACGGCCTCATCATATGCTTTTTCACGCCCCTATAGTCCCTCCGCAGCCATAATAACCTTGTGTTGTGTTCCCGGCGGTGAGAAGGGTAGCTAGAACTCACTAGAGAGTTTTTGTGCTGTAAGTGGCAAGACCAAAAGCTTGACCTGTTTCGTCTTTTACACAGACGGCACAGAAAACTCACTGTACTTAGTTGGCAGCGCGAGTGTGCCTCCCTTGGTTTTGCACACGTCCATAGGCCACGGTGACCACTTTCCATTAGATGGGCCGTGTGCTGGTCTGCCACCTAAGTGGTATAAAAAAATAAATACATGTAGACAAAATACTATGATATCTACTGTACCTCAATTATGTTAACAGAAAATCATTGTCCTAAGTCCACCGACACCGTATAAGTTATTCTGGTCTCCGAGCACCGTGTGTGGCCGCACTTCACACTTGCCGGAATGGGCTGTTGTACAAATGTTTCAGAAGCTCTTAAGGCTCTATTAATAAGTGCAGGCTCCTTCCCGCATTATGATGAGACGTACAAACACGTTAGCTTATTTGCTAGCTATTGTAAGTGCTATAACAATACAATTACGATCGGAGTAGAACTGTTTAACTGTTATCACAAAAGTTGATGGTTCTGATTAAATATTTTTTAAAGTAACATAACATAAACTCACGCCTAAATTCCCGAAGGGCCTACCCCTTCGGGAATTTAGGCGTGAGTTTACCTTCGTATATATATATTTTATACCACTTAGGTGGCAGAGATTGAATAGGTTACTTCTAGGTAACCATGCTGCACCCTCTGCCATATCGAGGTGAGATAATTGTTAAACGCAAGTCTATTACTATAAGCCTACTACTAGCTATAAGCCAACTCACCTTGCAAATAAGCTTAGCTGGAGGCACCAACACTCCAAGCATCCTATGCGCCTCCAGACGAACCCGCTGTCTGTGCCGCGGCACAGAACGATGGCGTTTAGAGGCTGCTTTAAATATGCCGCAACCCATTGTTGGAACAATATACCTCCACCTTTGAGGTCCCTAAAAACGAAAGGCAACTTTAGGCTGCAATTGCGCAGGCATCTCATGAACATACAGAAAAAATAATTGATTATCTTGTTTAAGGAACTTTTACTTATTTTCTTGGTCTTTTTACTCCATTACACTGCCTGGCATTATACTATACTATCTATATATATCATGTTTTGTCCGCATTTTTTTGTCACGTATTTTGTTTGTTCTTTGCTCGATTTTTTGTGCGAGGGTAAATATATGTACCCTGTGATAGTTTTATTGTGTCTAAAAAAGACACAAGAAAGATCGCTAATTTTTTATTTATTTTTTAGTAGGTAGGTCTATTTTATTGGAAATATGGTTGTATGCTTGTAGTTACTCACCCTGTTAGGTAAACTGCTGTTTCTTTTGTATCCAAATGTAAAAAATGTGTTCCCTATCAATAAAACAGATGACGCGATATTGATTAGCGACGTCAGGCGGCTTTTGAGGTTGGATCTGAAAACCAGTACTGTGATGGATCACATCCATTGCAGTGTATGCTGAGTATCCAAACCTTTTTTGGGAATACAGCGTACATTTTAAGTATGAACATATAATGACTAACCTAAATTATTTGAAATAAATATGTGCTTATGTCGGCATTTTGCCACTCTTACTCTTGCCACGTTTTATGATTTATGTCAAGTATGTCACGTATATGTCACTGTAAACTGTCAGGATTGGCAGTGAGGCGAATATTTATGGTCAGGAACCAAAAAAAAAACACATTATTTTTAAGCATTGTTGTATTTCGCTGTGTGTTACCACCTCTGAAAATGTGCGCTGTGTTTTCTAAATAAAACATATTTTCTTTCTTTCTTTCTTCTTTCTATTACCAATAAAAACAGTTACGTTTTGCTTATTTTGGTGGTATTAAAAAAAATAATTAATAAACTCACGCCTATATCCCCGAAGGGCTAGGCAGAGGTGCTAGCATCCACATTTCGCCAGATTATGTTTAGGTCTCAATGTAATGGGTGGCGAGCCTATTGCCATTAACCGGGCACTTATAAACCTGCGATAAATACACAAATAACTTCGAAAAGCATCGAAAAGTCATTGGTGTGTGCCATAGTAAAACCTGGGATCGAACCCGAGACCTCGTCTCAGCAGTCCATTACTCATACCACTATGCTACCGCGGTTAGGTATAGGTACTTTATTTCCATATGCTTAGGTCCAAAATTGAATGCAAAGAGTTTAATTACAATTTTACATTCACTCTGCAAAAAGACTTTTAATTTTGGACTATAAATGCATTGCTTCAATGTCTAAAATTAAATGAATTTTTTAGAAGTGTTCATGGTAGGTATGACAGTGGTTTTGCTTTAGCAGAGTCGAGGACCAGGTCTCCAACTTTGAAAGGAAAATTAGCGCTAAACTCACGTACACAATTCAGTAATGTAACACCAGTCATATAGCAGGTTTTTTTTATACCACTAAGGTGGCTGTCAAGCGCACGGCCCACCTAATGGAAAGTGGTTACCGTGGCCTATGGACGTGTGTAACACCAGAGGAGCCACACTCGCGCTGCCGACCCTGTAAGCACAGAATTTCTATGCCGTCAGTGTAGAGGACAAAGCAGGACAAGCCAGTAGTCATTTATTATAACCGCGGTTTTCTGTACGGCGGAGGTACTTCCCCAGTCGGGCTGCTCAATTGTGCGGATATACCGCCGTGTCCTACCTCCTATGATCTATATATAGGTTAAGTTGACTTGGACTCGGAAGATCTTGGTGGAACCTCAAGCACAAGACGTTTCTGTTATCAAACTATTTATCCTGTTGATTGATGGCACTTGCTGGAATGTGTTGTAACACATAGTGAAAACACACATGTACTTTATCCACAACTGTAGTTCCAATCCAATGCTGTACTTTTAAGGATGCCGTAAAGCGAAACCGGTCCATAACCAACAAGGTCTAATTAAAAATACTGTGGAAAAAGTACAAGTGTATTTTCAATATGTGTTCGTGTTATCATGTGCCTCTAGTACATTTGTTAATATGCACCTACCTCGTGCTAGCTCTGCACCATCCTAAGGTAGACTGGTGGATAATACCAACAGCATTAAGACCGTCAATGTTCATCGTACATAATAATGTAATGAATAAGTGAATAAATAATAAATACTAATATTCGATATTGGAAATATTCTTTATATATATAGCAACTCACTTACAGCGCCATGAATTTCACTCAAGGGAGAAAAAATTAACGAACTCGTAGGGACTGTCAGCGCCAGTCAGCCCTTCGCATCTTATTAGAAAATCGTTTTCGCAAGATTCTTATCTGTTCCCTTTATGAGATGCTGTTGTTATTTTGTGTTTATTTACAAGGACTCGCACAAAAAGAAATATATATAATCTGGACGATTGATTGAAACTTGTCAATATTTCTAAAAATATGGAAAGTTCTTTTCTGTAAATATAAGAAAAAAGTAAGAAAGTGTAAATGCATGAGAGTGACTTGTGAATAATAAAATATGTTTACCTCGTAATATAATGAGAATCCTGTGGAACATAAAAAAATGCGACTCTGTGCTAGCGCAACAGTGGGATATTTTTTATTTTATTTTATACCACTTGGTTGGCAGACAAGCATACGGCACACCTGATGGAAAGTGAATACCGTGGCCTATGGACGTGTGCAACACCAAAGGAGTCACACTAGCGCTGCCAACCCTGTAAGCACAAGAGTTTCTGTGCCGTCAGTGTAAAAGACAAAGCTGGATAAGGTCTTCCCACTCTCCAGTGAGCATAAAGCATAAATACTCTCCAGTGAACTCTGGCTATCTTATTCATCGCCGGGAACACAACACGAGGTTATTATGGCCGCGGTATTCTGTAGGGCCGAGGTACTTCCCCAGGGAGACTGCTTAATTGGACGGAAACACCGTCGTGTCTATTATCTTGTGTTGGCATTTACAGAACCGACTGGCTCCCCACTCCCTAACCTTCCAAATAGCAGGGAACTGGCAGATACGTTAGAGTATTTATTAGGCCACTCCGAAATGTTTGGGATTCAATCAAACCTAACCTGCAAGTCGATACGCTAGACTAGATGATTGATTGATGAGGCTCTAGCACAGGCTTTCCTCTGGGGTTGGGAAATCAAACGACATCTGCTCTGATAAAAGCAGTATAAGTCAAAGCAATGGGAGGATAAAGAGTAAGCGAACCCAGGATTCCTAAGTGTACTTAACCGTGTAACCCTGAAGATGACGAAGTAATTTAAAATTTTGTTTGTTATTATATGAATGGTTTAAGAGTGAAAATGATCTTTGAAGTTTACTGTTCCTTTATTTAAACAACCATCCTTTACAAAACTGCGTGACTTTTTGTACTTAATCAACCCAAAATCGCAACTGCACCTTCAATTGTACATGAAGTTTATCACGCACGAGGTTTTACATAAGAAGAAAAATAACGGCCAATGCATTTATGTCGTGTGACGCCAAGGGCTTATGACACCGTGGAGTTTCAAATTGCTACGTCTTATTGTTCCGTGTGTAGCAGACATAAGCAATTAACCAATCAAAATGTATTTAAACGATGGAGAAACATGGAACGAGAATTAAAACATGACCTGGGACCTTAGTAGACAAGGAAAGTAATTTTACAAAATATGAGGTATTTCAACAAAAAGCCTATTTTTGATAATAATAATTAATTACACATATTGATAACTCACATGTACTTTTCCACATTACTTTATTGCTTATTACACCTGACCGGTTTCGCCTTACGGCATCCTCAAAGGTTTATATTGACATTTAAGAACATTCCTATTAGAAACATTGCGACACTCAATGTGAAAACACATGTGGGTAGTTGTAAAATTATGTATACCAGTATAAATTTTTTCTCCAAAATATATTAATAAAATAATTAATTAAAATAATTATTTTCCATTATTCACATAATTTAAAATCCATTTTGGTTAGTAACATTTTGCCTTTTGAATTAAATCTATAAGTCAAAGATCGACAGCGCGAGTGTAACTCCCTTGGTGTTGCATACGTTCATAGGTCACGATAACCACTTCCCATCAGAAGGGCCCTGCGCTTGTCTTCCACCTAAGTGGTATAAAAAAAGTCAGTTCTTCTTTTTCAGTATCTGTTTTGGTGCTTTTTGGTTTTTGAAGTGACTTTTTTACTAAAATTGTATAATTATTAACCCTAACAAGTCCCTAATGTAAAATTGTTCCGTATGTAAAATTCTTGAGGTGCAAATAAAAAAATAATTAAAAGTACATAGGCCAGAAGGCTGGCCTCTTTTTAGGTCAGAGAATAAACATTGCCATACAACGTGGCAATGCTGCCAGTCTTCTGGGAACGCTACCACAAGAGGCATGCAATGCAGCGGAATTCCACGACGCATTTTAATTGTTCTTAGCTATAAGTTGTAAAATAGTTATTTTAGTTTTATTGTATTTAATATTTATAAATTATTCCTTGACATGATTGTAAAATAAATATAATGTATTTATTAAAAAAAAGGTAAGTATATACGTATATAAAATCTCACACTCATAAAAAATAAATTAAAAGTTACACGAACCATATCAAAATATTACCACAATTTAAACCGTGTGTAACAGCTAGTAGGTACAGAAAAAATATTTAATTGATCAACTTCGATACGAATATACCTACTATATAGTATAACAAATAAACATTTGACTTGCGAGATACTCCGCGATTTAATCAAACGCGGGTTGGTTGCGCCGATGTGGAAACTGTATTTTTTGACATGGAAACACACTCCTTTTAGATCCGTCTCCCCCTCCGCACTAACCATAGAGTAGGGCTAGCTGTAGCTTCCGTCCGCCATTGTGTGAGATGTGGACGGTCACTCCCGCTTTGAACTAGCCAGCGTAGGGACGGATCGCGAGCGCGTCTCTCAGAAATGAATAATATTTGTTGTATTTTAACCGCCTCATAGACCTTTACCGATCGGATGGTGCCTCTCGTGTGTTCCTCAAGGGATCTAGTGACGCTGACGGCAGCTCCTGAGCAAGGAAGAGAAGACCCGTGTACCGGCTGCGATGAAAAACACGTGGGTCGTGAAGGTTAGTGCATCCTCTCCTAATTTCTCGGGCTGCATTCACTGCCTGGATCGAATCCGCGGCAGCCCGGCCACCTGTCTTGTTTTGTGTGTAAAGTGTCAATAGAACAGTTATCTGCTTCTCCGCAATACAGTCCACTCGCGCACGTTGGCCCACGCGCCACCATTTTTGGTCCGGATCGAGCCGGATTCTTAGCCGTAGTTCGTATTTTGTTATTATTCTAATGGGAATGAGCGCACCGCACCTAAGTGCCTGGTTATTTTAGTAGAAAACCCCGCATCCAGACACTTAGGCTTAGAATTTGTAGTCCGTTCGCCGCTGGCTCGCATTGTACCTACCTAATACATAAATAGGTTAGGTATCATATCAACACTTAATCGTAGTTCGCAATTTTCGCATCGCACCTAAGTGCCTGGTTATTTTAGTAGAAAACCCCGCATCCAGACATTTAGGCTAAGATCTTAGGTATACTCAGACACCCTAGTGCATAGGCACAGTGTAATACCTAACGCATTTGGCTTTGTTTTGTTTTTTTTCAATTACGTTGTTCTCGGCTCACGTCGTATTTGCCTAGTACCTGCGTGGGTAGACACGTGGCTGTGCCTACCTCGCTCGCATCTCATCCCAATTCATACGAAAGTATTTTAATTTGAATAAATATTACGCAATACTTAATCTCGGAAATAATAGTTGAATCTAGACAGCGACCATCGCGTAGGTACGACCTTGTTGCTATGCGCGTTTGTTCAAGCGTGCATTCACAGTTGTAAGCACCTACCTACCTACATAGTTAACGCTCGCGCCGCCTCGCTGCTCTGTACCGCTAGGATTAAGTCATTTCATATTTATTGTTTACCGCACTTTAGTTTGAGATTTAATTGTAAACATGTCCCCAAAGGTTGATAAGACCGGTAAGGTTCAATTGAAACTTTTATACGCTAAAAAAGAAATGATTTACTCTCGCGTACAATCGATTTATGATAGTGCACTTAAAACCTCTGATTTGGTCATCAGAGATTCGTTCTTGTGTTCTATAGAAAACTTAGATAGTCTACGCGCGGATTTCGAAACCTTAGTGCATGACATCAACGTTTTAGAGTTGAATTTGGATCCCGATTACTCAGTGAGTTATCAAGCCTTGTCGTCGTTTGACGATTTGTATTGTCGTATCAAGCGCGTCGCGAGGAGTTTGGAGAAGCCGTCTGACCGACCCAACCCCACTCGCGACCGACCTAAGTTGCCACCAATTCAAATACCCGAATTTGATGGTAACATTCGCAATTGGTGTCGATTTATAGATAGTTTTGAGAATACAATAGATAAGAACGATTCGTTGACAGATCACGAAAAATTGCATTATCTTGTTGAAAAATTGACTGGTAAAGCTATAACCGTTTGCGCTGGAATTACGTTTAGTGCCGGGAATTATAATTTAATTTTAAATACTTTGAAAGCTAAGTATGAGGATAAAAGATCGGTAGCTAACGCCTATTTGGATCAGATGTTTGATTTGAAATCTATTACGGCATGTAACGATCAAAACTTAGAGAAATTTCTAGACACTTTCGCGTCAGCTGTTCGCGCTGTAAAGAACCTAAAGATTGTTGACCTCTGCGACTTCGTATTTTTGTATATGGGTTTAAGGAAATTAGATTCCGAAACCATTCGTTTGTTTGAGTCGGATCATCGCGGCAATAAAATTCCTAAGTTCGAAGACTTAGAAGGTTTTGTTCGCGAGCATATAAAAATATTACAACGCTCTTCATCGAAACATGAAGGCGCGAAGACAGTTGTTAGTCCCGCGCGCAAAATAGATGCGTCATCGAGGTCACTGAGGTCAACCCATACTTATGTTAATACCGCACCAGCACGTGTACAATCACCTGTTTGCTCTTTGTGTAGTACTCATCACTCGCAACTGTACAAGTGTCCTGGTTTCCTAAAATTGTCGCCTAGTGATCGTTATAAATTTGTTCGCGCTAATAATCTTTGTTTTAATTGTCTCGGTACTAAACACCGCGTGGGTTTATGTAATAGTGGAAATGGTTGTCGCAAATGTCAAGCGAGACACCACACTTTGCTTCATTTTGAAAATAGTAATGCCGCATCCAAGGTGAGCACAGTTGGTTCGTCGAGCGGTGACGCGCGGCAGCCTGCGCCGCAGCCGCAGCCCGAGCTCGCACGCGCTCCGGCCTGCCCGGGGACCGCTACGAATGACGTCACCTTGTGTTCGTTCTCCGCTAGTGCTGCCCTCACTACGGTTTGTCTTGCGACCGCTCGCGTGGTTATTGTTGATGCATTAGGTAAACCGCACATTGTTCGAGCGCTATTAGATGGCGCTTCGCAAAGTAATTTTATTACTCAAGATTGTTGTCAACGTCTTGGTTTCAATGTTGATAGGCGTTCAACCTACTCAGTGGTGACGGGTTTTGGAGGTTTACGGTCAGCTGTTCATGGCACAGTTAAAACGAGGTTTGGATCTCGTTTTAATAATAAAATTTGGTTTGACATGGATTCGTTCGTTACGGATAAAATAACTGAACAGTTGCCTACCGTCCCAGTTGACACGTCTTTATTAACGAAATTTAAAGACTTACCTTTAGCTGATGAGACTTACGCTGTTCCTGGAGTCGTCGATATATTGATCGGCGCTTCAATTCTCCCGCACCTCCAGTTATCACGTAAGGTTCAAGGGGGTCCGACGTACCCCGCTCCGCACGCCCTGGAAACAGTTCTGGGTTTTGTTATAATTGGTTCTGCACCCGCTTCTATGGATAGTTTTAGTCACTCGACTGCCTCGTTCTGTTGCACCGTCGAGCCGCCACTGGAGTCTGCCATCCGCAAGTTTTGGGAGATTGAGGAGGTCAATGTCCCACCAATCCTAAGCCCTGATGACAAGATGGCTGAGGAGATTTATTGTCGCACGACTACTCGCGATGAGCAGGGTCGTTATGTTGTCGCGCTCCCTTTCAAGGGAGATATTTTTTCGCTCGGCGACTCCCGTGCATCCGCTGAAAGACGCTTTCTTTGTTTAGAACGAAAGATGCAGGCGTCTCCAAAGTTAAAGCAAGCCTATGATGAGGTTGTCAACGAATATTTAGATAAAGGTTACATCTCACCTGCGCCTGCGGACACTGACGAGACCCAGCCTTCGTACGTTATCCCGCACCACGGAGTTATTAGAGAAGATAAGCTTACTACTAAACTCCGCGTAGTTCTAGATGGCAGTGCTAAGACTAGCACTTCCGTGTCGCTTAATGACATTTTGTATTGTGGTCAAAATCTTCAAGGTAATTTATTTGACATAATTGTAAATTTTCGTTTATTCGCTGTGGCACTCTCTGCAGATATTCGACAAATGTTTTTGTGCCTTGAAGTGCGCGAACCCGATCGTAGGTTTCAACGATTTTTGTATAGATTTTCACCGCAAGAACCTTTAATGGTTTACGAGTTTAATCGTGTTTGCTTCGGGCTTAAATCTAGCCCTTTTCACGCACTTCGCACCGTCAAGCAGTTGGCCGCTGACGAGGGCGATGCATTTCCTAAAGCGAGAGCCACCATTGAGACTGGCTTATACATGGACGACTTCGTGTATAGTGTAGATAGCGAGGCCGAGGCTGTCGAGACGGCCGCTCAAGTTATAAGTCTCATGAAGGCGGGTCAATTTGATCTCGTGAAATGGACGAGCAACTCGCAAACAGCGTTAGAGTCGATTCCACCGTCGCACCGATTGTCTTCGGTTAAGGAGTTCGATGAAAGTGATACGCACAAGGTGCTTGGTTTAAGCTGGTCGCCCGCATCTGATACGTTTAGTTTGAAAAGTAGTTCGACCCCGCAAACTTGTACTAAACGCATTATCCTGTCGTGTGTGGCACGGATATGGGACGTAATGGGATTCGTAGCTCCTGTCGTTCTGTACGCCAAACTACTTATAAAAGAGCTTTGGCTTTCGAATTGTGATTGGGACGACACCGCGCCCGACAACATTGCTAAGTTGTGGGCTCGCTTTAGAAAAGAACTCTCTGTGCTTGACCAAGTACAAATTCCGCGTCATGTAGGTATATCGCAACATAGTGTTGTTACGGTAGTAGGCTTCGCGGACGCTAGTGAGAGGGCGTATGGAGGAGTAGTCTATTTTCATGTCTCGAATGTAGGTAAGGTTTCAATTAGCCTTATAAGCGCGAAATCGAAGGTCTCTCCCCGTAAGGTCGTCTCTCTGGCACGCCTCGAGCTATGCGCTTTACTATTGTTGATTAGATTGATCACCTCTATCGCCAATGCTTGTAGTAGTCGCATTAATATTAATAGAATTTTAGCTTTTTCGGACTCAACAGTCGCTTTGTGTTGGGCCCACTCTTCGCCCCATCGTTGGGACACCTTCGTCGCTAATAGAGTGGCAAAAATTCAATCGGAATTAGCGCCAAAAAATCTCTTTCACGTTGCTGGCACCGACAACCCAGCCGATTGTCTCTCTCGTGGACTGCTTCCTTCGCAAATATTAGATCACCCGTTATGGTTTAGTGGACCGTCCTGGATTCATGCCGCGTTAGATAAGTGGCCAGTTAGTCAATTCAATCCCACTACGGTTTCCGAACCACCCGAGGAAAAGAAGCACTCGCTTGTGGTGTCGGTCCCGCGTGAAGAGTCCCTGGTTTTGTTGTTGGCTAATCGCGTCTCGTCTTGGTCGAGACTGTTGCGTTGTGTTGTTTATGTAGGCCGATTTTTGAGAATTTTATCTACACGCGGTCATATAACCGCCGCTGATTTAGATAAGGCTGAATTGATCATACTTCGCGAATTGCAGAAGTGTTATTTTGCTTCTGAATTTAAAAATTTAGAATTTAACAAACCTTGTAGTCGTTCTTTCCGACACTTGAAACCATTTTTGGAAGATGGACTCATTCGAGTAGGTGGTCGTTTGAGAAATTCAGGTTTAGGATTTGAACAAAGGCACCCAGTAATTCTCCCGCGTAAGGACCACGTATTAGATTTGTTAGTAGATTATCATCACAAGGTGAATTGTCACGCTGGTCCCGATTTGTTAATGTCTATTTTGAGACAGAAATACTGGATAATTTCCGCTCGTAATTTGATTCGCGCTAGAGTACACAGATGTGTACCTTGTTTTAAACTCCGCCCGCGTTTTATCGCGCCTGAAATGGCCGATCATCGCTCTTGTCGTGTTGTTCAATCCGCAAAACCTTTCGTACACACCGGCACAGACTTTGCTGGGCCTTTCAAGGTCACCATTGCTCGTGGTCGTGGCATTCGCTCCACGAAAGCTTATGTTTGTTTGTTCATTTGTATGACAACTCGCGCGGTTCATATAGAGTTGACCGGTGATTTAAGTACGCCAAATTTTATGTCCGCCTTTAAACGTTTTTTGTCGCGTCGGGGTCCGGTTAAGCGCATGTATTCGGACAACGGTACAAACTATGTAGGGGCCCGACGTAGTATTTCGGAATTGCACACATTCTTACGGTCTAAGTACTACCAAAGTGAATTCGCTCACATCTTAGCCGAAAATCGCATTGAATGGTACTTTAACACGCCTGCAGCTAGTCATTTTGGTGGTAATTGGGAAGCGAATATTAAAAGCCTTAAGTCGCATCTGTTTCGCGTCATAGGCGAACAGATTCTCTCGTTCGAGGAGTTGAGTACCGTACTCGCGCAAGTAGAGGCGGTGATGAACACGCGTCCGCTGTGTCGGACTCTATCTAGCGATCCGTCAGAGCCGTTAGCGCTGACGCCAGCTCACTTCTTAAATATGACTCCTTTAAAATATTTGCCCGCAATAGATGTTGATGACGATAGAATACACCTCCTAACTCGTCACGCTCTTTTAGATAAGATGGTCCAATCGTTTTGGAATCGTTGGAGAACCGATTATTTGCACACGCTGCAGTCACGTCAAAAATGGAATACTCCATCCAACCCAATTACTGTAGGTACGGTGGTAGTCCTTATGACTGAGAATGCGCCTCCTTTACATTGGCCTCTAGGAGTAGTAGAGGAAATTTTTCCCGATGCCCGCGGGATAACTCGTGTTGTACGGGTTAAAACTGCAACCGGATCGTATCTGCGCCCGGTTGTTCGCCTCTGCCCTCTGCCTAGCCAGCAGTAGGCACGAGTTCCAATCTATGTTTATATTTTAGTTGTTATTTCGCAAACCTAGATTTAGATTAGACATTAGTTTTGTTCCACATTTTTCGTTTCGAAGGTAACCCTTCAAGCCGGGGGGAATGGTTGCGCCGATGTGGAAACTGTATTTTTTGACATGGAAACACACTCCTTTTAGATCCGTCTCCCCCTCCGCACTAACCATAGAGTAGGGCTAGCTGTAGCTTCCGTCCGCCATTGTGTGAGATGTGGACGGTCACTCCCGCTTTGAACTAGCCAGCGTAGGGACGGATCGCGAGCGCGTCTCTCAGAAATGAATAATATTTGTTGTATTTTAACCGCCTCATAGACCTTTACCGATCGGATGGTGCCTCTCGTGTGTTCCTCAAGGGATCTAGTGACGCTGACGGCAGCTCCTGAGCAAGGAAGAGAAGACCCGTGTACCGGCTGCGATGAAAAACACGTGGGTCGTGAAGGTTAGTGCATCCTCTCCTAATTTCTCGGGCTGCATTCACTGCCTGGATCGAATCCGCGGCAGCCCGGCCACCTGTCTTGTTTTGTGTGTAAAGTGTCAATAGAACAGTTATCTGCTTCTCCGCAATACAGTCCACTCGCGCACGTTGGCCCACGCGCCACCACGGGTTGTATTTGTGATCACATCCCCGTGACACAACATACCTACAGACCTACAGTTACAAGGGAGGGAGCGTTGAAAAGCCATTATTCTGTTAGATGCGCTGTCGTGTCACGGTTATTATGTGCCTGAGTCCCCGTATCTGTCAGGAAGTAACACGACACACGGCGCCCACAATAGCGAACACCGTTTGCCTCTCGCTTGTCGTTGGTTCAACATAAAACTAGTAATAACACTGAATCGATATTATAACCATTAGCTGGTTAATAAAATAAGTTGATTTTGGTGGCGGTTCTGGTTTTGGCAAATATTATCTTCGATATCAGAGTCGGTAGCATCGAACGTGAATTGTATATGAGACACGACAGTGATGAATATGTCCTCTGATATATAAAAACGTCCTGAGAGGGCTATAGTCTCAACCTCCATACTTCCAAAGGCTTAAAAGTAGATATTTCGTTAATTTAGGATTGGGAGTGTGTTAAAAATATGGCCATAGGACACGGCACACTCATTCAATATACTAATAAAAAAATAATCACTCATAAAAAAATATATAAAAGTTATATTTATGAAAGTTGTTTAACAAATAAAACCATAATAAATGGGGCACAACAGAATTACAATTTAAAAAAATATCGTTCAACGATTTTCCAGACGTAAAACGAATAATATAGGGCGAGGTGAAACTTGTAGGGCGAATGCGGAATGAGCGCGTAAAGTTGCAACATTGTATAGGTATTCAAAAGCATTTAACACCAATAATAGTAAACCAAGTTCTGGTACTTTGAAATAACTTTACACTTCTAGAGCTGAGACAAGCACCATCTTATTAATATTTCCTTAACTATGGCAATTAACTAATACGTTGGGTTTACAATAGATATAAAACTATGGGAACCCATCAAGATTTTGCCCAGGCCATCTCAATCGCTAGCCGGTATGCCTGCTGATGATGGATGTTGATCTGGTTCATACCTATTTTTTCTTCTCGATGTCAGTCAGAGGGCAGTAAAAACATAAAAAAAAACAAAATAAAATAACAAGAATGAAGGAGGAGAGAGCAACTATTCAAAGTATATGCAACCGGGATTGGCGCTTCTACGAAGAAGACAGAACGCAGAAATAACATATTTATAAGAAATTGTGTTATCATCCTTTCAAATTAATGTCATTTCAATGTACACAATAAACGTAAGTAAACATTTAACAATAGGAACAGTCATGTACATTTTCAATCGGCTTTAGATCCCGTTATTTCGTCCCTGTGAAATCTAAAGTGACGTCTGCTTGCCATAAACTACCTGCCTGTCATTCGTGATTAATAAATGAATCACTCTGTGTTATAACTTTTGCTTCACTAGCTGTTGCACACGACTCCGCTTACGTGAAAATTTGATTAAATTCTCTCTGATCTCGTACTCCATAGGTACCTTCAGGGAAAAGCTGAAAGTCATTAAAAGTAAATTTATGTAATGACATAATTGCAAAGAAGACGACTTTTTTATGTTCGTTTAATGTTTCCCCTGGTAGACGTTTTAGACAAATTAGTAAAGATTATAAAAAAATATGGGTATGTACAAAGAAGAAAGAGAATGAATGTGGTGGTTAGTGTAACTGGTGATATGGCTTGGAAGGGAGTGAATGTTAAGATAACTGCAAGCAGATATGAGCATATATTCATATTCATATAATCACGCTTTTATCTTCGGAGGGTTAGGCAGAGGTGAATTAACACTTACATTTCATCAATCATTGTATTCGGACCCACGTAATTGGGGGTGAGACTAGTGCCGTTTTCCGTTCACTCGGGCCATGCACCTGAGGTGGAGTCTGGGCTGTATATATCTGTCTGTTAGTCGCCTTGTACGACACCGCATGGGAAGAGATCAGATGGACCATTTTTTATTAAAAGAATATTAGCAACCGCAATTACTTATATTTTATCTAACCTATCAAACTAAGCTAAATTGCTTGTACTAGGAGTGGGTTCACGCCTGACGGAAACCAAAATATCACCAAAATAATGCCGCTACACCTGCCAATTAATGGACGAGGGTCCATTAAATGGCAGGTGTAACGGCATGCAGGGGAGTTTGGCGTGACCCCCAAACTACTTGATGTTACCCCAAACACCTTTTGTCAACCTTATTTATGCTTTATAACACCCCACTTAAAGAAGCAAGGATGATTAAAGCAAGAAAATGAAAGACTGTAGGCTACTTATCACAATCCAGTCTTTATCCAAAACACCTAACCGATCAACTAGGGCCAAGTCACAAAGTTAGCACCAAATAAAGACCGAAAATTTTCCACAAAATATTAGAAACAAAATGGATGCTGTCTAAAATTCGTTAAAAGTTCTTTGCCCCAGTGCGCGACGCTAATGAACCGAGCGATCTTCTCGTTTTTACCTTTCGGCGCGACGGCGACCGTCCAATCTTGACCGTATCAATCATAATTGGCCGCTTTTTGCGATTTCCAGAATCGCAGTGCTGCGTGCACGCATGGTGACGGCGGGCGGTGCGCGGGCGCAGGGGGGTGTCACTGTGCAAATGCACTCGTAAACCTGGCCCGAGGTCAACGCACCCCCTCCCCGCGCACGTCGGCCCGCCCCGCTCACCCCCGGGCCTATAAAACGTTTACCGCTACGATATATTATTTATTTTATTATAGACGTAGCAGGAGCAAGTCTACGGTTGCATACATACGGCATCATGCGCTTTTGTCTGTGTTATGTATTCGTGTTATTACAATAAGTAAGGGATATCATTTGTATCACGCGCAACGTTGAGACCGTTCTGTTTGAGTACGATCATTTGAGTAGCCAGAGCTCACTGGAGAATTCGTGCTGTCAGTGGGAAGACTAAAGGCTTGTCCTGCTTGGTCCTCTACACTAATGGCACAGAAACTCTGTGGTTAAAGGGTCGGCAGCGCGAGTGTGGTGTTACACACGATAACCACTTTCCATTAGGTGGGCCATGTGCGTCTCTGCCACCTAAGTGGTATAAAAAAAAATGAGTCTCTGGATTTGATTTCTGGGCCTGAACTGAGATGCTTGTACTCTAGGCTTAACAGTAGTAATATACAAACACAGAGTATGGTACTCATCGAATCCCAAATAAAAGTTAAGTCTTGAAACTAGCAGTAGCAGTCCTCCCTACAGAATACCATGGCTATAATAACCTCGTGTTGTGGCAGAAGCAGGCCGCGGCAGTTGCGCGCCTGGCGCGCCTCCCCGTTTCCGGGGACGAGTTGGGGATTCTGTAGTCCCCACATCCGAGAAGAGGGCCAGATCGTGAGAGATGGCCCTGGGTCAGCCGGGGTGCGAGGGATATGCCTGTCAACCTCACCTTCGGCAACCAAAACGATCCACAGGCGGCGTGCGTTTTAGTCGGTTCGGTCTTCGGTTCCTCCACCGGCTCCGGTGGGGAGGTATCCGTGGGGATTTTGCGCGCGTAAAAAAAACCTCGTGTTGTATTCCTGGCAGTAGGGTAGCCAGAGCTCACTGGAGAGTTTTTGTGCTGTCAGTGGGAAGACTAAAGGCTTGTCCTGATTGTTCTGCATAGTCGGCAAAAATAAGACTCCCCTAGTGTTGCGCACGTTCATAGGTCACAGTAACCACTTTAAATCAGGTGGGCCGTGTGTTTGTCTGCCACCTAAGTTGAATAAAAAAAAGTGTGGAAATGGAGTCATTTGGAGAAATAGAAAATAAAAGAAAAAAATTATTTTTGTTTCTATCTCCGTAATTCGTGCATGAAAGTATGTGTAAGTAATGGTGACCCTCTTTTCTGGGACTTTGCCTTCAGCTTACCATCAGGCAAGGCGAAGTCCAATTGACGTGTCCTATATAAAAAAAAAAGTAATAAAAACTGTAATAATATTCTAACAGATTTTCTAAGAGGGTCAATCTGTTCCTCCTTAACAGAGGATTCGAGGGATTGATTCCTGGATTGGGATGCTGTTAAATGCTGCTGTGACGGGAGTTTTTTAAATTTTCAATTAAATTTTTATTTTATACTTTTTAAATTTATCTACTAGACAAGCCCTTTCATTTGATACCCATATAGAAGAAAAAATATGTACTCCGTCATTTTGTAGCGGCGCGGCGGCCATCTTGAACTCATTTTTTTCAAATATAGCTAAGAAAACTCCCGACTAATATGCCTTTCAAATAAAAAAAAAACTAAACATATTGGTTCATCCGTTCAGGAGCTACGATGCCACTGACATATATACACACACACACACACACACACACGCGCGCACACACACAGACACGTCAACCTTATAACACCCCGTCGTTTTTGCGTCGGGGGTTAAAAATTGATCAATTAAGATCGGAAAGCGTAAGTGTTCTGACGAGCTCTTCCAACTAATCCCACCATCTAATTTCCTACATAGGACAACACGTGCAGGCCTTAGATGTCACCCTCACACTGTGCAGAATATACTAGCAAGAACCAAGCGGTTCGGAGACTCTTTTCTTTGCCGCACCACCAAGACCTGGAATTCATTACCAGCACACGTGTTTCCTTCTTCCTGCAGTCCCGGGGCCTTTAAGCGGGGCGTGAAAAAGCATCTGATGAGGCCGCCAAGCTGAGTGCCACCATTGTAGCACTTAGTGTCTGTAATGGTGACCCTCTTTCCTGAGACTTTGCCTTTAGCTTACCATCAGACGAGGTGAGGTCAAGTTGGCGTGTCCCATATAAAAAATAAATAAAAAAGAATCCCAGGCTCCGTGGTGAAGATCGTGCCTCGAGAATTGGATCCAGAATTTCAACAAAGAACAAGTTTTTTCTTCGTCATCCTTCCATTAGTCCGATTAGTTACGGGTCGGCCTTACCGTCAAGAGGTCTGGGTTGGAATCCAGGCCATTACAGTATCGACGTGAACCCACTCCTAACTCAATCAATTAAGCTTAGATGGAGGGGTTAGAGGCAATATTAGTACCTAATATCGGTTGCTAATACTATAAATAAAAAAATTGGAACTCTTTCTTACCATTTAAACGACCTCTGTGGCGTAGCGGTAGAGCATTCGACTGCTATGCAGGGGACGCGGGTTCGATTCCCGCTCAGTGCAAATATTTTTATGCAAGAATATGTATATTTGCATTGGTCTGGGTGTTTCTATGTAAAATATGTATGTATTTACAAAAAAAAAAGTGTCTAAGTATGTTTATACCGACTTATATTGTCCGTGTCAGTGACCGATTTGTACCGACGTATAGTCAAAGTATAATCATGGGCGACTTTAACACTTGCCTTATCAAGAACGACTCTCGTTCATCAACTCTTCAATCTATTATCCAATCTTGCAATCTGTCAATTCTTCCTACCGATACAACTCATCATGCTCCTCACCTTGCTCCTTCTCTGCTCGACCTGATCATCGTTTCCTCTCTTGAGCATGTAGCAAAGCATGGTAAGTATACTGCTGATCAGTTCTCCTACCATGACTTGCTATTTTTATCTTATCATCTTCGTCCACCTAAACTTAAATCTAAATTTCTTCTACAACGCAACTTTACTGGTATGAACCTGGAAAACTTGCGCAGGGATGCCGATGTCTTGGATTGGAGTCCACTTTATAACTCTAGATGTGTTGATGAGCAAGTTGGAATTTTTACTACAAATATTATTAAGTTATATGACGTACATGCTCCGGTTCGCAGGATAAGGGTGAAACATCTTCCAGCGCCTTGGCTAACAAGTGAGATCAAAATACTTATAAATAAAAAAGCAACAGCCAAGTCGAAATATAAAAGGCGTCCGACCGAAGTGAACCGGGAAAACTATGTTGCTATTAGAAATCACTGCAATCGGGTTTGTAGGAATGCGCAACGCCGTTATATTCATAACTCAGTAGAAAACGAGGATCCAGCAAAAGTCTGGAAATTTCTAAGGACATTGGGAGTTGGCAAATATCGTCAAGACTCGGTCCCTAACAACGTAAACTTAGATTCACTTAATGAACATTTCTCCTCTTCGTCAAAATTTGATAAAATGACAAAACAAAATACATTACAGCGTCTTTCATCTGTCTCGACTCCCAACTGCTCTCCTTATTTATTTAGTCAATTCTCGGCTTGTGATGTTAGGAGGAGCATAATGTCAATCACGTCTAATGCTGTGGGTACGGACTGTATCAGCCGTAATATGATCCACCCTATCATTGATGAAATCCTTCCTGTCATCTGTCATATCCTGAATTTCTCAATAACTAACAACGTGTTTCCAAAAACGTGGAAAGAGGCTCAGATAATCCCTATTTCTAAAACGAAAAATCCTTCCTCTTTTTCTGATTATCGCCCTATTTCTATCTTGCCCTTTCTTTCTAAAGTCCTTGAACGTCTCATTAACACTCAACTTTCTAATTTCCTCTCAAAAAACGCACTACTGAATCCTCTCCAGTCTGGATTTCGACCTGGTCACAGTACTACTACTACTTTGGTTCATATTACGGAAGATATCAGATCAGGTATGGAAAGCGGTGAGCTGACAGTACTAACTTTGTTGGACTTCAGTAACGCATTTAATACCGTGGATTTCGACGTGTTACTTGGCATATTGAGCACTCTTAACATATCTCCAACGGTGATTGACTGGTTTCGTAGTTACCTGTTTGGTCGCCGGCAGCGTGTATGTGTCAAAGAATCCGTCTCCTCTTGGTGTACAACAACCGCTGGTGTACCACAGGGCGGCGTTTTATCTCCCCTACTGTTTGCAGTTTTTATAAACTCTATCACCGACGAACTATCTTCTTCCTACCACCTGTATGCTGATGATTTACAGATATACTCTCGGGCCCCGCTGGACAAACTGGCGATAGCTGTCAATACAGTTAATACTGACCTAACATCGATATGCTGCTGGAGTGCCTCGTACGGTCTAAAAGTAAATCCATGTAAGACACAAGTCATTATTGTCGGGAGCTCCAGGTTGATTGATAAAATAGATTGGTTAACCCTACCTCAAGTGACTTGCAATGGAACAATATCTGGAAGTAAAAAATCTAGGGATCCTTATTGATAGTCGCTTATCCTGGGGGCCGCATCTCCTGGAACTAAGGCGTAAAGTATTTGCAGCGGCAGGGTCCCTGCGTAGGCTTCAAAATTTTCTACCCACTGCCACTAAGACTGCGCTTGCACAATCTCTTATTTTTCCTATTCTCGACTATGCTGATGCCAGCTATCTAGATCTCACTGAAGACCAACTTAACGAGCTTGAGAGACTCCAAAATCTTTGTTTACGATTCGTATTTGGATTGCGTAAATATGATCATGTTTCAGATCTTCGAAAAAAGCTCAAGCGGTTACCTATACGCTTTCGCCGGAATGCGCATATTCTCTCCTTACTATACAACATTGTAGTTAACCCACTAACTTCTTCTTACCTGAAACAGCGATTTGAGTTCTTAAACGACACTCACTCAAAGGTTTTGAGATCATCGGAGAATCTAAGGTTGAAAATACCAAGCCATTCCACCCCACCAACTTTGCTGACAAATTCTTTTCGGTTCAGGCGGCTCGGTTGTGGAATGCTTTGCCAGTGAATGTCAGGCGAGCTCAGTCCTTGCCTGTGTTCAAAAGACTCGTCAAGGAATACTACCTGTCACTATGAAAGAGTGGAATGACAAGGTAGAATGAAGTATATCTATGTTTGTGTTAATGTATTGTGACTTTTTCTAAGATATATATAGTGTGTATGCTTATGTATGTATAATTGTATTTGCCTATGGCTATTGTGTTTGCTTTTTCATTATTGTTATTTTATTTTCTTTATATTCTCTATGTACACCTAACTGCCCTAAAATATTCTTCTCCTATTTTCTTATCTCCATCCTATGGTTGCCTGTAAGAAATTGCCGCAGAGCGATAAGGCCGCCATCTGTACGTACCACGGAACTTGTATCACTTATTCTAGTGTAATGTGTAATTGGTGTACAATAAAGACGTCATTATTATTATTATTATTATTATTATTTATCCGCATTCTAGATCCCATAACACAAGCTAGTTAAGCTATGCTTACCATGGGTCTAGATAGCGTTGTTATAGAAATAATAAATAAATAAATATTCCGAGACATTCTAGTCTCGGAATATTTATTTATTTATTATTTCTGTTTAGCATATTGGTCATGGATGGACTAATTTCTGACTCCTCACGGCCCACGGACAAGCCTGAAAGTATGTGTTATTAAACCTCAGCACATCCTTTCATAGATATACAGAAGTAAGAATGAAATGTTAAAACTCTTTCAGTATGTCATGTTTTATCATAAATGAAATTTTTGGCTCCCATTGTAACACATAATGTTTCAATAATTATTCACATCATTAAGCCCTCAATTATAGAAGCGATCATTCCCTCACTCCCTCGCTGTGGACGTAATGAGTAGTGACGTCATTGACGCGACACCGACTGTTACCCGAACCGTTTGTTGCCTCCTGACTCACGAATATTAATAGGAGGTTATCGAGCCATGCGTTATCCTTGAAAATGTTAGAGATGTGCTGAAATAAAGCCTTAATATTTCTGTGTACTTATTAGATTTTTTTGTAACAACTGTTTAACATCAGACAGATATATACAGCCCAGACTCAGCCTCAGATACATAGCTCGAGTCAACAATAGTGCCCGGAATACGGCAACAGGCTCACTCGCTCTTACGTGGAACCGAATACAATTATTGGTGAAATGTGGGTGTTAATTCGCCTCTGCCTTGCCCTCCAGGGATAAAGGCGTATGTATATATGTGTGTAATAACTAGTTTTTGTCAGAAGCGCGCGAATTTATAATGTAGCGACTGTTTGCTTATACGACTGTAGCGTATGTTTGTCATTTATCAGACAATAACAGAGGCAACAAAGACGACTAAAGAAATCTAAGGCTAATAAATACAATTTGAGTTATTTTTTTCCCGTGTAATTGTCACAATTATCTAAATATTTTCTTTCATTTAGACATTGTCCTGAATACAATTCAAAAAACAAATTAACTGCTCCGGAACTGCTTTGGTAATCGATATTTGTGTTTATATATGTATATAATGTATCGATATTTATGTGAAAGGTTGCGTTTTATTGTGTTTTCTTTCACGGTCGACAAGGGACCAACTAATCTACATATACGTCGAATTGAGAGTGTTTATGGGCCCTTGAGAACCATAGACTTTTCGTTGAAAGATTTCAAGTTTCTGAACGACATGAGAAGAATTCTTATCAGAAAATCAATAAAATGACGTTATTGCAAGTATATTATTAACACCCGAGGAGAGGGCCAGATCGAGAGAGATGGCCCTGCGTCGGCCGGGGTGCGAGGGATATGCCTGTTAACCTCACCTTCGGCAACCAATCCGACCCACAGGCGGCGTGCGTTTTGGTCGGTTCGAGTCCGACATAACCTCCTTCACCGGCTCGCCCTCCCTCGCCACCCTCGCACCCCGGCCGAAATAATAGATAGCTGAAAATACTGCATACTGCTGAATGCTCAATTAAGTAGCTGTCGAATCAATAATATTCCTTCTATAACTCAAACGAGTAGTCCAAATCTAGAGCATTAAATTTATGCTGTACATTACCAAAAAGTTTTGTTATCTGTCTTTGTAGTCCAAGTCTGGACAATTTCAGAAAGTCACAGTAAACCGTGGTACCAACGTAGTTCATTTCACATTTTCTATTTGATTTTGAGGAGTTAATCTCCTGTGAATCTCCGGTGTCCAAGGTCCACCACCAAAGAAATATAATATAGGGTTACCTCAAAGCTAAACCTAAATGAATATAAAAATATTTTTTGAAAGCGGGGCATAAACATCAAAAATATAGCCAAATGTTGTGGACACTTCTGCGTACCCATTCAAAGGATACAGGCGTGATGATCATATTTTGCCGACTTTATGAAATTAAAGCTCTCAATGTGTCTCTTTTGAAAGCAATGTCGTAGATTGTAACTATTTGATTCACTACTCCCAAGATAAAAAGGACCATTAAGATAGCATATACGCTTTTCCCGATAATAATCTATCAAGAGTCATCCAGATCTATCCTGTCAATTTGCTGTAACAAACAAAAAACAAAGATCCATCCATTCATCCAAACTTTTGCATTTATATTGGCAGTAAGATAAGATAAGTACAAAATAACATTAATTTACTTATCTTCATCCGTTAAAACGTATCCATTGTTGTTCACATTTTCCTCAAAAGATTATGATTTCATGTTACCTCAAAAATGTTCGGCGGTAGCACGGGAATCACTTAAATAATTTGTCACTAAGGAGGTGCGAGTCTTTACTGCGGTGACGGGAACCGATGCGGGTGTATTGTGAGGTGGATTTGAGTTATCCTGCAGTAGTGGGCACTTTGCAGAGATTTATGATTATGGCCGAAACGCCATAGAAGTGGAAAGATTGCTTTGGAAATATGTGCGGAGTGAGATTTGGTAGTAAGTAGGTATTTAGTTTGGAAAATTTGGAATTGATAAAGTAATTAACTAGGGTATATTCAGTTTAGTGGTATTTTTTCAGAGCTTGGCATCAGTGTGGTATTTGCTGAATCAGGCCCTATTCAAAAAGCTTGAGAGGTTCATACCTGCTTATGTTTGGGATAGTTCAGGTTCTTAATATTTTTTTTTTTTTCTTGCATACGTATCTGAGAGAAGGAAAACTCGAAATAAAACCCTGTTCCAACCAGTCTGGCCAGTGTGGAAACAGTAGGCCAAAGCCTCCCAACATTCTGAGAGGCCTAGTCCATCAGTAGACTGCGATAGGCTAATTGATGGATTGATTAGATTGACGTATCTGAAAGGTCTTTAAGTAAATAAAATTATTTATTTCTGCGAGACAAGTTCGAAGTAGATATGTAAAAGGTACATCGAGGAATTTGGTCCTACTGAGAAAACTGAAAAACTGGTCAAAATCCAGCGTATAAATGAATAACGGTGATAAAAGAAGCTTGTTTGGTATGATATATGGTAATGACAAGAGCAAAGCAGTGCCGTTTCTTTACCGACCGTCAACCTTCATCACGCATTGAAAATTCCGACGACATGTGTAAAAACAGGGTCTAGGGCTATCCCTAGAGCCTATTCATCACTTTAGTATTTTCTCTAAGACTTATTACATTGTATGAAACCTATGCCAACCCTTTTGAGGACAACGTCCGTGAGCCGTGAGTACATAGAACCCCGTTCATCGGAAATTATGTTTTCAGACCTTTAACAGTACCCCCAGTCTGTCCAAGTAATCTAAAGAAAGACCCGCTTCTTAAAAGGTTTCCAATTTCTGTCAAGAACGATCACAGAGCGGTGCCCAATGGCGTAGAAGAAATAACCTCGCATATTTTTTTTTAAAGTAGGTGGTACAGTTAGCACCAAAAGTACACGAAGATTGCACAAATTTCAAAATAGAAAATATCAATGACAAGTTATTAATTATTTTTATATCATTACTAAAAACATTTTAATAGGTTACTTTGCCGAATAACTATTTTTGAAATCTGAAAATGATCATCTGATTTTGGCGCTGATTATACAAAGTTCTCACCGAAATAAAAACTTCTACAGATCGAATTTAATAAGGAAAATGTCCTCCAAATTGACGAGGGACTTGCTTCAAACTTATAAATAAAGATGTCTGTAATCATTTCGTGTTTTTAAACTTTCTTAAAAGATTTCACTTCGGAAGAAAAAATGGATTCTCAAAGTGTGAGCACGTGATACAGTTTGATAGCCTGCTTGTCTTTTGTAAGCTTCATACATACATATATACATATAATCATGCCATTATCCCTGGAGGTTTAGGAAGAGATCGTACATATAATCACGCCTGTATCCCCGGAGGGTTAGGCAGAGGTGAATTATCACCCACATTTCACCAATAATTGTACTTGGTCCCACGTAATAGGGAGTGAGCCTATTGCCGTATTTCGGGCACTATTGTTAATTCAAGCCATGCATCTGAGGCTGAGTTTGGGCTATATATATCTGTCCGATGGTAAACAGCCCTATCCCTTAGTCGCCTTGTACGACACCACATGGGAAGAGATGGGGTGGTCCAAATTCTACTTTGCCGGGAACCATGCGGCTATAGCTTTATAATAAAGTAAGAAAATTAAGAAATTGGTTGGTCCAAAATTTATTTTAATTGATAATTAGTACCGGGTGTTCTAAATTCTACTCTGCCGGAAACCACGCAGCTATATACCTGCTTCATACCTGGCATGAAACGTATATTTAGTGAACGGCAAATTGACTGCTTCCGTGGCATGGCGGTAGTGAATACGACTGCTGCGCAGAGTGAAAATGCGGACTCCAGACTCCGATGGGAAAGCTTCGGATGTGACTGGAATTAACGCTAGTATGAAGAGATCGTCAAATATCGTGACATCGTGTGCAAAGTGCTCTTCATTTCTAGGCGCGCCAATCAACCAATTATACTAATCACAAACTAGAGTTCAAGTCAATGACTGAAGCATAGTCCAAGGGCAGAGGCTTCTATTATCACAGGAATATGTTCTTACAGGTTGCTGGAACGGGGTCAGAAAGTCTAGTAGAGTCGTAGGGCGTGAGTTATCAGACAATATCCACGATCCAATATCTAGATCAGGACCTCGATTCTACTATTGTCATATCACGGGCACTGCAAAAATGGTAAGAAATTTTAGACTTTATTTCTATCGACTTAAAGTTCAAAATGAAATGAAAAGTTTCATTACACCTAAATGAATAAATAGGTAGCCTTTTAATATTGGACTTTCATTTGTTTTTAAGTCTAAAATAAAATATTTTTCTAGCAGTAGTTTTGCTTAAGCACAATCGGAGCATTTTTTTTTTGTAATATGCGCATAATCTTCACGGATACCCCCACCACCTACGCCGCTGGGGGAGGTTATGTTGGACTTGAACCGACTAAAACTTACGCCGTCTGTGTGGGCCGCAGGTTGCCGGAGGTCAAATTATCTGAGACTTATTCCTCGCATCCCGACCGGCCCAGGATCGTCTTTTATGAGACGGTCATTTTCGGGTGTGGGGACCACGGAGTCCACATCGCATAGGGAGGCGCACATCGCGCACCATCGCCGCGGTCTGCTTCTGCTAGGGGTAGCTCCACCAGTCAGCCCCAGGCCCGCGCTCATGGGGGATGGAGATCATTTTGTGACCTCTGACGCCCGAGTCGCCTCCTCTCGCGAGCAGCGTGGTTTGCGTGTTTCCTTCGCTCCTGCTCCGCCTTCTCCTTCACGAGCATTACTTGCTCGCAAAAGGAGACGCCAGCCGCCCACGACCAAGGTGGCGAGCGTGAGAACTCTCATTCCCAGAGCCGCCACCAGCTCCCGTCTCAGCGTCTCCCACGCCGGGCACTCAGTGAGCGTGTGCAGTCCCGACTCCTCACTCAAAGCAAAATCGGGGCCTATGTGTAAGGGACCAATTACGTAAGTTGACGCTTGATACTATTGATATGCAAATAAACGCAGATCTTGAATTAGCTACAACTGCTCGTGATATTGGATCTCAATATTTATTGTTAGATAAATTATAATATTTATACTGACTGCAGAAGCACCTACCAGGAGCAGTTCACCGATTACTCAATCAATCAACCCAAGCGCGTCTGGACAGCGTGCCATATAAAGGAAACAACATTTACAAACAGATCTATAGAAAAACTTAATGTGTCTACTTAGGACTTCCATTGCAGGCATCGAAGTGGGCACTCATAACACGCCTTTGATTCTCACATTAAATTATTATAGAACAAATTGCGGACTGTGAATAGAATACTAACTTTACCCGCGACTTTGTGTGGGTATTTTAACCGATTTCTTTTGACAAATTTAGAATTAATTTTTAAATGTTGATTTTGAATTCGGAAACCTATCTCCATCATGCGAACTAGCTAACAATTGCGCCCGGGTCTGCTCGCCTTCTGCTCCTTAATTTACTTGACTCATTAATTTATTTATTTTCTTAAAAAGAATATTAGCAACCGCAATTACTAATATGCCCTCTAACACCTCCAACTAAACTAAATTGCTTGTGCTGGGAGTGGGTTTACGCCGGTAGTGTATTGGCCAGATTTTGAACCCGGGACCTCTCGATCGTAAGGCCGACGCCTTAATCACTAAGCTACCGACGCTTTTAAATTTTGAATGTGCGAGCGACTATTTTCTGATCTGACAACACTGAGAGTAATACCTACTTTAAATTTTCGACCGTCATCAGCAGATGTATGACTCCGAAGATCTCAGTAGGGCCAATACCTCATAATATTCCCTGCTAATTTTTTTTTGTTTTTTATATGGAACACGTCAATTAGACTTCGCCTTGCCTAATGGTAAGCTGAAGGCAAAGTCCCAGAAAAGAGGGTCACCATTACTTACACATACCGTGTGACAATGGTGACACTCAGCTTGATGGCCTCATCGTATGCTTTTTCACGCCCCGGGACTGTAGGAAGAAGGAAACACGTGAGCTGGTAATGAATTCCAGACCTTAATGGTGCGACAGAGGAAAGAGTCACCGAAGCGCTTGATTCTTGATCGGATGTTCTGCACCGTGTGCAGAACATCCGATCAAGGGTAGGGTGACATCTAAGACCTGCACGTAAAGGACCCGGGACTGTTAAGGAAGAAGGAAACACGTGAGCTGGTATTGAATTGAATGACTATATATTGAAATATTTCAATAATAGTTTCTACAACATAACATAATGATAAAGATCCTATAAGCGGGGCGTGAAAAGGCATATGATGAGGCGGTCAAGCTGAGTGTCACCATTGTAACATGATGCATGCATGTAATGGTGACCCTCTTTTCTGAGACTTTGCCTTCAGCTTAGCATCAGGCGAAGTCTAATTGACGTGTCCAATATAAAAAACAATATATCACTTAATTAATAATAACTAATTAATTTACAGTACAGCACATATTCTTACCTATATTTCTAGTAATATGTGATAATTACGCGACATCCAGAATCCAAACTGAGGATGTCTTAAAATATTAAAGCCATATTTTATAGGCAGTGCCATACCATAATTAATTAATTCTTAAAATTCTTAGTAAAAACTGTTTTCACCATTTTAGTGGATTCATTTAGGTCTTAATATATTTATTAGAGCCTCGTGGTTCCCGGCGGAGTAGAATTTAGACCACCCCATCTCCTTGCATGCGATGTCGTACAAGGCGACTAAGGGATAGGGCTGTTTAACATCAAACAGATACAGCCCAGACTCAGCCTCAGATGCATGAGCTTGAGTCAACAATAGTGCACGGAGGACGGTAATAAGCTCACCCCCTATTACGTGTGACCGATTTTAATTATTGTTGAAATGTGGGTATTAATTCACATCTGCCTATCTATGTATGCTTCCCACGTACATCCTGTAAAACTTTACACGGGCCATATTGAAAATAAATTAGTTGCGGACTCAGCTATTATAACTATATAATTTTTTTGTGATCCTGTATTAATGAATGCCTTAATATGGCTCATTTAATTGAATAATTAAATGGTAGCAAAAAGTTTAAGTCAACATTTAATGTAATTGGTTTCCTTTGCCGATGTTCTATCTAAGGAAGCAATATCTATAAGAATAATGTTATCAGTACATACCTATCTACCATCTGACCTTCACAACCACTGTGATATCGTTTCACGGAAAAGTTCGATAACTTCGTAGTTAGACTGAAAAACCGACCCTGATTGAGTTGGTAAAAGGTTTGGAGGAGGATGATGATGACAGACTTCTAAGTGAAGGTACGGCTACAACTCATTTTTTTCACAACATTTTCATTAAAAACACGCATAAAAATATTGTATAGGTTTACATGTCTATGGTTTTTCACAATTTTTAGGGTACCGTAACTCAGAAGGAAAAAAAACAATCTCGAATGCTAATAAAAATACTCTACAGAATACCACAATACAGAATACCACGGCTATAATAACCTCGTGTTGTGTTCCCAGTAGTGAGTAGGGTAGCCAGAAGTCACTGGAGAGTTTTTGTGCTGTCAGTGGGAAGACCAAAGGCTAGTCCTAATTTTGTGTTCTGCACTGAGGGAACATAAAATCTCTGTTCTTATTGGGTCGGCAGCACGCATGTTACTCCACTGTTGTTACACACGTTCATAGGTCACGATAACCACTTTCCATCAGGTAGGCCGTGTGCTTGTCTGCCACATAATTTGTATAAAAAAAATAGAAATACCCAGACCCATGAATCCAAACCAAAGAAATATTAATGCACACAAATATTTGCACTGAGCAGGTATCGAACTCGCGTCTCTTGCGAAACGGTCGCGATCCCTACCGTCACGCCACATGCCACAGAGGCTTTGCTGAGATATCTGTTACTTTTTAGTTTTCCGTACCCCAAAAGACAAAACGAAAACCTTATAGAATCACTTCGATGTCCGTCTGTCTGTCTGTCTGTCAAGACCTTTTTCTCAAGAATGCGTGGAGGTATTAATTTGAAATTCATACCACATACTTAAGTCTATAACGTCTGAAAGCTGTGCAAAAATCAAACTTTTAAGTCAATGCATTTAAAAGATGTTTCCCTTTATGTAGCTTAAGTTACGGAACCCTTGGTGTACGAGGCCGACTCGCACTTGACCGGCTTTTTTATGATACGCACTTTAGAGAAAGAATACTTTCTCTAATCTCTGAGGTGTCAAACATTTTTGTCCCGAAAAATCTGGGCTGTAGCCTCTCCTCAAGTAAAAGAAAGTAGTAAATTAATATAGGTGCATATTAATTTACTTTATGAAGCCAATGGTGCGTGACCGGGGTTCGAACTGGAACCACTGAAGTGAAACACAACTTGGTTTTCATTGATGACCCCTATTCTAATATTAATAACTATGATATAATTAACTGTATCGCGTAATGCAAAACCATTGTGTATATAACTAAATTATAACTGTGAAGTTATTAAAAATATATTAATATTAGCTTTTATTGTATTTCTTTGTTGATTATTTTTATTTAATTTAAGTGGCAGACAAATAAAAGGTCTATCATCCTATTGGACGTTTGCAACACCAGGGGCATCACACTCGTGCTGTCCTGTAAGAGCCTTCAGAATTCTTTCTTGACGTCAGTCATCACTCATAACTGCAGATGCTTGGGAAAGCCACAGCAGGGAGAATATTTCCCAGTTTTACCGCATGCGGACTGAAGACCCTTTCATACCTTATTGTGTGCACCGTTTCCAATGTGTAATTATGGAGTGATTTAGCATCTTATAGATATTTAAACTATCATGGTCACTCACATTATTACCATGTTGTATTGTTTTGAGTTTCCGATTTTTCGACGCTGTTGCAAGCACCATAATTATAGTGGTTCTCCGTGATCATGGTGCTTGCAACAGCGCTGAAATATCAGAAACTCAAAACAGTACAACATGATAAATATCCCGATTACTTTGATACTAAATTTAGCACCTTGTTAGATCCCGGTGACAGCCTATATATAGCTGCTGAAAGAATATTGCTGAACTAGTAAAGGACAGCAATATCAATATGTACTAGACTGATATTACTCACTCTTTTACAATACCCACGACAACATTTTCGTGAGCTATTTTTTACTGTCAAATAGAAATGTCCACCCTCCTATCATTGTAGGACACACACTAGAAAAGGCGAGGTGTTTAATGTATGTGATGTGTACACTTCATGATACCTATAAGAGGTAATTTTCTGGAATTGTTCGACATGATGCCCACGGCTACATTCTATCACCGCACCTTTAGCCACTGGCGGGAAATCCACCTCCTCACATTGCGACTTGAGACAGTACGCACAGTTAAGTATATGATAGGAACTTCATGCCCCGCACGCTTAAACTGTGGAATGAACTCCCTGCCGTGGTTTTCCCAAGCGACTACAATATAGGGTTCATCAAGAAGGGCATTAGGAGGTTCTTACAGGGACGGTGGTGCGAGTGTGATCCCCTGGTGTTGCACACGTCCATAGGCCCCGGTAACCATTTTTCATCTGGTGGGCCGTACCTTTGTCTGCCATCTAAGTGGTATAAAAAATTAAAAAGTTCGGCGACCACTTTTAAAAAATTTCTCCTCTCTCCTGTTTTTCAATAGATTTCTTTCATTTATTTAGTAGTTAAGAAATGTACTTTTTACTTAGGTAAACTTTTCACAAATGTAGAATGATTAGGGTCGAGTTCCAAGTAATGGCCGAATGTGATTACTTTAAAAAGCTCTAAGACATGCCTACAAGCTTTCAATACGCTTTGTATTCCTAAGGCATTTATAGGTGGGCACATTTTTCAGTTCGAGGTAAAAAATAAATAAATAAATAAAACCCTTCTATCCCTTGTCCCTAATAACCGAGGGACCGAATTTCCCGTACCGTCAGCATCAGACCAATTGAACAATGCACTAAAATGATCTTAATACCTTGTTCCCCCCCTCCTCTCTTCCTGTTGATTGTTCATATATTTGGTACACTTTTAGTTCGGACCATATTTTTTTTTTATATCACTTAGGTGGCAGACAAGCGCACGGCCCACCTGATGGAAAGTGGTTACCGTGGGCTATGGACGTGTGTAACACCAGAGAAGCCACACTCGCGCTGCCGACCCTGTAAGCAAAGAGTTGCTGTGCCGTCAGCATAGAGGACTAAGCAGGATAAGCCTTTAGTCATCACACTGACAGCACAAATTCTCTACCACTGTTGGACATATACCTCTCTCAATGTTGGGAGTCTTTTACCTACTATTTCCATGCTATACGGGTTGGTATAGGGTTTTATTTCGAGTTTTCCTCCTCTCGCAGTGATATCATCTGCGTATTTGTCCGGTAATCACATCCTCACACATCACCATCGAATAAGATGAGGGGGTGATACTTGTATTCTTTCTCCATTTTTTAAACAACTTAGATGGCAGTGGCTGACAAGCACACGGCCCTCCTCATTGAAAATGGTTACTGAGACCTATGAACGTGTGCAACACCAGGGTAGTCACACCCATGCTGTCGACCCTGTCAGAACAGAGAGTTTCTGTGCCGTCAGTGCAGAAGACACAATCAGGACAAACTTTTGGTCTTCCCACTGACAGCACAAGAACTCATCACTCGTATTGCTCTTAAGGTATAAGGTGAGTTTTTTATTAATACCATTTTGAGACTTTGCAGTCAAGGTCTTTCTTACGCCGACTGTACGTATTCGAGAGATACAAGTGCAGAATTTTGATTACCCCTCGACGGTGCGCCGAAGCCCTATTACGTTTTGAACTCTAACTTACGCCTACGTTCGGAAACTTTTTCCATCCGAACCCTTATCTTGTATTGCTAGCCATAAACGTGTTTGATCGAACTTGTATTGTATTCTGTAAATTTGTTTTTTAACGCAATCGTTGTAGTTTTACCCGCAAATATAGTTAGTGAATCTAATATAGGAGTCCAAGATTTATTTACATGCAAATTTTTATTTAGTCTAGTAATTTAGTACGTACATACATATATTCATCACTGTAATCGTCGAAGGGTTAGGCAAAGGTGTATAAACACCCACATTCCGTGAACTATGATTTTCGGTCACAGGTAATTGGGGTTTGTAACGTTTGGGTGGCAATTAATCATTTTAAAACCTTCGAGCTGATTCTTTTTTATATATCACTTAGGTGGAAGACAAGCACACGGCCCACCTGATGGAAAGTGGTTACCGTGGCCTATGCATGTGTGCAACTCCAGAGGAGTCACAAAGAATCAAAGAATCAATTTCATTTATTCAGTTTAGGCACACAAAGAGCACATATGAACGTGAAAATTCTACAATTAGGTATGTCAAGTATAATATAAAAATATTAAATAATGTAAAAATTAAACCATTGGAAAATGATTCTTTCGCTGGTTCGGTAGGTTAGTTCTATTGAGAAGATACCAGCAAGAAACTCAGAGAACTATATTAGAACTAGATTATTATTATACACTCGCACTGATCCGAGTATATTGAATTTCCGGGGGGTCTCCACTCCCACTCTTTTCATTGATTTGGCCTATGGTGATTATTATGGGAACGACTTCTAACCCAAAGAATAAAGCCCGCCCCGTCCTGCTTGTCTATCCACAAATGCAAGCATGTGAAATTAAGCTTGGGCCCTGAAGGTCCGGTCCAGGTAGGTATATATTTACTCTTACACAACACATAAAAGTATTTCCAATCAAGGCTTAAAACTTTGCTATTAGAAAGATGTTTTTATTCTGTATCTGAGTTCATGTCAATGGAGGATGAGGAGGTTATTAAGTGAGGCATTGGTCTTTCGTCTTGATGTTTATTTTGTTATTTTAATTTTTTGTTTTGGATTTTGGTTGGTATTGATTGGACACCCGAGAGTGACATTATTTTATGTGCGCATGATACGAACATTTTTCATTTTATTTTTTATATTCTCTTGACATGATTTCAATTTAATTTTTTATTATTTTATTTATATTGACATGTGATGATTGATTCTGTATATTTTCTTTTTATAATGCGCTATTTTTATTTAAAAAAATATTTTCTTTGATTCTTTAATTTTTGATGTAATTTATATTTTGTATTGATTGTAATTGTTTTGACTGTGTATGATTTCAAATATAATGTAAATTGTTCTTGAATCAATAAACAGACAAACAAATTCCGTTCTAATTGAGCAGTCCGACTAGAGAAGTACCTCCACTCTACAGAATATTGCGTTGTGTTCCCGGCGGTGAGTAGGGTAACCAGAGCTCACTGGAGAGTTTTTGTGCTGTCAGTGGGAAGACTAAAGGCTTGTTCTGATTGTTTCTTCTGCACTGGTGGCACAGAGACTCTCCGTTCTTACAGGGTCGGTAGCACGGGTGTGACTCCCCTGGTGTTGCATACGTTCATAGGTCACGGTTACCACTTTCCACCAGGTAGGCCGTGTGCAGTTGTGATTGCGACCTGAGACGGTGCGCACTGTGCGGTATGATAGAAACTTCATCTCCCGCACACTCAAGCTGTGGAATGACCTCCCTGTGTCGATTTTCCTAAGCACTTACAATATGGGATTCTTCAAGAGGGGCATCAGAAGGTTTTTTTCATGGTCGGTAGCGCGAGTGTAACACCCTTGGCGGTGCATACGTCCATAGGCCATGGTAACTACTTTTACCACCTAAGTGGTATAATAAAATATATTATAAAAAATGAGATTTTCAATATAGAATTTACTAACTGCCGCCTTGGGGCAACCTGAAATGGCAGTTACATAAGGAAAAAAAAAAAAAAATAAGAAAGTTGGATAGAAAAAATCACAAACAAAACATCTCCGAAACGAGGATATTTTATTTTCCAATAGCACTTTGTACCTTGGTCAGTCATCAGCATAAAACAATGATTGATTACTGACACTTTATAGCTATTCTGCTGCAAAACGAGAAGTCGTGCCGTTTATTATTGTCATAACTCTGTGTTTGTACTTTCTAGAAAATTCATAAAACAAAAATTTATACAAATAACCGCATTCAAATAATCAGCCGTCTAAGCTGTAAAGGCGTAAGTTAGCCAAGTTACTGCCTTTACTGTCGGGTCAAAGTGTGGTAGAAATAATAAAAAATATGGTATTGTTTGTACTGAGTGCGTTCGCCCCAGCTTCGACACGCGTTGGTGCGTACCGTGCGACCGAGGGTAGAATGAACCTTAGAATGTTTGTGTTAGCTCCTATACTACTTATTATTTTTATGTTAATTGGTAAGGTCTGAGACCCTAGCAGCTGTGCTTATGATGAACTAGGCTTATCGCGGTAAAATATTGTTGTGTGAATGGGCTTTAGTTTGGGTTTCATCAGTGATAATAAACTGGGTTCTCACGTTTTGGCAATGAAATTCATTGAAAATCTGTTTATTTGACTACTACTTACCTGTGTTTAGTTGTTAATCAATAGTTATTGACTATTTACACCGTTGATTGATGGTACTTGGTGGAATTTGTTGTTACACATATTGAAATACACTTGCACTTTTCCATAGTACTTTTTATTTTTACATAGAGTGTTACGTAAGGCGAAAGCGGGCAGGTGTGTGAAACTGTGCAAAAGTACAAGTGTATTTCAATATGTGCAATATCTATTGCTTAAATTCTGCTAAGGTCAAAATTGAAGCGTATAAAAAATAAAGGAATTGATTGATTGAAATGCTTGATTGTTTGTGTTGATCTTCCTTTCATTGGTGAAATCTGGAACTCTGCCATAACATGTTACAAAAATTCGTATCTCGAGCGAGGTAGAGAGATGGAGATTTTCTAATCTGTAGAAAATGAATAACCCCCCTATATGCCAATTCTCCTAATAAAAAGATATAAAAAATTCATGCTTGATCTTTCAAATCAAATTAACTGTCAAAAATCTATGATCTATTGTAAACTATAGATAATTGTTGTCCGTACTCCAAAATGACGACAAATAAAATTATGACGATAGTCATCATTTTATGCAGCAATCAGAGACGCGACAGAGCGATACAGAAAAAAGTACATCTTTAATGATAAATTCGTAATAATAACACTATTATTGACATAAATAGTAAAGTAATTCACATAATCTAATTATTTTGACGAATTATTAGTGAGTAGCTATAATTTTATTATACTTAGTATTTGCGTTGCGCTGAAGACCGCCATGTTCGTGTATAATATGTCTTTAATATAATATGTCGTTGTCAAAAACTGTATTCCTTATTTTTTTTTGTTTTTTCTCCAAATACAATTTTCAAGAAAGAACTTAGACATCGTGATCGTTTTATTTAACGTGTGAAAACTCCCCACGGATACCCCCCCCCCCCTCCCCATCTCCGGAGCTGGTGGGAGAGGTTATGTCGGACTCAAACCGCCTGAAACGCACAGCGCCTGTGGGTCGTTGTTGGAGGTGATGTTCACATGTATATCCCTCGCACCACAGCCGACCCAGAGTCATCTCTCTCAAACTAGGATGACAAGTGACTCCACCCGTCATCACCCCCAAGCCTGCGCTCATCTGGGGGGGATACTGCGACCCGTCGTGATCGTTTTAAACATTACATCGAGCAAAATGAATGGATAAATTGTTATTAGGAGAATTGTTTTTGACATTTGAGAGATTGAGAGTAGATCGAGATTGAACTTTGAACATCTTTTTATTAGAAGAATAATTTGTCTTGTGAATATGCCTATACCGCCCATGGCTGGAGGGCTTAACAATGGTTGATTACATACTATATATTGACAAAATACGAAACTTTCTTACACATATGAGGCTCATAAATATTACGATTATTTCTCTGAGCCTTTTCTTTAATCCCTAACACCGTGTTGACTTAGGACGGAGGCCGATGTGGGTGGGGGACATGTGGATACGCCAACTTGTTCCTTTGATAAATCCCTTTATCTCCGGGCGAGTGATTTTCAGAAAATAAGGTTGTTTGGAAACTATGGGGGAACTATTCTTTATATGCTTAAGTTATTTTGAGGGTTTCGTACCTCGAGAGGAAAAAAAAGAACCCTTATATGATTAATTCGTTGTCCGTCTGTCTATCTATCAAGACTTTTTACTCAAAAATGTGTGAATGTATTAAGTTTAAAATCATACCACACACTGGTCTGTAACGTTTTGAAACTGTGCAAATTTCAAACTTCTGAGTCTACGCAATCAATATATTCATTGTGATTTATGTAGCATAACTTCGTTCCTCAACACAATTTTGTACAGAACTCTCCGAGTGCAAGTCCGACTCGCACTTGACCGTTCTTTTTAGTAGTGAAGTTAATCTCACTTCAGTATGCGGTGAGGTTAACCGTCCGACACCCTAGTAGAATCAGGAACGAGACGTCGCGTTGGCGCGTCTTATTCTGGACATGTCCTTCCCAACTAAGAGAGTGACTAAGGTCCCCTACATTCCACGGTGAGTCTGAACACACACTGTACACTTTAGGTATCCAATGCTAATCAATAGGGATAGATAGATAGATGGGTAATTCTATATTGTACACCAATAGATTACAGTAGAGCTTGTAGGTAGCATGCATACAGTATAATGTACAATGGGCGGCCTTATCGCTGGCAACTATTTCTTCCAGGCAACCTCATAGGCCAATTAAAGCCCATATATCACTATTCTTCGGTTCTAGACAGGTAGAAGAAATGACACTTATTTGCTATTAGCTTATTTTAATATTTAGTTTTTTTTTCAAATGTCGTCTGCATATGGACAAGTATGTGAGTTTCTAAACTTTACTAAATGACTATCCAGTCTTACGTAGATGAAGTTGGTCCATTGCCATCAAGTGGACCGACTGACCAGAAACTATGACAACCCTATTTACCAGCAGAAATATGACACTGTGCAAGTAGTATTGTGTTTTCTGTAGGGTTGTGGTTTCGGTGGTTTTCTGTAGGAGAAAGGTACTGCTTAAGTGGGGTCCATAGTTAAGTATAAGCTAAGTTTCTATGTATCAAAACTTGTGTAACTTGTGGGAATAGTATTCGGCTGTCATGTCTGGGCACAGATTCGATTCCCGTATACTGAAATATTTGAATGTTCTTACAGGGTCGGCAGCACGAGTGAACTCTCCTGATGTTGTCACACCCATAGGCCACAGTAACCACTATCAATCAGTTGGGCCATGTGCTTGTTTAGCATCTAAGTTGTATAAAAAGAAATAATATATAAATATGAATAGTATAAAATCTAAACACTTTGCACTGTGTAATATTCTCGAGTATTATTTTTAAATTATTAATAATGTATTTAGACTGTTAAAATTGTTGATTGATGGCGATTGGTTAAACCTGCTACACATATTGAATTAATAAATAAATAGATATTCTACAACATTCTACACAACGCTATCTAGACCCATGGTAAGCATAGTTTAACTAGCTTGTGTTATGGAATCTAGAATACGGATAAACATACTTAAATACTTTTTTTTTGTAAATACATACATTTTATACATAGAAACACCCAGACCAATGCAAATACCCATATTCATGCATACAAATATTTGCACTGAGCGGGGATCGAACCCGCGTCTCCTGCGTAGCAGTCGCGTTCACTACAAATTGATATATAAGACATGTTTAGCGAGTAATGTGGCTGATACATTTGCCAAACATTGTACTTTTCCACAATATTTCTTTTTTCATCTGACCGATTTCGCTTCAAGCCATTTTGAAAGGTTTGTATTAGCGAATATAGTGGAAAAGTACAAAGTGTCTTATTCAATAATGTATTTCTAAATTTGAAATCATTTCAGTGCACTTTCAGTGCAGAAGCCTACCTCAACTATAAGCCGACACTATACCTGATGCACGGCCGTTATCCAGCATTAAATGTTCAACTTGTCGTGATAATGAATACATTGTTTCCAAACATTACAATGATCGCTTTGAGACATTAAACGAAAAGGGACAGCACTTCAATTAACTGTTATGCCTTGATCACACGCGCCGAGTGGATTGTCGAGACAGTGTACTTGGCCGAGTGCTCGGTACGTTTGAACAGTCTAAACCAACGATTCCGTGAAATGTATAATTCTAAAACAAAAAATATGCCATTGACGTATTGCACGAAATGATAGGGATGGGTATTAAAAAAAAAGAAATAAAATATCATATGTGTATGAGAAAGTACATTTAATAAATACCAATTTATGATTTGCTAAACTGACAGATACTTTTTACAGAATTTTATATTGTCACCTTCTAACAACAGTAAAATAAGTCAATTCACCGGTCAATTATTCAATCAACTACTTAAGGAACATTATAGTATTAGCGAAAGTTGCTACAAATATTATTCATGAGTTTTGAGATTCTGTTTTCAGTCAGCTACTTTTGCCACTAACTGAACACAGCACCGAGTACTTCACACGTACTGAATACTCGGCCAAGTACTCTCTCGCCACTCCACTCGGGATGTGTAATCAAAGCATTAGGGTGTCGCACTGATTCGCATCGGGTACCCAACATTAGATTTTATTCCGATGTCGATATGATACCTTTTAATTTACGAAGTAATACTATCGTACGACGTGACGTCACCATCTCTCAACATCGTAAAAAGACTTCGTTAGCGTTTTAAATTACTTTCGAGTGGTTGAAATTTAAATTTGGAACCGCGTAGTAGATAAACCTACAGGTGACTACGTAGGTACTTTTCTCGAGCGGACCATTTGATTGACCACTTGAAAACCACCCCCTTCGGCCATCGGGGGTGGTTGTCGGACCCGAATCGACTAAAACCGTACGCCGCGCGGCCTCTCGGATCTGTACCATCGATGGGGACGACTCATGTCCAAGGAGAACTTAGTACTCGGGTTTTTGTGCTGTCAGTGGTGTTTTGTTCTACACTGACGGCACAGAAATTCTATTCTTACAGGGTCGACAGCACGAGCGTCTCTCTTGGTGTTGCACACGTCCATAAGTCACGGTAACCACTTTCCATCAGGTGAGTCGCGTGCTTGTCTGCCACCTGATTGATACCTATGCTCGGACCCTCTCTGTGAGTAACGGCGCTGCCGTAAAACTGATAGAATTCGGAGGGCACTAAAAACATTCCAATATTTTCCAAACTCAAGATTCTCCACTTTACAAAAACATTGAACAAGAACTTCGTCTCGTTTCAGAAACTAGTAAATCTTTAAAGACATTGATATCTAAATACATTACGTCGGAACGTGCCAAGCGAATCCCGCTAACGGTCCTGACAGCGGACATTATGGTTTTCAGCACTGGGGCTGTGATGTGATTCTGCAATTTAAATTTTATTAAACGAAATCAAAAATGAGGAGGTTATCAATTCAATTGGCATTTTTTTTAATTAGTCTAACCGCGGATTTGGCTGAACTTCATTACCAAATCACGTGTGTTGTAGGAAGTCCTGGGTCCTTTAAGCGAAGCGTGAAAAAACATATGATGAGGCCGTCAAGCTGATTGTCACCATTGTCACATGGTATGTGTAAGTAATGGTGACCCTCAATTTTTCTGCGTTTTTTTGTCGCAATAGAAATAATGGGATATAATTTTTTAAAAACGTTAGTCCCACTATTTCCATTTTGTATTTCCATGGAAATACTGGGATACACCCCTCTTTTCTGATACTTTGCCTGCTTACTATCAGGCAAGGCGAAGTCTAATTGACGTGTTCTATATATAAAAAAGCTTCGATATTTTCCGTGAAGCGACTGCTATCTGACCTCCACAACCCAAAGACGATATCGAAGCATTGCAGTTGGATCAGTTATTGGACGGGATTTAACTACCCGTGTACTACTGTAATTAATACTACTACTACTGTAATTTTTTATAGGAGGTAGGACACGGCGGTAAATCCGCCCAACTGAGTTACTACCACTACCGCGGTTACAATAACTTCGTGTTGTGTTCCCAGCGGTGAGTAGGGTAGCCAGAGCTCATTGGAGAATTTGTGATGTCAGGGGGATGTCTACAGGCTTGTCCTGCTTTGTCCTCTACACTGACGGCACAGAAACTCTGTGCTAATGGGTCGGCAGCGCGAGTGTGGCTTCTCTGGTGTTACACACGTCCATAGGCCACGGTAACCACTTTCCATCAGGTGGGCCGTGCGCTTGTCTGCCACATAAATGTTATAAAAAAAATGATCGTATGGCAACCGGGATCGACGGCTTAACGTAACCTAAACACCTAAATTGCACACAAATATTTGCATTGAACGGGGATTGAACCCGCACTACCTGCGTAGCGGCCATGTTCACTACCTCCACGCCACAGAGGTTGTCGAACCTTATTTCAGAACCTAATAGTGTCTAAAACGGTCAACGAATTTATCAATATTTGAGAGCAATTCGATCATCGACATATTATAAATAGAAGTCGTGGTTAAAGGAAATAAAACATACTATAATATCTAATCGAAGGAGGAAGATGATGATTAATCGCAGTAATAACGTCGTCTGCGAATGCCAATGAACTAGATTACATCCTTTTCGCATTTAGTTTGAGTTATAACTTATCTGCGTTCTGAGTTTCCTTAAAATCTATTGAGCTATATCAGTGTCATACAAATTACTATGGGGTTTGGGAATCTGCGACCTTTCGACGCCAACCTGACATGGAGTTTTACGCACGCCATTTTCAATAGAAGCGGATTCCAATAAAAGCGGAATGCACTCTATGCTAGGGCTGTCTAAAAGATGAGCAGCCGATAGCTGCTGGGTTTTCTTAGATTTCATTTCTAGGGTATATCTCCTCGGATATACCCTAAAAAGCCCCCGCTCTCATGGATATAAATTTGACTGTAGTCTGTTTCCCCAAGCCGGGGTATAGGGGACAGTCATTATTCGATTACACAATACCCGATTTAGAATTCAAATTTATACCTAAATTCGAATTCTAAATTGAGTCTTGCTTCACCGACCTCTCGTCAGCTATGGCTATAACAGATAGCTCATTGTCACGTTCTGCGATACCCGATTAGCAATTCTGAACACGTAGCCATCTTCCTCCTTTTTTACTTGCCAGATATTCCTACTTCCTGTTTTCGCAAAATCAATGACCGTATTTACAACTGTGAAGGAAAAATATATCTGAGCTAAAGCGAATGATATATTTTTTAATATTGCACTGGGTTCAACGAATGAAAACATGGGATGGGTCCCATGTTTTAATTCGCTGAACTTGATTTTATACGATTGGGTCGTATTGCTAACCCCCAATCAAATTCTCATTTTTTTCTGGATTTCTCAGCTCCTAATGGTCATAGCGTGATGTTATAATAACCTAAAACCTTCCCCAAGATAACCACATAAAGAGAGTGAAGTATCAAATTATGTTAAATGATTTTTTTTTAATATTCATTAAATCTTCGTAGAAATTTGTTTTTTTTTTTATTTATTTATTACACACAAAACACTTTACAATCTTTTTAAAACAAAAATACTAAATTATAGATCCTCACTGGATTGTAACACTACATGTGCACATAGTTAAAATAATATAACAAAAATGGGAAAGCTCTAAATTGGGAAAATAATAACAGTGTTTAAATATCTTTCAAAGCCATGGAGGATGTTTTTGAAAATTTTAGTGAATCGGTTAAAGTTGGAATCAAATATGTTTAGGAGTTTTGAAATTCACACAACATTGCTTAACAATATAGCTTGTGTTTAAAACATAGACATTAACATTACATGTTATTATGAACATAAACTTTTAATTATCCTTTTTTATTATAAATACAATACAATCAATGCAAATATACATAATCATACATACAAATTTACACTGAGCGAGAATCAAACCGCTTACTTAGCACTTGAACGGTCTACGGATACCGTCTAAAGGTATCACATAATCTCATGACACGATTATAAAAAAATAATTACGATTTTTATATGGCAACATTAATGTCATCATGTCAATAGCACATAGGGATACTAGTCCTACTTATTAGAAGACATTACACGCACATGCGCACAAGTATGACAGGGATGCAAATTCCATACAAAATTGTCAAAATATCGTTATGTCAAATATTTTATTGCTTCAAAGTTGATAGCCTTTGTTGCGAGTTGACCAGTAAGTTGGGTTGTACCATATTGATGCTTTAACATAGATTTTTGCCTTGAAAGATTTTTATACCGTTATATCGTGGCATTTTTATACTGCAGACAAGCACACGGCCCACCTGATGGAAAGTGGTTACCGTGGCCTACGGACGTGTGTAACACCAGAGAAGCCACACTCGCGCTGCTGACCCTCTAAGCACAGAGTTTCTGTGCCATCAGTGTAAAAGACAAGGCAGGACTAGCTTTTGGTCTTCCCACTCACAGCACAAAAGCTCTCCAGTGAGCTCTGGCTACCCTACTCATCGCAGGGAACACAACACAAGGTTATTATGGCCGCGGTATTCTATAAGATGCGTAGAGATATTGCTTCCTTGGTTGTATTTTACCGTCTTTACCATGGTGACTTCTGATGAGCTCTTCCAATTTGTTCCAATTGTACTAGCCTCTCCTTTCTTACGCAGGACAAGACGTGCAGGGCTTAGATGTCACCAGCATACTGTGCAGAATATCCCATCAAAAACCAAGCGGTTTGGAAACTCAGTCCTTTGCCGCACCATTAAGACCTGGAATTCCTTACCAGCTAACGTTTGTCCTTCTTCCAACAGTAGAAGTATTCAACATCCCTAAATATAACATCATAAAAACCTATATCTACTGCTATATATGAAAAAGAAAAGTATCAAGATAGTTTAGTCCAATTGCCCCAGTATTGCATTTTACAAATTTTTATTTTCCAATTTACCATGACATTCTGGTACCACAGATTAGCACAAATAAATAAACAAACTCTTCAGCTGATTTGTATGCCTAAATAAAGATATTTTACGCTTTTACCGGTGTCATATTCTGACACCTCAATTATTTCCGAACGACAATGTTATTTTTTCTTTTGTGACGCCCAAGGGCCGTTTGTCGGTCGAAATTATATTTTCCTGGGGTAAATTTGAATGGGCAGGCTCTCTTGGCGTAATCAAATCGTCCTTATTAAGAGTACAACATAATGAAAGAAAGTTAATAGTACCTACCCGCCAGAGGAGGCGAGTTTATTAGGCTTTTTATGATAATAACTTCATTTCGGAACGAGGAATTGGCATTCTATTTTTAAAAGTTGAATTAAAGAAGTTTTAATTATAATGTTTTGTATATTTTAAAAAATATATTTAAACAATGACAATGGTTACCCACCCCACTTTCACGCGGGTAGCTAGCTTTATCCAAAAGCATATATCTAGAGCTAATAGTGACAATCTCATTTTCGGCAACTGATGACCTAAGATGGCGTGTGGTTTTGATTGTTTCGAGTCTGATGTAATTGTGAGTATTTTTGAGGGAATTTACGCACGACAAAATAATTTTTTCTATATAGGTATACTAGATACTTAAATTTTTTTGACCAATCTTAATAATGGATTCTAAACTTCCTTCATCCCAAGTTGAGTAGAAGTAGTTGCTATCAATTGGGTATTTGACGAATTACGGAAACCTATCTTAAGATGTAGATATTTATTAAATACCTACAATTTATATAATATAAATATTGCCGCGTGGTTTCCGGCAGAATAGAATTAGGGTCACCCCATGTCTTCCCAGGCGGTGTCGTACAAGGCGACTAAGGGATAGGGCTGTTTAACATAAGACAGATATATACAGCCCAGACACAGCCTCAGATGCATGGCTCGATTCAACAATAGTGCTCGGAATAGGCTCACCCCCTATTACGTGGGACCGAATACAATTATTGGTGAAATGTGAGTTTTAATTCACCTCTGCTTAACCTTCCAGGGATAAAGGCATGATTATATGTATGTATGTAATTTATATAATAGATACAATCCATAATTTTCTCACAAAATCTTATTCATTGGAAAAATAACAAATTTACATTTTGCAAGCTTAAAAATTGCGTGAAAAACGGTCGGTCATGTGACGTTCTGCGCGTGACGTCATTAAATAATATCTACGAAAAGAGTACCAACGAAAGTTTTCATTACGCTAAGAATTTTTTTATGGTTACGTAACACGTATCGTCCACAAATTTTAAAATATCTCAATTTTATTTTGTAACAATAAAATACATATATATATTTTTTTGTGAAATGAATTATATATAGTTATTATTTACATATAAGCTATCATATCAAATACATTTTATATTTTTTATAATAGTTGTCAAACGCCAAATTATTATTATTAACGATCTATTATGAGGTCTGTGATGACGGTAGTGTCCCAAGAGAAACAATCAGATCAGATCAAATCAAATCTGAGTCTGGAATCCAACTATGAGCCTTTTTGCAATTCAGTTGGGGTTGACTTTTCAGTTTAACTGTGATGCGGCTGAACTTCGATATTTTCCCTAAAGCGACTGGCATCTGACCTCCATAACCAATTCTGCTGTTAGACTACTACTCAGACTTTTGTGAGCTCGTAATGCCTACCATATTGATATTCGTATTGCAACCGGGACTGACCTCTGCTTAACCTTCCAGGGACGGTGGTGGTGGACGGTGACGGCTTAACATAATGCGGACGGAATGTAGGCTACTTTTTATTCTGGGATTAGGGTAATTACATGGGCGGGACCATGGGCAATAGTGAAATGTAACATCGAAACACATGAGGAGTCCCACCAAGTCCTACGATACCACTCCCATTTCATCTGCTAGTCGCTATACCAGCTAATTAACAGCCTGTGGCTTATCTTTCGCGATTGAAATTATTGGATAATGCAAGTTTGCTTGTGGCCAGTTGTGTTTACTGTTTGGTTAACGATCAGGTCCTCGATTCTACTAAAGCAATATCACAGACAATGCAAAAAATGGCATTAAATTTTAGACTTCATTCCCATACAGTTAAAGTAAAAAATTAAATAAAAAAAGTTTCATTACACTGTGTCATTAATTCTGCAAAAAGCCTTTTAATTTTGAACTTTGAACTCATTGCTTTAAAGTCTAAAATCAAATGGATTTTTTAACAGTCTCTGTGGTATAACAGTCACTTTGCTTTAGCAGAATCAAGGCCTAGTGTCTAAAGAACCTCAGCTCGATGATTGTATTTCATCTAAGCGCTTCCGTTCTTCGGAGGGCACGTGAAAAGTTCGCCCCGGCTGGTAATAGTTTTTAGGCCAAGACGGAAGAATATATCGGCGACCTGATCATCTCAAGCTGGTGCTCACATGGCAGTTGCCCCCAATATAGCCGAAAATATCAAGCCACATCATATTTAAGTTATAATTCAGTACTGCACGACAGTCGTCATATAATCTTAACGAGTTTAAATGACATTACATTAAAGGAGATAGGACACGACGGTATTTCCGTCCAATTGAGCAGTCTGACTGGGGAAGTACCTCCACCCTACAGAATACTGCGACCATAATAACTTCGTGTTGTGTTCCCAGTGGTGAGTAGGGTAGCCAGAGCTCACTAGAGAGTTTGTGCTGTCAGTGGGAAGACTAAAGGCTTGCCCTGCTTTGTCTTCTACACTGACGGCACAGAAACTCTATGCTTACAGTGTCGGCAGCGCCAGTGTGACTTTGCTGGTGTAGACACGTCTATAGGCCACGGTAACCACTTTCCATCAGGTGGGCCGTGTGCTTGTCTGACTCCTAAGAGGTATAAAAAACATTCCGAGCAAAGAAGTGCTGTGCAGCTGCAGGTAAATTAATAAATAAACAACATCACATCACCGCAAACAGAGCAACACTGCTGTGTAGCACTGTTGCGTGCAGCAGAGTTCGGAGTCATACCTCAAAACTAACCGCGGACTCCGAAGTGAAAGATTCATAATTACTGTAATTCGACATATTCTATTTAACTACATCAAATTCACCACTTAACAGTTAACCTTGAATTAAGAATTGAATATTCATTCTCTCAGTCACCGGTTCGCTGGTCCTTGAGCTATGCAGATATTAATTGATCTGAATATTTATGCGGGTCCAAATACTCGGTGACCGGTCACTTTGTACGAATACAAGCAATAAATCTTTATTTGGTCATGTACCTAATTGTTTTAGTCTAAATAATTACACTTGTAATTCATTTAGAATGACACTTCGACGCCGTTCACTGTGTTCCAAATACTTATAATCATATATATATAATACTAGCTGAACCACCCCAGCTTCGCCCAGGGTATATTTTGAAGCTTCATATCCCTTTGAGCCCGTATGTTTTAGTCTTCAAAATATGTATGAAAAATTGCCGGATTTGTTAACATTTAGTATCAACGCTTTGCTCCCTTAAGTAGTAGCGTGATGATATATAGCCTAATAAAACCTTCCTCGATAAATGGACTACCCAATACTGAAAGAATAATTCAAATCGGACCAGTAATTCCAGAGATTAGCGCGTTCAAACAAACAAACAAACTCTGCAGCTTTATAATATTAGTATAGATTATTTTACCTGTCCCTTGCCGGGGGCATTTTATCTATTTTACTTTTGCGTCGGTAGATCCGATTTTACAATCGGATCACACTGTTTTTGGACGAATTTATTTCCGGGCGAATCCGACACCCGGTCTGCTAGCTAATAAGTAATAATAAAAATTCTAGGACATTCTACACAATACTATCTAGACCCAAAATAAGGACAACTTAACTAACTTGTATTACGAGTTCTAGAATACGGACATACTTTTTTTTAATACACTTATATATTACTTACCTAATTGAAACACCTAAACTGATGCAAATAGACATATTCATCACAGCGCAGGAATCTTAAAACCATAGATGGCACAGTGTCAGCCGGAGTGCGAGTGATATGCTATAGGGTATTTAGGTGGTTGGGTGTAAGGTTTTACATACATACATATAATCACGCCTTCATCCCCGGAAGGTAAGGACACACTTAGTAGGGGGTGAGCCTATTGCCGTCTTCCGTGCACTATTGTTGACTCAAGCCATGCATCTAAGGCTGAGTCTGGGCTGTATATATCTGTCTGATGTTAAACAGCCCTATCCCATAGTCGCCTTGTATGACACCGCATGGGAAGGGATGGGGTGGTCCAAAGTCTACTCTGCGGTTGTAAAATCGCACATTATCTGAAGATCCGAGATAGCATGCGGTTTAATTCGATCTAAGTCGCACGTAATCACCCTCGATGACCAACGGGGGTGCTTATGTGGATTTCTGCATGAAAATAGCGAGAATCTAATTCGTCACCGCTGACACAGAAGTTGGGTTGAGCGCTCTACAGCTACGCCATCCACGGAAGTTGTTAAGGTGAAATTCCACCAGTGTGTGCTGAATTGTACGGCACGGCAGTACTTAGTGTGCTACACAAATGCTTATTCTGGTCGACTCACTCAAGCAAACAAAACCAAATTGTGTGCGATCATTCTAGAAATGTTCGCGCACATCTGTATACTTTTGTGCGCGCACACGTACAGGCAGTAGACTTGCATCGAGGCGTACAAACTGAACATTTTGCATAGTGAATATGTTCGTGCACAAGTTTGCTTACATGTTCTCTTACAAAAGTTAACGCATAGCCTTTCCAGTGGAAACGGAAGTCAAAGTACGTACGTAAAATGCTAGTGTGTTGCACATAAAGTTTGTAAGCAAATGTGCTGCACACTATTTTGCTGTAATTCTACTTTTAGATATAAATGTCTCTCTGTTAGATTTTGTTTGACAGTATTCCGCCCTCGTACCCCTCATCAAGTCTTGTCTGAAACACACGATCTCTAAAACCGCCTTCGAAAACTTACAACCTTGAAGGCATACAGTTTGTCTTCATGAAATTACGTTCTAAAACACTTGACGTCACACATTACTCACCTCGCAGAAGTTAGGGATGTGTTCACAGACGTGGCTGATTTGAATAAAAAGGTCTTTTCGACACATCCTGTATGGTAGGTAATCGTAGATTTGAAATACGTAGATAATTCATCTTGAAAGGTTTTTTGGCTGGAACTTCATTTGTTTCAGCATGGAAGAAACGGTAAAGTCTCGCGTCTTCATAAATGAGGCCTTATTAATACTTACTGAGTCTTTAGCATACATGTCATGTGTTTTTTATATAGGACACGTCAATATAACTTCATCTCGCCTGATGATAAGACGAAGGTAAATTCCCAGAAAAGAGGATCACCGAGGGTACAGACACCAAAAATGTTACCATGCAGCAGGTTATCAGCATGACGGCCTCATCACATGCTATTTTCCGTCCCGCTTAAGGGACCTGGGACTCTAGGAAGAAAGAAACACATGTGTTGGACTCGAACCGACTAAAACATTATGCCGTCTCGGCACTTCAGATTCGTTCAGAATCAGATATTCGGTTCCGAGACGTCCCACTTGTGTGTGGGGACCACGCTGTCCCCGGCCTGATTCTGCTAACGTGATCGGTGACTCCACCTGTTACCCCCAGGCCTCCGATGCAATTGGACTCCTCGTGAGGTTTGAAAGATTTTTTCATTTACAACAAACCGAAATACGCACACTAACTAATACATAATAATTTATCAAATTGTTATCGTATTAACAAGTCATATGAAGCAATGACTTGGCCATTTTAGATTCATTTATACTCGCAAGGAGCACCTTTATAATCAGAGAATACAGAAATCTAAACAATAAGGCAACAGAAACTGGTTATAGCTGTATATTCCATTGTTTTAATAATTAACTAAGTAATGCGCAACAGACACATGTAGCAGTGTCTGCTTACTTAATTAAAGTAATATTCACAGTTTAAATGTCAAAGGGTATAAACGACAGTAACATTTTATTAGAAAACACTTTTCGGGCCATTGTCTACGATGTTATTATTCCTAATTTATTACACAGGGGCCCCACCAAAATTTTTGGGGCTCGAACCATCCTCCTTGTTAACTAGTACATACAGTCAAAGAGATGGGTATACACTTTTACAAACATCTTCACAAGTAAAGATGTTTAGATACGTGTCTACTTGACCATGGAAGGTAAGACCTGACGGTATTCCCGTCCTAATTGAGAAGTTCGACTGGGGAAATACCTCCACTCTACAGAATACCGCAGCTATAATAACCTCTTGTTGTGTACCTGGCGGTGAGTAGGGAAACCAGTGGTCAATGGTTATTTTGCTTTCATTCACACTCACATTCACATTTTGCTTTTTAGACATTAAAACCTTATAGACATTAAAACTTTATAGTCATTCTGTATTTTAGACATCAACTATAGGGATTTTGCTTGGTAGGCAATCGTGCATTTTAATTACTTCGTTCAAAAGGGAAGTTTTTGTGCAGTTAGTGGGAAGACGAAAGGCTTGTCCTGTTTTGTCTTCTGCACAGACGGCACAAAAACTCAACACGTGCTTATGTGACATTTCTAATATTGTACACGTCCATAGGGTACGGTAACCACTTTCCATCAGGTGGGCCGTGTGCTTGTCTGCCACCTATGTGGTATAATTATTTTTTCTCTATGCCTCTCAACTCCTTTTCAGTGTTACCCCTCTCATACTAAGAGTTAATACGAACCAACCATTGAGGCTTATGAAACTAATCTGATGTTGAAGAAATTCCTGGCACCGAAATATATCCCGTGGATGTGTTTTTGGGGTATTTGGAATATCAAATAAAACTCGTATACACTTAGACTATATAACTATACTTAAATAACAAAGTGTGTATGTGGCGAGGACGCATCTAGCGGCGCGATGAGATCACTGTTGCTGCGGGGGTGGTGCGAGGCGCGCGGCAAGGTGTAGGATGTCACGTTTCTCCTTCGGGAAACGCAGTTCCCGTGCAGCAAGACGAGCAGCCCGGAGCTCGCGCTCAGATCGGGCAAGTTCGGCTCGGAGAACACCACCGCCTGCACTAGCCGCATCTCTCTCTCTCGCGGCCCATTCCCTCGCCATCTGCTCGCGCATGGCATCGTCCAATGCCCGCGCTGAGTAGTGTGCAACCACCTCTTGTCTTGAGCACTGCCGCTCCCGCATCGCGCGTAGCGACCCGTTCCAGTGCAGCAACTGGAACACCGTCATTAGCTCCTGAAACTCCAGCATTGTCCGTCCTTTGTTTGCTTCCAACATGAACCTGTATGAGAGCACACTCATTAAATTCTCCATACAAACCACGTATTACTTAATTTCAAAGAATTCAGATAATATGCCTGTATGGATTTTTGGAGCACCTATGCTAACCTACACACCTGCACCTATGCACCGATGTTAAGTGCCAGCTCGTTGGATGAACCGGCACTGTTGCTCGGATGGAGATAATATAAGTATACTTCAACGTATAGAAGTAGGTTCATATTCGTGATACTCTAATTCACATATTCGTCCCATTTACCTGAAGGCAGCTATCCCAGCGCTAGGGTCCTGGTGATGCGCAGCGGCATCACCTGCGAATGAAGCGCGTGCTTCAGCAACTGCCTTTTCTATGAAGTGCTCCGAGATCCGCCGTGATTCGTGCTCGTTGAACACGCTGTTCATCAGCGCTATCTTTGCTGCACTGCGACGAGCCTCTGCCTTTGTTGGACAATTCTAAAGAAAGGAAACGATTTGTTACAAATCAAACTTGATACAGTCGTCAAAAAATTGAGTTGTGACTGTGTCTTGTACATGGACTTGCTTTCTATTTGTAAACAGCATGTATACCTGTTACAGTACACAGTGTACAGCATGTATAGCCTGTTAATCTCCGAAGAAGTAGGTAGATGTCACTCAAAGAATCGAACTTTAAAGTTATGGAACAACCAAATCATGTGCACCATGCACATGATTTGGTTGCAGCTGAAAAATATGTAGCATCAAATTAGTCGGATTACCTCAGACAGTAGTAACAAACTGAAAATTCATATCAAAAACTTTATGTAGTTGGTGTCCTTATAGCTTTAAAACTTAAGTAAGCTTCATTCTGATATATTGGCCGAAAATGAGCGCAAGTTCTACACAGCTCTCAGAGCACTTACTGCACTCAAAGTTTCGTGCGGGACATAACGCCCAGTTACGTTGTTCGAGCACGTACTTTTGAGCAACGTGACATTGCATACGAACAGAGGCGCTATACTTGTTCCGGAGTTCAGTTTACTTGATCCTTCAGATTTACTAAGCGTTTACAAGCTATATAAGTCTGAACATATGGATTGCATGGAGTCTTACAAGATCTTCTAGGCTCAAACCAATGACAGTTGATTAACGGAGGAGACACTGGGTTTGGGAAATATGATGGCAGTCTCTCTTATAAAGGTCCTCATAACCCAAATCGAAAAAAGTGAGAAGAATTCTGCTCATGTGAAAACTTCTGAAGTAATCGAAAACAACGTTAAGTTGATGATGAATGTACCAAAATCATAAAAGTTTATTACCTGAAAACTGCCAAAACATGCTCCTCCCGGCAGCGTCACGTAGCACACGTATGGCGGGTGCGCAGCCGGTACTGACTCATAAATGACGAGGGCTCCGCCCGCCGCTCCTCCTCCCCGCGCCGACTTCACCTGCCAAAACTCCTGGAGGGCTTCTACTACGTTCACTGTTGACAGAACTCCGTCCGCTGCGAAGAGAGAAGCTACTATTACTGATACACTTATGCGAGAAAGAGATAGCTTAAAGGCAATAAAGGTATCTTATACGCCACCAGTAGATAAATATTACAATAACGAGGAATTTCATATCGAAAGGCAAAAGGGCGTAAGTGACATCGAATGTTCAAAGGAAAAAGATCGCAAACACATTACTTAAAAGTGATTTTCTTGTCATGTGTTATTGTCAAATACACCCTTTACATCGGGAGAGCCCGTTCTCTAGACATCAGATTTTGTAATTTACCTAGTTGATATTTGAAATTCGTGGTCGTAATTGTGGAATATATAGTCTAATGCGTATAAAATAAGTACTATGATACAAAACATTCGCTTATACTGTACTGTACTCTTTGTTTCTGTTTGTTCACACATTTTCTTATAATAAAAGATTAGGATTAAAATTAGGTCTTGCCTATGAAATTGCCGAAATCTTCTTACAGATTCATGAGTTCGTTATTCCTGCAATTTAATAGCTATTTTCAGTATGCATATTTTGTTTGAAAATTGATTTCAAGATTTTATAACTCTGTATTAAATTTTGTTTTTATTGGCCGCTTGATAAATTAAATTCGATCTTCAAAAACAGTACTTATTAAATGCTATCCATTTTATTTCGTATTAGTTTTTTACAGCTGTCACTTTTCAAAAATGTAATAAAAGTGTTTGTTAGCTTAATGTTCTCTCATTCACACACTAAAAGCATCATAAAATTTTGGATTTGTGTTTCCTAAAAAAAATGTTAGTACTGAAAAATGGGTTTACTCAAATTTCTTTAATAAAAAACGGCAATTTCTTATGCAACGACCTGTTATAACGTTATAATGTGTCAAATGTATTGCAAAATTGGTGGAAACGCGAGTCGCTATTTTTAGTACCTATTACTATTTATGTTAGAAAGGCGATTCATTCAGGTTTTATGTTGAGAATGGAGACCACTTATCCTCAGCCCCATACTTACATTCCTACTTATTGCTACTCATTATTTTCCCTTTATTTGCATTGTTTATATTATATTTTAAATACATCTTAGTTATATATATGTATTAATTTATTTCATCTGTGATGTGTGTGTTAATTTGTGTATTGTTAATGTGTGTATTAATTTATTTCATGTTTAATTCAATTTAATGTGAGTATTAATTTATTTCATCTGTGATTTCATCTGTCATGTGATGTGATTGTATGATTATGTTTATAATACTTTACGTAAAGCTGTATACATCTATATTTTTCAATACATTTGTGTTTTTCTCTCTTTCTTTTTGTTTTAGTACCACACCTTTTATCTAGTTAGATATGATAATTATACAATCTTTTGTTTTGTTACATTACTGTCCATCCCAAGTTTGCCAGGAAGAAATCGATTTCAGCTATATAGCCGCCCATTGTACATTCAATTGTATATTCATACATGCTACCTACTTGCCACTGCTGTAAATGCATTGGTGTATAATGAAGCATTTACCACACGTGTAAAGACTAACTAATCTTTACACGTATAATATTATCTCTCTCTCTCTCTCTCTGTGGCATGGTGGTAGTGAACACGACTGCTACGCAGGAGGTGCGGGTTCGATCCCCGCTCAGTGAAAATATTTGTATGCATGAATATGGGTATTTGCACTGGTCTGGGTGTTTCTATGTATAATATGTATGTATTTACAAAAAAAAAGTATTTAAGTATATTTATCCGTATTCTAGATTCCATAACACAAGCTAGTTAAACTATGCTTACCATGGGTCTAGATAGCGTTGTGTAGAATGTTGTAGAATATTTATTATTATTTATTATTATTATTATTATCATCTATATACCTACATTTTAGTCAGAAATCTTTTCCATGGTAATTGGTTGCGCCGATGTGGAAACTGTATTTTTTGACATGGAAACACACTCCTTTTAGATCCGTCTCCCCCTCCGCACTAACCATAGAGTAGGGCTAGCTGTAGCTTCCGTCCGCCATTGTGTGAGATGTGGACGGTCACTCCCGCTTTGAACTAGCCAGCGTAAAGGCGATCGCGCGCGCGCGTCTCTCAGAAATGAATAATATTTGTTGTATTTTAACCGCTTCATAGACCTTTACCGATCGGATTGTGCCTCTCGTGTGTCCCTCAAGTGATCTAGTGATGTGGACGGCAGCTCCTGAGCAAGGAAGAGAAGATCCGTGTACCGGCTGCGATGAAAACACGTGGGTCGTGAAGGTTAGTGCATCCTCTCCTAATTTCTCGGGCTGCATTCACTGCCTGGATCGAATCCGCGGCAGCCCGGCCACCTGTCTTGTTTTGTGTGTAAAGTGTCAATAGAACAGTTATCTGCTTCTCCGCAATACAGTCCACTCGCGCATGTTGGGCCAAGCGCCACCATTTTTGGTCCGGATCGAGCCGGATTCTTAGCCGTAGTTCGTATTTTGTTATTATTCTAATGGGAATGAGCGCACCGCACCTAAGTGCCTGGTTATTTTAGTAGAAAACCCCGCATCCAGACACTTAGGCTTAGAATTTGTTGTCCGTTCGCCGCTGGCTCGCATTGTACCTACCTAATACATAAATAGGTTAGGTATCATATCAACACTTAATCGTAGTTCACAATTTTCGCATCGCACCTAAGTGCCTGGTTATTTTAGTAGAAAACCCCGCATCCAGACATTTAGGCTTAGATCTTAGGTATACTCAGACACCCTAGTGCATAGGCACAGTGTAATACCTAACGCATTTGGCTTTGTTTTGTTTTTTTCAATTACGTTGTTCTCGGTTCACGTCGTATTTGCCTAGTACCTGCGTGGGTAGACACGTGGCTGTGCCTACCTCGCTCGCATCTCATCCCAATTCATACGAAAGTATTTTAATTTGAATAGATATTACGCAATACTTAATCTCGGAAATAATAGTTGAATCTAGACAGCGACCATCGCGCAGGTGCGACCTTGTTGCTATGCGCGTTTGTTCAAGCGTGCATTCACAGTTGTAAGCACCTACCTACCTACATAGTTAACGCTCGCGCCGCCTCGCTGCTCTGTACCGCTAGGATTAAGTCATTTCATATTTAATTGTAAACATGTCCCCAAAGGTTGATAAGACCGGTAAGGTTCAATTGAAACTTTTATACGCTAAAAAAGAAATGATTTACTCTCGCGTACAATCGATTTATGATAGTGCACTTAAAACCTCTGATTTGGTCATCAGAGATTCGTTCTTGTGTTCTATAGAAAACTTAGATAGTCTACGCGCGGATTTCGAAACCTTAGTGCATGACATCAACGTTTTAGAGTTGAATTTGGATCCCGATTACTCAGTGAGTTATCAAGCCTTGTCGTCGTTTGACGATTTGTATTGTCGTATCAAGCGCGTCGCGAGGAGTTTGGAGAAGCCGTCTGACCGACCCAACCCCACTCGCGACCGACCTAAGTTGCCACCAATTCAAATACCCGAGTTTGATGGTAACATTCGCAATTGGTGTCGATTTATAGATAGTTTTGAGAATACAATAGATAAGAACGATTCGTTGACAGATCACGAAAAATTGCATTATCTCGTTGAAAAATTGACTGGTAAAGCTATAACCGCTTGCGCTGGAATTACGTTTAGTGCCGGGAATTATAATTTAATTTTAAATACTTTGAAAGCTAAGTATGAGGATAAAAGATCGGTAGCTAACGCCTATTTAGATCAGATGTCTGATTTGAAATCTATTACGGCATGTAACGATCAAAACTTAGAGAAATTTCTAGATACTTTCGCGTCAGCTGTTCGCGCCGTAAAGAACTTGAAGATCGATGACCTCTGCGACTTCGTATTTTTGTATATGGGTTTAAAGAAATTAGATTCCGAAACCATTCGTTTGTTTGAGTCGGATCATCGCGGCAGTAAAATTCCTAAGTTCGAAGACTTAGAAAGTTTTGTTCGCGAGCATATAAAGGTATTGCAACGCTCTTCATCGAAACATGAAGGCGCGAAGAAGGTTGTTACTTCTGAACGCAAAATAGATGCGTCATCGAAGTCACTGAGGTCAACCCATACTTATGTTAATACCGCACCAGCACGTGTACAATCACCTGTTTGCTCTTTGTGTAGTACTCATCACTCGCAACTGTACAAGTGTCCTGGTTTCCTAAAATTGTCGCCTAGTGATCGTTATAAATTTGTTCGCGCTAATAATCTTTGTTTTAATTGTCTCGGTACTAAACACCGCGTGGGTTTATGTAATAGTGGAAATGGTTGTCGCAAATGTCAAGCGAGACACCACACTTTGCTTCATTTTGAAAATAGTAATGCCGCATCCAAGGTGAGCACAGTTGGTTCGTCGAGCGGTGACGCGCGGCAGCCTGCGCCGCAGCCGCAGCCCGAGCTCGCACGCGCTCCGGCCTGCCCGGGGACCGCTACGAATGACGTCACCTTGTGTTCGTTCTCCGCTAGTGCTGCCCTCACTACGGTTTGTCTTGCGACCGCTCGCGTGGTTATTGTTGATGCATTAGGTAAACCGCACATTGTTCGAGCGCTATTAGATGGCGCTTCGCAAAGTAATTTTATTACTCAAGATTGTTGTCAACGTCTTGGTTTCAATGTTGATAGGCGTTCAACCTACTCAGTGGTGACGGGTTTTGGAGGTTTACGGTCAGCTGTTCATGGCACAGTTAAAACGAGGTTTGGATCTCGTTTTAATAATAAAATTTGGTTTGACATGGATTCGCTCGTTACAGATAAAATAACTGAACAGTTGCCTACCGTCCCAGTTGACACGTCTTTATTAACGAAATTTAAAGACTTGCCTTTAGCTGATGAGACTTACGCTGTTCCTGGAGTCGTCGATATATTGATCGGCGCTTCGATTCTCCCGCACCTCCAGTTATCACGTAAGGTCAAAGGGGGACCGACGTACCCCGCTCCGCACGCCCTGGAAACAGTTCTGGGTTTTGTTATAATTGGTTCCGCACCCGCTTCTATAGATAGTTTTAGTCACTCGACTGCCTCGTTCTGTTGCACCGTCGAGCCGCCACTGGAGTCTACCATCCGCAAGTTTTGGGAGATTGAAGAGGTCAATGTCCCACCAATCCTAAGCCCCGATGACAAGATGGCTGAGGAGATTTATTGTCGCACGACTACTCGTGATGAGCAGGGTCGTTATGTGGTCGCGCTCCCTTTCAAGGGAGATATTTTTTCGCTCGGGGACTCCCGTGCATCCGCTGAAAGACGCTTTCTTTGTTTAGAACGAAAGATGCAGGCGTCTCCAAAGTTAAAGCAAGCCTATGATGAGGTTGTTAACGAATATTTAGATAAAGGTTACATCTCACCTGCGCCTGCGGACACTGACGAGACCCAGCCTTCGTACGTTATCCCGCACCACGGAGTTATTAGAGAAGATAAGCTTACTACTAAACTCCGCGTAGTTTTAGATGGCAGTGCTAAGACTAGCACTTCCGTGTCGCTTAATGACATTTTGTATTGTGGTCAAAATCTTCAAGGTAATTTATTTGACATAATTGTAAATTTTCGTTTATTCGCTGTGGCACTCTCTGCAGATATTCGACAAATGTTTTTGTGCCTTGAAGTGCGCGAACCCGATCGTAGGTTTCAACGATTTTTGTATAGATTTTCACCGCAAGAACCTTTAATGGTTTACGAGTTTAATCGTGTTTGCTTCGGGCTTAAATCTAGCCCTTTTCACGCACTTCGCACCGTCAAGCAGTTGGCCGCTGACGAGGGCGATGCATTTCCTAAAGCGAGAGCCACCATTGAGACTGGCTTATACATGGACGACTTCGTGTATAGTGTAGATAGCGAGGCCGAGGCTGTCGAGACGGCCGCTCAGGTTATAAGTCTCATGAAGGCGGGTCAATTTGATCTCGTGAAATGGACGAGCAACTCGCAAACAGCGTTAGAGTCGATTCCACCGTCGCACCGATTGTCTTCGGTTAAGGAGTTCGATGAAAGTGATACGCACAAGGTGCTTGGTTTAAGCTGGTCGCCCGCATCTGATACGTTTAGTTTGAAAAGTAGTTCGACCCCGCAAACTTGTACTAAACGCATTATCCTGTCGTGTGTGGCACGGATATGGGACGTAATGGGATTCGTAGCTCCTGTCGTTCTGTACGCCAAACTACTTATAAAAGAGCTTTGGCTTTCGAATTGTGATTGGGACGACACCGCGCCCGACAACATTGCTAAGTTGTGGGCTCGCTTTAGAAAAGAACTCTCTGTGCTTGACCAAGTACAAATTCCGCGTCATGTAGGTATATCGCAACCTAGTGTTGTTACGGTAGTAGGCTTCGCGGACGCTAGTGAGAGGGCGTATGGAGGAGTAGTCTATTTTCATGTCTCGAATGTAGGTAAGGTTTCAATTAGCCTTATAAGCGCGAAATCGAAGGTCTCTCCCCGTAAGGTCGTCTCTCTGGCACGCCTCGAGCTATGCGCTTTACTATTGTTGGTTAGATTGATCACCTCTATCGCCAATGCTTGTAGTAGTCGCATTAATATTAATAGAATTTTAGCTTTTTCGGACTCAACAGTCGCTTTGTGTTGGGCCCACTCTTCGCCCCATCGTTGGGACACCTTCGTCGCTAATAGAGTGGCAAAAATTCAATCGGAATTAGCGCCAAAAAAAAATCTCTTTCACGTTGCTGGCACCGACAACCCAGCCGATTGTCTCTCTCGTGGACTGCTTCCTTCGCAAATATTAGATCACCCGTTATGGTTTAGTGGACCGTCCTGGATTCATGCCGCGTTAGATAAGTGGCCAGTTAGTCAATTCAATCCCACTACGGTTTCCGAACCACCCGAGGAAAAGAAGCACTCGCTTGTGGTGTCGGTCCCGCGTGAAGAGTCCCTGGTTTTGTTGTTGGCTAATCGCGTCTCGTCTTGGTCGAGACTGTTGCGTTGTGTTGTTTATGTAGGCCGATTTTTGAGAATTTTATCTACACGCGGTCATATAACCGCCGCTGATTTAGATAAGGCTGAATTGATCATACTTCGCGAATTGCAGAAGTGTTATTTTGCTTCTGAATTTAAAAATTTAGAATTTAACAAACCTTGTAGTCGTTCTTTCCGACACTTGAAACCATTTTTGGAAGATGGACTCATTCGAGTAGGTGGTCGTTTGAGAAATTCAGGTTTAGGATTTGAACAAAGGCACCCAGTAATTCTCCCGCGTAAGGACCACGTATTAGATTTGTTAGTAGATTATCATCACAAAGTGAATTGTCACGCTGGTCCCGATTTGTTAATGTCTATTTTGAGACAGAAATACTGGATAATTTCCGCTCGTAATTTGATTCGCGCTAGGGTACACAGATGTGTACCTTGTTTTAAACTCCGCCCGCGTTTTATCGCGCCTGAAATGGCCGATCATCGCTCTTGTCGTGTTGTTCAATCCGCAAAACCTTTCGTACACACCGGCACAGACTTTGCTGGGCCTTTCAAGGTCACCATTGCTCGTGGTCGTGGCATTCGCTCCACGAAAGCTTATGTTTGTTTGTTCATTTGTATGACAACTCGCGCGGTTCATATAGAGTTGACCGGTGATTTAAGTACGCCAAATTTTATGTCCGCTTTTAAACGTTTTTTGTCGCGTCGGGGTCCGGTTAAGCGCATGTATTCGGACAACGGTACAAACTATGTAGGGGCCCGACGTAGTATTTCGGAATTGCACACATTCTTACGGTCTAAGTACTACCAAAGTGAATTCGCTCACATCTTAGCCGAAAATCGCATTGAATGGTACTTTAACACGCCTGCAGCTAGTCATTTTGGTGGTAATTGGGAAGCGAATATTAAAAGCCTTAAGTCGCATCTGTTTCGCGTCATAGGCGAACAGATTCTCTCGTTCGAGGAGTTGAGTACCGTACTCGCGCAAGTAGAGGCGGTGATGAACACGCGTCCGCTGTGTCGGACTCTATCTAGCGATCCGTCAGAGCCGTTAGCGCTGACGCCAGCTCACTTCTTAAATATGACTCCTTTAAAATATTTGCCCGCAATAGATGTTGATGACGATAGAATACACCTCCTAACTCGTCACGCTCTTTTAGATAAGATGGTCCAATCGTTTTGGAATCGTTGGAGAACCGATTATTTGCACACGCTGCAGTCACGTCAAAAATGGAATACTCCATCCAACCCAATTACTGTAGGTACGGTGGTAGTCCTTATGACTGAGAATGCGCCTCCTTTACATTGGCCTCTAGGAGTAGTAGAGGAAATTTTTCCCGATGCCCGCGGGATAACTCGTGTTGTACGGGTTAAAACTGCAACCGGATCGTATCTGCGCCCGGTTGTTCGCCTCTGCCCTCTGCCTAGCCAGCAGTAGGCACGAGTTCCAATCTATGTTTATATTTTAGTTGTTATTTCGCAAACCTAGATTTAGATTAGACATTAGTTTTGTTCCACATTTTTCGTTTCGAAGGTAACCCTTCAAGCCGGGGGGAATGGTTGCGCCGATGTGGAAACTGTATTTTTTGACATGGAAACACACTCCTTTTAGATCCGTCTCCCCCTCCGCACTAACCATAGAGTAGGGCTAGCTGTAGCTTCCGTCCGCCATTGTGTGAGATGTGGACGGTCACTCCCGCTTTGAACTAGCCAGCGTAAAGGCGATCGCGCGCGCGCGTCTCTCAGAAATGAATAATATTTGTTGTATTTTAACCGCTTCATAGACCTTTACCGATCGGATTGTGCCTCTCGTGTGTCCCTCAAGTGATCTAGTGATGTGGACGGCAGCTCCTGAGCAAGGAAGAGAAGATCCGTGTACCGGCTGCGATGAAAACACGTGGGTCGTGAAGGTTAGTGCATCCTCTCCTAATTTCTCGGGCTGCATTCACTGCCTGGATCGAATCCGCGGCAGCCCGGCCACCTGTCTTGTTTTGTGTGTAAAGTGTCAATAGAACAGTTATCTGCTTCTCCGCAATACAGTCCACTCGCGCATGTTGGGCCAAGCGCCACCAGTAATATAAAACTTTCAAAATATAAAAGAGTCCAGCCTTCTTCAAAAGGTTAATGATATTGTAAAAAGTTTACGTGTATTTCTGACTTATCACTGTCACTCACTGGTATCATCACCTCCCTATCCACCACTTTACCTACTTAGTTATTGCTCGGCTACTAAGGATAACAGCGTTATATTACATAGTCTATAAACCTTTCAATAGAACTGAGCTACGTTATTCAGAACATATTAGGTATGTTAAAACTTAATGTTTTTCTTTTCAAAGCAAGTACTATGCTATTCAAATCTCTAATGGATGAACTACTGAGCTACCTTTACCACGAGGTTATAGCATACATTGCCATGCATTTATTACAACATTGAGAGAGGGCTATATCGAGCATTGGATTGCGATGGGCTAATGGGGAGGCACAGGCAAAATTAGTCTCAGATGGCGTCAACCCCGCTGCTTTTTGTCTTAGACTCTATGATCGTATGTTTCTTGCACCATAGGTGCTTGTCAATCTTGACGTTAAAATGTGCATCGAACGTATATGATTTTGTTTATGAATTAATCAATAAAATGTATCTACGTAAAAGAAGAGGTGAAGAAGAGAAATACTTTCCTACATAAAATTCATCAGGTATGAAATGGTCCCCACATATTCTAGAAGACGTATATGGTATCCAGTTTTTGATGCGCTGGGCATTAATGTACAGCATCCGTCTTTTGTTATCAGTAGGGAAACGATGAGGAATATCAATCGTATAAGATACTTTTTACTCCACAGAAATATTTTTTACTTTATTTACTAACAATTTGTAAGAAATTTTAGAGCAATACAATATCAGTGATAATGCGCCACCTATCGGGATAGATAAGTAGTGTATCTTCCCAATAGTGCAAGTTATGTTATTGTGGTCGTTCGCTCATTGCCACCGCGACGGCCTATCTATATTTTAATTGTACAACACGATACATAAATGCCACAGTTAAATTAAAACATTATTATCAAGTATTCTAGGTCTGAATAAGACATCCAATTAGTGTTTCAAGTTACTCCACGATCAGCGCGAGCAGAGGGTACTCATGAAAGCAATGTTTTTCATATCCGTCCGCACCTGCACTCTGTTTTATGATTATAAACTCATATTTTTATAGCAAAAGAGATAATAATTAACCGAGGAAATTAACTAGCTAAGAAAAAAAAACAGTTACAGTTACAGTTAGATGGCGTGGAACGTAATAAATGATAATTCCTTGTTATTTTGGGTCTCTTGTTCTGTTATATCAATGAATATATTTTCATATTTTATAACTGTTAGTAGTTTCAATAATTTCCCTTTTAACCCGTTCCTACTAAGGAAAATATGTAAATTGTTCGTGAACAAGTTAACGTTGTTCAAACACAAAGTTTTATCGGAGTTCAGTCCGAAATAGATGGTAAAATAATAAATGGTCAGGCTGAAATGTAAATGTTTAACTTAGATTTTGATAACTAAACGTGTAAGTTTGTATTTGAACAGACCAAATACGCTCGATTAAACTTGAAACACAATTAAATTCATTGAGGAGTACTATACCTAACGTACTTTTGTTCACCATAATATGAATTTGTCTATAGGTACCAAATGCTGCGATATTTATACGAAATGTGTAGTTTTTCAACTCGCACCCGCCAATTGACATCATTAAGTAGATATCTAGCACTAAGATCCAATGGTAGAAAATAAAATTCTCTCTCCTTAATTGAATATAATTATATTAAAAGCACGTAGCCATTTAATTGACATCTGTCTCAACGCTATACTATATCTAGACGTTCATTAATTCACAGCTTTTTCGTATATATATATATACTAACTTACTATTGACTTAAAAGACAGCGCACGTACAATCTCTCTTTAAGTAATACAAACACGCTCTTAAAGTAATGCTATACTTATATGAGTTTTGTTTGAAAACAATGTATTTCGCCAGTGAGTTATTCTTCAACTTCAATATTTATTTCCTTGCTAGCTATTTATTGTAGCTTGTAATTGCCGCTAACTAACAAATGCTAACTAATTTGTGAGTGATTTCTCTTCATTGCTTTGCTTTTGGTTAACTTTAAGAATTGTGTTTGAGAATACTTTGTTAAAAGAGTTTTTATTTTATTACTTATGTATTTGGAATTTTTGAGCGGATTGCTTGTTTACATACATACATATAATCACGCCCTTATCCCCGTAGGGTTGTGCAGAGGTGAATTAATACCCACATTTCAACAATCATTGAATTCGGTCCCACGTATTAGGGGGTGAGTCTATTGCCGTCTTCCGGGCACTATTGTTGACTCAAGCCTTGTATCTGTGCCTGAGTCTGGGCTGTATATATGTATGTATCTGTCTTATGTTAAACAGCCCTATCCCTTAGTCGCCTTGTACGACACCGCATGGGAAGAGATGGGGTGGCCCTAATTCTACTCTGCCACAACCACGCGGCAATGAATTTCCACGTTAATTAATTAAAAATGAAACTCAAAATACGTTGATGAATAGTAAAAAAAATACTGTTGAGCAGAGAGGGGTTAAAAGATAAAAAAATAAAGCGACTAGGTCGTAAAGCAACATTTTATCTAGTAAACATTATTATCCTGTAATGAGTCGACTGTTTCTGAAAGGCGACTTGAAAGCTTTCTGTCAGCGGATCCGCGCTGCTGCCACCATACGTCACGGGATTTACGGGATTTTCCTCTTTACATTAGAGCTGTAAAACCGCTGCAGAGTTGAAGATAATTTTAAGCCTTTTGCCGCAGATGCTTTTTATTTTTAAGAAGTTGTTTCATGTACATAATTTGGAGAGATAATTTTATTTATCTTCTAATTATTAGCCATGTTTTGTTTAGGGACAGCCGGTTAAAATAACACATTGTTGCTAAGAATTTTTTTTTTCGGAATAATAATTAGTATGTTAATCTATTGCATCTAAGCATAACTGGTTTTCTCATGCTCCTATAATATGGGGTTCTTCAAGAGGGTCATTAGAAGGTCACCCCTGGTGATGCACATGTCTATAGGCCACGGTAACCACTTCACATCAGGTGGGCCGTTTGCTTGTCTGTTAGGTACATAGTAGTATAAAAAAATTATATTGTTTAAAAGTTAAATAGAATCTTTGATTTACATTATAGCATAATTTAAGTTGGATAAATATCTTTAATAATACTTTGACCCAGTTTTAGCTTGTAGTATAGGCCCTAGAATGCAGATAAACATACGTAAATAAATGTGTATAGATGTGGAACAAACTCCTTGCTGCGGGTTTCCCAAGCGATTACTATATGAGGTTCTTCAAGAAGGGCATTAGAAGGTGCTTACAGATTCGGCACCGCGAGTGTGACGCCCCTGGTGTTGCACACGTCCATAGGCCACGGTAACCTTTCAAACGGCTAACTTTTCAACAGGTGGGGCAGGTGCTTGTCTGCTACCTAAGTGGTATAAAATAAATATTATTTTTAGCGGCAGAGTAGAATTTGGAGCACCCCATCTCTTTCCATGCGGTGTCGTACAAGTCGACTAAGGGATAGGGCTGTTTAACATCAGATAGATAAATACAGCCCAGACTCAGCCTCAGATGCATGGTTCGAGTCAATAATAGTGCCCGGAAGACGGCAATAGACTCACCTCCTATTACGTGGGACCGAATTCAATGATTGGTGAAATGTTAGTGTTAATTCACCTCTGCCTAATCCTTCGGGGATAAAGGCATGATTATATGTATGTATATGCATATTATAACATAGAAACATCCAGTCCATTGCAAATATACATATTTATGCTTACACGAAGTACACACCCTATCCTATCAGTTGAAAACTATGCGTCGCACAATTGATCAATTTATTACAGCTACATAATCCAGTCCAGAAAATTCCTGAAAGTGTGGACAAACTAGTGAAATTCAAATATTTATTCAAACAATTTATGTGAACGTAGGTACAGACACAAACTACTTTTATAGAGTGACTTTTCATTCTTTTGTTTTTGACTTGGCACGTCGGGGATAAGAGTCCGGCTTGGCCCTGTTCCGTAGATAATTCTTTACGATAGAAAGAACGCTCCATGAAATGAAAGCAAGCCGATAAGATAAGATACGTCCTCTTTATTGCACACCAAACATAGGATACGTACGGTGGATACATACAGGTTAGATAGTTGAGCAAGGGGCGTTCTTATCGCGGTCTGCTGTCTCTTCCAGACTTCCAGTATATGGACTATATTGCAAGAAACCAGGGTAGTTTGCGGTGTACACTAAATTATAATTATTTAATGTTATAGTACCTATCTAGTATCTTATTAAGAAAACAAAAGTGAAGATCTTAGTCCCGGGTCCTTTAAGCGGGACGTATATAAGTATCTGATGAGGCCGTCAAGCTGAGTGCCACCATGCTACGTGTCTTTAATGGTGACCATCTTTGCCGAGTCTTAGCCTTTAGCTTTCTATCAGGCGAGATGAAGTCAAATTTGCGTGTCCTATACAAAAAAATGTAAAAAAAGTTTTGATGAGTACCGCCCAGGGTCAGACGAGATCCACAAGGTCGGATTTGACTAGTAAAAATACCGCATTTAAGTTAACTATTACGTCTTACTTGAGCGGGCTTCAGCTGTGATTAACCAAACTCGTCAATTCGACTTAATCGCAGTTCCTATGTCCCCCCCCCCCCCTTCCGCTTATGTTGGATTCGAACCGACTAAAACCGCACAATGTCTCAGGTCTACATATGCCGGGGCGAAGGTCCCACAAGGCATTTCTCTGACACCCTAACTGGTTTTTAAATCCGACCAAAGTTAGTCTATGACCGAGTTTACCCAAGTGTAATCTTCATATTTTGTACACTAATGACTTGGTGCCATTTTAATAGTATGTTATACCGGTCTACGTGTAATAAGTATATGTTTTGCACTCGTATTTTTAGTACGTACGTGGAATCCGAAAGTAAATAGTGAAAGCTTTGATTCGTAAAACGGAAATCCGTCAGCAATGGCGCAATTAAGTAGGTTTTATGTGTTTACTTACGGTTTATTTATAGTTGGTACGTTATTTTATTATTTATATTACGAAAATGACAATATTTTCCTTTCTGCATTACCTTTGTGGTGACGGAAAAAGAATACAAGTATCACCACCCCATCTCATGCGACGGGTGTCTTAATAGGCGACTAATGGAATAATGCGCTGACGATATCACTGCAAGAGAAGGAAAACTCGTCATCAAACCCTGTACTAACTCGTCTGGCAGCGTGAAAACAGTAAGCCAAAGCCTCCCAATATTGGGAGAGGCTTATTTCCAGCTGTGGAATGCGATGGGTTAATTATCTATTTATCTATTTTGACATTTTCGTATGATATGTCGTAGAGTGTGTCGCTCAACGCAATTTAAAATGTCTTCTAGGGGTATAACGATCACACCAATCTTGTGATACCTAGACTGTGATGCTAGTCTAGGCTCTGGCACAAGGTTTCTCTCGGGGTTCTGCCAATCCCGATTCCATGATGATTTCACCCTTTGGAGCCCGGAGGTCCGCTCTCCAGCTTCTTCAGCCACACAAATAGGTACCTGATTGATTATTGATTAAAATCGGTATTAAATGAGAGGTTTTAGCGCCTACTAATAGTATAAAGAAGTTATAAGTATGCAGATTTACTATGTTTACCGTAACCGTAAAAGTAATTGATAATTAATTTGTAATTTAGGCATCAAATGTCAGAGGTGCGTGACCGAAGATCGAACCGCCGCGACTGGCGTGTGACTCGATTAGACAGACTACTAAGCTGATTTGCTTGACGACAGACAGTATCATCATTCTCTTAGCCTTTTTCCCATCTCGGTTGGGGTTGGCTGTGATGAAGCTGAACTTCGATATTTTCTGTGCAGTGACTGCAATCTGACCTCCACATTCCATTGGATATTTTGCTGTGGTTAAAATAAATGATTTAACTGAGTTTACTAAGTTAAGAATGGTAAAAGAGCGGTAAAAGATAGCGTCTTCTTCTTCTACTTAATTTCTTATTTTAACGTTTTATTATTAATTGATTAATTGAATAGTAAATTATTTGACTGTTTAATATTATGATGTCACAATACAATAATTTCATACAAGTTTCCTTAGGTTTTACCATGGCACACACCAATGACTTTTCGATGCTTTTCGAAGTTATGTGTATATTTATCGCAGGTTTTTAAGTACCCGGTTAATGGCAATAGGCTCGCCGCCTATTACATTGGGACCTAAACATAAACTGGCGAAATGTGGGTGCTAGCACTTCCGCCTTTTTTTTTATACCACTTAGTTGGCAGACAAGCACACGGCCCACCTGATGGAAAGTAGTTACCAAAGTGGCCTATGGACGTCTGTAACACCAGAGGAGTCACAGTCGCGCTGCCAACCCTGTAAGTACAGAGTTTCTGTGCCGTCAGTAGAAGACAAATCAGGACAAGCCTTTAGTCTTCCCACTGACAGCACAAATTCTCCAGTGAGCTCTGGCTACCCTACTCACCGCTGGGAACACAACACGAAGTTATTATAACCGCGGTATTCTATAGGGCGGAGGTACTTCCCCAGTCGGACTGCTCAATCGGGCGGGAATACCGCCGTGTCCTACCTCCTATATAAAACCGCCTACTCCTTCTGGGATATAGGCGTGAGTTTATGTTAACTAATTTGATTAGTCAGTCCAATACCCAACTGGCGTTATCGAAGTATTGTAATTATACTAAGTATCGGGAGTTCTCGCGAATTATATCTTGGAACTTACTATTTCTGCCGACGTTTCGGATGCGTTGCAGCACCCGTGGTCACGACTTGACTAGTCTTCGAGCGTCGAGATGTATGCGGGGAACAATTTTTGAGCGCCTACCCATTCTAACCTAACCACCCTAGAAGTCCCGATACCTAGTATAATTATGAATTCACACCGCGAAAGTTTAAAAATAACGAAGTATTGTAGTTAGACTAGTCTAGCAACTAGTTGCTAAACTTTTTAAGGCTCCAACTACTCGTAACGTCTGCTATAGATGTTGGTACATATAATAACCGGGACTGATGGATTAAGTTGCTGCACGGAAATATTCACAACGGACACCAAGCGTCGAACAACGATATGAAGTTTTAAATTTTTCAACTCATCTGATTGATTGATTCGAAATGAAATTTAGGAGGTATGACACTACAGTATTTCCGTCCAATTGAGTATTCCGACTGGGGAAGTACGTCCGCCCTATAGAATACCGCGGCCATAATAACCTTGTGTTGTGTTCCCGGCGGTGAGTAGAGTAGCCAGAGTTCACTGGAGAGTTTTTGTGCTGTCAGTGGGAAGACCAAAAGTGTCCTGCTTTGTCTTTTACGCTGACGGCATAGAAACTCTCTGTGCTTACAGGGTTGGCAGCGCGAGTGTGACTCACTTGGTTTTGCACACGTCTATAGACCACGGTAACCACTTTCCATCAGGTGGGCCATATGCTTGTGAGCCACCCAAGTGGTATAAAAAAAACGAAGGTATCAATATCGATGGGATGCTATACCATAGCCCAAGGTTTTTGTATAGGAGAGTTTGAATGCTCAAAACGTGTTCAAGTGATCATGTAGCATCGATTGGTCAGAGCATTCCTCCAGAGACTGGTCATAGTTTATGTCCCGTCTCGGGCATTCCCTTTTTCCAATCTTAATCGACCGGAATCTTCACCTTCCTTCTAAACCGAGAGGAACTGGCAATTGATATGTCCTAAATATGAATGTAGAGGGTTTTAGGAGTAAAGGTAGGCCCAGGAAAAGGTAGAGGGATTGCGTGAATGAGGATATCGCATAGAAGGGAGTGACTGAGGGAATGACATCTAACAGGAATGTAAGGAGAGTGATATGCTGAACGCCAATATGTGAAAAATTATTGTCGACAATTTCTATCGATTTCATTAGCAACCTGCCCTTCTTCCAATTCCTGGAAAGGCGATAACTCATTCATTTTACATTGAAATAACTCTACCACGACTTCCAAATTCACCCTTCATTAATGTTTCATCCTTCTTACACAAAGACACGTCCGTAACACACACGTAATATTTCTTACATTTGTGGAGATAGCTCCAGAGAACTCGTATAGTAAAGAAACATTAGTTAAATGACTGTAATTTTACAAGATCGTTAAGTTAAAATACACTTGTGCTTCATGATGAGGGCCAAATGAACCGTGTAAGTAGTAAACCAACTACATAGTCATTACGGTTGCTAGCTATTTACGTTAATCCTAATTATAACTGTGAAAATTGTGATTGTGTGTGTATGTGCATGTATGTGTATGTATGTTTGTGAGTGTGTGTGAGTGTATATGAGTGTGTGTGTTTTTCTTTTAATTTCAGTGAGATTTTGAAATAATAGAATCGTTGACGCCCTAGTTTTTACTTCACCTGCTAGCGTACTGATTAACAGACTTTGGCAAAAGACTTTCCTCTCAATATTAAGTGGTCAGACGGCAGTCACTCCTATAAAAACTAGAATAAGCCACTTGGTGAAGAAGGGGAGAAAATATAGAAGAGTGGAGTACAAATTCCAAAGTCTAAGCTTTCAATGATTACTGCTAGAACTATTCCTATAGCTAGAAAACAAAACACATACAAGAATAGATAGATGCTTCTACTATCCTTCATACAGCTTATTCATGCACCAAAAGTTACTACCAAACTCGTAAATTATTTTTGAACACAGGTAATATTCTAGATATTATTTCCTTTTCAGCAATTATAAACACACGGTGCAAAAACGTTAAAGTGTACGACCTCATTAGCGCGATACACGAAACGCTACCGAAATAATTCTAAAAAAACAGAATTCAGTCTATGGCTTTAAAATGGCGGTAATGCGGCATTTGTTAAACGTTAAGTTTATTCTCTATTTTCTGTTTAATTTGCTAACTATAATTTCACTAAAACAACATTTACATGTTTATTTAATCTTTTTAAGGTTGAAACTAAAATCAAAGGCATTAATAACATTGATTTTATTGTAATAACACAGATTACCGAATAATTGAAGTAATAGTGAATAGTATATAGCCGTTCTAAACAATTTATTCAAACAACTGTCAACTTGTAAGAATTTCACTACCCAAACAAGTTATGGACACATTTTGGAATAATTTTAGTACGTACTTTTTCATTTCGTCGTTTGGTTCCCGGCAGAGTAGAATTTAGACCACCCCATCTCTTCCCATGCGGTGTCGTACAAGGTGACTAAGGGAGAGTGCTGTTTAACATCAGACAGATATATACAGCCCATATTCAGCCTCAGATGCTTGGCTTGAGTCAACACTAGTGCCCGGAAGACGGCAATAGGCTCACCCCCTATTACGTGGGAGTGGAACCGAATTCAATGATTGGTGAAATGTGGGTGTTAATTCACCTCTTCCTAACCCTCTAGGGATAAAGGCGTGATTATATGTATGTATATGTATGCAGAATATTACCAAGGATAATATCATTGTGGCATTTGATCTATAATCAAATGATTTATTTCACCAAACAATATTTAGGCAATAAGTTTGGTCAAACAATTTCCTATGACAAAAAAGTAAGAATTTTATTTTATTATAATCATTTAAGGCTCCAATTTAATTACTAATTTCGATAGTCTAACTCCAAAACGGTTTCAAGTCGAATACTGCACATGCCGACTTGGATAAGGTTAGGTTAAAAGGCTGAACTGAATCTTTTGTGGTATTTTTTTTATAACACAGCAACAGTTTTGTTGGTATAACTCCGAAACGGTTCCAAGGCTTATTTAAAATTTGCACACCCATCAAAGGTAATAAGCAGAGCACTTGCACGTATTATGTAAATACTAAACTACTAACCAACCTTTTGTACGAGTCTTATGCAAATAAAATAATTTGAATTTGAACTTATTTTGCGTAAAATGTGTTATACCAACTGAAACATTTGGTTAAATAAAAATTGGTAAAAGTAGTAGTTGGTAAGCAAATTTATTTTTATGCCACTTGGTTGACAGACAAGCACACGGGCCCACCTGATGGAAAGTGGTTACCATGGACGTGTGCAACACCAATTGAGTCGGTCTCGCACTGTCAACCCTGTAAGCACAGAGTTTCTGCGCAGTCAGTGTAAAAGTTATTGTATAAACATTCACTACCCACACATAGAGCTTGCTTTTCAATTATTTATGAAGAGATATTTTGCTAAGTAATAATTTGGCATATGAAATTATGTCGAACATTTCTTGGGAAGTAATAATTTGGCAATTTCTTTTCGGTCAAATAGGTCGGTTAACTAACTCAATTAACCTAAATAGAATTGTATGTACAAGTATCTCAAAATGTAAATAGATCAAGGTTGGATTCACCTGTGAACATGTGTTTTCCGTATCACTATTTTTTAGTATTTCGTTCGAAAGGGTAAAAATGGAATCCTGTTACTAAGATTCCAATGTCTGTCTGTCTATTAGCGTGTCTGTCACCAGGCTGAACTCATGAACCGTGGTACCTAGACAGTTGATTATCAAAGATGATGTATTGTTGTTATCGCTATAATAACAAATACTAAAAATTGAATAAAAAAAATAAAAAAGGTTCGCAATTACAAACGTCAACCATTTGTACAGTCAGCATCAAAGTTCTTTATTTGTTGAATATGGTACAAAAGTGATGTTTACATTATAAAGTCGGATCTCATATTCCGCCAGTTGCGGCGTACAAATTTTACGTTTTGAATGAATGAATGAATTAACAAATATATTTACAATATATGCAAGACAATTCAAAATCTTTCAAACTAGCACCACGCCACGGTTTCATAGGAATATCGGGATAAAAAGTAGCCTATGTTACTCACGAAGAATGTAGCTTTCTAATGAAAAAAGAATTATTAAAATCGGTCCAGTACTTTTTGAGTTTATTCGTTACATACAAAAATACAAATCTTTCCTCTTTATAATATTAGTATAGATTAATATTGTAATGTATCATTCGATCTGATGCTGACTGTATGTATCAATATTTGTATTATCTGAAAACGATCCTAATGCATTGATTTTCCCCCTTCCTGTTGACTGATTGTTCTGGTATTATGTACACGTCTTAAATTCGGACAATAATTCAATTTAAAATAATTGTTTTGTTCTTAATACCTTGGTATTAAGTTCATTTTGTGATTGTGAGGCCATCAAGTTCAGTGTCACCATTGTAACATGGTAGATGTAAGTAATGGTGACCCTCTTTTCTGAGACTACACCTTCAGCTTACTACCAAGCGAAGTCTAATTGACGTGTCTTATATAAAAAAAATTAAAAAGGTTGGCAGTCAAGATCTTTCTGACGCAGACTGTACGCGAGTCCGACTTGCACTTGACTGGTTTACAGCCATAATTAAAAAATTTCGTTCTGTACTGCACAAAAGCCGGTTAATGGTGACAAAATAAGTGCTCTATTTAAGCATTAATATATCAATTGAGTTTATTCACATGAGAAACGGACGTGTGACATTTTAATGGCTTCTAGAAAGTTCATGAGAACTTTGGAAACTTGACTTATAATGTGTGGGATTCTTAACGTTGGCATTATTAATAATTAATAAGAACCGAGGTCTGGGGTAATAGAGGTTCAAACAATGACAAAGGTTAATGTATTTTGAGAAGGATATTTAGGTGATGTCATTTTCTTAATAGAAATTAGAGGCCATCTTCTTTGAAGTCTGGGCGTTTTGTGGTATCCAAGTTGTATCTATGAACATCCACTAAGATCTTTTTAACCGATTTCAAAAAAGGAGGAAGTTCTCAATTCGACTCTTTTTTTTTGTTATACCATTATGTCTTTTTTTTAATGTTCGTTTAATCTCCTTATACATTTTATATTCATTCAAACAAGTTTGTGAATTTATACTAAACTAAAAATGGGGGCACGGAGATTGTGAAAATATCTATCTCTATCGGATAAATAACGGTAACCACTTTCCATTAGGTGTGCCATGAGTTTGTCTGAAACATTATTTGTATTGCAAAAAAAGAATAGGGTAAGATACCTCGATTTTACTGCACTTTTTTTATTTTAACTATAGACAATACATGTAGAATTTTAAAAATAGAAGTTATCTGTATAATGGCGACAGAACTATTTTTTACTTATACCTAATAGTTGTAATAACTACAAAATATCATTGAAAACTCATATGATATAGGTAAATAATAAAACTATATAAGTACCATCAAATACAATACATCAGTCAAGTGACACATCTAAGCTGTTTTCGGCGCAATTTGTACCTATTTGTAACGTGACAATCACTTTACTTGTGCAAGTCATCCTTGTGCGAAAGTTTGTGTTGTCTATGAATCAAATGGCGTGTAGGCGGTAAAAGTAATGCTCTCTTTGCTCATTGTCATTACAAGAAAGTTCATCAATTTTAGATCGTGACGATTTAACTTTCTCTTTAATCAATTAAGTAGTTCAAATTTACTATAAAAAATATATTATGTATGATATATTTCGAATGAAAATCTATACTAACAATTTTGACGCCAACACAAGGTAGAAGGGCGTTTCGCGGTATTATTTTATTTTCCAAAATTGGTGTGAATTCGAGATTTTATATATAAAAATGGTGGGTCTTAGACACGATATGTAAGAACTAAGTTTAATTTAAAAACCTATCTTCAGTTTAGTGTACCCGCTGTACCTATGAAGCTTTAGTTAGACTATACCTTCATATCTTTTATACAATAAAAAAATAAACACATTAACCATAATGACCGATGTAATTGCTCTATTTATTTCAATTCTGTTGCAAACCCTACTTCTATAGAAATTATTTGTGTTCAGAAAACATGGACGTGGGAAAGAATAAATTAGGTAGCTAGTTTGCAAGCGTGGGAGTAACATCGTTCGTTATACACAGATGTAGTCTATCCAATTTGGCAAATAAGAGTTACACTGCCAAATTTAGTCTGACTCACCAAACTGGTGACTCAGGCCAAATTTGCATGCATGAGGTCAGCGTTTTCCAAGACATCTATTAATATAAATATTGCAACATTTTCGTTTGTATTATTTTTTTATTTTTTATTCATTGTTTATTTTTTTAAATGTTACATAAATGTCAATTAGCCAGTCAAGCTGCCGGCCTGGGGGTGACAGGTGGAGCCGCCTGTCACCCTAGCAGAAGCAGGCCGCGGCGGCGGCGTGCCTGGCGCGCCTCCCCGTTTACCGGGAACGAGTTGGGGACTCTGTAGTCCCCACACACCCGAGAGAAGAGGGCCAGATCGTGAGAGATGGCCCTGGGTCGGCCGGGGTGCGAGGGATATGCCTGTCAACCTCATCTTCAGCAACCAAAGCGACCCGCAGGCGGCGTGCGTTTTAGTCGGTTCGAGTCCGACATAACCTCTCCCACCGGCTCCGGTGGGGAGGTATCCGTGGGGATTTTGCGCACGTAAAAAAAAGAAAAAAAAAGCCAGCCAAGCTTTTGTCGTGTAAATTACCCGCCTCGGGTCGTGTCTGGTGCAAAGGAGCCCAGAACACTGACTGCATTTCCCCGCTGGATTGCAATGGCTAGCCTTTGCACCAGGTACGATCCGCAGCGAGAGTCACCAGATTTTTCACTAATTAATTATAACAAAGCATTGCAATCGATGTTTGATCACCATCATTCTCATAATAATTTCCTAGTTGCGTCGTGAAACCTTCCAATCCTGAGAACAAAGTCAACGCCAAAACCTCGTTCATTATTTAACAGATAGATACACGGGATTGCCTTTGACTATAACCGCAACGATATTAAGGGCTCTCGACAACCACTTTATGTATTTATATCGTGTCACTTCACTGGGCTATTTGTGTTTGCTATTGGGTGATTGTTGATTTGGCAATATATTTGATGTATATACAACAAACATGCAAATATAGACAAACACAATTTACAATAATGTTTACGGGAATTAACGCGATCATACTATAGGTTCATACATACCTTTGATTTGCCAGACGTTTCGACCAGATTACACCGGCCGTGGTCACAGGCTAATTAATATAATATAATTAATTCCCGCAAACATTATTGTATATCATGGCATGCGAAAGTTTAAAAGTTAGTTAAACACAATTTACTTCACAAAAAAGTATTCACTTCAAAGAGGTTTCACATGTGAAATTTCAAATTTTGCCCACTGTTTAAGGTACTCTACTGGCCGTAAAGAATAAAAAAAAACTAAATAACTTGTCAGTTGTACAACGTATTCGGTATTCAAATAGGCAATAAGGCAAATGTTTTGTCAAATCTAATGAAAAAGTATCTGATGAGGCCGCCAAGCTGAGTGCCACCATGCATTGTAACATTACTTAGTGTCTGTAATGGTGACCCTCTTTCCTGAGACTTTGCCTTTAGCTTACCATCAGACGAGGTGAAGTCAAGTTGGCGTGTCCTAGAAAAAAAATACACTATCCGCACATAGTGTCAAATACGCAAACACAAATAGCCATGTCAAATGCCACCAATAGATAGTAAAAAGTGTATTTGTTCTGTTTGACTATTAAAATTGAATAAAATTGGCCATCTAGAAATTCGCCTCGAGAATTTCTCAAACCAAGTCCTCATACATTCTAACAATGAGTTTTAAAACAAAAGCCTTTACTACAATGGAGCGAATGGAACGGTCTACAGCCTGTCACCCTCCAGGCGTTCGAGGGAAGTAATCATAATTTATGTACCAGACGTCATATGTTTGAAAGGAAATCGCAATAAGGAGCGAACATAAAATTGATACGACTGAACCCGAAAGGGAAAACTAAAGGTCGAGGTTATCGTTGGTCGTATCTTGTATGTATCTATCTATCTATCTATACTATTATATAATTGTGTCTGTACAGCGATATTTAAAAAAAAAAAATTGTTCACGATAGACGAAAAAATCCGCCCAATTGAGCAGTCCGACTGGGGAAGTACCTCCGCCCTTCAGAATACCGCGGTTATAATAACTTCGTGTTGTGTTCCCAGCGGTGAGTAGGGTAGTTAGAGCTCACTGGAGAATTTGTGCTGTCAGTGGGATTACTAAAGGCTTGTCCGGCTTTGTCCTCTACACTGACGGCACAGAGACTCTGTGCTTACAGGGTCGGCATTCGCGTGTGGCTTCTCTGGTGTTACACACGTCCATAGGCCACGGTAACCACTTTCCATCAGGTGGGCCGTGTGCTTGTCTGCCACCTAAGTGGTATAAATAGAAACAGTTTAATGAATTTTGGTGCGGTTTTTTTTGTTTAACTTATCATAAGTTTATTTGATCGCAATCGGTTCAGTAGGACATCATAATATTGAATAGACATTGAAATCTAAAATGACATTCATGACATCATCTACATTATTTCTATTCTATCATAATATTGTTCTTATTAATATTATTGACATTGTTAATTGAAATTGAAGGAATTTTGAAATGACTATTTGTAACGAACGAATGAGTTTTGAACGATAACACATTTACTGATTTAGCTATTAGAATTGCATGCCTATTATGGTGGAATATGGCGAAACTATGTACCTACTGGATATAACACCTTTATGTAACCCATATTTGTAATGAATGAATGAATAAATAAATAAATATATATATTTTTTATACAACTTAGGTGGCAGACAAGCACCTGATGGGAAGTAGTTACCGTGATCTATGAACGTGTGCTACACCAAAGGAGTAACACCCGGGCTACATAACCTGTAACAACGGAGAGTTTCTGTGCCGTCAGTACAGAAGACGCAATCAGGACAAGCGTGTCTTCCCACTGACTGAAGAAGAGCTCTTACGAAGAGTTTTTACTACCCTAGATATGAGCAAAAGTCGCGTTAACTAACATCCGCTCGGACGGAGCTACGGGCAAAAGTTTAGTATCAAATTTTTTTTTTTTATATACCACTTAACTGGCAAACAAGCACACGGCCCACCTGATGGAAAGTGGTTACCGTGGCCTATGGACGTTTGTAACACCAGAGGAGTCAAAGTCGCGCTGCCAACCCTGTAAGTACAGAGTTTCTGTGCCGTCAGTAGAAGACAAAGCAGGACAAGCCTTTAGTCTTCCCACAGACAGCACAAATTCTCCGGTGAGCTCAACGGTGACAAGTGTCAAAGAAAACTATTTACACGTTGAAAATATGTTTACTCACGTAATCACGGCAGGTTAAGTTACTTTTTAGTAATGAATAGCTGCTGAATGAATAGTTCTTGTTACGTTATTATAAGGTGGGGATTAGCTTGCCCCAGTGGCGAGTGAACTTTATAATCCTATTCCTACTGGCTATGCTGCATGACCAACTAGATTGAGCTAAGTTTTTCCACCGGCTTACTTTTTGAAAAATTCCACGGTTCGCCAGTGGCTTGCACAGCAGTATTTAAAAAATATGTTTCTGTTGTTAACATCTATCTTCTTTAAATCCACAAAGGGGTAGGTAGTAGATGTGTACACCCATATTTCGCCAACTGTGAATTTCGGTCCCACGTAATAGGAGTAAGTCTAATGTGTTCAAGCAGGTACTTTGTCATGGGATAGTACCTATAAACACAATTACATAACTTCTATAGTTGCGATACGCTATATTGGGCGTTTTGACACTACTGGTATTGCTCGTTTTCTCTTTTTTGGTGCGCTTAATATTGGACAACGAACTGTTAGACGAATAACTAAAGAAAAATATGACAAGACTGGCACAGAAGAAAACAAACTTCACACAACAAAACAGAGAAAACGAGCAAAACCAGTAGTGTCAAAACGGCCACCATAGCGTGCCGCAAATCTAGTGATGATAGAATCGTCGTACAATTTGTTTCGTTCATGTACCTACCCCTATCAAACATAGTTGAAAACTACTAACTACAAAGCGTAAGGTTAGATCCCCAATCCCTCATTGGTATGAAACTTTCGCCATAGGTATTCGTTGGTACGAATATGTATGGCGAAAGTTTCGACTTGGTGAACTTCTGCACACTTTTAATCAAATAGTTCAAAGGAACATCTCTGTGTAATAATAAAACAACTGCTACTAAGAATAATGTGAACGACATATATAAATAGAGTATAGTCACAGAATAGATTATTGTACTATGTATATAGTGATAGAGCATAGTGATAAATGCCTCTGTCGCACCATTAAGGCCTGGAATTCATTACCAGCTCACGTGTTTCCTTCTTCCTACATTCCCGGGTCCTTTAAGCGGGGCGTGAAAAAGCATATGATGAGGCCGTCCAGCTGAGTGTCACCATTGTCACACGGTATGTGTAAGTAATGGAGACCCTCTTTTTTGGGACTTTGCCTTCAGCTTACCATCAGGCAAGGCGAAGTCTAATTGACGTGTCCTATAAAAAAAATACTTACGGAACTAACTATTTTGCTAAATAGCTCAAAGGAAAAATTTAGTTTAATTATAAAACAATGACTACTATTGAATGAAATTTGCTAACTATTCAAATCGACTATGTACAAAATGAGGGCTGAGAACAATGACAGCGAAATATATTATAGTAAACGCGACTGCTACGCAGGAGGCGCGGGTTCGATTCCCGCTCAGTGCAAATATTTGTATGCACGAATATGGGTATTTGCATTAGTCTGGGTGTTTCTATGTATAATATGTATGTATTAACAAAAAAAAAAGTATTTAAGTATGTTTATCCGTATTCTAGATTCCATAACACAAGCTAGTTAAACTATGCTTACCATGGGTCTAGATAGCGTTGTGTAGAATGTTGTAGAATATCTATCTATCTATCTAATATCTATACTATAGTGTTTTATAGAACTAATAGTTTAGTCACATAGGCGCCAACCACGGCGCTAGATTGAGGGAATTTAGCGCGGTGCTTGTTTTTGTCCAGAGCTTTCAAAATTCAATTTCAATCTAATTTCGACCGATGTCTATGAAAATTGTGAGACGTGTTTGTATTTTTATGTAAAATTGTGTTTTTGATAATTGGAAAATTGAGATCAGATCGATTTTTTTTTACGTGCGCAATATCCCCACGAATACCTCCCCACCGGAGCCGGTAAACGCACGCCGCCTGTGGGTCGTTTTGGTTGCCGAAGGTGAGGTTGACAGGCATGGCATATCCCTCGCACGATCAGATCGATACTAGTACAGTATCTGATCTGATCTCAATTAGTTAATAAACAGACGAGTGTTAACAGGTGAGGTTGGTTTAAATACTAGGTTACGATGTCTTCGTTTCGACCAGGCGTGCGATTTTGCTATTGTTCGTATCTATGTCAGTTTGTTAGGTTCGGTCCAGAGGGCCCATTTCTTAACCTATTTTCACCAAACTTGGCTCACATGTTTTTTATTTAAAACTATATTTGTCGTGAGTTTTTTTTGATAGGAAGGAAAATTGAGGAGAAAAGAGGGACGTTTGATGTCGCGTTATTTATGAACTAATCTTGATAATTTATAGCTGAAACATAAAGGCCATGATTTTTAACAGGTTGTTGTGAAAAAATCATGCCTCGGAAAGCTTTAACTTTGTTGAGTCTAGCTTAGCTGGAGGGGTTAGAGGGAATATTAATAATTACGGTTCTATTATTCTTTAAAAAAAATGTGTGTCTATGTTTTGGCGGAGTCCTAGATATCCAAATCCAATAAAAATCAGGTCAGCATATAGGAAAAACACATAACTCTCCTTTTTTATTTTGCCGTAATGGAGTAAATAATTTATGGATATCACTTTGGTTTAGATTTACTTGTATAATATATTTCATTCACCTAATACAATTCATTCACCCACTATCCTTGATTAATATATAGATTGACCAACTTTGATTAATTACAGTACAGACCTCCTTGTCGAAAAATATTTTAGTAGCGTGAATGCGAATCTATTACTGAACGGTAGGTACGCCCACCCTCGGCCATATGAACTATATGGAATAACAGTATTCTAAAAAAAAATAGTAAGTATCGATAGCTTAGCGGTTAAATTATCAGCTCACGATCGAGACTTCATGGGTTCGAATCCTGACTATTACACTACCAACGGGAATCCACTCCTAACACAAGCAATTTAGCTTTGCTAGAGGGGTTTACGTGGGCGAATGATTTAGATAGACGGACAAGATTTGAGTGTGCCAGTAAATCCCTGAAGGGATAGGCAGAAGTGTATTACAACACATTGCGCAATCTATGATTTTCGGTCTCACGTAACAGGGGATGTACTTGGCTATTGCTGACGGCAACCGGACACTTTTCTATAGAGCACCTAAAAACCAAGGTAAACCAATTCGTTAGGAAGGAAAACGTACGGGATCGGACCCCGAGCTCTAAAGTTTACCAATAGGTACATTCGTACTGAGAAAACTATACCTTTAGACAATAGTTCCTAGACGAACGGTTCCAAATTTAAACAGGATAATCCGATTACATCGTTAATGTCAAATAACTTTTGACAGTTCACGTCACCTCATAATGTTTATCGAATTTGTGGCGGGAAATATTCACTACCTACAAGTTAGAATGTTTAAAACTATTGAACGCGGCCGTGGGCGAAACATATACTTTATATCTCATTAGCAATTCAAACTAGTTTAACATTTTATTGTTGCTATGATTAAATTATTCGTTTTTAAGTAGATTATTAGTTATTTATTATGACGGGAGCCATATTTCGAAATTTATATTTGGTATTAAACCTTAACAAATATATTGTGAACTATTTTGCAGTTATTCAAATACTTTTTTATGTCTTAATGACATATTACACGAGGTCACACGATTCTTGGTTCAATTTTGAGTCGAGTGACGTGTTATAGAGTTAATTTAAAGACTCAGCAATCTCAGGATCTCAGCAACAAGGTGTCCGAAAATATGGTCCTTGTCCATTTGCTAACAGTATAATTTTGATGTTTGTTAGCGTTTTGTAAGTAATATCTTACTTAATATAAATTTGGATGTTTATTATTTAATCTGTGTGGTGACAGAGAAAGAATACAAGTTTCATCACTCCATATCATCCGAAGGGTGCCGTAAGAAGCGACCAACGGAAAGATACGCAGACGATATCACTGCGAGAGAACTGCAGGAAAATTTGAAGCAAAACCCTGTACCAACCCGTCTAGCCAGCGAAGAAACAGTAGGACAAAGCCTTCCAACATTAGGAGAGGCCTAGTCCAGCAGTGGATAGCTATGGGCTAGTTGATATTCAATCACGCTCTAAAGGCTGAACGGATCGGGGTAAAATTTTGTACAGGGATATATTACTGTCCGAAATACCACAAAGGCTACATTTAGTTTTTTTTTATACCACTTAGGTGGCAGACAAGCGCACGGCCCACCTGACGGAAAGTGGTTACCGTGGCCTATGAACGTGTGTAACACCCGAGAAACCACACTCCCGCTGCCGACCCTGTAAGCATAGAGTTTCTGTGCCGTCAGTGTAGAAGACAAAGCAGAACAAGCCTTTAGTCTTCCCACTGACAGCACAAATTCTCCAGTGAGCTACTCACCGCTGGGAACACAACACGAAGTTATTATAACCGCGGTATTCTGTAGGGCGGAGGTATCTCCCCAGTTGGACTGTTCAATTGAGCGGAAATACCGCTGTGTCCTACCTCGCATAGGTTCCCAAGGGCTGCGGGATGACATCAAAGTTCCAAGTTGGTGGCAGTTCTTACAGAATAAACGATCTTTGACTTTGCCCCTCATTATATCTTTCCTACAAGGCACTTGCAACTGATATTTTCGTGTACGTAATGATTAAACGTATTATGTGTTGGTATAAGCATTTTTTATTCGACTGAACCATTGACCTTATAGGTCATTGACCAGTATTAATAACGCGATTGAAATTTTGGTAGCAAAAATGTGACAGCTTTTTGCAAATTGTATCCTTTTGAATACATAAGTATTTAATGGAAGGCAGCAAAATGGCTATATTTTTGATTACGAAATTTAACTCTGAGCCCGGGGACCGTATGCTTTAGGATATGGCAATTTTGGTCAATATATTCTTACAACGCCCTTCGCGTGCAATATAATAATGCGTTCAGGGTGCTGCTGGGGCTGCGCGCTTCTGCAGCGCATCAGGGATATTCGCAGAGGCCCGCGTAGATTGCTTTTACGCAACCATGCGTAAGAGATGCTCGTCTCTGGTGCGCATGGTGCGCGGGGGCGGCAACAGCATCCTGAACATGATCGCGAGGAGATTGGATAGTCGCCACGTAAACCATTGCTGTACCATAGCGGGGGGAATGGTGCAGGAATGGCCTATGTAAATTTTTAGATTTTTATTTTTTTTTATAAATTTTACTAACTTATGTCTATAAGTAATACTAACAAATATTGAGCCTTTGTTGCTTTTAAATAAAGAAAATTCATTCATTCATTCATATACAACTTCCTCAGTCTCATCAAAGAATCAATAAATCAATTTTATTTATTCAGTTTACATAAAGAACACATTTGAACGTCAAAATTTTACAATTATGTCAAGAAATATTATAAAAATAATAAGTAATATAAATAAACCATTGTAAAATTTTTCTTTCGGTAGGTTAGTTCTACTGAGAAGATACCAGCAAGAAACTTGGAGAACTATATTAGAACTAGATTATGTTTTTTTTTACATTTATATGTTGTGCAAGCAAGAAACTTAGGTTGACCACGCATTTACATCATCAAGATACTCATCTACTTTATAATAACCTTTATTCATTAAAGTTTTTTCACTTCTATTTTAAATTTATTTAGTGGCATGTCAACTAAATTCTGAGAAATTTTATTTTAATATTTTTATACGGCTGCCTACAAACGAATCACCAATTTTGTGAAACCTGAGTTTTGGTACAATAAGTTTATTTTAATTTCTCGTATTAAAATTTTGTCTACAAAAAAGATTCAGTCAACAACAATACTTTGTCTTAGATTAGATTAATCTTTATTATAAACCAATAAATGACAGTACACTCATGTACGTACAATATTCATGTAATACAGAACGTACATGATTTTTCCCTAGAATGTATTGTTTTTAGAGCAAGTGGCATACGTCCACGGCTATCCTTGACATATTCTTGTTTAATACTTTTTAGAGCGTGATCTTTCAGTAGTTTCGTTTTAGTTTCAAACTTAATTTTATATTTATATTATTTTGGAGCAAGCAACAACTATAATTTATACATATTTGAAATGTCCATTTTCTATGATACCAAACACGACACATTTGTTTCAAATTTTTTTTTACACAGTACTTGATGATGCTACATTAGCTTCAGTGACACGTTATATAGCTAATAACCAGCGGACACCTAAAACGTTTCTGTTGATACCTCATTTGTGCAGTTCTAAAAAGTAGTTTAGGAGCTATGAAGGACAAGATGAACCTACATAGATACATACATATACATATATCAAAATCATAACCCTCCTTTTGTTTCGCTGTAGTCGGATGGTTACAGTACATGAACGGACTACATAAATGTACAAATGACGGCCAATACAAGCGGATACAAGCAATCTTTTACAGGCATATTCTAATTTTGTACTAAAAAAGGTGAGTACAATTTTTGTAAGTGCTACTGCCTCACACCTCTTTTCTGTGTCCCATCCTCATATAATCCCTCTTCCTCTACGCAATTAAAGCGAGCGAGTGTAACCTTTAGTGTCGCAAGCCTCCATATGCCAAGGTAACTTCTTAGGTACCATCAGACAGCCTATTTAAGTATTTACTCACACTTGTAATCGTGTAATAATTTTTATGTAGGTCACACGTATTTTTTTATTTTATTTATTTATATATTTTTTTATTTTTTGAACAATGTTGCATTGTATTGAAAATATAGAAATCATAGTCTAAGTTTAGTACTCCTTAAATTTATGAACATTGAGACTGACAAAAATTAAAAACTGAGTTTTACTTTTTAAATTTTTTACACACTCCAACACAAAGTACATCTAGATTTTTGTAGTGCTCTCATTACAGAAATGTATCTTACGAGTTAGTTAGTTCTACAATCAACTTTGCCCGACTGGAACTATAAACCTGGAACTTGAGAAATTACTTGCCTTAAGATGGAATTATTACCCTATCACTTATAAATTGTATAAACAATTGTTACTAGCAGTTACTTTTGGAGTTAGGAAGAATGAGATTCATTATATGAAAGCATATTTTCGTTTAGATTTACACTTTTTTTTACGTGCAAAAAATCCCCACGGATACCCCCCTACCGGAGCCGGTGGGAGAGGTTATGTCAGACTCGAACCGACCAAAACGCACGACGCCTGTGGGTCGTTTTTGGTAGCCGAAAGTGAGATTAACAGGCACCTCGACCGACCCAGGGCCATTTCTCTCGATCTGGCGCTCTCCTCGGGTGTGGGGACCACAGAGTCCCCAACTCATCCCCGGAAATGGGGATGCGCGCGAGGCGGGCTGCCGTCGCGGCCTGCTTCTGTCAAGGCGACAGGTGGCTCCACCCGTCACCCCCAGGCCTGCGCTCATGGGAGGCGGAGGTCATACATCGACCCGTTTAGATTTACACTTAAAAGCGGTAAGTGATTCTGCTGTAGGCTATAGAATCTTCTTACTAATTTACTCCTTAGCATACCTGAGACTCGAGCAGCTGGTAACTCAAATCCAATAAAATAATACAACCAACAAACACAGTTTAAACTTATTAAAGTGTCAGCGCGCTCAATACCAAACATTCTCATTGTAACTACCAACAGCAAATAAACTACATTCTATTTACGAACAAGAAAAGCGCTACTGTAGACACAATCGTATAAGCCTTAATAAATAAATACTCTGCTGTTTAAAGTGACATTTCTCGCAGTAAAGTGAAACTATGACAGCCCGGAACGTGGAATGAAAATCCTTTGTTCATAACAAAGTGTAATATTCGCTAGAAATGCGACAAATAGCGTCTTTCCTCGTTCAGACTTTGGATCATTTTAGTTCTTCATTGTGGTTTTGTTCTTGTATTGAACTTTAGTACAACATATTTATTTGTTTAACATCAAACAGATGTATACATTCCAGACTCAGCCTCAGATGCATGGCTTGAGTCAACAATAGTGCACGGAAGACGGCAATAGGCTCACTCCCTATTACGTGAGACCGAATTCAATGATTGGTCAAATGTGGGTGTTAATTCACCCCTGCCTAACTCTCCGGGGATAAAGGCGTGATTATATGTATGTATGTTATTTATTTGTAAACTACTAGCTGTTGCTAGCTTTATTGAAAGTTATGGGAACCTATAGGCGGGATAAAATGTAGCGCATGTGTTCTAGTCTGTAATCTATCGCTGTAACAATTATCAGTTAAATATATTCAGCAGTTAGAGAGTAATTAAGTAACAAACATCCAAACAACCGAACACGCAAGGTGCTACTAGGTCCTACTAATAAATGTTTGCATGTTTAAAATAGCTTATGTCGAGGCCGTCATGCCCCGATCTGGAAGCATCTGGAAATCATTCATCCACCCAGCCATCAGGCTACCACTTTATAGACTACCATCAGGCGGGATGCAGTAAAATTGACGGACCTAACATAAAAAATATCAATCAATTAGCCCACCGCAGTCTACTGCCATAGTCCTCTCACATTGTGCGCCATTTTATCTGATCCTCTGCCTTACGCATCCAGTCTGTCCCAGCCAACTTATTCAGATCGTCCGTCCATAAAAAATAGCTTCGTTCAAATACAGAATTTTAGGATAGGGTACAAGAATTGACACGGGTTAATAGATTTTGATTACTTTCTCGCTTTGAAATAGTTTAATAAATAGTTTGTCCCTAGACGATACAATCTTTCTCGGAATGCTTGTAACGCAAACAATAAACATTTAACTGAACTATGTTAACCTTTAACATAATAGACTCTTGAATATATTAGTTTATTAGTAAACTACAAGAAACTTGCTATTCATGAAAGTGTTTCCAAAAGGGATTAAATTAAATGTCACATATTGTAAAATTTGGGTTTCGTCTCAGCAGCTCTTGCCATCTCGGTATGATAGGTATTTGTAAATTAATGTTTGTAATTCAGACTATAAATACTGCATCTCACGAGGGTGGAGCCATGAAAATGAGGGAATTCAGGAATCTACACAAGCTTTGACTTAGATTTAAAGCTTGTGTTTTTTGTAAACACTTCTCTTGTAGCACAGTGGTATGGAGCAGATCATGTCTGGTTATTCAAATTCAAATTCTTTAGTTTTCAAAATAGTGCAACGCTATTACATCTTATTGACGTCAAAATTAGGTTTGCTTTCTGATTTGGATTAATAACAAGAAAATTTAGAATATACTAGAATAGACGACAAGGTTAACAATATGCTTATATGCTATTTCAACAGTAAAAAAAACAGTTTTCTCAAGCTCAGTTCAAACAAAAAATAATCTTATAATACGTACCTCAAGGATGGTTTTTGTTTAGATGAAACATACACTTTAAATGATGGGTTATATAATAACATAATTATCAAGAGTCATCTACCTGCATTGACATTGGCAGTAGCACTCAAGGTCAATATAACACTATTATCATCGGCTTCCGAAGTCGCGAGTAAGCGTTGGAAATTTAACTATTTTTAATTAAACAGTGATCAATGTTTTGTATTTTTGAATTTATTCGTTTTAACGGTAACTCTATATAAGCTGTAAGAACGTAGAAATACATAACTTAAACAAAGAGACTATGTATCAAATATATTAATTCGTTTTGACCACATACGGACGTGAACACCAAGACCTTACATTTGCAGTCTATGAGAATCTTGTGAGAAAAGATACCAGCAATAAAAACTGATGACCACTTTTTAATCGCTTGTAATTAAAATACTTTACAAATTGTACCAATAAGCAACGATGCTTTCGCATCCAAATCTTACACCAAGTATTCGGATAGCTCGGGATTCACACTTCTCCCATTTGGATTTGTACAGTGATTTCAATGGGAGTTTCCTGTGGCCAACTTGGATGTCTTTAAACCACGTACGGTAAGTTGGCCGCTGCAGGGAAAACATGGCAAAATGGGGCATATCGACCGGTCGCAAGATTCCTGCGATTGCGGAACCCAATCCCAGTCCATGTCACACTTGCTTGCCCCTTGCACCTGCACTGCCGACGACCTCTTTAGAGCAGTGGAGAACTAACAGAGTTCTCCAGATTATAAGAGTTGCCGATAACATATATTCCTATTGTAAACACTTTCATGAATAGCAAGTTTCTTGTAGTTTACTAATAAACGAATATATTCAAGAGTCTATTATGTTGCCTTGTTTTTGGCACAACAAAATTTAAATACCAGACCACTATATGCCAGATCTGGCCATTGACTCAAAGAAGAAGAAGAATAGGAATCACAAACTCCTGACCAATAGGAGTATTGGCTTCTAAGTGAAGTTAGAAAAACTATATGGCCCCTGGGTTACAGTCACCATCGGTACTATTAAACATATTCCAAGTAGCCGATCACCTCCTCCTTTTTTTGTGGGAAAAATCCCACCACCGTAACCGATGGGAGAGGTTATGTCAGACTCGAACCGACTAAAACGCACGATGCTTGTGGGTCGATTTTGGTTGCCGAAGGTGACGTTAACTGGCATATCTACGCTGACCCAAGGATTACTTCCTCCTTAGCAACACTAGCTCATTACCAAATTATACTTCAACAAACTGCAATCTGAATTAGAAACTTTATCAACAAGACGCTACAACTTATACAAGTGGTACACGAACACTGCAATCCGGAATTCTCACCGAATTTTTATTACAAATCTATCCGAGCAAACAAAATTCATTTATACGAAATCAGTACGAACCGCGAAGAACATCATCGTAAAACCAGTTCATCTTGACTCCACAGACACACAGCTACAAACGCCAATCATTTCCGAGCATTACTCTACCGTTAATTATCTACGTTTGACTCTGTATTGATCACTTTACGACTATCTATACTGTGCTATTATAAAATTGGAAATTAGTCGTGTCTGTACGTTGGAGAAGTTAAAAAGAAATTGGGTTATATTATATTAACGATTTTGAACACAAAAATACTTGTCTATTTGATTAGGAAGGATGAAAAAACGACTATACGAATTATTATATGTTGTTTTGTTAGAAATGTCTTGTTCAGACTTAAAATCTTATAAATGTTTGTTTGCATTGGTTAAGTAGCATCAGAGATATGACCAAATCTAGCGATAAGCAACATCCACGCGAGCGGAGCCGCGTGTTTCAACTAATAATAAATAATTATATTCAACCAATCATGGCCGACATCGCAGTTTTTATTATTTAACTGGACATCCAGACGGCGTGATATCATTTTTTTTATGTGTTTAGAAATAAGGCGAAGTCTTGTGAGATGAACTAGATATTAAAGTTTAATATGTGAAGATTATTATTAATTCAACGTTCTAAGTTTGCGTTTTGCTGCAATAAAGCTTAATAACGGGACTTTCTACTATTTGTAAATAAGAAAGTTTGACTTGATATTTGTTACTCTATCATGTCATTAGTACACCTATGCCATGCGTTTAGGGATATACAGGCGTGAATATATAAATGTATCATGTTAGGCCGGCTCGACAGATCTGGATGAAGTTTGGCACTTTAATTTTGATTCTAGGTATAGTTCTTGAGGATCGCGGGAACGGGACTAATCCCCCTATTCCAAGTGCCTACAATATGGGGTTCTTCAAGAGGGGGTATTAGAAGGTTTCTTCAGGGTCAGCAGCGCGACTTTAACGCCCCTGGTGTTGCACACGTTCATACGCCACGGTAACCACTTCCTGGTAAGCTAAAGGCAAAGTTTTAGAAAAGAGGGCCATCATTACTTACATATACCATGTGACAATAGTGACACTCAGCTTGACGGCCTCATCATATGCTATTTCACGCCCCGCTTAAATGACCCGGGACTGTAGAAAGAAGGAAACACATGAGCTGGTAATGAATTCCAGGCCTTAATGGTGCAACAAAGGAAAGAAGTCTCCGAGTTTCTTATGCCCTTCTTGAACTCGTTTGATATGATAACACGATGAATTTATTAATTTTGTTTGAAACTGTATACATTGCGCCATGTCGACCTAAAGCAATACAATTAAAACTTCAAAAACTTTATAATTTGGAAACCTTTGTCAGCTAAATTGATCGTTTTGGTTTACGCACCACTCAGGGTCCGTCAATACGGATGAATTATTATAAACATAGACAGAGTTGAGGCTTTTATAAAGTTGTATATTAATGATAGCTATTGCTAGAATTGGCGGAGGTGGATATTTCGGACATGAGGATCCTCAAGATTTGATTAACATGCTACTAAATAAATTTAAAATGATGACCCTCTTTTCTGAGACTTTGCATGCAGCTTACAATCGGGCGAGAGGAAGTCTAATTGGCGTGTCCTATGTAAGAGAAACCTTAGTTACACTTTAGTCAACTATCTACCAGTAAAATTTCTTTCAAAACCAGTACATTCACCTTCTCTCTGTAGCTATCTATTTACTTGTGTCAATAAAAACGATCGCTTTTCAAGAAAAATTAGCACAGAACATGGAGAGACGAGTTTCTTTTCTTTAATCTATCTATCACGTTAAGCGTTACTCACAAAGGCGTAATTTAGACTTGTTTATAACATTATTCATAGAGGAGGGATTTAAAAGAGTTTTTGTTGAACTACAGGATTTGTTATTAATATAGAACATGGCATGGTATGTAACAGTGTCTTGCTTTCATTGCACCAAAGTTTGCACATTGAGCACTTAGAACCCGGGGTATAAAATAATAAAAATAATGTAATGATTCTAGCTTGTAAATAAATGTAATGCAGATGATTTAATTTAATATATATTTTCATTATAATATTTTTGCTGTGCCACAACAGAGCTTCATGTTGAAACGAAAATGTCTATAAGATCTGTACAACACATGAACGCAAATAAAGACTTTGACTTTGACTTCTACCCCGCCGTTTAATCTAACCTTTTCACTTCACTCCCATAAATATCCCTTATTTTTAACGTGCCAAAAATCCCCACGGATACCCGTGCTTGCCCCACCCTGCTCTGCTCTGCCCGAAATAAAAAAAAATTATAACACACGCCGAAACCCCGATCCTTCCCCCAGATCTTGACTTTTGTCCCATTCTTTAATGAAAGCTAGGTACACTCACTTACGTTATTGAACCCAGAACCTCACAATATCGTTCAAATATAATAGCAAACTAGCACCGCTAACAAACCAATAACAATCTAATAGATAACTCCCAATTTAGCTTAACAATAAAACTAACATCGACACAAGCAAAACCACAACGCTGCCATATAAACTAATAATGAAATAAATGGCCCGGATAACGACAACGGGAACAGATCCAATAATATTATCCCCAGTCGTAACAGCGTGAGCGTAATGGCTGCCCGCCCCCGACATAAAACGGAATAGTAAACATATTAACTTGAGATAGAAAACGATTTACATGATCAGAAAATACTACAGCCAGAAAAGGAGGGTTATGTATATTGTGTTACCCTAGGGAGTAGCAAGGGTAGCGGTCCTTCCTACTCCTGAATGTAAGATATTAGTTAATGAAGGTCACTATTATATATACCAATGATACTAAAATCCATACTAAAATTATAAATATAACGTAATAAAAATATAGTAGCTCTGTCTGTTTGTGTCTGTCTGTACTTTCACGCCTAAACCACTGAACATATTTCAAAGAAATTTGGTATAGGGATAGACTAGACCTTTAGAAAGGACATTGGCTATGTTTAGTCGCGATAACTGACATCCGGAGCCGCGGGTTACAGCTATTTTAATGTAATAAGTATGCAAACTATTCCTATATACTTGAATCAGTAAAAAATAACAACACACGTCGCTGGAGTCGTCTACCAATATTATTACAAAGGTCTTAAAATCCATTTATAGCAGCGTCTACAATATTCTGATAGACCCTCTTTCACGCCTGATCTGCGCAACCACTTTCCCAGCCATATAGGGAGAAACATGACACTTCCTGCTACAAGAGGTAACTAACTGCAAAAATGATAGTTGTATGAGTTTCCGTACAACAAAAGAATTACCAAATAATCTTTGAAAGATATCTATAATATTTTTATAGTCCTATATAGTTAGACATAATAAAGCTAGACTCGACCCGCAATTCCCGAAATTCTCGATATTAAAACGATTATTAATCGAGTAGTGCGCGAGTAGAATAATGAAGTAGTATCAATATTCCTCTATTATGTTTACAGGAGGAATGATTAGTATGCGAGGAAAGAAGGCTTTTTTTTTTTTTTATTTTTTTTTTTACGTGCGCAAAATCCCCTCGGATACCTCCCCACCGGAGCCGGTGGAGGAGGTTATGTCGGACTCGAACCGACTAAAACGCACGCCGCCTGTGGGTCGTTTCGGTTGCCGAAGGTGAGGTTGACAGGCATATCCCTCGCACCCCGGCCGACCCAGGGCCATCTCTCACGATCTGGCCCTCTTCTCGGGTGTGGGGACCACAGAGTCCCCAACTCGTCCCCGGAAACGGGGAGGCGCGCCACGCGCGCCACCGCCGCGGCCTGCTTCTGCAAGGGTGACAGGCGGCTTCACCTGTCACCCCCAGGCCGGCGCTCATGGGGGGCGGAGGTCGTTCATCGACCTCCGACGCCCGAGTTGCCTTCGTGCGCGGGCAGCTTGTCTGGCGATCCTTCGTCGCTCCCGCTGCCGCTCCCGCCCCGCCTCCTCCTTCACGAGCATTACTTGCTCGCAGAAGGAGGCGCCGGCCGCCCACGCATCCGCGCAGCGAACCATCGCCGCGAGCAAGGTGGAGAGCGTGAGAACCCTCACTCCCAGGGCCGCCACAAGCTCCCGCCTCGGCGTCTCCCACGCCGGACACTCGGTGAGCGTGTGCGGACCTGAGTCCTCGCTCGCGTCGCAGTGATGGCACTCGGACGTTGGCTCTTTCTGCATACGACGCAGATACTTTCCGAAGCATCCGTGCTCGGTGATCATCTGCGTCAGACGGTACGAGAGGCTGCCGTGTGGCCTCTCTAGCCACTCCCCCATGATGGGTCTTACCGCCGTTACTACGGCGTGCCCTGGAAAGAAGGCATTTGTAGTATGGGAGTTACTGTGTCATTCTGTTTGTGTACAGCCAATATTGTTTGGAAATATAGGTATATATTTATGGTTTCCGGATTATAGGGACTATCTGCTGCTTCAATATTTGATCAAAGATTTGGCTATCTGTTCGAAATAGTTTTATTTTTGTAATTTGACGAACACTGTGGCATGGCAAAGATCGTGGATTTGATTATAGTTTGATGTAATTATTTGTATGAATAAAAAAATGTCTATTTTCATTGGTCTAGGGGTTTCTATATAGGTATAATAAGTAAGTAAACTGCGATAGTAGAATGTTGTAGGGTATCGTTTAATATAATTGATTTATAAATGTACCTAAATGATCTTTTTTTTTATATTCTGTACAGTCAATTTAGCCTACCCACCTATGAAACTTTACAGGATACATAAAAATTCAATAATCTCACATAGACATCCAAACGACATAGTCTGAGCTAATAACTCCATATAAATACTAAAACCATTTATTAAAGTTTGTTGAACTTGGTTTTCCTTTTGTAAAAAATATTATATCGCGAATAAATTTGTCAGCGTTTGTATAATCAACTTACGAACGGGCGGAAGTCGTGGGCCAAAGCTATTTTATTAAAGATTTCTATTATGCAGACTAGACCAGCTCTGTGGCACTAAAAAATGATCTACTTAAGTCATGGCCGATTGCATAGAACTCGTATATAAGGTGTGTGGGAATCTACGAGCCGCAAGACCGTCTAACTACATCTGCACCTGTTTATGAACGGAATTGGGGAATCAGACGGCAGTTGCTTCTGCAATAGTCAAGATAAACAAGATTACAATTTAATGATATGGCCGCGTGGTTCCCGGCAGAGTATAATTTGGACCACCCCATCTCTTCCCACACGGTGTCGTACAAGGCGACTAAGGGATAGGGATGTTTAACATCAGACAGATATATATATATATACAGATGGCTCGAGTCAACAATAGTGCCCGGAATACGGCAATAGGCTCAACCCCTATTATTGAGGAAATGTGGGTGTAAATTTACCTCTGCCTAACCCTCCGGGGATAAAGGCGTGATTAATGTATGTAACAATTATATACAGAAAGAGTGTGAAACGCGGCTTGCACAGTGTAAATTTGGGATGTAATTATGACTTTTGGGTCAGTTATGACTTCAATGTATACTAGATAGGCTTTAGGTACCAGATAGTACAAATTGTATATATCTAGTAAGAAATGATGTACAGTCGGCAAAGGAGATACGTTTGCACCTTTACATACCACTTTTAATTAAAAAATGCAATCGGATCTCCTTTGTCGACGTACATAAAAATGTTTGTGCAATACAAATCACATTTGTTGTGTGAAAACTACTACCCAGAAGAGATATAGCGCTGAATGTTGGTCTTTGGACTAGACTATTGGTTCCCAAAGTGGTCCGGGTGGGCTTCAATCGTCCACGGGAGGCTTTAGTTATGAATAACTTCTCTCGTAAGTAGTAACTCAATGGGTTTTATGTTAACTATGTCTTACAATAACTTAATTGTACTATTCGATGAAAATTTATAACCGTTTTCAAGTAGTAAAACTTGTATGTTTGAAACATACATATTTTTGAGATGTGTTAGTACCAACATTTGGACTACAAGCTTGCTTTTTACTCGACTACGGCGAAGCCAAAGGAGGGTTATGATTTGAAGGCTATGTGGTTGCGCCGAAGTGGAAAGCCAGCGTAAAGACGGACGGACCGCGCTCGCGTCTCTCAGAAATGTATAATATTTGTTACATTTTTACCGCTTCATAGACCTTTACCGATCGGATTGTGCCTCTCGTGTGTTCCTCAAGCGATCTAGTGATGCTGACGGCAGCTCCTGAGCAAGGAAGAGAAGATCCGTGTACCGGCTGCGATGAAAACACGTGTGTCGTGAAGGTTAGTGCATCCTCTCCTAATTTCTCGGGCTGCATTCACTGCCTGGATCGAATCCGCGGCAGCCCGGCCACCTGTCTTGTTTTGTGTGTAAAGCGTCAATAGAACAGTTAGCTACTTCCCGCAATACAGTCCATTACCGCACGCTGCCAAGCGCCACCATTTTTGGTCCGGATCGAGCCGGATTCTTAGCCGTAGTTCGTATTTTGTTATTATTCTAATGGGAATGAGCGCACCGCACCTAAGTGCCTGGTTATTTTAGTAGAAAACCCCGCATCCAGACACTTAGGATTAGATTTGTTGTCCGTTCGCCGCTGGCTCGCATTGTACCTACCTAATACATAAATAGGTTAGGTATCATATCAACACTTAATCGTAGTTCGCAATTTTCGCATCGCACCTAAGTGCCTGGTTATTTTAGTAGAAAACCCCGCATCCAGACATTTAGGCTTAGATCTTAGGTATACTCAGACACCCTAGTGCATAGGCACAGTGTAATACCTAACGCATTTGGCTTTGTTTTGTTTTTTTCAATTACGTTGTTCTCGGCTCGCGTCGTATTTGCCTAGTACCTGCGTGGGTGGACACGTGGCTGTACCTACCTCGCTCGCATCTCATCCCAATTCATACGAAAGTATTTTAATTTGAACAGATATTACGCAATACTTAATCTCTGAAATAATAGTTGAACCTAGACAGCGACCATCGCGTAGGTACGACCTTGTTGCTATGCGCGTTAGTTCAAGCTTGCACTGGCAGTCATAAGTACCTACCTACCTACGGTTATCGCTCGCGCCGCCTCGCTGCTCTGTACCGCTAAGATTAAGTCATTTCATATTTGTTATTTACCGCACTTTAGTTTGAGATTTAATTGTAAACATGTCCCCAAAGGTTGATAAGACCGGTAAGGTTCAATTGAAACTTTTATACGCTAAAAAAGAAATGATTTACTCTCGCGTACAATCGATCTATGATAATGCACTTAAAACCTCTGATTTGGTCATCAGAGATTCGTTCTTGTGTTCTATAGAAAACTTAGATAGTCTACGCGCGGATTTCGAAACCTTAGTACATGACATCAATGTTTTAGAGTTGAATTTGGATCCCGATTACTCAGTGAGTTATCAAGCCTTGTCGTCGTTTGACGATTTGTATTGTCGTATCAAACGCGTCGCTAGGAGTTTGGAGAAACCGGCTGACCTACCCAACCCCACTCGCGACCGACCTAAGTTGCCACCAATTCAAATACCCGAATTTGATGGTAACATTCGCAATTGGTGTCTATTTATAGATAGTTTTGAGAATACGATAGATAAGAACGATTCGTTGACAGATCACGAAAAATTGCATTATCTCGTTGAAAAATTGACTGGTAAAGCTATAACCGCTTGCGCTGGAATTACGTTTAGTGCCGGGAATTATAATTTAATTTTAAATACTTTGAAAGCTAAGTATGAGGATAAAAGATCGGTAGCTAACGCCTATTTAGATCAGATGTCTGATTTGAAATCTATTACGGCATGTAACGATCAAAACTTAGAGAAATTTCTAGATACTTTCGCGTCAGCTGTTCGCGCCGTAAAGAACTTGAAGATCGATGACCTCTGCGACTTCGTATTTTTGTATATGGGTTTGAAGAAATTAGATTCCGAAACCATTCGTTTGTTTGAGTCGGATCATCGCGGCAGTAAAATTCCTAAGTTCGAAGACTTAGAAAGTTTTGTTCGCGAGCATATAAAGGTATTGCAACGCTCTTCATCGAAACATGAAGGCGCGAAGAAGGTTGTTACTTCTGAACGCAAAATAGATGCCTCATCGAGGTCACCGAGGTCAACCCATACTTATGTTAATACCGCACCAGCACGTGTACAATCATCTGTTTGCTCTTTGTGTAGTACTCATCATTCGCAACTGTACAAGTGTCCTGGTTTCCTAAAATTGTCGCCTAGTGATCGTTATAAATTTGTTCGCGCTAATAATTTTTGTTTTAATTGTCTCGGTACTAAGCACCGCGTTGTTTTATGTAATAGTGGAAATGGTTGTCGCAAATGTCAAGCGAGACACCACACTTTGCTTCATTTTGAGAATAGTAATGCCGCATCCAATGTGAGTACAGTTGGCCCGTCGAGCGGTGACACACGGCAGCCTGCGCCGCAGCCGCACCCCGCGCCCGCGCGCGCTCCGGCCCGCCCGGTGACCGCTGCGGATGACGTCACCTTGTGTTCGTTCTCCGCTAGTGCTGCACTCACCACTGTGTGTCTCGCGACCGCTCGCGTTGTTATTGTTGATACATTAGGTAAACCGCACCTTGTTCGAGCGCTATTAGATGGCGCTTCGCAAAGTAATTTTATTACTCAAGATTGTTGTCAACGTCTTGGTTTCAATGTTGATAAGCGTTCAACCCATTCAGTGGTGAAAGGGTTTGGGGGTTTGCAGTCAGCTGTTCATGGCACCATTAAAACAAGGTTTGGATCTCGTTTTAATAATAATATTTGGTTTGACATGGATTCGCTCGTTACAGATAAAATAACTGAACAGTTGCCTACCATCCCGGTTGACACGTCTTTATTAACGAAATTTAAAGACTTGCCTTTAGCAGATGAGACTTACGCTGTTCCTGGAGTCGTCGATATATTGATCGGCGCTTCGATTCTCCCGCACCTCCAGTTATCACGTAAGGTTCAAGGGGGACCGACGTACCCCGCTCCGCACGCACTGGAAACAGTTCTTGGTTTTGTTATAATTGGTTCCGCACCCGCTTCTATAGATAGTTTTAGTCACTCGACTGCTTCGTTCTGTTGCACCGTCGAGCCGCCACTGGAGTCTACCATCCGCAAGTTTTCACTCGGTGGCTCCCGTGTATCCGCTGAAAAACGCTTTCTTTGTTTGGAACGAAAGATGCAGGCGTCCCCAAAGTCGAAGCGGGCCTATGATGAGGTTGTTAATGAATATTTAGATAAAGGTTACATCTCACCTGCGCCTGCGGACACTGGCGGGACCCAGCCTTCGTACATTATCCCGCACCGCGGAGTTATTAGAGAAGATAAGCTTACTACTAAAACTCCGCGTAGTTTTGGATGGCAGTGCTAAGACTAGCACTTCCGTGTCGCTTAATGACATTTTGTATTGTGGTCGGAATCTTTAAGGTAATTTATTTGACATAATTGTAAATTTTCGCATTAATATTAGTAGAATTTTAGCTTTTAGGACTCAACAGTCGCTTTGTGTTGGGCCCACTCTTCGCCCCATCGTTGGGACACATTCGTCGCTAATAGAGTGGCAAAATTCAATCTGAATTGGCGCCACATAATCTCTTTCACGTTGCTGGCACCGACAACCCAGCCGATTGTCTCTCTCGTGGATTGCTTCCTTCGCAAATTTTGGATCACCCGTTGTGGTTTGGTGGACCGTCCTGGATTCATGCCGCGTTAGATGGGTGGCCAGTTAGTCAATTCAATCCCACTACGGTTTCCGAACCACCCGAGGAGAAGAAGCACTCGCTTGTTGTATCGGTCCCACGTGAAGAGACCCTTATTTTGTTGTTGGCTAATCGCGTCTCGTCTTGGTCGAGACTGTTGCGTTGTGTTGTTTGTTCGCCTCTGCCCGCTGCCTAGCCAGCAGTAGGCACGAGCTCCAATCTAGGTTTATATTTTAGTTGTTATTTCCCAAACCTAGATTTAGATTAGACTTTAGATTTGTTTCGCATTTGTCGTTTCGAAGGTAACCCTTCAAGCCGGGGGGAATGGTTGCGCCGAAGTGGAAACTGTATTTTTGACACGGAAACACACTCCTTTTATACCCGTCTCCTCTTCCGCACTAACCATAGATGTAGCTTCCGTCCGCCATTTGTGAAATATAGACACTCAGTCTCGTTTTGAACTAGCCAGCGTAAAGACGGACGGACCGCGCTCGCGTCTCTCAGAAATGTATAATATTTGTTACATTTTTACCGCTTCATAGACCTTTACCGATCGGATTGTGCCTCTCGTGTGTTCCTCAAGCGATCTAGTGATGCTGACGGCAGCTCCTGAGCAAGGAAGAGAAGATCCGTGTACCGGCTGCGATGAAAACACGTGTGTCGTGAAGGTTAGTGCATCCTCTCCTAATTTCTCGGGCTGCATTCACTGCCTGGATCGAATCCGCGGCAGCCCGGCCACCTGTCTTGTTTTGTGTGTAAAGCGTCAATAGAACAGTTAGCTACTTCCCGCAATACAGTCCATTACCGCACGCTGCCAAGCGCCACCACTATGTTTGTATGTAGGTATGTATGTATGTATGTACGTGTGTAGATTCATCTGTTCCCTCGTAGCTCCTCAACTACTTATTAGGTTTGAACAAATAAGGTAGCGTTAGAAGTGTCTTGGTGGTCCGCTGGTGGCTATAAGACTTGTCCCTGAATTAAATGTGGCGCTCCCTAGCGGTCATAAAGTACCGTGTTAAAAAGTAAATTTGAGATAAAGGCGTAATTAGCACATTTCAAATATATATGTATATTTTAGTTATTGCTTGCCCCAAAATTTTATAAATAAAAAATAAATTTTAAAACTAAAACACGACTACCAAAAAATCACACTTTAAAAAGTATTAAACAAGAAAGTATCAAGGATAGCCGTGATCATATACCACTTATCCATAGAATGTAATGTTTTGTTAGACTAAGTGGCATACGACCACGGTTATCCTACATATTTTCTTGTTTAATACTTTTTAAAGCGTGATTTTTTTGTTACTAGGTACTATCAAAAATTATAAATGTAGCTGTATTTTATATGACGAATGACTGAATGGTACACTTATAAACTACACAAATTCATTTAAATGCTTGTGAATATTCAAAATTTTTGTCAAGTATACCTACATTGAAGAGTAGAACACTTTATTATAACACTAGCTAACCCACCCCAGCTTCGCCCGGGGTATATTTTGAAGCTTCATATCCCTTTGAGCTCGTATGTTTTAGTCTTCAAAATATGTATGAAAAATTGCCGGCTTTGTTAACATTTATTATCAATGCTCCGCTCCCTTAAGTAGTAGCGTGATGATATATAGCCTAAAACCTGCCTCGATAAATGGAGTACCCAACTCTGCAAGAATTATTCAAATCGAACCAGTAGTTCCAGAGATTAGCGCGTTCAAACAAACAAACAAACAAACTCTGCAGCTTTATAATATTAGTATAGATAAAATACTTAAAAAGTTTCAATTGCTAATAACTACAAGACATAACGAGAACATTTCGGTTTTTGAAGGGAATAAACTTCTATGTTAATTAATAGGTAATTAAAATGTTAATAAAGACTTATAACTATATCGAATAAAGACATAAATTGGTTTGGCAGTAAATTGATAATAAAATTAACTACTATACGCTAAAGATGTCATCTGAGTCATAAAAAATGTTCGGAATAAAAGTTCGTGTTGAAAGAAATATTGTATCAAATTTCACTAAGTAGGATCTGCGTTATAGCAGTTAGGATCCGCGTTATAGATTTTTCCTATGGTGTTGTGTACTATTGAAAAATCTATAACGCGGATCCTAACTGCATGTTTCTTACTTTTTCTTGCAATCCTCTCTTCTTAATAAATTAGTTTGTCAACAATTCTATTTCTATTATACAAGTTATAGTTAAAAATAATTAAAATGATTGATGATTCCTCCGTATCACATGCCTTTTGTGGTAGCATTCCCAGAAGACTGGCAGTATTGCCACGATGTATGGCAATGCTTATTCTCTGACCTAAAAAGAGGCCAGCCTGTCACGAGTTATTTTAGTTCTATTTTATCTACAACTATTCTACTGGTCTACTGGTCTAAGATCCGACCTAACAACGACCTAATAACTTAAAATTTTAATTAAATCTACCTACTTATTTATTAATTAACTAATAAAATTTAATTTAACTTTTGTATAACCGCAACTGCTGGCACAAATCCGTTTACCGGATGAAAAAAATATTATAGCGAATGAAATGTGTAGCCGAACACATACCAATAGGGTTGCCGAAAAATATTGTCAAATATTTAATTATTCAAAATTTTGAAACGTGATTATTTTTTTACTAATTTCACTTTCACTTAACAAAAACAGAATAACCAATTTGCACAGTAGGCAAACCATTTCCCCTTTCGATCCTCTAAAAATAGCTGACGCTAGAACAATACAATACTTCAAAAGATAACGCGGTTGTAATTAATTTGAAACATAATTTATATAAGTTATTTTAACTAATTAGTGGTAGGGCTGTTATATTGAAGAATCATAATTCAACTTCATGTTACGTTCTACACAAGAGAACAGTCAGTGTCAGAACGATTTTGACTATAAAGTCTCAAACTGCTCTTAATACAAGGTATTAAGAGCAAATCAAACGGTTGTTTTGATTTAAATTTTAGAGAGAATTTTAGACTTTAAAGTAATTAGATTAAAGTCCAAAATTAAAACACTATTAGTAAAGTGAATGATAAAGTGTAATGAAACTCTTTTCATTAAATTTTTAACTTTAATAGTATAGAAATAAGGTCTAAAATATAATGTCATTGTTTACAGAATCTATGGTATGACAGTGGTTTTGCTTTAGTAGACTCAAGGACCTGAAGGTGTGTACCAAGTATTAGAACAATTAGTCAACAGAAGGGGGGTGGAATTTAGGCATTACGAACATATTGAGTACTTGTCCGTCAAGTACAAAAACCGCGGTAGCCTAGTGGTATGGGTAATGGACTGCTGAGACGAGGGCTCGGGTTCGATCCCAGGTTTTGCCATGGCACACACCAATGACTTTTCGATGCTTTTCGAAGTTAGGCTCGCCACCTATTACATTGGGACCTAAACATAAACTGGCGCAAAGGGGGTGCTAGTACCTCTGCCTACCCCTTCGGGGATATAAGCGTGAGTTTATGTTATGTTATGATGACCGTCAAGAACGATCTGATAATGACTGTAGCTTCACCGCGAACGGTTGATAATGAAGACATTTACCTTAAACCGAGGTGTTTAAAAGATTAACTAATTAAGAGTCGATTAATATCATGCTACCTCATTGAAGCTACCTCATGCCACCCTCATTGTTAAAATAATTAAAGCTAAAGCATCCGTGTTGGAAGTCTTAAAGGCTTTAGATATTGCTGTGGGATTTATTTTCAATGCGATTAAATTCTAAATTTATTTGTTTAATATATGATTAAATTTTTAGGGTGTTTTCTCCTCACCCAGAAACCTTGATATATTTTTTTTCTCAACAGCTTAACAGCAGCAGTCTAGGAATATATACACTTAAAAATCAATGTAATTAATGGCAAGTTGAGAAGTATACGGCTGTCATTATATCTATACTTAATATTAAAAAACTAAATAGTTTGTTAAATCTCTGGAACTACTGATTTGAATTAAAAAAATATTTACATGTTAAATAGTCCGTTTATCGAAGAAGGTTTTAGGTTCTATATCATTACGCTAATACTTAAGGGAGAGAAGCAATGATTATAAATGTTAATAAATACGTCAGATGTCCATACATTAACTTGAAGACTAATAAAAATTACGGACACAAAGGGGTGTTTCAAAATATACCACGTATGGAGCGGGTCTTTTGTTTAATTAGATTATTTATTTAATATTAGAGGATGATGTTGTCAGAAATGTTGAAGATATGGTGAAGAGAAGAGAAGACATCTAACAGGAAAATATGAAATACCATGATATATTGCGTTTTAAAGAATTGTGACAAGGGCAGGCAAATAATGATGATACCTAATTATACCAAGTATATTACCTGAGTCCTGAGTAAATAATATCTGAGAAGTTTTTAATAGTTAGAGGTCATTTAATACTGTAATCTTTAATGCTAAAATCTCCAACTATAAATTTCAAATTTTAAATATATTTCTTAAAACAGTGCAACGTAATTACATCTTTATGACGTTAAATATATATTTCGGTACCGCGTATTCGGGACAAAACTTGTTGTTATCAACTACACTCCTTGCCCTTTGTTGTCGTTCAAATTGGATAACTTACCTTTGCCCCTAAGGGAAAGGAAAGGATGAGGTGACCTTTGTAACACCTCACTGGGAAACACGCAATATATTTAAAAGTTTATAATACATTATTATGAAGTGTGCTAACAAATATGTTTATAATGAGAATCTGATATAACCAAATATGTCAAAGAACAAAGGTGTAGATATTGTGATTGTGAATTGCGATACAATATTAAATAGTTGTAAAGTAATGCGTTAAATAACTTACTTGCTTAAGTATTATATTTTCCTAACACTATACTAATACATACTACTATACTATACTATATATGCCAATTCGTCTGTTAATGAAAGAGAAAGAGAGAATTAGTATATAGGACTCGTCAATATGACTAAACCTCGCCTGATGTTAAGCTGAAGGTAAAGTCAGGAAAGAGGGTTACCTTTTTAACGCCACTTAGTAATTTAATCAGAGAACTTCTGTAGAAAAGTGATATAAAAAATCATTAAAACATAAAAAAAAATCAATCATTATAAAAGACAAATAATTAAGCATATTAAATCAATCTGCGAAAGCCTTATACGGACAAGTGCATCGATATCTGTATCTAAAATTGTAAACATGTATGTATTCGAAAAAAGTTTCTAAACTAAATCAATGGCGTCTTCATACGTCTAGATACGAAACTCGGCTGATTTTTATTTAAAAAAAGGCCGTACGTTGTTTATGCAACGCGTTGTTAATTCAAAACAGGTTTTTACATTTTCTAAGTTAAAGAATTTTAGGCGATATTTTTAGCGCTACCTGCGAATTGAAATTTGAACATATTAAGGTTTTAGCAATCGTTATTGCTAATAGACCAATAAGAGCATATACTATCACTAAGAGAAGTTTTGCTAAACATGTTATAAGCTGGTTCTCGGTCCTGCTAACCCCGTTAGTCGCTGACGTGAGGATACAAATTAATAACGGAACAATTTCAATCAATTTACGACACATCTGACGTTTATTAGTGTAGTTTATGTTGTTCCTGATCAATATTTATTAACTTCGATTGTAGAATCCAAATCCCTACACAAATTTGTTGAAATAAAAACTTTTAATATGCATTTGACATGTTGTATCACGCTTAAATTCTAAGATATTACAATATTATCTAACATAATTAAAATCTGTGATGAATTTGATGTTTCATTAATAATGAAACTTGGTAGTAATTTGATGTAATAAAACATGGTTTATTACTTCAAACTTAATATCTTTCATCTGATTAATAATTTGTCATAATTATTTAAAATTCTTCCGCAAGGGCCTATCTTAGGTCCACATTAGGAAATTATTTTACTTTAACCAAAATACTTTTTAGAATAAATCTCCAAACTACAATACTTATTTTGTTTTCAAATGATTACAATAAAATTAAACTAAGATTTGTGAAGTATTTGAAAGTATGACTTAAACTAATCATGTTACTCCTAATGTTAATCTTATTCATACACATATTGTTCAAAAACTTACATATCCGAATCTGCGACAACTGATATGCGCTATGATCCATAACCTGCGACGCTTTAGGCTATAACTCTAACAAGTGCTGTTATACTTGAGACACAGTTTCTAGAATAAGCCGATCGCATCTCTCCCGGTGCATGTTGCAACTTGTGAAAAGCCCCCACATGCGCACGCGGCTCATCGCTGACGCACACATGCCTGTGTTGTCGCATACTGTCATCACATGGCTACCCGTAAGGATCGCTAGTAGCCTTTGAATGTAGAAATATAAAGTTATTTACAGATGTATCGCTATAGAATCTACTGATCTGTGAATGTTAAGCATTTTTCATATTGAACTTTTATTAATTATGTAGTTATAATTTAGCTTCTACTGATTTAGTTGCAAAAGTTAAACAATTGAGTGTTTTTATTTCATCTTTCGTATTTTTTGTTTTAGTTTTGTTAACAATACATGTACTCAGTCGTAATCATAGAAAAAAATGGTGGCAATATTTAAATGTATATGAGGTGTAAATATTTATTATCGAGGTACGGACACTGCGAAAAATAAACAAATACTAAAACTGCTATAATAAATCTATTGAAACTCTAACATTAATGTGACTCTAAATGAACCATGATTAGATGTCTTGAGAATTTTATTCACAAATAAAAATAAATGTAGTTTATTTAAGATATTGCAGTTCATTTACCTAAAATCTGTCATTTTTGGAATATATCGTTTTTTACCTTATAACAACGAAAAAAAAGGTTATTTTTTGCTCCAAAACAACTTATTTCGGTATTACTATCAAAACATGTAACATACGAAATTTTAACTTCCAATGCTTATAGCAAAGCTGTTAATGGTGTAACTCGGATAACTAAGAAAATTAATAGATACGTCGCACTAATCACATAGAACCGTCGAATTATAAAATAATTAACGAGCAATTAAACTAATAAATGATATGAAACCCCATCACACACCAACGCCGTGCCGGTAAACGCGTCTGCGGTAAACACTCGTGAAATCGCGACGCACAGATATCTCAATTTATGACACGCGATGTAGGCCAATTGGAAAGCCGTAGGTCATATTAATAGCTAAACGTACATTACGTATAGCCAGCAGTACATCTACATGCCGTGCTCGTTTCGACTATTGCAACTGGCAACTTTATAGAGGACCGTAAACAACATACATACTATAAAATCACAATTTGAATTTCTTTAAGATAGTTCAATTTTCAAGGTTTAATTGAGCTTTAAAGCACCGACGTGAGCTGCAGGTCCCAATTATCAATAAAACAACCGTTCAACACGCCCAACAATCACGTTAAAACATTATAAAGATAATTTTATTACAGCGCCATTGTATAGTGAATTACAGTAATGTCATTACGAAATGTTTCACGCTAAACGAGACTGTGAAAACGGCGGCCATATTTGCGAATTTTAATTCTGATAACGACATTATAAGGTCGTTTTTGCAAATTCTCTGTTTGTTATAATCTGCTTTTAAATTGTTAACAATGATTGTTTGTCTATTAAACTGGAATATCTTTATAGATAATAGGACGTTTAGTACAAAATGCAACAGGAAATTTTATATCAGATGGTGATTACAAAGACTGAACAGACAAAGGCTGACAAACTGAAGATTAGTTTGTTAACTCTGAAGATAATATTATTACAGATACCGAAGAAACACAAAAAGGTACTAAAATGTTTTTGAATGATAGAATAATTACGAATATAACTAAATTAATACAATTTAAAATCCAATCATGTAAGTTTACGATAGATATAATAATATGTTGTAACATCGAGAGAAGCTTTCGGCACGGCTTTCACATATCTGAACATATTAATGGGCAAATAAACGTAATTGTTTCTAATACAAGACTTACTGCACTGGATCATATCACACCCTTCACTGCCAATGTTCACACCGCGGTAAATACAACCATTACAATCAACTCGGGCTGGCCATTGAAATGTAAATAATAATGGTTAGTAACTACAGATGCCGGGACTGAGTCATCGCCGGCCGCCGCGACATAGGTACAAGTGTGAATTTTTAAAACAAAGTTACATCCATTAAAAACGAGGTTGAAGAAACGATCAAATAATAAAAACGTAAGGGTTGAACGTGCTAAAATGTGGTTAGGAGTAAACAAAGCCTCCTCCGTCTGGGTCGTTAAGCACAATAAATACAACGTCGGTACATTACTTTAAGGTCATAAAATGGTATCGTGTGGGAACGACAGGTTCGCAGCACAGAAACTTGTAAATGTATGGCGAGAAACAGAAACAAAGAGGTTTGGATTTTCGCACAGCGGAGGTAGGAAGATCCAAGTATCAGCTGACCTCTGTAGACGTCATCGTAGAGGGGCGCGAGCGCGGCGTCGGGCGCGCCCCAGCGGGACGCCTCGGGGTACACCATGGGGGCGCGCCGCTAGGGCGACATGGCACCACCAGCGCGTGCGTCTGCGCCGGCCGTCGCGCGCGGACTGAGCCGGCGCACCCACGCGCCGCGCCGAGCGGCCGCAGCGCCTGCGCCACACGCCACACGAGACCAGTATGCGAACACTGTCTAGTTCACCAGCTTGACCTTCCTGTTCACAGTTTTAAATATTGAAATTGGAATATGCCGTCCAATTGGAAATTGGAATCGAGAAAAAAAATAATATTATGCTGTAAATATCAATTTTATTCTTCTTCTTTTATTATCTTCATTAAATGGAGAAATATCACATTTTAATCAGTTCTGTTCTATTTTAACCTACCACTTTGATTCACAAATGTTGGTAATTGTATTTGTAATACAAATAACTCAAATACGACTACATAAACTGGTCTGAAATCTAACACAAATAAGACATGAAATACTTTTATTCTAGTCTGTAGTAGGAAAACAACAAACAAATTAAGTCAAAAAATTATGGTCGGCCTACCAAAATCGGTATATCCAGGTTTTAAAAACAAAAATTAAAAATTCCACATGGTTTATCAACAACTTCAGAAATTATTACACCAGATCCATCAATTTCAAAACATAGATTAATAAAAAAATATTCATTGACCTACTGTATTCCCTGCACTGTGCGTTCGCGCAGACGGTTCCCCGCGGCCCACGCCCCGCGTGCTTCACTTTCGCACGGTCCGCGAACCCCGTCGCGACACTAGTTTAATTGCAACCCGCCTGCTGCAGCCAGAACCGGATTTATTGTCTCCTCGGTCGATATCACCTCAACGTTGATGGGAAAACTGAGAGAAATCTACCAGGGTTCCGTAGCACCACCAACCGGTCCAACGATAGCTTCACAACTGTTATTGGTAGTTCTGTGTGTCCTAAGTACCAGTAATGCTATTTGCAGTAGTCGGTATTGAAAGCTGCGCATGAGTGACGTTCGTAGGCGTCTCGTCGTACTTGTAAAAGACATCAACGCGCGCGATTGTAATAGGAATCCTTTTATAAAGACATTTGAATGCTTATAAGGTACGTTTTTCTTAAGTTGTTTATTCAAAGAGGAGAGAAAATAAGTGAGACGTTTTAAGAAAAGTTTATTGGAACTTAACCACTGTCAACTTGATTGTTTATCAGATATGTTTTTTAAAACTTCTGAGTACAATTTTGTATATTTTTACATGCATTATTATTCACTTTTTTATTATCATCATCATCATTTTGACGTCAATTCCGACTGCAAAGCTTTCATAACTAGTGTCATCATTGCTTAGTGGATAAGAAATAGGTCTTATGATCGAGAGTACCTAGGTTCGAATCCTGGCCATTACACTACCGACGTGAACCCATTAACACCACAGTATAACGAGTTTGGGGGTGACAGGTGGAGCCACCTGTCACCCTGGCAGAAGCAGGCCGCGGCGGTGACGCGCGTGGCGCGCCTCCCCGTTTCCGGGAACGAGTTGGGGACTCTGTAGTCCCCACACCCGAGAAGAGGGACAGATCGTGAGAGATGGCCCTGGGTCGGCCGGGGTGCGAGGGATATGCCTGTCAACCTCATCTTCGACAACCAAAGCGACGCACAGGCGGCGTGCGTTTTAGTCGGTTCGAGTCCGACATAACCTCCTTCACCGGCTCCAGTGGGGAGGTATCCGTGGGGATTTTGCGCACGTAAAAAAAAAAACAGTATAACGAGTCTTGAAAGTTAGTTAGACTGAGCTAACACCTTCTAACTGAAGGGCATATATCATATTATTAATATGTTTTAATAAATCTAAGCTGCAGGGGTAACGGGGTATTATACTAATTTTTTTTTACTACTTAGGTGGCAGATAAGCACTCAACCCACCTGATGAAAAGTGACTACCGTGACCTATGGACGTGTGCATCTCTAGGGCAGGCACTAGGGACCCTGTGAGAACAGAGAGTTTCTGTGCCGTCAGTGCAGAAGACACAATCAGTACAAGCCTTTGGTCTTCCCACTGACGGCACAAAAACTCCAGTGAGCTCTGGATACCCTACTGACTGCCGAGAATACAACACGAGGTTATTATAGCCGTGGTATTCTGTAGGGTGGAGGCACTTCCCTAGTTGGACTGCTCTATTGGGACGGGAATACCGTCATGTCCTACCTCCTACCTCCTCCATGCCATTTTCGTATAACAAAAATACTATATCTACATAATAAATAGAAAAAAAATTGTTGCCGTCAAACAACTCACTGTCGTGCTAGAATGGTTAACCGACTCCAAACGTTTAGTTCTATGTACATACACCGACTTACAGCAGTAATCAGTAATTACTCCACACACTCAATATTGCACGTACTTCATTTACTTACCGCATCCTTCGGTCAACCGCCTTCGGCGAAAGCCCGCCAAAGCACACACCCCACGAAGTTTCATAAATAAGATAATAAAATGTTTAGTGCTCAAGTATAATTATTATTTATTAACTATGTAGGTACTTATATTAAGTTGAACAGGGAATTGAATAGAGTAGACTGAAGACTGTGAGTTAAAATAAATATTTGACGGTGTATGAGTTTTTTGGTCTGTGAGGAATAATCTTTTGGAAATTAACTTTAAATGTCTAGCTATACATCGGGACACTTATCTTTGACCTAAATGCGAGACTAACTAGGCCATTTTTACGTGCGAAAAACACCCAACGAATACCCCCACCACTGGAGCCGGTGGAAGAGGTTATGTCCGACTCGAACCGACCAAAACGCACGACGCCTGTGGGTCGTATTTGTCTGCCGAAGGTGAGGTTAAAAGCCATATACATCGCACCCCGGCCGACCCAAGGCCATCCCTTTCGATCTGGCACCCTCCTCGAGTGTGGGGACCACAGGGTCCTCACCTCGTCCCTGGAAATGGGGAGGCGCACCGCCGCCGCGGTATGTTTCTGCCAAGGTGACAGGCAGCTCCACCAGTCACCCCACTCACTAAGCCCTGGCTCACGAATTGTCTCGTAATAATCTATACTTACTGAATTTGAGCTCGTCCACCGCGCCACCCCGCACTGTCCTCAAAACACGTCCAAGAAGCGTATACTGCGTGTACAGGTCTAGTACTCTATATAGAAAGAAAAAAATGTTTATTGTGATACACAGCATACAGTACAAAAAAAAACACAGAACGCAAAAAGAGAAAGTAAAATAAAAATACAATATAATTTTTATATACTGTGGCGGGTGAGGTGCCACGGCATTTTGATGCCAAATATTGACAAGTCAATGTCATATCCGTCAGTAGCAGGACGTGACGTGTTGTGATAAATCATAATTAGTGGCAGTCAGTGGCAGTAGCAGCAGTGCGAGGCAGTAGGCAAGACATTATAGTGCCCGGCAAACATTTTAACAATATCCTCTATATACCCCTTACCGAAACCTTACCGAAACTCACCTGAAGCCATCTAATTTATCCTATATATGTCTGTCTTACGGAGATGACGATGGGAACCACCTACAAATCGTACGTACTATCGGAACCAATGAATGATGTAACAGTCATGTATGTATGTTTGTAATATCCTCTATTACCTCTTATTCTTCATCTGCATCTTAGCGTTAATCCCAGTCGCATCCCAAGAGTTCACCACAGAGTCTGAGCCTCAGACTCTGAGGTCCGATTTACCTGTCTAACTACGAATTTGTCTAAACTTCAATATTATCCGTGAAACGACTGCCATCTGACGGCTAGACCAGCAGTTGGAATTTTTAGGCTTTTTGGTTCCAACTACCAATAACGACTACCATAGATGTTGCTATGACAACCAGAACCGATGCTTAATGTGCTTTAAAGATCACCATTACATTCATATACCATGTTACAATGGTGCCTCATCATATGCTTTTTCACGCCCCGCTTAGAGGATCCGGCAGTGTAGGAAGAAGGAAACACGTGAGCTGGTAATGAATGCTAGGCCTTAATGATGTGACAGCGGAAGATCTCCGAACCGCTTGGTTCTTGATTGTTTAATCTGCACCGTATGCGGGTGACATCTAATCTAAGCCCTGCACGTGTTGTTCTGTGAAGGAAGGAAGAGTGTGGGACTAATTAGAAAAGCTCATCAGTACATTTTTTTTACAAAAGAATATTAGAACTGAATTACTAATTTTCCCTCTAACCCCTCCAGCTAAGCTAAATTGCTTGTATTAGGAGTGGGTTGGGAGTGGTTCACGTCGGTAGTGTAATGGCCAGGATTCGAACCCGGAACCTCTCGATCGTAAGGCCGATTCCTTAACCACTAAGCTACCATCGCTAATATGGTACAGCATCAGTCGGGTTTTTATTTTTAATAAATTATTTTTTATATCACATAGGAGGCACACAAGCACGCGACCTACCTGATGGGAAGTTGTTACGGTGGCCTATGGACGTGTGCAGCTTTAGGGGCCTAACAGTCGTGTTACAGAGACTGTAAGAACCTTCTAATTCACATGTGCAAGCATTCAAGAAGTTTGCCGGTATGTAACTATGAACTACTCGGACCACAAATAAGGGTGAAGGCGTTACCGGCAGCGCGGGATCGCTACCGCCGTAACCAGTTTATATTTTAAATTCGCGATAAAAAAATATATGCAACGGCGCGTGTCATTAGCCGCGATGTCCACCCCCTCCCCCTCTGCCACTACCTTCCCTCCCCATCCCCGCTGCTCACTGCATTTATTAATCTTATTCGGAGAAATCGACGCATCACCAAGTCTGCCCCTAGCTTCGGTATATTCGGACAGAGTCACCAAGTTTTTGATAGGACATTTTTAACTAATATTTTGTATGATAACTGCGTGTAGTCCTTGTATAAAATACAATAGCAGTATACTGTATACCTGCTGATTAACGAATTCTTTTGGATGTAATTTTTCGTCTGAAGATTGGAGAGTCAGGTGGCAGTCGCTCCCGTACCAATAAACATAAGCGAACACATCCAATATATCTATCATTAAAGATAGCACAGGAAATAGCTACCTTTGGGTGTAACTGAAATTATGTTTGAACACTATTTAGTAATTAACAGCAGCCCTTAACCCTGTTGCACTGATACTGTGGGAGCTAACTATAAATCTAATAAAAACGTAAGATAACAATAGTCTAAATAGTGATCATGTGCGAGATTTTTTCGTGATAGCTGTAATAATTTATTAGATATCTAAAACATAATTAGTACATGAACAGTAAACTTAATATTATCTTCTTGTACATTTTTTAATGATAAATACTTAACAGTATCTTTATAATGTAGTCTTATTTTAGTTTATTTTTGTTAGAATTGAAACAGCTAAATTAATACTGCCTATAAAACAGTTTCTTTTCTCTCTCTCATGTCAAATAGACAGGGGCTGGCTGCACAGGGGCTCCGCAGGCACATGCGGTTAAGCTCAAGTCCAGCATTCCCCCCCTACATAAGTTTTATCACTTCCAGCCGACTGGTATGCGTACGCGGTTGAAAGACTTCCATACCGGCCATGAGAGCTCGTGTCTAGGAGCTAGATCTAGGATGTCAAGCTGATGGAAAACAGCATAGACTGTGGTCTTCGCTGTTTTATACAAACATCATCATGTTGAACATCGAAGTTTTCACTTCAGTGTCAGAGGTTCGCTTGCTGCTCCTTCTCTTTTGCCTCACACGGTTGTATAAATAATACAACAGTTTATTTTTAATTCCTGCAAAACACCAGCTTCATGGCTCCCCGAGTGTCCGGCACCTCAGTTCACTCACCGTGCGACATCATCCTAAATTGATACAATATATTTATGTATATCGTACTATACATACATTATCAAGCTGGCTCGACTCAAGGAGCCACAGTCAGCACCGGCTATCGCCAAATTTACAAAACATTAAAACGAGTTACAAGAATTGTCGCTTTTTAGTGTTCCGTAAGGAAAATGGTAAAACGATAATTAGATTTTACCCGACTACGGCGAAGCCAAAGGAGGGTTATGATTTTGACAGGCTATGTGTGTATGTATGTATATAGGTTCTTCTGTTCCTCATAGCTCCTGAACTACTTATTAAAACTGGAGAAATGAGGTATCATTAGAAGCATCTTGATCGTCCGCTAGTTATAGGCTATATGACGTATCACTGAATCTAATGTAGCGCCCTCTAGCGGTCATAAAGTACCGTGTTAAACAATAAATTTAAGATAAATATACCGTGTTTGATATCGTTTGAAAGGGTTTAATTAGTACATTACAAATATGTATAAAATACGGGTGTTGCTTGTCACAAAATAATATACTTAAATAAAAATAAAAAATTTAAACTATAACCCGAACACTGAAAATTACGCTTTAAAATGTATTAAACAAGAAAGGATAGCCATGCATGATCTAGATCATTCTAGAAAAAGTGGTATATGACCACGGCTATCCTTGATATTTTCTTGTTTAATACTTTTTATAGCGTGATTTTCAGTAGTCGGGTTTAAGTTTTGAACTTTTTTTTAACTGTAAGTTTGTAAAGCTATTGATCAAACTTCAAGAAAACATACATACAATTTTATTCTTACCTGTAAATCGCCAAAGGAATAGTTTGTGCGTAAAATGATGACGAACGTCATCATTTTATTGTCGCCATTTTAGAGTACTGGCAACATATCTATATATAGTTATAATACATCATTTCTCTTTACCCACTAAGCTACCGACGCTTTTAAAGACAAAAGCGAACTGTTGCTGAATTAATCTACCCATCTTTCAAATCGAGCCTCATTTTTACATGGGCACATTTCACATCCATTATTAATTGTGGAGAAGGTAGGTACTTTTGACGATGGAAAAGACAACGTCTATTCATCTCCTGAGACAGTAATCTGTCTGTCGATATGGAAGTCCTCCATGTTTTGTGTTGCTCAGTTTCGCCATGTTTGCCGCGCCTTTGACCAGGACACTGCGAAGAGGCAAAGACATTTCCGTCTCCACTCCCACTCAAATACTTGGTGTCAACTTCTACCTAACCAAAGCCTTTTTTGTTGAATGATATAAACTTCACGATTTGCATTGAAAATAAGCATCAGAGTGATATATAACAAGTTAGAAACCACAGCCTTTTTTGGAAACCGGGCTGAAGAACCACTACCTATAACTTTGTAAAATGTAGCTTGGGTCCTATGACATTTGAACATTTTCAGGACGACTTTACATTGTAACGGCGTCTCTCTTCGATCATTTATTTCTAGATTTTTATTTTTCGTAGTTACCACCATAGTTCACAAATAAAATTTATCATACAATAATATAACACAATAACAACATAATAATTTGGAAAAACAAGCATCAATAAATAAAATAAATGCCCAACAAAAAATATCTTGCCGTTTTATCAAGGTTCCGTCCGTCGGCAGAAATTACTAGAGATGGGACACAATCGGTCGACTGGGTCGACTCAGTCGACTGTATGAGGCATAATCGATACACATTATATGTATAACTGTTGTGAATTTATAAAATTATGTAAAGTTAATAGATTTACGTTAGGTATCTTTAATGAATGTAAATATTATGTAGTTCGTGTAGAGTTTGCGATTGAAAGTAATATTAAAATATATTGGGTACAACTTTCTTAGATACCATGCATCGAAATCAAATAATTTAACAAATCACTAGTATCCATTTGTGCTGTGTTATGGCAACCCTGGTGAAACGTCGACGTCGGTCACCTCAGTATAGGTAATTGTTCTATGTCTTCAGCCTTGTGCTTGTATGCGTCCAGTGTTAACTTTTTTCTTCACCAGTCATTTGTTATTATCGTTGGTTGTTATTATTTGTTAGTGTTAAGTTTTGTTGTGTATTTTGTTATAGTTAAGTTTGTTCCCGTGTTTACTTTTTTGTTGTGCCATAATGCCGAAAAGAACGAGAAAAACTGTTATCAAGAGCGAAATGCGTGAATATGTGGTTAATTTGCGACACTACTTTGAACGCGAATTACAAAATGGCGGACCACTCTTGCCTTTAAATAACGTACGTGATCGCGTAGCTGATGCTCTTGGGATTGGAAAAACCACTGTTTCTCAAATCACAAAGGAAAAGTTTGGGGAATCTTCAATGGAAGAAAACGTCCTAACGACACCAAATAAAAAGAGGAGGCGAAAGCATCCAGTGACTAAACCAGACAGTTTCGACGTTGATGCTATACGTAATCACATTTACAGTTAATACACGCGTAATGAGTTGCCAACATTAAGAAAATTGCGTACCACTCTCAGAGAAGCCAACCTTTTTAAAGGAAGTTTGCCTTCATTGTCTAAATTATTAAAAGAAGAAGTAGGTTTCCGTTACCAAAAAGCAGACAAAAGAAAAATACTAATGGAACGGACAGATATAGCTCTCACACGTTGTGATTTTTTACGAAAGGCAAAACAAATTGTAGATTGGGACAAAGTTGTTTTTTTGGACGAAACATGGTTAAATGCCAAACATAGCGTTTCTAAAACATGGAATGATAATACTGCGAAGTCCGTAACAAAGGTGCCTGAAGGAAAAGGGCAAAGACTTATTATTTGTCACGCTGGGACAGCCAAAGGGTTTGTGCCCAATTGTTTATTGGCTTTTAAGTCAGTTAAAACGGTTGATTACCACGAAGAAATGAATTTTGAAAAATTCAAATAGAGGTTCATAACGTTATTAGCCAATTTAAATGAGCCCCATGTTATTGTTATGGACAACGCCTCATACCATTCCGTGCAAATGGATAAACCGCCAACCAAAGTTAACCGAAAGAGCGAAATTTTGGAATGGCTCCAAAATCAAGGTGTTGAGGCTGATGTCTCAATGTTGAAGGTGGAGCTACTAAGGCTCGTTAACTTAAATAAGCCACCCGGCGGTCCAAAATATATATTCGACGAACTGGCAAAATCCTTTGGTCACACTGTTTTCCGTCTCCCTCCATATCATTGCCAATACAACAGTATAGAAATGATATGGGCTTAAATTAAAGGTTCGTATTTTTTAATTATTTTTATGTTTTTTTTTAATAAAATCCTGTCATATGATACATTTTATAAATTTGAAAAGTGTTTTTTTGTATTATTTTTTTTCGTTTCAATGTAGCAACAAAGGCTGGAAGGACCATAGCCTACTTTTTATCTAAAAAAATAATGCAGACTAAGTCCTAGGGTAAAGCTAATTACAAAAAATATGTTACCTATTTAAAGTTCAGTAACAAAGACCCATGTAATACATATTTTACTATTAATATAATAATGAATATTTAATTGTTTTTAGGCTACGCGGCACGCAACAATACCACTCCGCCGTTTACTGCAAATAAAATGATGGGGTTATTAAAAGAAGCTTGCACCAAAGTAACACCGGAGAACTGGAAAAGTGTTGTGGAAAGGACCAAACGTCTCATTATTGAAGACTGGGAACGTGACGTTCGTTTTGATAACCTTCGAGAAAATGAAATTATTATAAATCTCCAAGACTGTTCCAGCGAGTCGGATATAGAAGACGACGACGATGATGATGATGATTTAGGATGTACTCCATTGTCTGATTCAGATGAAATAAATAGCTTTTGATAATATACATACATGCATTTTCATTGTACCTATACTTATTCTCGACTTAGACTATTACACTTTCACATCACTAGTGATGTCTTTTCAACATCTGTCATAGGACCCAAGCTACATTTTACAAAGTATAAAAAGATAATTACGAGAGTTTTTCGTGCTAAGTGGTACTGTATAGGTATTAGTACTGTACTGTTGTGTACTGTTGTATAATATTTATGTATTACCTACCCTCACCCCCCAGTATACAACAGAAAAAAGGGTGAGGGGTGCCACGCGCCGCTGTCTCAGCCTGTTTCTGCTACGGTGACAGACAGGCGGCTCCAATTGTAAACCCAGGGCCGCGCTCATGGAGGACGGAGGTCGTTCAACGTCCTCCGACGCCTGAGTCGCCTTCTCGCATTGCGGACTATGCGGGACGGAGAGAGACCTAAGTTTCCTCCGGCCCCGCTCCCCCGCTTCCTTCTCAAGCATTCCTTCCACGTGATCGCGCTCTGCACCCGGTAACCATTACCTACTCGATCTATTTTAAATCTCCAAAAATATTGAGACGAAAAAACTACACTCACAATAACGAAAAGTAATAAAATTTGCCTGTCCTGTTAATAGAAAAGATAAAAGCGGCATATGTCGTGTTAAAATAAATTTCCTAAAACTATTATTAACTACCTACTGATATCAGTGGATAATGTTGTATTTATATTAATATTGCAAGGTGTGGTAACACTGTAAAGGCTGCTTTCCACGGTGCGTGATTCTGCAGATTTTTATCATACGTGGCACATGATCACAGACAGCAGGCACCGTGCATCAATTGTTTTTCACGATACGTGTAGGTCTGGTTTCGAAAATCACGCGCCGTGGAACCCACCTTAATATTGTAATATTTCATGCAATAAATTGCAATCAGCTCTGATTTTATGATTATCCTAGCATACGAACCTTGGAGTCTGAGGCCCACTTTACCTAGACTGGTAAAGCGGATCCCTAACTGCAGATTTCGATATTTTCCGTGAAGCGACTGCCATCTAGCCTCCACAGCCCAAAGGCGACATCAATAAAGGTTATTAATTCGACATAGTTGGATATCGATTTAATACATAGGTACATTATCCGATAAATTGAACCAATGTAAGTAATTATACCTACGCTTTAATATTATTTTATCGTGTCATAACATATGTCAACACTAACACTAAATTATGTGGTCATTAAATTTTAGATCTGGTTCCAAATAGGTAGATCTCATAATCAAATTATTTAAAAAGTAAAATATCTACCATTTAGTAGTACATACCGGTTTGCTAATAAGACAACAATACATAATGCATTTTGAATCTAATTAACATGAGCTATAAAATTATGGGAACAGGTAACATAAAACCACAGATAACATAAACTACAATATTGGCGACTTAAGTCTCATTCACACAAGCGCGTTCTTATCAGGAGGCGGTACAATCGCGCCTCCCCATTTCCAGAGGCAAGATGGGGACAAAGTAGTTCCCACACCCGAGGAGAGCAGTCTCGAAACCAGAGATAGCTCTGAGTCAGTAGAGATGTGAGAGATATGAAGACTCAAAGACGGGGTGTGGTTTTAGTCCTATCGAATAGTCCTGTCCAACATAACTAACCCACTGGAGACGGCAAGAGGGTGGGTATCCAGAGATTTCCGCACAGTAAAAACAGGTGCGTTATTATCAATCGATAATACCGCGTGCGTTATTCCGATTCCTGTTACGTACCTATGCATTACGCGGCTACGACAACACAATGCTGCTATAATGACGGTGCACTCAATTGTTAGAAGAGATAGGGACGCATAATCGCAATAACGCGTGCGGTATTATCGACCGATAGTAACGCGTCAGAGTGAATGAGGCTTTATAAACCACAATCTTGAAAATCGTTTTTACAACACTATTTCGTTACATTATTAATTCATCGAGCAAGTTTTCCGATAGTTAAATGTCTACACCTACTTAACACCGTCTATTGGGAGTATAGGGTCTCACTAATAATCACTAGGACCTCTGGGACTTAAAAAAATCTCACCTGCAAACCGGTTCATATGCTGATTGACAGACAAGGTTCTGTCTGGTACAGATTTTACTTTTGAGGTTGGAAGTTGTAATAATTAAAAAATATGTGTTATTACAAAGTAAAAAAAATTGGTTCGCAAGCGTCAGATGTAATAATAAAAAAATATGTGTCATATGACAATGAAAGAAGTAAGTGTGTAATCTCCTATTTAAAAGAAATATAAATAAAATTGGTTTGTAAGTACATTACCATAAAAGTTCGGGCGCCTTGGAGATACACATGCCTAAGATAATCAGCGGAGATTGGAAACTTTTAATCTTCCGGAGGTGAGCTAAATGAAACCAAACTGTGAGGTTTAAGGTTTTATTGTCCACTCCAGTGTGCATTTAGAAATAGTTGCAAGGATACATTCCTAATGTATATCTAACCTTAAATTTAAAATTAGAGTTTTATAAGCTAGGTCAAAATGATCTTATGTCAATATGATTCTATGTCACCAATGCACTTTTAGGTTATTTTGAAGTTTAGATTTAAAATATAATTAAAGTAAGCTCACGGCATCCCTCGGCGAGTATATGTAAACACAGCAGCGAGAAAGCTCGTAGCAGGCGAAGTTTTCAGTTTAAGCCCATGCGGTACATCCAGGTTTGAGGTGAAAAGCCCAAATCCTCCATAAGGAAATGCAGATGACCGAAGACAAAGGAACGCCGAAAAAGGTCCAAAGAAAAGAGAAAAGGCAAAGACAAAGGCGGTTCCAATTGGAAACCTGTAACAAAATTGCATGTCATTAGAACAAACTCCAATATAGGGCACGAGATCCTAATTTTTTATAAATTTGCGCGACTTACCGCCTTAATTTGCTGGAACAATGCCAATAGCAAAAGAAATCATAATATTTTCAGATTAAGAGCTGAAACAATAGAATTTTAACAATTATTTTTCAAATTAGGAACGTGACGATTCCAAGAAAGTGAATCTTATTAAAAAATGACAACTCACCAGAAATAAACTATAATTCCACAAGAGGATAGTTGTGAAGACACAAACTATTATCCTTTAGGCAAAAATACTCTCATTTTTATGAGATTTATTGAAATTAAGTTACGAAGCCATGAATATTGACCATCCAGCCTCAATGCTAGGAAGAAAGGTGCCTTGACAGGTATACGTCAAAATGTCATTCACTCCGCGTTCCGAAACCCTTCGTTCAAAAATAGAATTAAAACCGGTGTGACGACGTTCGCAGAGCGCGTCGTTACATTACATCCCTCCCCAAAAAGAAAAAAAAAGAAAGAAAGAAACTTCCTTTTCTAATGAAAATTATGAGAGTCCAGAACAAAATTCCAAAAAACCTCAAAAGACAAAATGTCTTGCAACATTTTTCAATAAACAAAAAAGGCAATGCGAAAGCATCTTGCATTGGGTATTGCAGAAATAATTATAAATTAAAGAATGGGAAAGCATTCCTAAAAATCAAAGAATGTGAAAACACTCGAAAAGTAAAGAACCAAACTCAGAAAAGAGTAAAAACTTATTTCAACACAAAAGCGAAAATAAATCCTTCAATAAAACAAATTAAACAATCCCTACTCAATTCCATTCCAGATATCGATTAGGCAACCAACGCCGTCGAATCTAATCCTTGATCTTAACCAGCCTTCTAGCATCAATACAAAAGTGCGGTTGAGCTCCTACGCCACCGACTCTATACCAGCTATTCCTGAAACAAAAATATGAAACTAACAAGATATCGGTTAAGCACCAACGCTGCCGAATCTGAAAGAAAATCGGTAAAAACAATGAAGTTTTCCCACTGTCGGTTAGGTTGAAAAGCCGCCGACTTCAAATTCCCATTCCAACATCCAAAACGTCAAAACAAAATCACAACAAAAGTGTCGTAATAATATATTTATAAGCATTGTGATCGGCATAACACCACCAACTTTCCGAGCACAAGCAAAATATAAAGAAAATATGACAATTGTGACCAGTACAACACCACTGACTTTCTGAGCACAACCGCATAAGAAAAGTATGACATTTGCGACCGGCACAACACCACCGACATCCCGTGCGCAAAGCATAAAAGATGTAACAATGTGTATAAAAACACAATCGTACAAAAAGAGAAAAACGACAATTACGACCGGCTCAACACCACCAGCTTCCCGTGCGCAAAGCGTAAGGTGTGACTATGTGTATGAAACACAATAGCACAAAAAATTGTAAAGTCCAGTAAGACACAAGTTTCCCAAAAAATGGTATAACAAGGTGTGTAAAAAATGCATAAAATGCGTCCAATCCGAGAATCTTAATACTAAGAAAATAACCCAGAACTGTACAAAAATAAAGTTCAAGAAACTTAATTTTCCATTCCCTAAGTGAGTGGAAATAAGTCAAGTGAATTTAATGTAGAAAATGAATATTAAATTTCACTCCTATATTAGAGTAGAAACTAAATTCCTAAATTTGTACAAAATATACAATATTAAATATACAAGTGTATAAAAATATATACAGGAAAATAATCCTATACAACAAAGATAAATAAAAATTATAAGATCTTTTGATGTGGAACTATTTGTTAATATGGAGTAGAGTTACATAAAAATAAGTCCTAAAATGACCTAAGTTATTTTTGAAGGAAACTAAAATTGAAATTAATAAATTGTTGTGAAGTTCCTAACATACATCTCCTTTCAAGAACCATAAACCTACCAAACATCACCTTTTAATGGTTCATTACTTCAGACAAAGTACCAAAGACAAAGATAGACATTGTCAAAACAAGAATAATTTTAATATTTAATTATGTCTTTAATATGATAACGACCAGTATAGTTTTTATTAAGGTCTTTTAAAACATAAACATTAGAGGAAATTTTATCTATTATTTCACACTTAACAAACTTAGGTGCTAACTTAGCCGAAAAGAATGCAGGAGCATTAGACTGCATAAAACTTCTCCTCCACACTACATCTCCCACCTCAAAAGAAATGACCTTCCTTCCTATATTATAATAACGCGCATTACGCTTATAAGCTTTAAGCAATGAAGCTTGAACTTTTATAAAAATATCACTAAGTGATTTAAGTGAAAAAGCAAATGAAGACCTATCAACAACATCAAGTTGATTGAGGTTATCAAAAGAATTACTAAAACGGTGCAATGAAGCATCAAAAATAAGTTCTCTACCGAACATGAGAAAATTAGGAGTGAAATCTGTAGCTAGATTCACACTACTATTTAAAGCTAATTGAACATGAGGCAAATATTTTGACCAAGTTCTATGATCATCTTTAACAAAACAAGAAATACATGTTTCGACTGTTTTGTTATATCTCTCTACAGGATTATTTTGAGGTGTATATAAAGTATTATAAAATATTTTACTAATATTATAACTTCCACTTCATCATAAAGTTCTTTTTGTTTAGCAGGACTAAGGGGCCAATAACGTTGTTTAAAAGGTTCACCAGTAACATTAATTTTATGTTTAACTAAATGAGTAAGACCTAAGCCTCTCTTTTCATAAGAAATATTTTCAAAAAGTGAAATAATTTTATTTAACTCGTGTTTCTCAGAAGGAGAAAGTTCAGAAACAGAAGTAACTGCATTTACACAAGTAGTGGATTCATATTCAAAAGTAATATTATTCCATAAGTCTTTAGCAAGATTAAATTTCAACCAAAAGTCAAATCCCAAAATAATTGAAGGTTTAAAAGAAGGTATTATCAAAAAATCTACATTTTTAGTTAAGTTATCACAAGTGATAGGTAAAACCATAGTTCCAATAACATTGTGTGCAGAACCATCAGCAGTAACAGCGTTACCTTTATAAGGTTTAAATTTATAACCTAATTGCAAAAATGTTTGATGAATATTAGAACCGAGTACACAACTACAAGCTCCACTATCTAACAAACCTGAATAAAATTTATCATATTAAATGAAGATGCGGCTCTCCGACTATGATCACCAACTTCAGACAAATCAGCCATGACATGAGGCATCTCATGAGTAGAAGTACCAACTGGAACATCATTAACAATATTCTCAAACAAAGGCGGGACCTGTATTTCCTTATCCATGTTTGATTTATAAAAGGATGTGAAAATCTAATAAAAAGTTGTATTAAATACACTATAAGTTTCTAATTAAAGTATCAATTAAAGTTTCTAATTAAAGTTAATTAAATTATGAATGAAGTTAATTGCATTGATAGCAAAACGCTAAACTCAAAAGTCAACAAACTCATAGAATGGAATGTTATTGTTGCAAAAATTATTTAGGTCAAATGCCTATAAAGATAAAAATGCATTAGTGATTCACAAAATAAATTATTTATGTCTACTTAAGGTAAACAGCAAATATTCAAATATTACTATGTTTTCACACATGTGAATAAAGGTTAAGAACTAGTAATTATATAATATTACTAAGTGGAAAATCTTACCTGTAATAAACAAAAGCTATACAAGATAAAACAATAATAACAATAACCATGTTATGCAAATTGAAACATTCACCTGTAATTGAGAGATACAAACAATAGTACTAACTTGTAGCATGATTAGTTTTGCAAAGTAAAAAATAACAAAGATTTACTGTAATACACAGTTATGTAACAGTAAAAAACATGAAGAAAACACTGTTCTTAACATGATAAAGTAAAAAATAATGCAAAGGTGACAAGGAATAAAGATACATGCACACTGTCATGTCCCTGTTCGCGAGTGCCAATTGTAATAATTAAAAAATATGGGTTATTACAAAGTAAAAAAAATTGGTTCGCAAGCGTCAGATGTAATAATAAAAAAATATGTGTCATATGACAATGAAAGAAGTAAGTGTGTAATCTCCTATTTAAAAGAAATATAAATAAAATTGGTTTGTAAGTACATTACCATAAAAGTTCGGGCGCCTTGGAGATACACATGCCTAAGATAATCAGCGGAGATTGGAAACTTTTAATCTTCCGGAGGTGAGCTAAATGAAACCAAACTGTGAGGTTTAAGGTTTTATTGTCCACTCCAGTGTGCATTTAGAAATAGTTGCAAGGATACATTCCTAATGTATATCTAACCTTAAATTTAAAATTAGAGTTTTATAAGCTAGGTCAAAATGATCTTATGTCAATATGATTCTATGTCACCAATGCACTTTTAGGTTATTTTGAAGTTTAGATTTAAAATATAATTAAAGTAAGCTCACGGCATCCCTCGGCGAGTATATGTAAACACAGCAGCGAGAAAGCTCGTAGCAGGCGAAGTTTTCAGTTTAAGCCCATGCGGTACATCCAGGTTTGAGGTGAAAAGCCCAAATCCTCCATAAGGAAATGCAGATGACCGAAGACAAAGGAACGCCGAAAAAGGTCCAAAGAAAAGAGAAAAGGCAAAGACAAAGGCGGTTCCAATTGGAAACCTGTAACAAAATTGCATGTCATTAGAACAAACTCCAATATAGGGCACGAGATCCTAATTTTTTATAAATTTGCGCGACTTACCGCCTTAATTTGCTGGAACAATGCCAATAGCAAAAGAAATCATAATATTTTCAGATTAAGAGCTGAAACAATAGAATTTTAACAATTATTTTTCAAATTAGGAACGTGACGATTCCAAGAAAGTGAATCTTATTAAAAAATGACAACTCACCAGAAATAAACTATAATTCCACAAGAGGATAGTTGTGAAGACACAAACTATTATCCTTTAGGCAAAAATACTCTCATTTTTATGAGATTTATTGAAATTAAGTTACGAAGCCATGAATATTGACCATCCAGCCTCAATGCTAGGAAGAAAGGTGCCTTGACAGGTATACGTCAAAATGTCATTCACTCCGCGTTCCGAAACCCTTCGTTCAAAAATAGAATTAAAACCGGTGTGACGACGTTCGCAGAGCGCGTCGTTACAAAGTCAGACAGCAGTTGCTCCGATAAAAAACATAATTAAGCTAATCATGGAATGGGGAAATGAAGTAGGAGAATGGGCTAAGATGCAAGTCATAGATGTAGCAGATATTGGTGCTCACATGAAGAAGAAAGCTTGATCCTGTCCTACATAAAACTAATCAAATGCAAGAGAGACAAGGAGTTCTATAGTTATATAATATATCTGCTCTACCGGTAATTAGTCTTCTTGTCTGCCACCTAAGTGGTATTAAAAGAAGTATAGCTGCCCACTGTCGTATGAGGTAGGACACGGCGGTATTTCCGCCCAATTGAGCAGTCCGACTGGGGATGTACCTCCGCCCTACAGAATACCGCGGTTATAATAACTTCGTGTTGTGTTCCCAGCGGTGAGTAGGGTAGCCAGAGCTCACTGGAGAATTTGTGCTGTCAGTGGGATGACTAAAGGCTTGTCCTGCTTTGTCCTCTACTCTGACGGTACAGAATCTCTGTGCTTACAGGGTCGGCTACGCGAGTGTGGCTTCTCTGGTGTTATACACGTCCGTAGGCCACGGTAACCACTTTCCATCAGGTGGGCCGTGCGCTTGTCTGCCAAATAAGTGGTATAAAAAAAGGAGAAGCAGGTTATGTAGGTAGATGATATGTCGTATATCCCTAAATTCATATCTTTTGTTATCGAAACTGTATTTACTGAGTATAGAGAGTACTTCAAGTCTTTAGTTCTATGACAGTGCGGTGCTTTGCTTCCCTTCAGTATAGCAGATGCAAAACCTGTAACCTCTGAACTTGTTGACCTCATAACTCCTGGGAAGATGGCTGCCACCGCTACATCAAACAGGCAATTATATCATTTTGTAAAGCAACTGTAGAAATGTGTGCATTTCAATGTATGTGTGGATTGACCATGAGAGATAGAGTGAGAAATAGCGTGATAAGAGAGTGATGTGGAGTGATAGAAGATGTAGTGATGCGAATTGAGAGGGGAATGTTAAGATGGTACGGTCATGTTGAGAGAATGAATGAAAGAAGACTAACGAAACAGGTGTATGAGGCAAGTGTGGATGGTACCGTTGGAAGGGTAAAACCTAGACGAACATATCTAGACCAAATCAGGGAAGTTTTAGAAAAGGGGCAGGTTAGGAGTACCCTAAACCAACAAGCATTCATGAAGAATGTAATGAGAGTGCTTGAATCGAGATTAGTATGTCACGATCGTAGCAAATGGATATTCGTGATCTCTGCCTACCCCTATGGGAAACAGGGATGACTTTATGTATGTATGTTGTAAAACAACTATTATTATGTTTTGTTGACCTGGGTCCATACTTACTGACAGCAGGGGATATTGCAGTCTGGACAAGTGACCTGACCTTCAGTTTGAACCATTACACTTATTTCCCTATTCCTGGCAATGAAAGTGTTCTGTGGTACTTGCCTGTTTCCTTACAAAATCTCCAGCTCCTCAAGTCTTCTATTCTAGAGTGTGTGTGCGTGAGTATATGGGCCATCGGCAAGCAGGTACTAGATATTCTCAACAAAATATTATATAGACAAAAGTAAAACAATAGAATCAAGAATAATCACATTTATCTTTATTTTAAAGATCAGTGAACAACAGTTCACTTAAATATTCATTAATTTATTTTTTGGACTCTGAAACTTGGATTGTTAAATCATCCTATTTAAAATTTAAATATGTAAATAAATACTAACACTTCTACAATTGTTATACAGTGCAAATATGGAACTGTTATTTCCAAGTTTAAAATAGGTACATTCAAAAAGATTCAGTATCAGGTGTTGATAGAATGAAATGTAATCACAACTAGGACCTCTAGACAAATTGTAATATCCTTAAATTAGATATACATAATGGAACACAGTATTTAATACGAGCTTTACTTACAATATTTACAAGGCACGAACAAAAGCATTGTGAAGTAACAAATTTTAGAGGCTATTTAGCAGGAGCCGGCGCTGTCGGTGCCGCTGCCACTCTCTGCTGCGCGGCCGACAATTGTGGGGTATTTGATGCAAGTGCTCTAATTTGCTGTTCAGCTGCAGCGTTCACCATCTTAGACACATTTGTTTTCATCTTATTACGTTCCGCTGCAGTTTTACTTTTCACAGGAGCGTTCGGGCGCTTTGTAATCGCTTTACCCTTATTTTTCTTCTGGTTTTTCTTTGTTTTAGCGCCACTTGGCAGTTTGCTTTTTACTTTTAGTTTACCCTGGGCCATTATTGCGTATATAAATGCCTATTGCCTACAAATTCAATGAGTCGCAATTCGCAAATCAACGCAAAACAATGTGCTCGTGACATTTGACTTGACTTTGACAACTGACAGAAGTGACAGCATACTGTGAATCGCGTTCCAGATAAAATTTCTGTTGGAATCTCTTTTGTAGACACAAACATCTATGATTAAGATGCTTTATTCTTCCTTTTATTGTAATAAAAAATGTTTGCCATCAAAATGCAAATCCATTTAACTATTATGATTTGGTAATTGTACTAAGTTGCTATGTGCGAAAACTACAATAGAACTTTGGTTGCTTGATATGGGAATATTTTTACACTTGAAATTAAAATAATACATAAGTAGTTATCATTGATGTAAATATCTATTAAGTACCGTTCAGATAAAGTTTGGTACATTAACGAATACAATATTCTGGTTTCTTCTATTCAGTTACTTGATTAGGTGTGGGATTATTGAATAAATATACAAATAAGAGACAAAATTAGTATTTATTTTTACGGACTTTTTTATTATTCATAAATCGACTGTTGCAGTATATGAATTCGAGTTTCAAGTTAAGAAATATACATAATATATAATATCTAAATATACTTTATGTACAGACAAATAGAAAAGTAGTCGAATATAATAATCGGCTATCGATAGAATCGAGCGGCGAGAGTGCAGGCGACCGGCGGAAAGCGGTGCGGACGAGGGCGCACCTCGCCATAAACGTTTAGAAAAATAGATAAATCGCTCAAAAACGTCAGAATCAGTCGAAAAGATAGAAGAGTAGAGAACGGGCGACGTCAAAGATGACGACGACGATATAAGGTCCACTCGGGCCCGTCTCACGCATATTCCGTGTCAGTGGAGAGCGAGCGATCAGCGGGTGAACGTCGCCCGCCACCTTCAGCCGCCGCCGGTTCACCCGCCTGCGCCTGAGCAAATGCCAGGCTCTTCTGGTAGCTGAACAGTTGCCTTTCTAGCGAATAGTTTTCCGCCTGAAGTACAGTAATCTCGCGCCTGAAAAATTAATTGTATTATTACCTACATTTGCATTAATATCGTGCTTAAGTATATGTACTTAGTAGTACGTACCTCATTTGATGCGCGTGTAGTCGACAAAGATCATCATAGACATGATAAGTAGCTTGAAATAGGAGATAAGTGTCGCCCCACTCGAGGCGAACACGCAGCTCGCCTCCCGGATGCATGAAGTTGCAACCAGGTCGTGATACGTCTTCAACACGTAGTGCAGTCTCCATCATAAGACCCTCATCAGCACTGTCCTGCGCATAGTAGTGCTCAAATGGTGCGCCGGGAAGCTCCTCAGCGTCGGACTCTCCTGCCGCAGCCCCCACTCGCACCAGCCACGCGGACCAGCTGACGTAACGTAAATGGTTGCGTGGTACGTGAGTGACGTCACGGTACAACATATGCATTCGCACCATCTCCGAGTGCATGTCGCAACGTACCGCCCAGGCGTGTTTGTCCCGGTCGTAACAGGTCACTGCGCGTCCTGCAGCTGGCACAGCTAGTTCCACAAGTGCACGAGCCCATACTAACTCAACAGTCAACCGAACTCCCTTCGTTAGTAATCGGGATGGTGGTCTAGGGCTCCAGGGCGGTGTCCGGCCCTCTGCGTCACAGACACATTCCAAGGGGCCTGAGTGTAATCTTCTTTCACCTTCACCAAGTGCGAGTGCATATCGGACCCGACATCGTTGTCCTTCTCCTGACAATCTTATGAGACGTAGAGTTAATGGTTCCTTACCACCACCCCCACTTGCTGACACCTGCCAGTCGAAACCAGCGAATGCTATAGGCGGGGTATCGAGGCGCGGAGCACGAAGTTCACAAGAATATAGAGTGCGCACTCGGGACATACTCAACTCCAGTTGGAATTCCCCGCGTGCATCGGCAAATTTAGCGTTGAGTTCTGCCATGGAGACGCAACGCCCGCGACCCTGCGCCGCGCAGCCAGCGCTGAAGCGCACCTGTTTGCCGGAAAACCCTTCATTCGCTGTGAAGTGATCACGACTGAGAAGCGTGAACGTGAAATCGACATATACCCGCATGCCTTCACACGCGCCCCGCCACACCAAGTATACACCTGAAACAAGATAAAGAAGTTCTGAAACTTTGTTGTGGAACTTTGATGGGGAAAGTTTGTTAGCCGATTAATGATATCATAAGTTTTACTTTTGATACATGTGTTAATTTAGTATGAGTTACCGAGAGAAGCATCTGTGCGGCTGAAGGCGACGGCCCAGCGCTGGTGCGCGCAGCAGAAGTCCTTGGAGGTGACATCGCGGTCGGGCTCGCGCGTGGCTGAGCGCGTGACCACGAAGGTGAACACGTGGGTGTCGGCGCGGTCCTTGAGCCGCGTCGCGCGGTACAGCAGAGCCATGCGCCCGCTGGACGCGCGCTGGCCCCGCCGGCCCCGCCTGCGCGCGTGCCTGCGAACACGCACTACTACAGCTTAAAACGTGCTCCACTGGAAAAAGACCTTAAGCCTCTACGGTTTGGTTTTATTTTACAACTTATTTTCTAAATATTTTGAGATATATTACAAAGGCACTGGTTCTAGTATTTAATTTTTGTAAATAAGTATTCAATGGGTACATTTTATTCAATTTTAAAGCCCCAAAGGGTTGCAGGGAAAATATAAAGTATCAGATAAATAAGTTAGGTACCAATCTATTATAAAAAATGAGGAGGTAAACCCACCACGAGCCCTCAACCTCAAAACCATGGTAGCAATAGTGTAAATCAAGTGATAACGACAGAAAGGAAGGCTGAGAGCGAGACGAAGCCCTCAGTGAGCAAAACATTTGCCCCGCCGAGGTGCCAGGAACCAAGTTAATTACTCTAAGTTTCAAATCCTTATTACGGTATCAAGGAGTAAAGTTTGTTGTTTCGAGTAAAAACTTGTGATGTTTTAAGTAATAGAGTACCTATGCCTTAAATCATTTAAGGCAGATATTTATAAAACAACTAGCTGAAGTCCGCGGCTCCGTCCACGCGATAGTCGGTTGTCACGATTTTTGGTCATTGCTCCGAATCTAAATTAAACATACTGTAGATTTTAAATTTGACTAGAACCTTTCTTTGTACCAAATTTATCTAGTAGTTTTTGTAAGCCCCGGAGTACAAAGTTAATATATTTTTATGTTTTGTGTAGCTTATTATTACAAAACAGGGAACTATAAGAGCCAAGCGATCAATAGGTAAATTACAATCCACTTCTGGTATTGAATGTACAATAAGCTACAAACTAACTAAAATTTAGACTTCAGTAGACACAACAATAACATTGAAAGACTTTCAACCTTGACTACCCAAATATTTGGTAAGATGGTTAATGACCAGCGGCTAAGTAGCACTGACACGACATCATAAAGTATTCAACGAATTACTGTAACTTACAGCACCTAAATCTAGGTAATGGCTTTACATACATTACAATTAATTGGTATGAGGTCAGTAGGCAGTCGTGTCACAGTAATAAGCTGGGCATGAGACGAAGGATATGTCAGGCAGGTGCGATCGCAGCTTGAAATTTTGGGGGGTTACCTATTTTAAGTGTGAAAATATCCCCCCTCCCCCTCCCTTCCGCACCATCGCTGTAGTGTCCGCACCTTCACTGTACATCAATCACGAGGATCTGCCTTACGTTTCCCACGCCGGGTACTCTGTCAGCGTGTTCAGCTTTCAGTCCTCACTCACATTCGGCGTTGACTCTATCTAGTTCCGAAACAGCTGATCCCCGAAATACCTATTCCCGGATTTAGCACTATTAGAGGCCCCGGTGTAGTTTCTCTAGCCAGTCTTTCATAATTTGTTGCCCATTTTGGGCGGCGATCCTGAGAGAGACAGGCTCGTACAGAAACTGAACATAATGGCCTTCAGAGCCATCTGGGCCTATCCTTTGACGTGGTGAGTCTCCTCGCTGGATCGCTATCGTGGATCCTAGAGCCGATGAACCCGAGCCTGACGAAATTTCGGCCGTGAATTTCGAGCTCCTCAGAGACATGGTAGCTGAGTGGGAGCTACGACTTGGGCAAGCAAAAACCCATCACGGGGAACTGGCTAGAGAGGCTCGACGGTGGCCTCGCATACCGGCTGACGTATTGAAAGTAGCCAGCGTCCGAACGTCACCACTGTGATGCGAACGAGGAATCGGGGCTGCACATGCTGACCGAGTGCTCGACGTCGGAGACGCCGAGGTTGGTGCTAGTGGCAGCCCTAAGAATGAAAGTTCTCTCGCTCGTCACCTTGCTTACGGTGACGGTATGTGGCGCGAGTTCGTGGGCTGACGCCATCTCCTTCTGTGAGCGAGCGACGACGAAGAGTCGGAGGAGGCTCTCGGCCCGCATAGCCCGCGACGACGTTAGAGGTCGTGATTCTCTCGGTCTGCTTCTGCTAGGGTGATGGGTGAGCTACCCTAGCAGAAGCAAATCTAGGAGGCGGTGCAATATGCACTTTTCCATATATCTAAAAGCCTCGAATTATGGAGTTGATCATACGAGGCTATTATACCGGAAGTTTGCATTTTAGTTGGGACCTTCCACGGAAGACAGAATATGATTTCCTTCTCCATAAGACCTGAACGCAATATAAAAAAATATAAAAAAGCTACCATAAATACACTTGTCCATATAGTTTATTCATTCATTAATATAAAAACCCCAAAGAAGTATACCGAAAAAGGAACTGTCCCTAAAGTAGGGACGAAAACGGGACTAACGCTAATGCGTATGTGGACTACGTCGATTTTAATACATTCCTGTTTAATTTCTATAAAGGTAGATATGCCTACCCACTGAATGGAATGTCCCACTGATTTCCGGCAACATTGTCTATGTCAACTGACCTTAATTCCCAGCAATTACACAATTCAAGCGCCGTGATTTGAAGAATTTAGTCAAATTTACAAAAACCCGAGACCAAAAGTATTCCCAACTGGTGGTGTCAGCGCGGCTTATAAAAAATTTATGAAGTAACGTACTCGAGTTGGCAAAGTTTTAAGCCGAGATTCCTTCGTGCATTGCTGTGGACACAAATCCCGCCATTTCTAATTCCAAATTCAAAATCTTTTGCGACTTTTTCAACTTTATACTTTTTAATACTTGGCTGTCAAGTCAAATGAGGGTCTTTCAAGGTTTTTTTTTATTAAACGTCTAATAAAGTTCTATTGGAACTTGTGTAACATAAAGAAATATGACGTCATACTTCAATTTTCAAATAAATTACTATTGGTTGGGTGGATTACGAAATATTTTTTGATTTGTAAAAGGACCTTTTAGGGTAGAAGGTCAGGTAATAATCGCTTTTATAAAAGCCAGTACCTATAATTTCATTTGAAATGAATTTTCCAGAAGTAGGAGGTGTAAGACAGCTGCCCTCGGGCTCTAAAATTCAAGAGCATAGCCTGTGGCCGAGCCGTTCGTCAAGTGGTAACAAACGTCCATAGTTTAGTGGTTAAGAAGTCGGCACTACCTTCTAGAGGCTACAAGTTCGAATCCTGGAAGTGAGCCGACTCCTAACACAATCAATTTAACTTAGTTGAAGGAGTTAATGGGCATAAATAAATCGATTTCGATAGAAAAATATTTGAATTGGTTCAAGCGGGATTCGAACTCACGATCTGAACTGATTTGAAACTTTTTCTATATCTTAATCGATTTGAATAGTTAGCATAATAAAAGCTTCAAAATTTCATTCAAATTAAATATCGTTATTAGAATTAATAAGAATAGAATAAGCAATATATTTTATTTACTTATTTTACAATTTTATCGAAACTTACAGCTAAAAAAGGTTCAATAATAAATAATTAATAGGATGAAGGCCAATTATCAGTTTCCACATTTAGGTATTATTCCATCTATACATGCTAATGCTCAAAAAACTCTCAAGACAAATAAAGTTCTTTTAGAAATTAGGAAACCATATTAGAGATAATATGCGTTCTGTATCAATGTTTTAGCTGTTTCTGAAGCAATTTCAGTAACTTATATACCGACAGTTAACGAGAAGTGATTCAGCTACATCTACTCTATTTAAACCCTTATTTCGATGTCTCTATAAACTGATTCCCTACCGTTAAAGTATAATTGAATTTCTTCGCTGTAAAAATCAGTAATGGCTTTTGTTTTGAATCGAGGACCGACTGTTTACTGGCTAATGGGCCGCTGAGATTGAAAGTAAATACGCTCGTTTGTTTTTGTAACGCAGCATCAAATATAAAACTAGTGGCGCTCCTGGCTTCACTTCGAATTTTTACCGGTTTTCGGATCCACTTAAACTCAGTCTCTAAAATTCTTATCATTTAAAGTTTTAACATTACAATAGACACTGTAATTTAACGCGAGTGGAGGTGACTCGGGCATCGGAGGTCGCAACATAACCTCGGCCCCCCATGAGCGTGGTCCTGGGGGTGATCGTTGGAGCCGCCTGTCACCCTAGCAGAAGCATGCTGCGGCGGTGCCTGCAGTGCGCACCTTCCCATACCCGGGAATGAGATGGGACTCCGTGACTCCCCACATCCATAGAGGGCCATCTAAGTGGAGACGGTCCTGGGCCGGCCGGGGTGTAAGGTATATGTCTCAGATAGTATATATGTATAGATACCTCTGGCAACCTACTGCCTACACAGTCAGCGTACGTTTTAGTCTGTTCAAGTCCAACATTACCTCCCCTACCGGCTCCGGTTATGGGGTATTCGTGGAGATTTAGCGCTCAGTAAAAAAAAGACTAATTTCATTAATTTATTGTCCAAATTTCTGTATTACATTCATATTCGGTCTTCCTAAATATGATCACGTACCTATCACAGTTTCTCAACCTGTTCAAGTGGCTTCCAATTCGGCTTCGACTAAATCAAATACGCTAAATAAATGTTCATATTCTTTCCATGCTTATCTGTATTCTCTGCAATGGGGATTGAAGAGAATACAGTAAACTCCTACTTACAGACTTACTTACAAAAAACGTTTTGTGTACCTCAATGACACGTATTCAAGATCCTTGAGGTTGTCAGTAACATTGCGATTGTCCACGCCCTCTCATTCTTTCTCTTATTCAAGAAAACCCAGAAGAAACCTTCTAATGCCTTATATAGGTATTTAAACTATCATGGTCACTCACATCAGTATCAAAATAAACGGGATATTTACCATGTTTCATTAGATTTTCAAATATCGGAAACTCAAAACAATGAAACATGGTAAATATCACGTTTATTTTGAAACTTGTAATGCCTCTTTTGAAGAACCTACGTATCTGTCTAATTTATATAGATAGATTTATGCACGCACTGCTGTCAACGGGGCTGACGAGGTTGGACTCGCACCGACTAAACATGCATGCCGCTTTGGGTCATTTTTTGCCGAAGGTCAGGTAGCCACTGACATTATCCCTCGTAGCCCGGCTGTAATAAGGCATATTTAAGTGGCCTGTAAGAAAACAACGAGCCATAAAACACTCACGAGTAACTTTTTCGGTTTTTAAAAGAATAGAAATTCTATCTCGCTCACACACCATATGCGTATAATCACGCCTTTATCTCCGGAGGGTTAGGCAGAGGTGAATTAACACCCACATTACACCAATCGTATTGTATTCGGTCCCATGTAATAGGGGGTGAGCTTATTGCCGTTTTCCGGGCCTGGAATTCATTACCAGCTCACGTGTTTCCTTCTTTCTGCAGTCCTGGGTCCTTAAAGCGGGGCGTGAAAAAGCATATGATGAGGCCGTCAAGCTGAGTGTCACCATTGTCTCACGGTATGTGTAAGTAATGGTGACCCTCTTTTCTGAGACTTTACCTTCAGCTTACCAGCAGGCAAGGCGAAGTCTAATTTACGTGGCCTATATAAACGTGTGTTAGAAACGTCCATAGGCCACGGTAACCACTTTCCATCAGGTGGGCCGTGTGCTTGTCTGGACCTAAGTGGTATAAAAAAAATACACAATAATAAATATACAATAAAAAGCCTTTCGACTCCGGAACCCAAAAGAATAACATTGCGTGCAAGATCTTTATCAGTAGATACATAACAATTAATATGAATTTGTTTAATAACAGTAAATAGTGCGTGATATTATATAAATAATATAAATGTTGAATTGAACTATTAAACACGTTGAGTAATTTACCAGGTTTTACCATGGCATACACCAATGACTTTTCGATGCTTTTCGAAGTTATGTATGTATTTTATAGCTGGTTTATAAGTGCCCGGCTAATGACAATAGGCTCGCCACCTATTACAATGGGACCTGAACATAAACTGGCGAAATGTGGGTGCTAGCACCTCTGCCTACCCCTTCGGGGATATAGACGTGAGTTTTTTTTCATTAAAAATTATTTTTTGAGGAAAACTGTCTGACCTATTATATATTCTGTGGTTATATTCTATGGTCTAATGTAATATAAAACTAAAATACATGAAAGAAACGACTTTATTATAGAATATAAAATAAATATACCTCATAAAGCATGGGGTACTTACTTCCACTGCACGATTAACTTAAGTGGATTATTATGTAAAGATCTTTTATCCTCTAGTTTGAAAAACGTATTTTTGAAGTCTAATACTGGCAGACGTGACATTAAATTCGAATGGGTAACCTGGTTATGCCCTACTTCCTCTATAAAGACACGCAATAATATTAAACTACACGTTCTACTGACTTTTATACCTTTTTAAAAAAACATGAAAGAATAAAGTCAGGAAAATGTTGTATTACAGTAGCAAAATGCTTACAATCGAACAGGCCCTCGATCGAAAGCAAAATCGCTGTCATACCAGATGCTGCAAATTCCATTAAATTTAAGATTTTATTTAATGAATATTAAAGTAATGTTGAATTTGTACGACACCCCATGGGAAGAGGCGGAGGGCGCGCCGTATTAGCGGCGGTAAGACCCATCATGGGGGAGTGGCTAGAGAGGCCACACGGCAGCCTCTCGTACCGTCTGACGCAGATGATCACCGAGCACGGGTGCTTCGGAAAGTATCTGCGTCGGATGGAGAAAGAGCCAACGTCCGAGTGCCATCTCTGCGACGCGAGCGAGGACTCGGGGCCGAGTGTCCGGCGTGGGAGACGCCGAGACGGGAGCTTGTGGCGGCCCTGGGAGTGAGGGTTCTCACGCTCTCCACCTTGCTCGTGGCGATGGTCCACTGCGCGGATGCGTGGGCGGCCGGCGCCTCCTTCTGCGAGCAAGTAATGCTCGTGAAGGAGGAGGGCGGTGGGAGCGGCAGTGGGAGCGACGAAGGATCGCAAGTCAAGCTGCCCGCGTACGAAGGCAACTCGGGTGTCAGAGGTCGATGAACGACCTCCGCCCCCCATGAGCGCAGGCAGAAGCAGGGTCTGACGCGCCTCCCCGTTTCCGGGGACGAGTTGGGAACTCTGTAGTACCCACACGCCCGAGGAGAGGGCCAGATCGTAAGAGATGGCTATGGGTCGGCCGGGGTGCGAGGGATATGCCTGTCAACCTCACCTTCGGCAACCAAAACAACCCGCAGGCGACGTGCGTTTTAGTCGGTTCGAATCCAACATAACCTCTTCCACCGGCTCCGGTGGGGAGGTGTCCGTGGGGATTTTGCGCACGTAAAAAAAACCACATGGGAAGAGATGGGGTGGCCCAAATTCTACTCTACAGGGAATCACGCGGTTGTGTCGTGTATCAAATACAATAATTAAAACCCTGTATTTTAATATTACAGATTGATACTTCAATTTCGTTTCTATGTATAGATTGAAATGTGAGACTACAACCACCAAAGCTGGTCGGTAACCACTGAAAGGTAAGTATAGAAAATGTGTGGGGAGGTATCCGTGGGGATCTTGCGCACGTAAAAAAAAAAAAGTATAGAAAATGTTGCTATAAGGTCGAATAAAAAAATGCTAATTACTAGAGATGTGCCGATTATGACTTTGGCCGACTAGCCGACTAGCCGATTATTCGGTTGCGAAACAGCCGACTAAGACAGTCGACCAAATCGATCGTGCTTTTCCGTAAGATTTCGTTTGCAGCTTATTCGCGCGAGGAGTGGAAGCTACGATTTGGGCAACCAATCGCAGGGCACGCCGTGATAGCGGTGTTAAGGCCCATAATGAAGGACTAATTAGATAGGCCTTTCGTAGCGGCTGACGAAGGTGATCACCGGACACGAGTGTTTCGGGAATTACCTGCATCGGATACAGAAGGAGCTCATGCCTGAGTGTCATCACTGTGAACACGGAACTGCATACACTGAACAAATGCATGAAATAGGAGTTTCCGAGGCAGTTGTGGCAGCTCAGGGGTGAGAGTTCTCTCGCTCCGCACATTGCTCACAGTGATGGTGCATAAAGAAACATAGAAGCTATTCAAGTTGACCAGTAAAAGGGCCGCAATTAATCTCGGTTTCCTGAAATGTCGCGCATCAACAAAATGTACCTTGGTTATTTCACAAGTTCCGTTTCCAGTGAGAGCCTAATCTCAGAGACCGCATGCATATATGAAATTCATGTAGTTCCTCATAATTATTTGAGAAATACATACAAAGTTTGAAACCGGATAGTAAGATTTTTTTATAGGTACCACTTGGTTGGCAGACAAGCACACGGCCCACCTGATGGAAAGTGGTTACCGTGGCCTATGGACGTGTGTAACGCAAAGGGAGTCACACTCGCGCTGCCAACCTTGTAAACACAAGAGTTTCTGTGTCGTCAGTGTAAAAGATCAAGCTTTTGGTCTTTCCACTGACAGTACAAAATCTCACCATTGAGCTCTGGCTACCCTACTCAGGTATTCTGTGGGGCGGAGGTACTTCCCCACTCGGATTGCTCAATTCGACGGAAATACCGCCGTGTCCTACTGATCGCCGACTACGATAGTGGTCGGATAGTCGGTTTTACCGACTAGTCGGCACATCTCTACTAATTACTATAGTTACTCTCATAACTATAGGTAGATCCTTATCATACTTATATAATAATATTTCACTACAAAACCAATAAGTAAAGGACACATATTTCTACATAATTGCTGTTATTAAATTCACTATTCGTCCTTATAGTTATTGAGCTTTATTGTGTCCACAAATAACGTAATCTGCCCCCAATGTTCGTTAGCGTGACAAGGTACGTCTGAATAATTATAAAATCAATCACAGTTCATAACATCATACATTGTCGTCACGCTACCGGAGTACTTAAAGACCACATTGGCCAGTAACAGACAGTAGCAAGACATCGCCATTGTTTTTTTTATACCACTTAGGTGACAGACAAGCGCACTGCCCACCTGATAGAAAGTGGTTACCGTGGCCTATGGACGTGTGTAACACCAGAGAAGCCACACTCGCGCTGCCGACCATGTAAGCACATAGTTTCTGTGCCGTCAGTGTAGAGGACGAAGCGGGACAAGCCTTTAGTCATCTCACTGACAGCACAAATTCTCCAGTGAGCTCTGGCTACCCTACTCACCTATGGAAACACAACACGAAGTTATTATAACCGCGGTATACAGCGTATACAGCGGGTAATGGTATTGGCCATCGTGACGAGCAATCGGGATATTGTGCGTTTTTTGATACGCTACATATCTATACTAAATAAATAAATATTCACAACGCTATCTAGACCCATGGTGAGCATAGCTTAACTAGCTTGTGTTAAGGATTCTAGATCGCTGATAAATATGCTTAAATATTTTTTTTTGTAAATACATACATAGAAACAAATATATTATTTTATAAAATGAAAAGTTACTCTGTCTATCTGTAACGCTTTCACACCAAAGCACTAATCCAATCTTAATGAATTTTAGGTACAGAAATGAACTAGAGCTTGGAAAAAGACATAGGCTTCCCTTAATCGTGAAAAAGGGGTATTCAAATACAGGATAAAAGTCTGTACGAAAGTTCGTCATTTTTGAAGATAGGCTAATGAAATCTATACTCCCAATATTATAAATCTGAGGAGTTTGTTTGTTTGAACGAGCTAATCTCAGGATCTACTGGTTCGAATGGAAACATTCAGAGCTAGCTTTCAAAAGAGCTTCAGAAAGGACATAATAGGCTATGTTTGCACGCGACCGAATTCCATACGGGCGGAGTCGCGGGTAACAGCAAGTGTAATATAAATAAGTCGATGAATGACCTTCGCCCCTCATGAGCGCAGGCCTGAGGGTGACGGGTGAAGCCGCCTATCACCCTAGCTGAAGCAGGCTGTGGCGGCGGCGCGCCTTGTTCGCATCCCTGTTTCAGGCGACGAGTTGGGGACTTTGTGGTCCCCACACCCGAGGAGAGAAGGCCATCTCGAGAGAGATGCCTGTTAACCTCACCTTCGGCAACCAAAAACGACCCACAGGTGTCGTGCGTTTTAGTCGGTCGGACTCCGGAACCCAAAAAAAATAACATCGCGTGCAAGATCTTTATCAGTAGATACATAACAATTAATATGAATTTGTTTAATAACAGTAAATAGTGCGTGATATTATATAAATGTTGAAATGAACTATTAAACACGTTGAGTAATTTACCAGGTTTACCATGACACACACCAATGACTTTTTGATCCTTTTCGAAGTTATGTGTGTATTTATCGCAGGTTTAAAAGCGCCCGGTTAATGGCAATAGGCTCGCCACCTATTACATTGGGACCTAAACATAAACTGGCGAAATGTGGGTGCTAGCACCTCTGCCTACCCCTTCGGGGATGTAGGCGTGAGTTTATATGATGTTATGTTAGTAATTAAACTGATTTAAATTAAAGTAGTTATATTGCATCAAGAAGGGTATTAGACGTTTCCAAACAGGGTCAGCAGTACGAGTGTATTGTACACGTCCATAGGCCACGGTAAGTACTATTACCAAAAACGCAATTAAAGAGTTCTAATTATAAATCCAAATTTCATCGGCCTCCAATAAGAAATCGTTCACCAAACTCCACTAGTGCCTAAACATATAAATCAACACCTTACTGAAACGTTACGTAACTAACGCTAAATAACTGTAACGATGTTATCACGTGCTACGAACACATCGGTTCCCGCACTTCCCGCCAGCGTCGACAGGCGATCTAATTTCCACCACGCCGAATTATTCCCCAGTGGGGACGTAAAACACATAACATCTATGTTTAAACGCTACGTTAATATCGAGAAGAATGTCAAGGAGCAAAGTAAGGTCGATGGGAACATTGGGAACCTATATATATATATATATATATATATATATATATATATATATATATATATATATATATATATATATATATATATACCACTTAGGTGGTAGTAAATCACATGGCCCTTGATAAAAAATAGTTAACGCGGCCTTTCTTTTTACGCGCGAAAAATCCCCACGGATGCCCCCACGACCGGAGCCGGTGGGAGAGGTTATGTCGGACTCGGCCTGCTTCTGCCAGGGTGAAAGGTGGACCCGCTACCCACAGGCCTGCGCTCATGGGGGGCGGAGATCATACATCGATCTCCAACGCCCAAGTTGCCTTTGTCCGCGGGCAGCTTGGCTTGCGATCCTTCGTCGCTCCCGCTGCCGCTCATTGCATTACTTGCTCGCAGAAGGAGGCGCAGTTAACGTGGCTTTTGGTCGTGTGCAACTCCTGAGGCGTCACACTCGTGCTGCCGACCCTGTAAGCACTTTCTAATGCCCTTCTAGAAAGACCCCATATTCTAGTCGCTTGGAAGAACCACACCTGGGATTCATTCACACAGCTTAAGCGTGCACAGTATGTCCTATTTTTAAAGAATATTTGTAATCAAAATGTACTAATATTTCTCGTAACTCTCCCAGCTACATGCGCATTGTTACCCCTCGTTTTCACCACGAAACAAGTTGTAAAACAAGTTGTAAGCTTGTTTATACAAAACTTGTAGAAGACTAATTAGAACACAATACTTGTTTTATACAGGTATCTCAGATACTTTTTAGCTCACAAAGTATGTATAGCCAACAAGTTGTAAACAAGGATAAAACACATTTGCGTTCACACTGAAGCCTGTGACATATTGCAACTTGTCAAATACATGTTTTATACTTAGGAGAAAAAGTAGTGAATAACAGAAATTACATCGAGAGCCTCATCATCAAAACAGCCTCGCGGAAACTCGGACTCCTGAACAAAGTGAGACGTTTTTTCACGCCGGAGCAGCGGTGTCTTCTCTATAAGACACAAATTCGCTCCTGCGTGGAATACTGCTCGCATCTCTGGGATGGCTCTGCGAAATACCTACTAGATGCTCTCGACAGGTTGCAGCGACTCGCGGTCCGAATTATTGGGAACCCTGAGGTCACGAACACCCTCGAGGCTTTGCAGATGCGAAGAGATATTGCTTCCTTGACTGTATTTTACCGTCTCTACCATGGTGAGTGTTCTGATGAGCTCTTCCAACTAATCCCACCATCTCCTTTCCTACATAGGACAACACGTGCGGGCCTTAGATGTCTTTTTTTCTTTGCCGCACCACCAAGACCGGGAATTTATTACCAGCACACGTGTTTCCTTCTTCCTACAGTCCCGGGGCCTTTAAGCGGGGCGTGAAAAAGCATCTGATGAGGCCGCCAAGCTGAGTGCCTTGTAACATTGTAACACTTAGTGTCTGTAATGGTGACCCTCTTTCCTGAGACTTTGCCTTTAGCTTACCATCAAGCGAGGTGAGGTCAAGATGTCGTGTCCTATATATATAAAAAAAAGGAGAAAACGAGGGGTTAGAAGTGGGTTCACATCGGATCAGAAGAGTCATAGAGTCACCAAACATAACTTCATCGGTTTCACTGTGGGGATCAATCAGTATCAATCATTTTTATAAATATATAGCTGGTTGATGGAGGAGGTTCTGATGCAGATTTTTATCTTGGGATTAGATGATCAGGCCTGACGCCTGACGACAGCTATAAGAGTCGAACCAGAATAAGTGGACCCCACGCTCCGCGGTTCGTTTACGATACTGAATGCTCCGATAATGTTGAATAAAAGAGGTCGTTCTTTCCCATTCATATAGGTATATGAATGGGAAAGATCCACGGATTATCCACGGAGGCTTAGGCAGAGGTAAATTAACGCCACATTACACTAATCATGTATTTGTCTCCACGTAATTGGGGGTGAGCCTATTGCCGTCTTCCAGGCACTATTGTTGACTCAAGCCATACATCTGAAAGTGAGTCTGGGCTATATATATCTTTCTGATGTTAAACAACCCTATATCTTAGTCGCCTTGTACGACACCGCATGGGAAGAGATGGGGTGGCCCAAATTCAATTCTGCTGGAAACCAGCCCAATTACTGGAACCAGATGAATTTATCAAAACAATGTAATTAAAAAAGTAATTTCCCCGGTTGAATTCGAAGCCTGTTCGTGCAGGAGTAAGGATCGTTAACTCGTTACAAAGAGTGATAAAAGAAATAAAGAAAAACAAAATTAAATTTTGCCCATCAAGTAAAAACTTTTCTTTTAATTACTTTAGTCTAGTAAAGTACGTACGTTATCCATTTAAAAATATTGATTTCTGGCCTGTGTGTAGAATAAACTACGAATGGACTGATTCCGTTTGGAAAGTACAATCATCATTTCTAAGAATAATTGTGGAGACAATAACGGGCCACTACCCCCTCAACAAGCACTTGTATACCATCTGGTTACCTAGAATCGAGGCGTGCGGTGGCTGTGATTGTGGCACACTTCTGCAGTCGATGGACCACCTCCTGTCGTGCCCACTGTACCCCTATACCTGCACAATTGCTAACCTGAATGAAGCGACAGAAGGTGCGGTCAATGTCGCCGAATTTTGGGCTGGGCGCATTTAGCTTCTATTATTTTTAATTGTTGCCTGCCCACTTAGCAGGAGGTGTTTCGCAGAAGAGGAAACGGCCGCCTACATAATACTGGAATGTGAGTCAGTAGCCCTTCAACGATCACAAATAGGTAGGACACTACGTCCGTCCAATTAAGCAGTCCTACTGGGGAAGTACCTCCGCCCTACAGAATACCTCTGCCATATATAGTAGGGTAGCCAGAACTCACTGGACAGATTTGTGCTGTAAGTGGGAAAAACAAAATCTTATCCTGCTTTGTCTTCTGCACTGATGGCACAGAAACTCTCTGTGCTTACAGGGTCAGTAGCGCTTGTGTAATTCCCCTGATCGTGTGCACGTCCATAGGCCGCGGTAACCACTTTCCCTATAATGTATTGTTTTGATAAACTGAGTGGCATACGACCACGGATATCCTTGATATTTTGTTGTTTAATACTTTTTATAGCGTGATTTTTCAGTAGTTGGGTTTTAATTTTAAACTTATTTTTTTATTTACATAATTTTGGGGCAAGTAATAGGCACAATTTATACATATTTTAAATGTGTTAACTAAGCCAGTTGATACCAAACACGATATATATATCTGACCGCTACAGTGCGCCACAATACAATCAGTGACACATTATATAGCCTATAACCAGCGGACGACTAAGGCGCTTCATTTGTCTAGTTCTAATAAGGTGTTGAGGAGCTATGAGGAAACAGGATGCATACATACATAAATTCACACATACATACATAGCCTGTCAAAATCATAACCCTCCTTTTGCTTCACCGTAGTTTGGTAAAAAGGAGACTAAATGCGGACAAAGGAGTCCCCATTCCATTTCATCAACATTTCAACTCATTCGGGGTCAGTTTGCATCCTAACTTTGAAACTGTCGAACTCGAATATTTTTTGTGAAGCGATCTATCTGACCTCCCCCCACTAACGATATAGAAGTACTAAGGTAAGTACAAATGTCTCATTTTATTCACACTTTAAATAGAAGTAAGTGTGTTTTATATGAACATAAATTATAGACACGCCTACGAAAGTCTAATAAACAGACAAAAAAACTCAAACGTCTTCAGACGTTCTGTACTAAATATAATTTCAAATAAACAAATTACGGTACTCTGGTGATTTATTCTTTTCCTGACACGTGACGCTATTTATGCCCCGAATAATGCTAGTATATATTTTTATCATGTAAAATATTACCACAAAATAGGCATTTTCAATTTGTACAGCATAAACACACATGTCGCGACGCCTCTCTGCGGTATTATTAAAACGATGTAACACACCTGGACATGCTCTGTAGGTAACATTTAATGGTTGTATGATATTTAAGGAAAAACGCCCATGGACGCCGAATGTACGTACAATGTTTACCACTAATACTTATTTCAATTAACACCGTATTAACCGTTTATAAGATTAACTAAATTAACAATATCTGCCTAACTATTGTGTACATACTTCTTGTAGATAAACATACAATTATATGTTATTAATTTGATAATTATTTGAAAAAAAAAACAGGTTGCGTCATGAAAATACTCTTTCATCATGCTAGAAATGATAAGGGATGTTCTCTAACACAGACAGTCAGTTGGTGGCAATAGGTACGCGGAATTGACCGGAAAAAATTGCCTACTGAAATTTGTTACTGCACCGCATTAGCAGCAATAGACTCCTCTAACTGTCCTAAAATCTGTTGGCGAAATGCACCTCTTCTAAGCCATTTACAGATGGCCAGGCGAAAAAAGAAAGATGTAAAATCGAAACTTAATACCTAAGTACAGAAAAACTTTACGGTTATATAAGTATAAAAGCCATACTATTATTTAAGTAATAAGTAATGACGTCCAGGAACGTCGGTCACCTTTTACTAAATACGCAAATGGCCGCCCAGAGACGGCGACATAAAGAATACCTAATTTGAATGTTCGACTCTCATCTCCATCTTCACAGTAGCTATGCAAAATTATTTAAATAAAGATCCATTTCAATCTTTTTGATGTACCTAAAAATATGAATATATATTTAAATTTGAGACGCATATGTATATAACCACCTTGGTTGATTACGTTGGGTGAGCCCACAGGGTGGAATCGCATTAGACCAACGCTTCAAAGATATCGCGTTATGTGTTTTTGAATACCTCAACTTTCATGTCTTTTATTTTTCTTTGTGAATGTTTATATCACATTAACTATGAGACATGATGTGTATAACTTTTGTGATAACACAATTACGTTTACTGTCAACTAACGTGACTTCTAAGCCTTCTTCTAATCACTTATGGGAAGACTAAAAGCTTGTCCTGCTTTGTTTTTTCACTGACGGCACAGAAACTCTTGTGTTTACAGCAATTGACTCACTCAAGTACTCAGTCAAGTCGTGACCACGGGTGCTGCAACGCATCCGAAACGTCGGCAGAAATAGTAAGTTCCAAGATATAATTCGCGAGAAGTCCCGATACCTAGTATAATTATAAACATAGTAATTCTATTTATAGAGGAAACCATGTAGCACATTACACAGTACGGGCGGTGCTTGCAGAAATAGTAAGTTCCAAGATATAATTCGCGAGAAATCCTGATACCTAGTATAATTATGAATTCACACCGCGAAAGTTTAAAAATAATACTATGTTTATCATTTAATATTATAATATTGAACTTATATGAAGACGTTTGGATGTTTGTTTGTCACTCATGCTCAAAAGCCTGAACGGATTTTACTGGAATTTTCTACAGGAATCGATTATAATGGAGCCAGGGATAAAAATGTCTACGTGTTATTCCATTAACACACAGGCGTTATTATCCATGGCTCATAAATTGAGAATATATTCCAGAGGATTATTTTGAGAGACATCAAGTTTCAAACGCATTAGTTACGTGAGGAGACGGTGGATTACCATTGGTAGAAATGACTTAACAATTAAACCAACTATGATGTGTCGACACTCGCCTGAACCGATTCAAATATTGCTATCTTAATCTATTTGAATAGTTAGCATACTAAATGCTTTAAAATTTCATTCAAAAATGTTAGAATTACTAGTAAAACTGCAGTAAATGAAGCGATGATGGATGGTTTTACTAAATCGATTAACGGTCGCCCGATGCGATGATTGATTGAACGTCACAGCCTCACGGCTAAGTGACAGGTAAGCTGCTAGTACTGTAATGTAACAACGCAATCATAACCTTGCTATGACGGGTATGCTTTTTATTAAAATACCTGCTGTTGTATTTTCAAGTACAATATGGCGTTTTACATCAACCCAAAGTACTCTCCACTGATCGCCACTACTATTCACGGATTGTAGGTACGTGAAGCTATTGAAATTAAAAAATATAAAAATATCAATAAGGAAGATGAATTCAAACTTTCTAGGACGTGGAATCCAGTGATTAAGATACAGAAACCAAAAAACATAGTGCCGTTTAAAATTAACATAGTGAGTGTTTTTTTTATACAACTTAGGTGGCAGACAAGCACACGGCCCACCTGATGGAAAGTGGTTACCGTGACCTATGAACGTGAATAACACCAGTGGAGTCACATCCGTACTGCCGACCTTGTAAGAACAGAGATTTTCTATGCCTTCAGTGCCGAACACAAAATCAGGTCAAGCCTTTGGTCTTCCCACTGACAGTACAAAACTCTCCAGTGAGCTCTGGCTACCCTACTCACCGCCGGGAACACAACACGAGGTTATTATAACCGTGGTATTCTGTAGGGTCTCCACCCAGGGAAAGTACCTCCGTACTTTCCCAGTCGGACTGCTCAATTCGGACGGGAATACCGTCGTGTCCAAATTCCTCAAAAAAGTGTGGTTATGTTGCCAAACCTTACCATTCAGTATAAAAGTAATGGAGGGTAGGCGCACATAAAATGTTCTCCGCATAGCTCTCGACGCTTGCAAGCCAGTCAAATCGTGACCAGGAGTGCTGCAAAGCATACGAAACTTCGGCAAAAACAGTAAGTTCCATCATTTTATCGCGAAAAGTCCCGAACCTTTATATAATTATGAATTCACACCGCGATAGTTTAAAATAATACTCTTCAAGAAGGTCACAGAGTCGTTAGCGCGAGTGTGACTCCTATGGTGTTGTACACGTCCATAGGCCTCGGTAACCATTTTCCATCAACTGTGCCGTGTGCTTGACTGGCACCTAAGTGGTATAATAAAACCTTAATATGGTTGCACTATATTTCTTGTCATATTTTGAAAACAGTTTTTCAATATTTTTCAAATTTTGAAATGTAGCTACTTACATAAACCTTTATAACATTACACCGCAAAATATATTTACTAAAATAGGCTATTTGACAATTTTTTTTATTATCGTAAATAATATAATACTGTATAATAATATAATTAACTGCTAATATTTGTACGACAAATAGTTTTATAGATATTTGACTTTGAAAATTCAATTTCGCAAGCCCGCGCCTCCCGAAAATGCTCCATATAAAACCGTACTTGCGAGTGACATCATACGTAGTGTAAATGTAAATAGTTTATAATTAAAGTAACTTAAAATTTAATGAGAAATCTTAAAAGTTAATACTTGGGTCAGAATTTGATTGTTAATGTTTTGACTTACTTTGGGAAATAAAAATAATGAAAAGTCATAGTTTCAGTTTAGTTAAGTAATATCTTATTTGGCAAGGCAATTTTTTTCCGAACAATTGGCACCTTAAGCATTAGTGGGAAGAATCTGACGACCTTATCACATAGCCTATTGCTTTATTTAGTCAAATACCATTATGCGTTGTTTTTCTACCACGACAACATTCCACTCTAAAAAATGTTACTGTAGAAAATAACCAACACACAATTTTAATAAGTGCTGGCCTGTACATTACGAATATGCACCGGTACAGTTGGGGGCGAGCAAAATATATATTTGCCCACTCTGAATCAAAACCTACATTTATTTCGTTTGAACAATTTTAAAATTTCAATATCAATTGAGAACCTCTCTATAAAATTGCTTATCTGAATCACAAGCCTTTTTCAGTGTGACCAATTTCAAAATTTTGATTGATTGAGTCCCAATCAGGCACTTCCGAATTTATTTATTTATTAATGTTATTATTATATTTACTTTTCACCTTTTATTCCTAATTCCTCAACAGTTTTCAGTATATAGGTATTTAAACTATCATGGTCACTGACATCAGTATCAGAATAAACGGGATATTTACCATGTTTCACTATTTTGAGCTTCCGATATTTCGGCGCTGTTGCAAGCACCATGATCACGGAGGAACTGGAGCCACCGCCCCAAGCATCAAAATCTGGAAATTTTGTATACTGGAGGGGAGTGAGAATGTTGTACAACAAAACGTGGCTCAGTTCAACAACATCCATGGAAAAATGAGCTTTACGTACGAAATGGAAAAGGAAAGAACCCTTGCCTTCCTTGACGTGAGGATCGGTGTTCGTGAGGATGGGTCGTGTAGCCACTCCGTGTACAGGAAACCCACTCACACTGACCGCTACCTGCATGCCGACTCACATCATCATCCGCGCCATCTGAATTCGGTAGTGACGTCGCTTACTGACCGCGCATATAGTTTATGTGACGAGGAACATTTACAGGAAGAATTGAAGCACATAAGCGGCGTTCTACAAAAGAATGGATACAATGGACGGATAAGACCACCAAGACTCACCACAAATAAACCCCGGAACTATAAGGTGGAAAGACAGCCAGCCTTTTTACCCTACATCAAAGGAGTGACAGATAAGATCGCTAACATCCTGAAGAAGGTATCTGTCAAAACTATTTTCACTCCTTTTAAAAAGCTGTCGCAATGCCTGCGCTCACCCAAAGATGGCTCCCCATTGGACAGACCGGGAGTGTACAAGATTGACTGTAGCTGTGGCAGTTCTTATATAGGACAAACAAAAAGAACGGTTACATGCCGAATCAAGGAACACATCAGGGCAGTCAAAAACAATGAACCGCATAAATCTGCAATCGCTCAACATTTATTGGAGTCCGGTACGAACCACTGGATCGAACTACATAACCCTCAGATGCTTTCGACAGAACGCCACTATATACCAAGACTGGTTAGGGAAGCAATTGAAATAAAAAAGTATAAAAATTTCAATCGTGAGGATGGGTTTCAACTGCCGAACGTCTGGCATCCAGTGGTCCGTCTTTGCAAAAACAACCGGGAACAAGCTAAAACAAAATCGCGAGTGGATACAGTGAGCATCGTATGTCGTGAACGTGATCGAGATCGGGTTCGAGTTTGTAGTGAGAGTGAAACCAATAGTAGTGCAGATACGCGTAGTAAAAGAACTCGAAAGAGGGTAGATCGATATAATTACTCCTAGAAGAAAAAACTTTTTCTTAGTTCACCGCCACTACTCCAGTTCCTCCGTGATCATGGTGCTTGCAACAGCGCCGAAATATCGGAAGCTCAAAATAGTGAAACATTGTAAATATCCCGTTTATTCTGATACAGTTTTCAGTATCTTTACCAGTTAGATTATTATTATTTCCCTTACGATTTTATTGTTTCGACGTTTTATAAATTTCGTTATGATTGTTTTTTTTTCTTTTTTAAAGTAAATTAGAAATGAAATTACTAATATTCCCTCTAACTCCTCCAGCTAAGTTAAATTGCTTGTGTTAGTAGTGGGTTCACATTGGTGATGTAATGGTCAGGATTCGAACCCAGGACCTTTCGATCGTAAGGCCGACTCCTTATACATATAATAACAAACATATAACTACAAAGCTACCGACGCTTATGTAGACTATGTACGCGGTTCCGCTCGCATGCATTACTGGTCCCATTCTGTGTATTGCTTGTATTGTGTATGCTGTGTATATATTACTTGGATCACTCTATGCAATGCTGAAAATCCGTTGAAAAGATCACAACGAACAGACAGGAGAAGTCAATAACGGTTTATGGTGTACAATAAATCATATTGTATTGTATTGTATAAACGATTTCTAAATAAAATAAAAACTTTAATGGACTGTTACTATAAAGTAGATGAGTATCTTAATGTAAATACGTGGTCAACTAAGTCTCTTGCTTGCTCGCACAAAATAAATTGTAAACTTAAGTAAATTTAAAAAAGAAAGATAATATAGTTCTAATATAGTACTCTGAGTTTCTTGCCGGTATCTTCTCAGTAAAACTAACCTACCGAATCAGCGAAAGAATCATTTTCCAATTATTATTTTCATTATTAAATATTTTTGTATTATTCTCGACATAATTGTAAAATTTTGACATTCATATGTGCTCTTTGTATGCCTAAACTGAATAAATGAAATTGATTCTTTAATTCTAACTTTGAGTACATACACAGATAACTCGGGAATTCAGTGCCCAAACTCTGGAATATTATCATTATTAGAACAAGCCTCTCAGCCGTACTGACGTCGTGAGTCAGCCGAGTGATTACAATACCCTGACTAGACCGATGTTTAATAGTACGTGACGGACTGCTAATGAAAGTTCTCCCTCCGTAGGTATGCGAGTGAGGGATGTAACTAAACAGGTGCCACCTTCACAAATAAATTGCCTTAAGTGAGACTGAAACTGTAATTTATTTAGTTGAAAAATTTAAATATTGAGATTTGAGATAATTGATAATGTGATGTGAAGATTTATTTTCTGCTTTGTCAGAATGACTAGCTGTTGTTCACGGCTCCGTCCTTTCTCAAGGTCTAATCTACCCGTATATCACTGCACAGGTTGCATTTGCATTGCATAGGTAGGACACGATGGTATTTCCGTCGCAATTGAGCAGTCCGACTGGGGAAATACCTCCACCCTACAAGAATACAACGGCTATAATAACCTGTGTTCATAAAAATGCACAACAGCTCTCCAGTGAGCTCTGGCTACCGTACTCACCGCCGGTACCACAACACAAGGTTATTATAGCTGTGGTATTCTGTAGGGTGGAGGTACTTCCCCAGTCGGACTGCTCAATTGTGTTCTACATCCTGGTAAGTGTATTTTTATGTACATTTCACGACGGATATCGTTGGTCCCATGTAACAATAGTGTAAGTGGCCACGTTTGCCTCTTCAATATGTATGCAACTGTAACAAAAAGCTTTTCGAAAGTAAATGGGTTCTTAATTGTAAGTACCTCATTATTTCTTCCGCTTCTCGTATGAATCGCATACATACAAAAAACAACCGAGTTTCTATTCCACTAAGAATCAATTTTCTATACTGAGTTTTTGCATACGATATTCGTTTTATTAGCCTGGCTCGTACCGGCTTTTGTTGATTCGACAATTTCTTTGCAGGGATTGTTACGAGGAAACCACCTCACTCGCTAGTTCAATATTAGGAATAGCGGTAAGCCTCTTGATGTAAACTATTTATATGCATGATTCAGAATAAGAGTGGGTGAAGTATTGCTACCTCATTTTAAGAACAGGAAGTGGAATGAAAACAGGAGGAGACTATTGCCCTACAGTCACACAAACAACGCAATGAACACTGAACGGTCCGGGCCTCATGATAAACATACATATCATCACGCCTCTATCCCCGGAGGGTTAGGTAGAGGTGAATTAACATCCACATTTCACCAATCATTGAAATCGGTCCCACGTAATAGGTGGTGAGCCTATTGCCGTCTTCTGGGCAGTATTTTTGACTCAAGCCATGCATCTGAGACCGAGTCTGGGCTGTATATATCTGTATGATTGTTTATATCATCAGTCCTATCCCTTTGTCACCTTGTACGACACTGCATGGGAAGAGATGGGCTAGTCCAAATTCTACTCTGTATATAAAAAGACTTATTCTCGCCGATAGTATAGTACAATCAGCGACAACAGAATAATGCAACGTGTTCATTAAGCATTGTAATTAATTGTCCTGATTAACTGATTCATCAACGTAGCATTTAAACCACTGAGACAACAAACATGAACATGGGACAACACGTGAAATTACTACAGTTGATAACCTTGTGTGTTATAGACGTCAATTAGGGTTTAACCCCTAGGTGTAAATATGGAATTTTCCGATGCAAAACCAGAGGGGACGGTACCGAATAAACATACAGTACGACAAGGTCTTCTACTAATTTTCGAGCAGTTGAGGTGTTTTAATAGTTCAGAAACAACCTTCCCAGGTAGAGAATTCATTCCTTCCCTTATGCCAGAATACCGTATGGTCTGTTCAATTTCTATGTTCCCTTTTCACTGTTAACTCTGAGTTAACAGTTCATTTCATTTCATTCATTTATTTGCATAATACAGTCATAATAAGTTGGTCGCTAAAAATAAAATAAGTAGTTAAAAGGGAATGTCGAGGTGATACCCATGAAAGTGACCACACTTCAGAAAAAAAGGGTTCGATATAGGCTTATCTATTACGATGTTTATACCATCTGTCTGTCTTCTGTCTGTCTGTTTTATTTATGTTAGCAAAGTGGAACATTTCCCTAGTGCCCATGTCACCGGGATTATCCTATAAGTTGTCCTTTTGTACAAAAACGGAGCGATTAACAGTACGAATTATAACTTAAGCTGAGCAAATATTGCTCCTTTAGCGGAACAATGGTACGACTACCTTGTATGCTCACGGCTTTATGTCACTAGAAGGATAGTAGTGTAATAATAACGCGCATTTGTCAAGCTAAATTGTGCCTTCACTTCAAATTTGGAAACTGTTGTTTTTCGAAAACATAATTACTTTTTTGAGATACCAATGGTACTTTTGTGAATAACAGTAACTTTTTGACATAATTACACTGGGTAACATAAACCCAAGCTAAATGCAGTTTGTAACATGAGTTTTTATTGCACCGAAAATAATAATGTATTTTATAATTAAAAACGGAGATGTGGTTTTTTGTATATTTTACTAACTTTTTGGTTGAGAAACGAAGTTTATACCATACACGAGTGTGTAGTAGCTAGTTAATTCAAGTAAGAATCTTAAAATTTAATGTAACTTATCCTAAAATCATGGCGAATAGAAATAACATCAAAAAAGTAATTGCATTTTTTTTAACAATCAATAAATAAGCCTATTGCATTCCCCTGCTGGTCAATAAGCATTTTTAACAATATAATTTTATTTTAATTAATAGAATATTTTATGTACCTAAACTGATTAAAAGTTATTCGTAATTAAAAAAAACAAAATATATAGAAAAAAATGGAGCGGCTCAGGCGGGATCCGAACTCGCGATCTTCCCCTTACAGAGGGAACGCTCTAACCACTAAGCCACAGAACCCTCACCCGAAATCATTCAAATCCTTCTATACATATATCAGTCTTAGGGCGACGATGTCGATTTATGAATAGTTTTGTTGAGTGAGGTCAGGGAAAAAATCCCTTCAGTCTACCCTTTTCTTCATCAAGCATACAAGCTTCCTTCCAACCTTTTCTTCGACAGTAACCTTATTCTTTCTAAAGTGGGAGCCCAACAGGGAGATCCACTCGGTCCACTTGTGTTTAGCCTAGCCATTCATAAGGCGATCCGAGGTCTCAAATCCAGCCTTAACGTATGGTACCTGGACGATGGCACAATCGGGGGCAAACCAGTAGACGTGCTGCAGGATCTGAAGACCTTAGTTCCTAGTCTTAAAGACCTAGGTCTGGAGGTGAACCCCTCGAAGTGCGAGTTTTTCCCCTGCGGCTCGGAGGCTCGATCACACTTTGTTCAATTTAATTCGTTTTTCCCTGGCCTAAAGGAACTTTCTTCGGCTGACTTCCACCTTTTAGGATCCCCAATTTTTCTCTCAGCCGTTCCTGAGGCCATCACTGCTCGAAAGCAGCTTCTCCTTGTCGCTCACGAACGTTTGAAAGGCCTTTCCGCGCACGTTGCGATTATCTTACTGCGCATGTGCTTCGCTCTCCCGAAGATCACATACTTGCTGCGAACTACCCCCACTTGGCTCTGTCCCGAGGAAGTTTCGTCTTTCGACGATGCCTTGAAATCGGTGGTGGAGTCAGTATTGAACGTTTCCCTAGATGGTACTCAGTGGAGTCAGGCGGCTCAACCAATCCGATGTGGTGGTCTTGGGGTGCGTTGCGCGCAGGATGTCGGTCTGCCAGCTTTTCTGGCGTCGGCACATGGGGTTGGTAGCCTCGTTACTAATTTATTGAATCCTAATGGTGACGGGGTGATCATACCTTTTATGTCGGATGCTGTGTTAGCTTGGTTGGCCCTCAATGCGGGCGCGTCTATCCCTGAACCAATGAATCTTCAGCGAGCGTGGGATGATGTGGGGGTGAAGCGACTCCAAGTTCAATTATTAGAGGGGGTGACAGGGGCCGATAAGGCTAGACTGCGGGCTGTGTCACAGCCTGAATCTGGAGCGTGGTTACAGGCATTGCCGTCCCCTCACCTAGGCACCCTGCTTGACGACAACTCTCTGCGTGTGGCGGTGGCTTTCCGCCTGGGCTGTAAGGTGTGTGAACCCCACATATGCACCTGCGGTTCCACGGTGGAAGCAAATGGCCATCACGCTATGAGTTGCCGACGGTGCACTGGGAGGTTTCCGCGACACCACGCTCTTAACGATATCGTCCGCAGGGCCCTTGTATCCGCAAACGTCCCCTGTGTGCTTGAGCCTCCGGGCCTGAGCAGGTCGGATGGTAAGAGGCCGGACGGACTGACTTTGGTGCCCTGGAAGAACGGCAAATGTCTACTTTGGGACGTAACGTGTGTCAGCACGGTAGCCGCCAGCCACCTTAGTCGCACCATTCACTCCGCGTCGGCCGCTGCGGAAGACGCCGGCTCAAGGAAGAGGCTTAAGTACGCCGACTTGGAACCGCTGTACCAGTTCGTGCCAATAGCGGTGGAGACTCTGGGGAGTTGGGGCAAGGAAGCTAAAAGCCTTATTAAAGAAATCGGACAGAGGCTCATCGAGGCGACCGGTGACACTCGTTCCGGGTCGTTCCTGGTCCAAAGGCTGTCCATTGCCATCCAACGTGGCAACGCAGCAAGTGTTATGGGCACTTTTGCACCAGGAGCGATCAGGGGCGGGTTATTTGATTAGTAGTTTTGACATATTGTATTGTAACAAATGTATTCGATGTTACCATACTAAATGCTTTAAAATTTCATTCAATATAATTTTAATTTTGCATCCAAAATGTAAGAACATGAATAATTTATGAGCATAGACACTTTATCATTCTTGTCATGCAAACATTAAATACGATGAAAACGGTAGGCATAAATTTTCAGTTTTCTTTAATAGTAGCTAAGTTTCTAGTGAATGACGTCATCGCGTGGCGCCACGAAGACGCGTTGACACATTAAAGTGTGCTTGAACTTCACACAATTACTTTCTCAATGGCGTGTATAAAGGAGATTCTTCAGAAAATGCATGAGAGTAACTTTTTTACGGCACTTGTGGGTTTCACTTGTTACTCGACTATCAGCAAGTGTAATGTTTTGAAGTTTCTTGTATGTATATCATGATCATCATAACATTGGTTCCATTTCCACCTATATAATAACTGATTCAGTTGACACAACACATAGGAGTTTAGGTTAGAAAGAGAAAGAAAGAAAGAAAGAAAAGGTTACTGTGTATTGTGCGAACCGGAATGACAATTGCCTATGAGCGATTCTAGACATTCCTTTCTTTCTTTTCTTTTTACAATCACACCTTTATCATCGGAGGGTTAGGCAGAAGTGAATTAACACATTTCACAATCATTGAATTCGGTCCCACGTAAAAGGGGGTGAGCCTATTTCTGTCTTCCGGTTACAATTGTTGACTCAAGCCATGGATCTGAGGCTGAGTCTGTATATATCTGTCTGCTATTAAACAGCCCTATCCCGTAGACGCCTTGTACGACACCGGTCAAGAAGAGATGAGGATGGTCCAAATTGTGCTCTGCCGGTAACCACGCAGCAAATTTTTACTTTTTTTTTTAAATATTTGCAACGATTTACATTTGACATAGAGTATAAATCTATTAGTGTCCTATTTCATCTAGATCTATCCATCCGTTCAACATAATTGAGTAATAAACACCAATTCCAACTTTCTCACTTAAATATTATCATATAACTTTAGAAAAATAATCAAAGAAATCAAAGCATAACCGTATTCTCTTTAATAGCTACATTATCAAGGTTGATATGGAACTTTTCCTCGTAAAGTTACTCATAATACATACAGAAAAAAAGTTAATAAAGCCATTATCTACGCCGTACCGAATATTAAAACATCATATTTTCCCTAGCGACAGCGGTTGTTTACCAAATGTCTGAGAGCAAACAATAATATCACGCAACAATAGGCAGACCGCGGTGGGCGTTGCCTGGCAACATTGGGTCAGGACTCCAAAGTTATAAAGACAGTCTACTTTTGAGCATATATGTTTGTATTGGCTTTTCTTTTATAAGAAAACATACTAGTAAAGTAATATAAATAAGCTGGACTAAAAAGTTTGTTTCAATAGTGAGGTGTGAGGTGGGCAAAATTCGAATCCGGGATCTCGGACAAAAGGCCACCTCCTACAAAACTGAGTACCGAAGCTTTCTGTGTTATATAGGTTTCTGTACTACATATGAAAGGGGCTTCATTCTGTAGGCTTTCAGGTGGAATGAAGCTGCTCTGGTTGTCCCTAGTGATTACAAAATTGGGCTTTTTAAGAAGGGCATTAGAAGTTTCTAATGGGGTCGGCAGTATAAATAAGACACCCCTGGCATAATCCACAAGCCACAATAATCACTTCTCATCATAAGGGCCGTGTACTTATCTGCCACCTAAGTTGTATATAAATGAATACCTAACTACACAGCTACACAGTGTGGAAGATTTCGAACTTACCAGGAGGATTTTAGTTTGCTCAATTACCATGTGTGACAAGAAAGATATCGAAAATCATTGCATACAGTTTTCTTTTTAAACATAAGAAATTGTTTCCTTTGAGAGAAATTCACTATCTCCAGTTTTGAAAGTACTTTTTCTAAAGGTGAAATCGAAATATTTCACCCTGTATACTGTATGATATAGGTATTTGAATGACGTTTAGGCATTGAAGTTTGAATTGAGTTGACTGGTAAACATTATGACATACTCGTACATTTTCCAGCTGTCTTTTTTCCCACGAAGTCTCTATAACGCGGAGAACTAAAACAGCCGGCTAAACGTATCCAGACAATTGCCATTAACAACCATAATTACACGGTATAGGTGATATAGGGGGGGGGGGGGGGTAGCAATGAGATCATTGATTTATTACCGACATACTACATCAGTCTTTATTGGCACCAATTTCCACAAAATCCACATCCCTATATAGAGTGGAAGATTTTGATCTTACCTGTAGGGAAAATTCTTTAAATACTGGAGATAGTGAATTTGACTATCTCCGATATTTAAAAGAAACAAAACTGCATTGAAAGATTTTCAGAAACTCGTTGGCCATACCTTGTAATTGAACTAACTAAAATCCCAAAAAGTTACACCCTGATCAGTCATAAGTATCAAATCGCTGCACGCTGTAACAAACCTGGTAAATTAAAAAGTCCCTGCCATGTAAACTTATAAATTCAATTTGACCTAATAAAGCACTTCCACAAGTCTAAGGTCCATCTGATATCATATAACAATAGAATAAGGGTAGCCAAAGCCTCCTGGAGAGTTTTTGTGCTGTCAGTAGGAAGACCAAAGGCTTGTCCTGATTGTGTCTTCTGTACTGACGGCACAGAAACTCTCTGTTCTTACAGGGTCGCTAGCACAGGTGTGACTCTCTGGTGTTGCACACGTTTATAGGTCGCGGTAACCACTTTCCATCAGGTGGGCCGTGTGCCTGTCTCCCACCTAAGTTGTATAAAAAAATCCATATCCACCACCCTTCAGGTAGGGTCGAAATCTTCCACCCTGTATATCATCATCATCTTAAATGACAACCTGTATGTCTGTGTATTTGCCCTCGAAATCTGGATGACAAGCAGTATTTTTCAAAGATTCATATATTGAGGGTATGTTGGAAAATAAAGGTAAAAAGGGTATTCGCCATTTACGGAACGATTTGGGAGTGTAAAAGCAATAACCGGAATTGGTTGTTCCTTAAAACGGTAATAGCAGTCTGATTCTTTTAACCTTTTATAGCGAAATATATAGTCGATTATCTCTGTGGTGTGGTTTTTGAGTGGTTGAATGACTACCATTTTGAAAGTTGCGGGTTGTATTCAGCTCAGATCAAAATACATAAATACATACATACATCATGGCTTTATCCCTGAATGGTTATACAGAGGTGAATAAGTAAATAACTAAATAACGAAAATAAATAATCATAATAAATATTCCACAACATTCAACACAACGCTATCTAGATCAATTTTTTTAATATATAGGACACGTCAATTGGTCTTCGCCGTACCTGATGGTAAGCTGAAGGCAAAGTCTCAGAAAAGAGGGTCACCTTTACTTACTTAGTTTGTATTATGGAATCTAGAATGCGGGTAAACATGCTTAGAAAATATTTTTTTTGTAACTACATACATACAATACATACAAGCATTTATAAGCAAAATATTTATAGGCATAAATATGTGAATTTGTACGTTTATATCTAAATATCTTCATTCGCATTCTGTAAACCAAATTACCAGAACCACAGAAGTAAGAATTTATAAGACACTAGTTTTTATAATGTTTCTAAACCTTTGTTTTTTCGAATCGTTATATTTTTTAGGCATATATCATATATTTTTTATTTAGATACATAAAAATACAGATGTCATTACCTCAGTAGCCTAGTGCCTGGGGTGCGGGTTGGGTAACCTCCACGTTGGCTTACCTGTTTCTTTTCCCTCTGGACCGCGGTCCTGGGGAACGGAAGCGGGGAGGCTGGTGCACCCTGGACGACGGTTAGTAGACTCTGACTCCAAGGAGAAGGAGCTCTGCTAGCTGTCGACAAATAACCCGACAAGCCCTTTCTAGGGCTAGCTGACCCTGAGGGGGTCGTGGTATGGCGGACCTGCAAGGCTCGCGGGAAGGGATTCGTAGAATCCCTTCCATCCCAAACAGCCCTTTTTAGGGCTAGCCTGTCGCTCCCGGTATCCCTCTGCTTTCAGAGGGGACATGGGGGCGAAATAAGGATCCATGGGATCCAGGGACGGGCCGGCCTACTGCTCGCGCAGAGGCTGGCAGGCATTCGTGCCACCGTCGGTGTTGGGAGAGTTGGCTGCTCTCCCGCGTCGCGTAACCTCCAGGATATCGACAACGACCTGAGTGCTAGCCACACTTGGGAAGCCGATATTCTGAAGGCCGCGGGGCTTGCCTTAACTGGCCGGCCCGCGACAAGGAAAAGTCTGAAAAACCCGACAGCGAAGTCGATTAAAACCTGTGGACACCTGGGGAAATCCACAGTATTTACCCCGCTTCTCGGAATGAGCGTCACCCGGGAAGTGTATCTTAGATCGTCTCTACTCGTGGGATATGGATATGGATACTGAAACTTTAAAACCAAAACAACCAACACCAAGCGAAACAGTCTGCGCGGAGGTCGCGCAGCACCACGACGCGGAGGTCGCGTCCCAAGCAGGGACGGTGTCGGAGGACTTCGACACTGCCACTGAGAGGAGCAGGGCGAACAGCCCGGTGGGTCTGCAGACCCGGAAATCTGCACCACGGCGAAAACGAAACCGGAAGAAGAAGATGATTCCGGCACCAAAAACTGACTCGGATCTCGAGCTCACCCTGACTGACTCGTCGTCGGCGAGCAGTCATGATGGAGACGAGACGATGCGCCCCCCCCCACCCAAACAGTTTGCGGTGAGCCGCCGAAAACTGCAGGGCGGGAGCACTAAAGTCGCCCCCTCACGGGCCTCAGCCGGGGAAGATGTGAGGGCGCCGCCGAGTCCCTCCGTCTCGGCGGCGCAGGCGCTTCGTACCGACGGCTCCACGTCCAGGGACGTGATGGAGGCCCTGGAGAGACTGGCTGGGGCTCGCTCTGGACCTCTAACGCCGGAGGAGGACCGGGTCCGGCTGGCTGCGACGCGCCTCGTTGAGCAGTTTGAGCTGCTCAAGGCGGAGCTGGCCGAGTCCCGGAACGAGCGAGCTCAACTTGGCAGGAGGCAAGTTGAGCTCCTCAACAGCGTGGAGCGTACAGCGGCTGAGCACCGCAAGAAGATGGACAGGATGGCGGCCGAAGTGGCGAACCTCCGTCAGGTCGTCGCCGGGCTGCCCGCGGAGCGCGTGACGCGGTCGGCGCGGCGGCGACTAGCGGTGCAGCCGGAGCGGCCGGTGCCGTCGGCGCCGCAGCTGTCACCGGTGCGGTCGAGGTCACCGGTGCGGTCGGAGGCACCGGTACGGCCGGAGACACCGGTGCGGTCAAGGCCGCCGGTGCGACCGGTGCGGCCGGAGACACCGGTGCGGCCGGAGACACCGGTGCGGCCGGTGTCACTGGCGCAACCCGCTCGGCTGGAGTCGCCGGTGCTGCAGCCGGCTAGGCCCGCGGATCCACTGGCGGCATGCATGGCGGCAATGGCCGCCATGGAAAAGCGGCAGGAGGCGGCGCTGGCTGAGCAGCGGAGGTGGCAGGTGACGCAGGAGGAGCGCACCCGGAGGTTCATGGAGGCGGTCATGGACTCCAGCCGCCGCCCGCCCTTGGCGCCGCTGATGGGGTATGCCGGAGCGGTTAGAAGAGGTCCCACCAGTCCGGCGGTCGCAGGGGCCCTGCAGGAGTCGGCCCGCAGCCCGTCCGCTGCGCCTGCCGCTCCTGCCACTCCGGTCACTCGAGCCACTGTCGCTCTCGACGTGGGAGCTGGGAGCTCCCAGGGTGCCCGGGCCAAGGGCAAGGGGAAGGGGAAAGGCAAGGGGAAGAAGTCCCCGGCCCTAGCCTCAGCCCCAGCGCCGGCCCGGACCCCGGTGGGGATTGCCTCCACAAGTTCCCCGCCGGAGGGAGGCTGGGAGGTGGCCGGAGCCTCCAAGAAGCGGCGCAAGGCCAAGAGGAAGGCAGCCAAAAATGCCAAGAAGGCTGAGGCTGCTGCGAGGGGAGTGCCGGGGAGGCTGCGCGTCCCCCGCTCAACCGCCGTCGTGCTAACGATGACGGCGGAAGCAGCGGAGAGGGGCGTGCAGTACGCCCAGATTGTCACGCAGGCGAGAGCCTGCGTTGACATGAGGGCTCTCGACATGTCGGGCCCCATCCGGGTGAAACCCACTCGGACGGGTGCTCGGCTACTGGAGATCCCCGGCGCTTCAAGCGGTCCCCAGGCCGATGCCCTAGCGGCTAGGCTTCGGGACACGCTAGACGCAGCCGACGTCCGGGTGTCCAGGCCCAACAAATGCGCAGAAATGCGCATTTCGGTCCTGGACGACTCCATCACGGCGGAGCAAATCCGCCTCACCGTGGCGGAGGCCGGGGGCTGCCCCCTAGAGGCGGTGAAGGTCGGAGCAATCCGCTTCGGCCGCCGTGGACTGGGGGCGGCAGTTGTCGGCTGCCCCATCGCAGCAGCCAAAAAGGCTGCCGACCGGGGGTTCCTCGCCGTTGGAGGCGTGGTGCGGGTGCAGGTCCGGCTCCTGCAGGCTCGACCGACCAGGTGCTTTAGGTGCCTGTCGGTCGGCCACGTGGGGGTGCAGTGCACGGCGGCGGTGACGGTCGGTGACCGCTGCTTCCGCTGTGGCCAACCCGGCCATACGGCCGGTGGATGCGAAGCTCCGCTGCACTGTTTCAGGTGTGCAGCGGGGGGCAAACCGGCCGACCATAGGGTTGGCAGCAAGGCCTGCACCGGGGGGGAGCCGAAGCCGCAAGGCGGGAGCTCCACCCAAAGTTCGCGGCGGGATGCGGAGATGGTTCCATAATGGATCCTCAGCTCCGCATCCTGCAGGCGAACGTGGGCCACGGTGCCGATGCTCAGGGTCTTCTGCTCCAGAGCATGGCACAGTGGTCCATACACGTCGCCGCTGTCGCCGATCCGTACACTCACCGGCCCCTTGGGCCTGCCTGGGTGGTCGACCTGGACGGGTCGGCGGCACTGGTGTACAACGCCGCTATGGGTGCCCCCCCCCCTGTTGTCGTGGCAAGGGAGCATGGCATCGTAGCGGCGCGTGTGGGAGAGATTGCGGTCGTGGCTGTCTACTTCACGCCGAGCTTACACCGACGCATAGGGGAGTACCGGCGGTCGCTGGAGCGACTGACCGACGTCGTCAACGCCTGTCACCCTCATCCGGTTCTTGTGCTCGGGGACTTCAACGCCTGGTCAGTGACCTGGGGGTCCCGGCACACGAACCCACGAGGTAGGGCTCTGGAGAGCTGGGCCGCTAATCACGGTCTAGTTCTCCAGAATCGCGGGGCCGAAGCCACGTTTGTGGCCGCGGAGCGCAGTTCGATTATTGACCTTTCGTTCGCAGGCGCTTCGCTGTCGCACCGTGTGCGGGACTGGCGTGTTGTTGTGGGGGTGGAGACACTGGCGGATCACCGATACGTTCGGTTTGATGTCTCCCCTCCCGCGGGTGATGCGCCGGTCATACCGGCCCCACGCGAGCCACGCTGGGTGCTTGGGAGATTGAATCGGGAGGTCCTCCTGGAGGCCGCCATCGTACAGGCCTGGGCCATTGCGCCGGACGGGCCTGTCGATATTGACGATGAGGCGGTGTGGTTCCGGGAGGCCATGACTCGTGTCTGCGATGCGGGTATGCCTAGGGCTCCACCCTATAGTCCGAGGCGTCGGGTCTACTGGTGGTCTGCGGAGATCGCGAGGCTACGGCAAGCCTGCGTGATTGCGCACCGCCGGTGGACCAGACTCCGTAGGAGGCGTAGCCGAACCGCAGATACGGAGCCCCGAGTGACGGAGCTTCATGTGGGATACAGGGAGGCCAGAGATGCCCTCCGAGCGGAGATTAAGCGGGCGAAAGCCGCGGCTTATAAGGAGCTCATGGAGACGCTGGAGCGGGACCCATGGGGGCGGCCTTACCTTATGGTAAGAGGAAAGCTGCGCCCCCGGGCCCCGCCGTTGACCCGGGTTCTCCAGCCAGCTCTGCTCGGTGGAGTGGTCGAGTCCCTGTTCCCGGCGCGAGCGGAACACGTTCCGCCGCAGATGACTCCGCCACCTCGGTCGCCTATGGCGCCCAGTGTGGTAGTTGACGACGAAGTCCCCGAGGTTACTTGGGTAGAACTGGAGCTGGCGGTGCGAAGGCTTAGAGCCAAGAAGAGCACCGCCCCGGGACCCGACGGCATTCCAGGCCGCGCGTGGGTCCTAGCTCTGGGAGAAGACGGTCTCGAACCCCGACTGAGAGGGTTCCTCAGCGCATGCTTGGAGCGGGGCCAGTTTCCGAAGATGTGGAAGACGGGGAAACTGGTCCTCATCCGAAAGGAGGGTCGCCCGGCGGACGAACCGTCCGGCTACCGGCCCATTGTGTTGCTCGACGAGGTGGGCAAGCTCTTTGAAAGAGTTATTGCGAAGCGCCTCGTCGAGCACCTCTCTGGTAGGGGGCCGGACCTGGCGGATGCCCAATATGGCTTCCGCCGGTGGCGGTCCACCGTGGATGCCATCATGCGCGTGAGGACTTTGGCGGAGGAGGCAGTCGCCCGGGGCGAGGTGACGTTGGCGGTGTCCTTGGACATCTCCAACGCGTTCAACACCTTGCCCTGGAGTTGCATCAGGGAGGCACTCGTGTACCACGGCGTGCCTCTCTACCTCCGCCGCATAGTCGGGGCGTACCTGACGGAGAGAGCCGTCATCTACCCAAGTGCGACCGGCGTCGGTCGGCGTGAGATGTCGTGCGGTGTTCCACAGGGATCGGTTCTTGGGCCGCTCCTGTGGAACATCGGATACGACTGGGTGCTTCGCGGTGAGCTCGCGGACGGCGCCGACGTCACGTGCTATGCGGACGACACGCTAGTGACGGCGAGCGGGGCTACATACCGCGAAGCGACCCTGAGGGCCACGACCGCGGTTGCTCAAGTCGTGGAACGGATCCGGCGGCTGGGCCTTGAGGTGGCTCTGCATAAATCCGAGGCCATGTTCTTTCATGGACCTCGGCGCACGCCACCACCTGGTTCCAGTCTCACAGTGGGAGGCACTCTCATCGGCATCAAGCCCCAGATGAAATATCTGGGGCTCGTGCTCGACGGCCGGTGGGACTTCGAGAAGCACTTCCGAAGTCTGGGCCCCAAATTGGTGGGCACAGCCAACGCTCTGGCGCGGCTACTGCCTAACCTGAGGGGCCCAGAGGACTCCTGCAGGAGACTCTACGCGGGTGTCGTGCGGTCCATGGCCCTGTACGGGTGTCCCGTGTGGGCGGACACCCTGAATGATCGGCACATGCCCCTGCTGCAGCGTCCGCAGCAGAAGTTGGCGTGCCGCATCATAAGGGGGTACCGCACGATATCCTTCAACGCGGCGAGTCTCCTCGCCGGATCGCCACCATGGATCCTGGAAGCGAGATCCCTTTCGGCGCTATACCGGTTCCGAAAGGCGGCGCGGGAGCGGGGTCACGATCCCGAGCCCGAAGAAATTCGGGCCGTGAGATCCCGGCTCCACAGGGAAATGGTGGCGGAATGGGAGCTACGACTTGGGCGACCAGGCGCAGGGCGCGCCGTAGTAGCGGCGGTAAGACCCATCATGGGGGAGTGGCTAGAGAGGCCACACGGCAGCCTCTCGTACCGTCTGACGCAGATGATCACCGAGCACGGATGCTTCGGCAAGTATCTGCGTCGGATGGAGAAAGAGCCAACGTCCGAGTGCCATCACTGCGACGCGAGCGAGGACTCAGGTCCGCACACGCTCACCGAGTGTCCGGCGTGGGAGACGCCGAGGCGGGAGCTTGTGGCGGCCCTGGGAGTGAGAGTTCTCACGCTCTCCACCTTGCTCGCGGCGATGGTCCGCTGCGCGGATGCGTGGGCGGCCGGCGCCTCCTTCTGCGACCAAGTAATGCTCGTGAAGGAGGAGGCGGGGCGGGAGCGGCAGCGGGAGCGACGAAGGATCGCAAGCCAAGCTGCCCGCGTACGAAGGCAACTCGGGCGTCGGAGGTCGATGAACGACCTCCGCCCCCCATGAGCGCCGGCCTGGGGGTGACAGGTGGAGCCGCCTGTTACCCTGGCAGAAGCAGGCCGCGGCGGTGGCGCGCCTAGCGCGCCTCCCCGTTTCCGGGGTCGAGTTGGGGACTCTGTAGTCCCCACACCCGAGACGAGGGCCAGATCGTGAGAGATGGCCCTGGGTCGGCCGGGGTGCGAGGGATATGCCTGTCAACCTCACCTTCGGCAACCAAAACGACCCACAGGCGGCGTGCGTTTTAGTCGGTTCGAGTCCGACATAACCTCCTCCACCGGCTCCGGTGGGGAGGTATCCGTGGGGATTTTGCGCACGTAAAAAAAAAAAAAAAAAAAGTAGCCTAGTGCCTAGTGGTATTATTGGTAATGGACTGCTGAGACGAGGGTCTCGGGTTCGATCCCAGGTTTACCATGGCACACAACAATGACTTTTCGATGCTTTTCGAAGTTATGTGTGTATTTATCGCATGTTTATAAGTGCCCGGCAATAGGCTCGCCACCTATTACATTGGGACCTAAACATAAACTGGCGAAATATGGGTGCTAGCACCTCTGCCTACCCTTTCGGGGAATATAGGCGTGAGTTTATGTGATGTTATGTCATACCTATCACTATGGCTGCCCCACGGTTTGATGAACGCTTTTTTCTCTGTTATTCAATTTACAGTAACTGTTAACAATGAAAAATAATCTGCTCAATTAATACTCAATGTCTCGCACGAAATGTAGGTATTAATATACCTCTATCAATAATTTAAAATATCTATATCTATAGAGGTATCAAATTTTGAAAAAAAAAACTCAACACGTGTACCTACACTTAACAAGATTAATGTATGTAAGTTTTAAATGATTAATTTTCCCGTAGAGCTGTGCGCTCGTAGCAACTACTACGCCGTAGATGATAAATAATCGATAGACGTTAAGTAGTCCAAGTCTATCTCCGCGTAGCTGTAATTGGATCGACATTTCGTTTTTCCTCTGTCTGTATCGGAAATTAGATTCAGTCGCGTTTTGTTGTCTAGTCAACAGTAATACAATCAGAGGTCTTCTTCATACGAGCGCAAATCTCGCTTGCACTTTGAGCCCAGGGTTTGCTTTCTTTTTGCTATTATTTAGCTTCCTTTGACTTTTATGGGAATGAGAGCCATTTGGCTCCCCGACCTCGAGAAGAGTTCGAGGAGGTAGGACACGATGGTATTTCCGACCAATTGAGGAGTCCGACTGGGGAAGTACCTCCGCCCTATAGAATACCGCAGCCATAATAACCTTGTGTTATGTTCCCGGCGGTGACTAGGGTAGCCAGAGCTCACTAGACAGTTTTTGTGACTGTCAGTTTGAAGACCAAAAACTTGTCCTGCTTCGTCTTTTACACTGACGGCACAGAAACTCTCTGTGCTTACAGGGTTGGCAGCGCGAGTGTGACTCCCTTAGTTTTGTACACGTTCATAGGCCACCGTAACCACTTTCCATCAGGTGGTCCGTGTGCTTGTCTGCCACCTAAGTGGTATAAAAAAAGGAAGAAAACCTGCGCTAGATACTCATCTGTCAATTAGCAGGTATATAGGCTTCCAAGTGAGGTTAGGTTAGAAGCTGTTGATGATGTTTGAACGCAAGCAAAAGGATCGGCTCTAAATAATACACAGTTGGCGAAATATTGTCTGCCGACCCATTTGGGGATAAATAGTCGTGAATACATATATGGATGCGGAAGGCAGAGGATCGGAAAAAATGACGTACATTGGGAGAGGCCTATATCCAGTCGTGGACTGCCGTGGGCTAACTGATTGATTGACATGTATGGGCGTTATTTCCATTTCATTTTCACCATTACAAGCAATAACCCACAGCTCGCAATATATTTGATAACTTCATTAGTGACGTTAATCTCCATCAAACAAAAGCAATTACACTTTTTCGGGATAAGACGGTGTAATCCTCCCATCTTGCCCGGGAAGGGCATGTTCGGGCCGATAATTGTGGCTGGCTTACACTTAGACATGTAATGATTAAACATTTTGTTTGTATACCAAAAAAAAAAAAAAATTATGTATCTTTGTTGCGTGAATTTTGCTTTTACATTGATGTCTACTACTCTACTCTGTCATTTTGTAGCGGCGGCCATCTTGGACCGATTTTTTTTCAAACATAGCTAAGAACATTCCAGACTAATATACCTTTCAAACAAAAAAAACTAAATCCAAATCGGTTTATCCGTTCAAGAGCTACGATACCACAGACAGACACACACACACACACACACACACACACACACAGACACGTCAAACTTATAACACTCCGTCGTTTTTACGTCGGTCGTTAAAAAGACACTACTCTAAATTTAATAAGCTCTGTTGAATAGCCTCGTGGTACCGGCAGAGTAGAATTTGGACCACCCCATCTCTTCACATGCGGTGTCGTACAAGGCGACTAAGGGAAAGGGCTGTTTAAGATCAGACAGATATATACAGCCCAGACTCAGCCTCAGATGCATGGCTTGAGTCAACAATAGTGCCTGGAAGACGGCAATAGGCTCACTCCCTATTACGTGGGACCGAAATCAATGATTGGTGAAATGTGGGTGTTAACTCAACTCTGCTTAATCCTCCGGGGATGAAGGCGTGATTATATGTATGTATGTATGTTGAATAGTTCATTTTAACTACAAGAATGTACCCATTTTGTCTAAGATAAGAAGTTATATCTTTGATAACACTATGCAAATCTTCTATCCCACTTTATTATATCACGCTCTAACAGTTCAATCAAAGAATCAAATTCATTCATTCAGTTTAGGCACACAAAGAGCACATATAAACGTAAAAAATCTACAGTTATGTCAGGAAGCATTATAAAAATATTAAATAACGTAGATAAACCATTGGGAAATGATTCTTGCGCTGGTTCAGTAGGTTGGTTCTACTAAAAAGATACCAGCAAGAAACTCAGAGAACTATATTAGTATTAGACGACGCTCAACTCGGACGCTCGGCGATGCGTGACTAAATAACTATCAACCCTAAATAGAGCATGATAACAGAAACAGATAGTATGTTCAAAAAATCTTGGGCGGAAAATCGTATACCTCGGGAGACATATCTTAGACATAAGTCGTGAGACAAACTAGGACCTGGCGAGCGCGGACTGCTTTGTTATAATCTGTGCTTGGTGAACCCCGTGGTATCCTCAAAAGACATTGTCAATAAATGACTACGTATAGATCACATTTTAAGTCCGATGCATATGTCCCTAGGTACAGTGAGTATGAAACCTAAGCCCTGTATAGTAGTTTATCTTAGTTCGTTAATCTTCAATCTAGAACTTTTATAGTACTCTTAGTTTAGGTCTAGATAGCGGTTCGTAGTATGCCCCAGAATGTTATTATTATTATAGGATATTTCTCAAAATATTGCTATCAATCTTGTGAGATTGATATATTGGATTCAAATGACGTTTTAAAGTGTTTCTTTGCCAAAAAGTTTTAATACAACGGCATCGAATTTGGCGAGCCTGCATGAAAAATTTTATGGCAGGATAAGAAAGTTCGTGAAGTATGTAAGGACAGAAATGGGGGAGCTGTTTTCTTTGCATACCCCAGAGGGGAACAGGCGTGATCGTATATATGTACAACGTCATCATCACCACATGTAGTGCTTGGTTGCGACCCGGGGGACCTCTGCCATATTATTTCTCTTGATGTTGCTTATCTTATTTTTTTGGGGGGCGACTGCTGTTTCACTTTCCACCCCGAATGGTACGCTCGCATTAAAGCCTCGTCTTCAGCAGAGCGTCGAGCTTTTAAATGAGATTGACTTAGGTTCTCAAGATCTTGATCCCCAAATATATTATTTACAACTATATTCAACTGAATCATAATACAACGTACAATAAATGAAACATAAACAAATACATAACAATTAAGCTTAATCCCCTAACCCCGCCTTTGACCCAACTCTAGTTTACCGATACCCTCAGTAGTTGAAGGGTTTCCGGAGGTCAGAAAGTCCCTCCGCACAAATATAACAATGAAACAAGAGGAAACAAATTGAGAGCGCGTGCGGCCTCTATCATCGGTTTGTATACACAGTAATAACTTTCGTTCGTGATATTCGTAATTATTAAAGAATAGCTGTTGCCCGCGGCTCCGCCCGCGTTATAGCGACAGAACATACTCTATTTGCACGATACCTATACAAGCGGGTCTATGGTTACTACCAGTTTTTTTACCCTTCCATGTTCATATCAGGGATGATTGGTCTCGATACAATGCACTTTAGGGGAGAATTCATGTTGATAAGGCACTACTATTTATTGCTAAACAATAAGGTGACATCGATGCGTGAGTGTATCCAATTTTACTTGCCGGACAAGTAGGTACTTGCAACGGGCTGGATTTCCGTACGTTAAAAAATCCCTAGTTGCATCCGAGTACCTCACCTCGGATTCCGAAGTCCGTTTTCCTGATATTTTCCTTCATTGACGATTTAGAAGTTCTATAATTAGACAAGCTGTCGGATTTTTAAGGCTTCAACTACTTGTAACGACCGCCATAGATATTTATATTCTCAGAGGCATGGCATCTTATTACGGGAATAGATTCCTGGCGGTTGGGAGAATGCGATCAGTATTTTACACTGATGGAGCTGTGAGCATCAGGTAATTGTAAGACATGAATAAGTGAATTGATAAAGATATCTATCATAATTCTTACAATATTAGGTCGCTCTACCGGTGACCTTCTTGTGTATCTCACAAACCGGTGGGCGCAGGCCATCGAGAGTCGGGGTGAGGCACTAGCGGTCAGCCTCGATATAGCGAAGGCCTTCGATCGGGTCTGGTACAAAGGTCTTCTTGCGAAGTTGCCATATTATGGACTCCCCGAGGGACTGTGCGAATGGATCTCCAGCTTTTTGTCCAACAGAAGCATCCAAGCCGTCGTCGACGGCAGCTGCTCGGACCGCATGAACATAAACGCTGGTGTCCCACCAGGCTCCGTGTTGTCTCCGACGCTGTTTCTGCTGCATATCAATGACATGCTGTCTGATGGCTCCATTCATTGTTATGCGGACGACAGTAACGGAGACACGTGTTACACGGGCCGTGCAAAAATCCCCCAGTCCGAGGTGGAGAAGGGTCGCGAACAACTTGTGTCTGAAATTGAGACTACTCTCTCTGGAGTATCCGATTGGGGACGACTAAACCTAGTCCAATTCAACCCCACTAAGACACAAGTATGTGTATTCACCGCTAAGAAAACCCCATTCATTGTAGCGCCGCAATTCCTGGGCACACCGCTTACCATCTCCTCGAGTATCGGGATCCTTGGTGTCGATATCTCCAGTGACGTCCAATACCGAAGTCATTTGCAGGACAAGGTTAAGTTGGCATCAAGAAAACTCGGAGTGCACAACAGGGCGAAGCAGTACTTCACTGCGGGGCAGCAACTCCTTCTTTATAAAGCACAGGTCCGGCCTCACATGGAGTACTGCTGTCACCTTTTTGCTGGAGCACCTGCATACCAGCTTGACCCCTTCGACTCAGTGCAAAGACGGGAATTGAGGCTGGTTGACAATCCCATACTCACAGGTAGTGTGGAACCTCTTAGCCTTAGGAGGGATTTTGCCTCACTATGTGTGTTCTACCGCCTATACAATGGTTTGTGCTCAGATGAATTGTTTGACATGATGCCCGTAGCTACATTCTATCATCGCAACTCTCGCCATAGGCAGGGAATTCATCCTCACACATTGCGACCTGAGAAATGAGAGACAATGAGAAATAAACTTCATCCCATGCACACTCAAGCTGTGGAATGACCTCCCTGCTGCAGTTTTCTCAAGCACCTACAATATGGGGTTCTTCAAGAGGGGCATCAGAAGGTTTCTTCATGGTCGGCAGCGCGAGTGTGACACCCCTGGTGTTGCATACGTCCATAGGCCACGGTAACCGCTTCCCATCAGGCGGGCCGTGTGCTTGTCTGCCAACTAAGTGGTATAAAAAAAAACCCTGTATCTCCTTAACACAGGCTAATTATAATCTATTTATGAGAGCAGTAACTCAACCAACCTATTGTAGAAGAACAACCCTATGTTTACAAATGTGTAACATTATTTATTCTGTGAAGCTACAATTGTGATTTATGAATACATAAATTATTATTATTAATAATAATAACAAGTAAGAAAATGCTTAGAACTCAGATTAAAAAAAATACAAATGAAAAGAACTACTTGAAACTGTTTGAAATGCATTTTAGAGGACTCAAGTCAATTAAGTAAGAATAAGGTGTTCTCTCACCTACTATTACCCGAATCCTCCCGAAAACTCATAAACAAAATCAAACGTACACTTACATCCATTTGCACTTATAGTGAAGACTCGGTTAACCAGTCCTCAGTTTAACGATTATCGTGACTAACCGGATTGTTAATTGCGAGCAAATTGGTTGATATTAGTGGTTTTTGTCACTAAGAGGCACTGCAATTAGAAATGTGCCGATTATGACTTTGGCCGACGAGCCGATTATTCGGCTACGAAAGAGCCAACTAATCAGACTAGTCAGGCAAGCCCATCGTGGTTTTTGTTATTTCCGTAAGGTTTCATTTGCAACTTATTCGCGCGAAGAATGGAAGCTACGGCTTGGGCTACGGCAAGTGTAGCTTTGTTGTCCCGCAAGTTTCGTTTGCTGTGAGAGACATATCTCAGAGGCCTGGAAGATATATTAATTGCATGAAGTTCCCTATAAATAAATGTAAATAATATACAAAATTTGAACTCGGATAGTCGGTACTATCTGCCGACTAGTCGCCTGCTACGTTAGTGGCCGGATAGACAACTTTACCGACTAGTCGGCACATCTTCAATACATTGTTAAAACAATACATTGTTACCAGGTAATCTCTTAGTAATCAATTATTTTGACCAGAAGGCTTTGTATCAAAGAATCAAAGAATCAATTTCATTTATTCAGTTAAGGCACAAAGAGCACATTTGAACGTCAAAATTATACAATTGAGTATGTCAAGAAATAATATTAAAATATTAAATAATGTACAAATAAACCATTGGAAATAGATTCTTTCGCTGGTTCGGTAGGTTAGTTCTACTGAGAAGATACCAGCAAGAAACTCAGCGAACTATATTAGAACTAGATTATTTTTCTTTTTTTTTAAATTTGCTTTAGTTTACAATTTATTTTGTGCGAGCAAGCAAGAGACTTATGTTGACCACGCATTGATATCATTAAGATACTCATCCACTTTATAATAACCTTTACTCATCAAAGTTTTTTTCACTTCTAATTTAAATTTATTTATCGGCATATTAATCAAATCCTGAGGAATTTTATTAAATATTTTTATGCTGCTTCCTACAAATGAATCACCAACCTTGTGAAGCCTAAGTTTAGGCACAACTAGTTTATTCTTGCTTCTCGTATTAAAATTGTGTATTATCTTGCACAGAGGAAATCAAAGGAATCAAAGAATCGAGAATCAAAGAATCAATTTCATTTATTCAGTCTAGGCACATAAAGAGCACATATGAACGTCATAAATTTACAATAATGTCATGAAATTATAAATAAATATTAAGTAATGTAAATAAACCATTGGAAAATGGTTTTTTTCTAGTTTCTTCCAATCATAATTAATTGTAAGTACATAATAAAGAAATAAAATTATTTGGTGGCATTGTAAATAACATACAATATAGACTTGCTGCTGACGTGCCCATAATATAATAATAAATCAGTTATTTGATCAACCAAACAATTTTTTCCATTTTAAGCATATTAAAAAGTGCGCATACACAATTAAACCGAATTATAAACCTTGTAACTCACGTCAACAATTCGATAAATCGAATCTACACATTTTAGATATCCAAACATTGTAATTAATTACCAATTTAAAAAAGCAGTAGGTATCTAAACATGAAATCCTTGAAATTATGTTATGTTGGTCCTAGTTACGTCCCTGATTTCATACACCAAAATATTAAATTTCACAGTAAACACCGCTGTCTGTAACTTATAAATATTTGAAAAAAAAATACACGCTGTTGCCCTAAATAACTCAAACATCAAATCAACACAATGAATGCTAAATTCAATGAAAAATTGTATCTTTTTTTGCTCTCGCATAGAAAAATTGTACGAAAATTCTCAAAAAGTTTGTTTTTCAGCAGATAAATGAGGTTGCCTAAAAACATGGCGTATTTACGCCACCAAATAAAACTTCAATTTGTAGGGTAGGGCTGTTTGTGAATTAAATTTTAATACATTGAGTACTGTCGAAAATTTTCGTGAATATTTTATTATTTATATAAAATAAATTATAAAAAATTCTATCGCGTTTTATTTTGTGTTATTTTTTCATCTATACTATGGCCGGCGACTATTTTATATATTTGACATATTAGACTAGGTAACTAGTGCTTTTTAGGTTAAAACCTTTTCGTAGATATCCTACGAAAATTATGAATGAGGTGACATTTTTTTTTTTATATAGGACACGTCAATTGGACTTCGCCTTGCCTGTTGGTAAGCTGAAGGCAAAGTCCCAGAAAAAGGGTCACCATTACTTACACATACCGTGTGACAATGGTGACACTCAGCTTGACGGCCTCATCATATGCTTTTTCACGCCCCGCTTAAAGGACCCGGGACTATAGGAAGATGGAAACACGTGAACTGGTAATGAATTCCAGGCCTTAATGGTGCGACAGAGGAAAGAGTCTCCGAACCGCTTGGTTCTTGATCGGATGTTTTGCACCGTGAGCGGATGACATCTAAGACCTGCACGTGTTGTCCTGTGTAGGAAAGGGGAGGGTGGGACTAATTGGAAGAGCTCATCAGAACACTCCCCATGGTACATGGTTTTATTCGGAATAGCTAATAGATATTTTTGACAAAATTTAAGCATCGATTAAAATATAGAAAAAATTTAATCGGTTCAGGCCGGTTTGATCTTACAGGGGTAACGCTCTGACCACCAAGCCACGGAACCTTCGCATTCAATAATTTAAGCATTTCTAAAAGCGGCTCATGTACGAGGCGTTGCAGGGCTGGTAGTTGTTCGTTCCTTTTGCAGTGGAAACGTTGACCTGTTGGAGTTAAACTAAACAATTTGTGGAGGACATCGAGCGTAGGATCAGGGAGAAGTCAGATGACTCCCGCGCCAGATTGCACCTGAGTCAGAGGCTATCCATCGCCATCCAATGAGGCAACGCAGCCAGCGTAATGGACACCTTCGCGCCGGGTACAGTTATATACGTGCCTTTCTTTTAAGGACGAGCACGGATGCGTTTAATTACTCAAAACTGTAGTAAAAACGATTTTTAAAATTAGGTATTTTAAAAATCGTTTTTTAATAATATAATTATAATTTAAATGTCACCTAAAAATTCCTCTTTAGGTCGTCTCATCGTAGAAATTACCAGGCTAGTATTGCTTAACCTTGCATTGTGTTAACTTGGTTATCACTTAACCACGTACTTAGCCACTTCCAGGGTGGTTTCCAGCAGAGTAGAATTTAGACCACCCCATCACTTCCCATGCGGTGTCGTACAAGGCGACAAAGGATAGGGCTGTTGAACATCAGATAGATATATACATGGCTTGAGTCAACAATAGTGCCTGGAAGACGGCAATAAGCTCATACCCTATTAGGAGGGACTGAATTCAATGATTGGTGAAATGTGGGTGTTATTTCGCCTCTGTCTAACCCTCCGGGGATAAAGGCGCATTACATATATGTATGTTACCCACTATACTGACTCTACCTACTTTACTTCACCACTACATTAGTACACCAATAAAACAAATAATGTGAATCCTAATCACATAACAACATAATAACAGACCCAAATAAAAATAAACCACACAATAAATCCAATCTGCTCAGTATTGCATGATCAAATAAACTCTAATGGTTTTACTGTCAATAAAAATGAGCTTTAGTGGACGCCATTAAAAAAAGTAATAAAAAAATCAGAACTGCTAATTATTTTTTACAATGGCGAGTTCTTTGTGCTACCTCGTTACCTAATGGTCTGTTAGGTCCTTAAAAAGTTACTTCATGACAAAGGTAATGGCTGTTCGGCGTACTTGTTATCTACTCAGGCATTATGGTAAGAGTTAAACTCAGAAATACATTATTTACGAATGTCTTTTTAAGTAATAAGTTAAATTCATAATTTTGTTAATATTAAATACAATAAAAATAAAATAACTATTATACAACTTATAGCTAAGAACAATTAAAATGCGTCGTAGAATTCCTCCGCATCGCATGCCTCTTGTGGTAGCGTTCCCAGAAGACTGGCAGCATTGCCACGTTGTATGGCAATGCTTATTCTCTGTCCTAAAAAGAGGCCAGCCTTCTGGTCACGAGAAGCGTCGACCATTCGCTTCGCAATCTCACGGAAGAGGTTGCGAGCGCTCGGACCCCATGACCCCAAAGTCTCGACTCCAAACGGCACAAATTCATAATCTCCGATGAGATTGGAGTATTTGCGCCGCTTGAGAGCCTCTGCAGAAGCAGCAGCAGCACCAGCACAGCCAGCCGTGCTAGTTATATGGGTAGGAGCCATGGTATCAACGCATGTGGCGTCCCACACCAGAGTCCTACCCATCTTCCATGGCATTAACGACATGCCATCCGGTCTCTTGCCATCGTCACGCGCCAAACCGTTTGGTTCTAGTACAGCTGGTACACCGGCGGTGACAAGAGCACGGCGGACTACGTCGTTGAGGCTGGCGTGCCGTGGAATTCGCCCAGCGCTCCTGCAGCACGACAGACCATGGTGTCCGAGTCTGTCAACGGCTTCTCCTTTTTAAGTAATTACGCAATTTTACGACGCAGTTCCAGTTCCTAATTTGATTTACTTAAGAAAAAAAGGCCGGCAGTGCTGACAGAAGTGAAAACTTGGCCAATACATTGTAGTATATATATACAGAGGTGTCACATGTGACTGGTCACAATCTGTCTTATGAAGCGTCGGTAATGGTGTTGCCAGTTCAATTGTTATTTCTCATCGCAAAAAGTGTTTTATGAAAAATGGCCAGCACGAATTAAAAAGTTTTTACTTCAAAAAATCTCTCATCAAAGTACTGTTATATTGTCTAGTAGTATACCATAGAATTCATTGTTCATTGAATATTATGTAAAAATTAAAAGATTCAAAATGTCTTTTATGCCTTTTGATCCCCGAAACGACGCCATCGGTATCGATATATTATGTACATATAATTTAGAATCCAATTTAGTCAGTTATTCAGTATTCATTCACACAAATATTCAAACGCCAAATTCTCTTGTACAATAGAATATATTGTTCCACTGTGGGTGTACAATATTAAAGATTAATCCACATGAAATGCTAGCTCTAAAATAACATGAATACATCATTCATTCATTATATAATATTTCAATACTTGTGTTCAGTTATAGACTTCTATGTAATATTAGAATACCTATACCAGCGAGATATTAAAATAATTATTTCTTGCGTTTTTTTAGTCAACTCTGAGTTTGTATACTTCTCTATCTTATGAACATCATTGATTGAAGAATCTCATTCATTCACGGAATCTAACTCATTTATTTCGTTTCTGCGTTCCATTCCGTATTTGAAATTCAAATTTTCTGTTCGAAACAGCTTATCTAGTAAACGCAAAGTCTTTGTCTATATCCATGCCACATTTTATACAGATTCATTCTGCCGTGTTTACGTAAAAGAGTAGCAAGCATCCACACACATACCACTGCATCCTCATATCCATCATAATATTAGCAAGGTAATCTTTCGTTATTTTAATTTTCTTCAAAGTTGTTATAAAAACCTTCACCTACTTTTATATTAAAGCTGAAGGTGATATTCATTACATTTTAAACAAGCACGTGTTATTTTTCATCCCCAAATGAACATGAAGGCAGATGCCATTCCCAGTTAATTAAGCTCTGATTACAGTAATAATTAACGAGTAATTTGACCGACCATGCGCATGTACTTAAATATGTAATTATTTTAAAAAATACAAAGAAATGTATTTCAAAATGATTTGATTTGATTTTTTTTTCAATTACAACTGTTTTCGTAAATCATACTTTTCTAAATTGTTCCAGTGTCACTGATGTAGTTGGTTAAAAGTAACCAAAAAGGTTATGAGTATATTGTGTACAAAGTTAGACATAATTTTGCAATTAAATACCCTCGTTCTATTTCAGAGAGATCTGTCTTTCTTAAGATGCAAAATTAGAACAGTATTTCACCACCCTCGTGATTTGTGAATTGCGTGCCATAAAAATTAAATGGCATCAAACTTCTTAGATTGTTAGAACCTTAAAAAACAGAAGTCAAGACCTTCTAAATTTAAAAATGTCACCAAGAATTCTATGTTCAAATATTTATAAATGGCCCCAAACACCTAGAAAAAAAATCCCGTTTTTAAATTCAGAAGTCAAAGACCTTCTGAAAAATGCCTCAAACATTCATGTTCGCATATTACCTCACACATTAAAAGTAACTGAACAGAGTGAACAGTTAATTAAAAGTCAAATCTCATAATAACATTTCTGTCATTCAACATTCTGAATATACGAATACGAAATTAGAAAACTTATTTCGCGTATAATCGTGTTGAATCTTGTGCTGAAAGTTATATTTAATTTCAATATGTTAAACTTATTTCCGAGAATATTTGCTTATTGTATCATTTTGATGTTTAAATAGTAGATATTATAGAATAAAAATACAGTTTTATTCCTATTTGGAATATTGTTTTCACGTCTGAGATGACTTTGCTCAGTATTTACACATTTTCAACGCACTGTTGCATTATTGGGACAACTTTGGTGACAAAGAACCGGACTCTGTAGCACATGAGTAGATAAGCCTACCTATTATCTACTCATGTTCTCTGTAGCCAGTATATAAACCCTAGACTACACTCTACGGAAAAATCAAACCTTCCACGTTGGAATGCCAATGCCAATTTTTGCATACCTTAAAGGACTAACAATGGGTATATTGCAAAAATACTATTATCTATTCTGTGACTACACGGATGATAGCGACGTCATCATTTATATGCAAATAACGAGTATGTATTGGGATTTCCGCCCAACTACGGTGTTTCTGTCGAGTGTAGCGTAGGCTTAAATACAACATCCGTCTTTCAATTTTAGAACGGGTTACTTCGATTTTATAAAACGTTTTGAATATATGGTGCAGGATTATATTAACTACGTTATTATTGCTCACATGTAGCCAGACTGCACCACATCCTTCTCAAGTTTACTGTGTAAAGCACCAAGTTCATAAAGGTGAAGAGTTTGTTTGTGTGAACGCGATAATCTCAGGAACTACTGATTCGAAATGAAAAAATCTTTTTGTATTGAATAGTTCGTCTATCAACGAAGGTTTTAAGCTATATGTAATTACACTACTACGTAAGTGAGCGGAGCAGTACCCATAAATGTCAAGAAATCCGGTTCCATACATTATTCGAAGACTAAAAAAATTATGGACTCAAAGGGATGTGAAGAAATTTCAAAATATACCACGAGCGGCTCAGCTAGTGCATAATAAAAACCATGTATATAGCAACTCTGCGTTAAGTTTTCCTTCAATGTTTTGTCGATTTTCCCGTGTTTCTTTACAATGAATAAACTTTGAATGAAGAATTATATAGTTTTAAACGTTTTCAAAGGAGGTTTTGTTCATTTTTCAGACATTCTTCTTGCACATCCAACTCCATTCTTTGCCACGCCAGATATTGAATAAAATCATAAAATGTTTTGTAAGATTCTGATGAAGTAATAAAAGTCTCGTATTTTATGCGCTCCTCGATGAAATTCTAGAAAACTCGAAATGTAACAGAAGCGTACCGTAGGGAATGCGAAACGAACATTTTCCAAAGCTACCTCAATTTCGATATTTACTTTCAGAATACGGTTGATTGGAGTTCGTCCGTATACAGATGTGACATGAATGATTTTTCAAGATTGCTATTGTTAATTGAACAGCGATCTTGAAAAATCTAATAATGGTAATTAGATCAAAGCTGCTAGTCTTCAAGAGGCACAACAAGAGGCATGCGATGCGGAGGAATTGCACGACGCATTTTAGGTTTTGATTTATTTAATTATTATTTTTTATTAATGTATATATTATAATACATTTAATTACTGATTATAGATAAAAAGACATAAATGTTAATGATAAAATTTAAAGAAAAATGTATAAAAAGAATTCTTACGTTAACAAATGAATTTAAATTGGACCGATATGTTATCTCTTTGAATATTTATGTAGATATCAGTGGCGAGGGGTCCCTATAACCAGATTCCTGCTGGCTTGCTCTGCAAAGGGAGAACTATACAAAATTGCTATGGAAGCTCTAGATCGCCACCGGCCTCTCTTTTGAAAATGTTCACCATTTCGTCACTGGTAGACGTAGTATTATTGAAGTCATTGACTACGCATGATTTTATTGCAATACAATGTATTTAAATCATGACTAAAATGTCAAAACTGAGTTTATTTGAAATGCTCTGTGGCATAGCGGTAGAAACGTTCGACTACTATACAGAGAGCGCGGGTTCGATTCCTATTGATATTTATATGCATGAATATGTTTTTTTATATACCACTTAGCTTACCATAGCCACTTACCACGGCCCACCTGAAGGAAAGTGGTTACCATGGCCTATGGACGTTTGTAACACCAGAGGAGTTACAATCGCGCTGCCAACCCTGTAAGTCCAGAGCTTCTGTGCCGTCAGTGTAGAAGATAAAGCAGGACAAGCCTTTAGTCTTCCCACTGACAGCACAAATTCTCCAATGAGCTCTGGCTACCGTACTCGCCGCTGGGAACACAACACGAATTTATTATAGCCGCGGTATTCTGTAGGGCGGACTGCTCAATTGGGCGGAAATACCGCCGTGTCCTACCTCCTAATATTTGCATTGGTCTGGGTGTTTCCATAAGTACGATTTACATTTATTTTCACCAACACTAATCAACTTAAAGTCAAGTTGAGCAAGAATTTCTTTGACAAAGTGTAATGCGATTATCGAAATAAATTTTCTTCTGTTCTTTGCTAGGTATATTTTAATAAATATATATTATTATTACTATTATATACTATCTACCACCTTGTACATAAGTATCATAATAACTTGTAATTGGTCATTTTATCGAATCCTTCCTCCGAATCCGTCCTGAGTGTCACCATTGTCACACGGTATGTGTAAGTAATGGTGACCCTCTTTTCTGAGACTTTGCCTTCAGCTTACCATCAGGCAAGGCGAAGTCTAATTGACGTGTTCTATATAAAAAAAAACCGCCTGAACTGATTCAGATGTTTTCCTGTCGTAATATAATATGTAAGCTAGTTATAGAAATAAATCTTTGTTTATCTGCAATAAAAACATAAGATAAAGATTCATTTCCATTTGCAAACACAAAATGGCACATTCAATTACACTTTTTTTTGCGCAGTAGAATAAAAAAAATTAGACAACCCCAAGACGACTAAGGGATAGACCTGTTTAACATCAAACAGATATATACAGTCCAGACTCAGCCTCAGAAGCGTGGCTTGAGTCAACAATAATGCCCCGGAAGACTCACCCCCTTTTAACGTGGGACCGAATTTAATGCATAACATCACATCACATAAACTCACGCCTATATCCCCGAAGGGGTAGGCAGAGGTGCTAGCACCCACGTTTCGCCAGTTTATGTTTTAGGTCCCAATGTAATAGGTGGCGAGCCTATTGCCATTACCCGGGCACTTATAAACCTGCGATAAATACACACATAACTTTGAAAAGCATCGAAAAGTCATTGGTGTGTGCCATGGTAACACCTGGGATCGAACCCGAGACCTCGTCTCAGCAGTCCATTACCCATACCACTAGGCTACCGAATTTAATGATTGTTGAAAATTGGGTGTTAATTCACTCTCCGAACTCTCCGAGGATAACAGCGTGAGTTTATGTATGTGTAGATGTATGTATGACCGTGTCCAATAAAATGCACAAATAATTGATACACTACCGTTAACAAAGAAACGGAAACTGAAACATTGTACTTTTCTTTTTTTTTTCTTTTTATTTATTGTACTGCAAACACGTAGCTAAAGTAATTAGGTCAAACTAGAATATAAACTAGCACCGATTCATAAATTTAATAAAAGTTGGCGTCGTTTGTTCTGCTTCAATTTAACTAGTCGACTTAGCCCCCGAGCCAATAGATTTTTTTATCCGACTACGACAAAGGTAAAAGATCGGTTACTTATCCTAAACCTGACCCAGCCACTATTGCTTTACCTCGTGCTTTTAAGATCGGTCACTTATCCTAAACCTGACCCAGCCACTATTGCTTAACCTCGTGCTTTTAACATCGGTCACTTATCCTAAACCTGACCCAGCCACTATTGCTTTACCTCGTGCTTTTAAGATCGGTCACTTATCCTAAACCTGACCCAGCCACTATTGCTTTACCTCGTGCTTTTAAGATCTGTCACTTATCCTAAGCCTGACCCAGCCACTATTGCTTTACCTCGTGCTTTTAAGATCGGTCACTTATCCTAAACCTGACCCAGCCACTATTGCTTTACCTCGTGCTTTTAAGATCGGTCACTTATCCTAAACCTGACCTAGCCACTATTGCTTAACCTCGTGCTTTTAACATCGGTCACTTATCCTAAACCTGACCCAGCCACTATTGCTTTACCTCGTGCTTTTAAGATCGGTCACTTATCCTAAACCTGACCCAGCCACTATTGCTTAACCTCGTGCTTTTAACATCGGTCACTTATCCTAAACCTGACCCAGCCACTATTGCTTTACCTCGTGCTTTTAAGATCGGTCACTTATCCTAAACCTGACCCAGCCACTATTGCTTTACCTCGTGCTTTTAAGATCTGTCACTTATCCTAAGCCTGACCCAGCCACTATTGCTTTACCTCGTGCTTTTAAGAACGGTCACCCGTCATAAACCTGCCCAACCACTATTGCTTAACCTCGTACTTTCAAGAACGGTCACCCATCCTAAACCTGACCCAGCCACTTGCTTAACCTCGTATTTTTATGAACGGTCACCAATCTTAAACCTGACCCAGCCAATGACCTACAGGGTTGTGCAAAAATAAAAGTAGGTTAAAAGAAAACATTTCGATTCGGGGGCCTCGGCCATGGGGGCGTCGACCACCGGGGGCGTAAGTCATGGACACTCTGTAGCGTAGTGGTAGAACTTTCGACTGTTACGTTGGAGGCGCAGGGTATTTTCCGCTCTGTGCAAATGTTCATATGTAGTGGTTTGGATGTAGCTACGTATAATACTCGTATGTATGTATTTACAAAAATAAATCGTCTATGAATGTTTGTCCTTATTCTAGATTCCATGTTACAAGCTATTTAGGCTCTGCTTAAGTGATTTGGGAAAAATAAACACTCTCCATAATATTAAAAAAATATTCGCTTTAAAATATTGCCTTTATTAAAAATACCCCACAAAAAGTCAACCAAGATCTCACTTCTTTTACCGTTCCTTCGTCAGTCGACGAACTCAAAGTTAGGTACTCGTCAACCGAATTAATTGGGCGTTGTAATTCAACGTATACCTACCTACCTCACAAGAATTACTTAGCGAAAGGAATGAAGAGTCTTTTCACCGAATATATTTTTCAAGAGACCGTTTTCGCATTATTGAAGCGCTGATGGCCCGCGAAGTAGCTAAGCGGTGGCTTATTGTCAGTTACTTGGAAATTTCATTTATTTGAGTAATCATTTCATGGTCTCATAAATTAAGGCAATCATTATGGTTGACTTTTTATATGCTTTTATTAGCTTCGATTAACTGATGCTGATTAGGTACACAAGTTAAATACAATTAAATCGGCTATTTCAAAGACCTCATTGTAAAGTAACATAAAAGATTTTCAATAATCAATAAAAACTGTTTCATCCACATAAAAACCAAATTCAAAAGACTGTAACTTTTTGAAATTTGTATGTTATACCGAATAAACTTCACAGTTTACTAATAGTTGTAGGTAATTATAAACATACCTGAAAAACTGTTCTAGACTTACAATGTTCTATTAAGAATCTTAGGATATGGGTATCATGGTAGACCTTCTTTTTTTTTTTTTTTTTTTTATATAGGACACGCCAACTTGACCTCACCTCGCCTGATGGTAAGCTAAAGGCAAAGTCTCAGGAAAGAGGGTCACCATTACAGACACTAAGTGCTACAATGGTGGCACTCAGCTTGGCGGCCTCATCAGATGCTTTTTCACGCCCCGCTTAAAGGCCCCGGGACTGTAGGAAGAAGGAAACACGTGTGCTGGTAATGAATTCCAGGTCTTGGTGGTGCGGCAAAGAAAAGAGTCTCCGAACCGCTTGGTTCTTGCTCGTATATTCTGCACAGTGTGAGGGTGACATCTAAGGCCTGCACGTGTTGTCCTATGTAGGAAAGGAGATGGTGGGATTAGTTGGAAGAGCTCGTCAGAACACTCACCGTGGTAGAGACGGTAAAATACAGCCAAGGAAGCAATATCTCTACGCATCTGCAAAGGCTCGAGGGTGTTCGTGACCTCAGGGTTCCCAATAATTCGGACCGCGCGTCGCTGCAACCTGTCGAGAGCATCTAGTAGGTATTTCGCGGAGCCATCCCAGAGATGCGAGCAATATTCCACGCAGGAGCGAATTTGTGTCTTATAGAGAAGACACCGCTGCTCCGGCGTGAAAAAACGTCTCACTTTGTTTAGCAGTCCGAGTTTCCGCGAGGCTGTTTTGATGATGCTCTCGATGTAATTTCTGTTATTCAGTTTGCAGCGAATATCCATGCCTAGGATATAGAGATTGTCCTGCAGTGGAAGTGGCGTGCTCTGAAGAGTGGGAAGGGGAAGGAAAGAAGATACCTTTGCTGTGAACGCACAAGCCTGCGTCTTCTTGGCATTGAACTCGACCATGTTCTCGGAGCCCCATTGAGAAATGTGATTCAAGATCCGGTCCAGTTCAGTGACAAGAAGCTGTCTTTTTTCCACGATATCAGACTGTTTGGCCGCAGGTTGTCCGTGATAACTCCCGTGTAAGGTGCTATCGTCTGCATAGCAATGTATGCTGCCGGTGGACAGCATGTCGTTGATATGCAGAAGAAAGAGAGTGGGAGATAATACAGACCCCTGCGGTACGCCAGCATTTATTTGCAAGAACTTCGAAGTCCGTCCATCACAGAGGACGCGGATACGGCGCTCCCGCAGGAAACTAGCAATTCCTTCTGAATCTAAGTGCCTTCTGAATCTAAGTGACCAACAATCAAAAATTCTGATGAGCTTTTCCAACTAATCCCACCCTCACCTTTCCCACACAGGACAACACGTGCAGGGCTAAGATGTCACCCTCACACTATGCAGAATATACGAGCAAGAACCAAGCGGTTTGGAGACTCTTTTCTTTGCCGCAATACCAAGACCTGAATTCATTACCAGCTTTAGAATCCTTTAAGCGGGGCGTGTAAAATCCTCTGATGAGGCCGCCAAGCTGAGTGCCACCATCGTAATATTACTTAGTGTCTGTCTTAGACTTTGCCTTTAGCTTACCATCAAATTGGCGTGTCCTAGATAAAAAAAAATCACAATAGTACAAGCCTTTTTGTGTGATTGTCAACGTATTTACCTACTATTATATATACTAGTATATAAGTCAGTGGAGCTCCCGTTCTATCACAATGCGATAGAATGCTTCTTTTAAAGACCTTGGCAACTTTTAAAGTATGCTGAAATTAGGTACTTTTACTAACTGTTATATACCGTCGTTCCCAAATGTAACATTAGAAATACGCTACACTTGAGATATTAAGAAAAGTGTGGCCTACGTAAGAAAGCCTAGAAATATACAGATAGACTTTTAGTATGTACCCGAATAAGATGTTTTACTCGTTGATGTGTTTACCCTTACAGTGACTGCGTTGTTTAACCAAACACCCCGATATTTGTACAAAACCGAAGCAAGGCGATTTCAGGCGCACCTGCAGCCAGCTAAAATTCTGATAGTGTATTGGATAGATCTATTTTAAAAGGCTCAGGTGAGGTCAGGAGGTAGGACATTCCCGCCCAATTGAGCAGTCCGACTGGGGAAGTACCTCCGCCCTACAGAATACCGCGGCTATAATAACTTCTTGTTGTGTTCCCAGCGGTGAGTAGGGTAGCCAGAACTCACTGGAGTATTTGTGCTGTCAGTGGGAAGACTAAAGGCTTGTCCTGCTTTGTCATCTACACTGATGGCATAGAAACTGTACTTACAGGGTTGGCAGCGCGACTGTGACTCCTCTGGTGTTACAAACGTCCATAGGCCACGGTAACCACTTTCCATCAGGTGGGCCGTGTGCTTGCCTGCCACCTAAGTGGTATAAAAAAAGGTGAGAAAAAAAGCTCCCGTATTAACGTCCGTGGTATTTTTTTATAACCACCATTTATGTTACTCGATAACATTTTACATATTACCTATACCGATTTATACATATTGCCGGTAAGGTAACATATTAAATATTACCGGAGCAAAAAGAAATAACATTGTTAACAAAATAATATAAAAGAAAGTACCTTCTTAAAAATATACAAACAACTAGTCTATCGCAGTTCACTGCTGGACTAGGCCTCTCCCAATGTTGGAAGGCTTCGGCCCACTGTTTCCACACTGGTCAGACGGGTTGGCACTTGGCACAGGGTTTCATTTAAAGTTTTCCTTCTCTCGCAGGGATGTCGTCTGCGTATTTTTCCGTTGGTCACCCTTCGGATGAGAAGGGGTAGTGATAGGTACTTGTATTTTTTCTCCGTCACCACATGGATAAGATTAAAAATATGATGACATGGTACTATTTGACTGTGACTCCGACGAGTATTTCACCAATCATGATACAGTAAACGAAGAAATATTTTATAAATAAATACGTTAAAAAATTCAGATACGTATTTTTTTATAACCCTTGAGTGCTCTCGATGTCCGCTTCACATTACAACCCAGAAACATCTAAGCGTAATACAATTTAAGAGCTGGTCCAATCATCTGATCTCAGGCCATTGTCATAACTTGTATCTATAAAATCCAACGATAATATCTGCCTCATAATTTACGAGCACTCTCAGTTATCACACCTGCCTTATAGCAAATTATTGGCAGCCCGCGGCTCTGTCCTTTGTTTTACAAATTCAGTCTTTAAGCGTATCAATGTTACTAAAAACCCTAATACCTAACAAGTAAACTGACACTGAAGTCAACTGAAATGCTTTTTATAGATGTAAGTGGACTTCAGATTTAAAATGTTATGTTGTTTGTAGAATCATATTTATAGTAATCTGTGGGCTTACAATGAAGTCTTAAAATAGGTCAATAATTGATCGGCTGTCATTTACTAAATGCATAAATAGCTATGTTATCCCGTATAAATTCATAGGATAACAAAGTTACATGTACAATTGATAGTATGACAGCAGTTCAATTATTGACCAATTTTAAGCGTTCATGGTACGGGCCCTGATGTTTTTTTCATACCACTTGGTTGACAGACAAGCACACGGCCCACCTGATGGAAAGTGGTTAACGTGGCCTATGGACGTGTTCCACACCAAGTGCCGTCAGCGTAAAAGACAAAGCTGGACCTATAGTATAAAATAAAAATAAATAAGTATTTAAATGAAACATCATATCCCAATTTGTCTATTATTATATTGAATTTACTTAAAAAAGCCGGCAGAGTAAAATTTGGACCACCTCATCTCTTCCCATATGGTGTCGTAAAAGGCGACTAAGGGATAGGTCTGCTTAACATCAGACTGATCTATACAGCCCAGACTCAGCCTCAGTGCAAAAACAATAGTGCCCGGAAGACGGCAATAGAACCGAACCGAACCGAATTCAATGATTAATGAAATGTGGCTGTTAATTCACCTCTGCGTAACCCTCCGGGGACAAAACGTGATTATATGTAATGTACCTAATTTAATGTAAAAAACTATTGTTTTTTATAATTAAAAAAGAAATACATTTAATTTATAACATTTAGGTTACAGGTTTTTTAATCACATTCAACATAGCGTGGTCTTAACATATCTAAAAACTGTCTGGAGAAATATTTCTGGAACGATACCGCTCTAAAGCTGGCTTTATTCCACTAATGGATTTAAGATTAAATTTACATTACACGTAGAATTTTTAGAGCTTTTCCAACATGAAAATTAATGACGGTATGTTTAATAAGATTAAACTCCAAAATATATTTTTTATAAAAGTTCTTTTGTCATATTTATGAATTAGAGCTTCCGGGTTATTTTTTTTTTTAATTTTAATTTCATTTAAGTATCATTATTTATGACTAGAAATGAAATGTTTACATGAATAAGTTTTTACTATTTTTACAAGATTTTGTAAAAGGAGGTTTTAAGTTAATGACAATATAATTAGTAGTACTTATCACAATTTTAATTCATATTCATATTCATTTATTCCGTGAAACATAGGTTAATTATAAAGGTCTTACAGGCTAGGCTATGTTATGTTCGCTATGTTCTACCATATGTGGTGTACAGATTGACACAGTTAATTAACTAATTATCTCCAATAACTTGTTGAATCCACAAAATAAGTAAATACCTATATCACATTCAATAATGTCGAGTAATATTCTCACGAATAAATGAGTTACGGGTTAATATGAAAATTATGAATTACAAAAACAGACGACACCAGTATTTGCCACGTTCACAAAAAATATCAGGACCGGTTCAACCATTCAAATCCTTCGTGGTATGCAGAAAACCTTTTAAATGTTACCGCAGCATCCGGGGGTTATCCGTGCAGAAATAAAAAGGTACGAAGTTGCTATCGACAAGGACTGTATTAGAAGCCTCCAGGAAAAATTGTCTCGAGCAACTAAGTACCTTTTACTCAATCTTATTTACTTCCGCCAGTTGAATAAGTAATGTTTTCTTTATGGAATATTCATAAGGGTACTGATAGAGAGTGATTCGAATCAGGAGTTTATTTAGTCCTATCAGCAGCGATAGTGTTAAAAGTTTGGAATCAAAATATAAAGGTGAGTTCAATTGTTTTAAATTTTTGGAATGGGTATCGGAAATATTCACTATTTGAAAATATAAAAAAATTAACAACATAAAACTCATGCCCGTGATTTCCGGCAGAATAGAATTTGGACCACCCCATCTCTTCCCATGCGGTGTCGTACAAGGGGACTAAGGAATAGGGCTGTTCAACATCAGACAGATATATACAGCCCAGACTCAGCATCAGATGCATGGCTTGAGTCAACAATAGTGCCCGGAAGACAGCAATAGGCTCATCCCCTATTACGTGGGACCGAATTCAGTGAAATGTGAGTGTTAATCCACCTCTGCCTAACCCTCCGGGGATAAAGGCGTAGTTATATGTATGTATGTATGTATTTAAATCACATATTCGTATTTAGATTTATACTCTCAGGGGTATGCAGAAGTGTAGTAAATGAAATTCTTACAAACGAATCCAATCACTACAATACTGTTTAATTCACTTTTGTTTTCAAGCTCAAGTGAATGTCAAGGAGCTTAACACATGAATTGCAGATAGGTGACTTAAGGACATCAAATTACTAGGTGTCTAGAACCTAATCTGAGCTTGATTGAATTTCTAAAGTAGTGTTGCCCTTAAGCCAGGTACGTACATAGACATACATGTGAACAAACGCAAATAAACCAATGGATATGTTATTGCGAAACCGAGCTAGTAAAATTTGTCATTGTTAAGGCACGTTGCTTGATTGACAAAGGATAATTTACAAAGGAGACCGGCATTCTTGGACCCTGCTGTCATTTGATGGATTGTTAGCAATGCCTTTGCTCATATTTTTTTTATTAAGTAATACTAGTTCATACTGGTTAGCTGCTGTGGAATTCTCTAAGCACACAGCGTCGAGCGCATCGCTGTGCCAGCCTTGATAGAGAAGGTCATTGGTCGGGCAGGGTGACGTCATTGGAGATCGACCGATGACAATCGCTATCAATCAACCATCGACGCTGTGTGCATAGAGAATGGGTGGTTAAAAACAGCTGATTAAAAAAGAAACCAATTTTTTTCAATTATCTGTGTTCCAAATTCAAAATATGTTTTTTCATGTAAAGAGCAAACGGCGCGAAAATAAATAAACAACAGATTTAAGTAATTTTTTTTAAATTTTAAAACAATGACAGTCATTGATTTTTATAGACTTTTTTTCTATATTCCCGCTTTTTTCATTGTCATGAAAATCGAAACTGTGCGTAATCTCACGTCACGCAACATCATATAGAACCGTAAGTAAACGTAGAACGCACATTTGGTTTGATCTACGAAAATTCTAAACAACAACTGAATACCATAGTGGAAAGTTGTTTTCCCTCAAAACGCGTTCAACGTATAAAACAATACTATTCATTCACGTCAAATTGGAAAGATAAAAAATGCTCGTAAAATGGATGTCGTGTGAACTCACTGAACATCAACAACAATACCGCGTCGTAGCTCGCCTTAAATTGTTCAATAGAAACACAAATGAGTGTCATTCTGAATGGAATGGTCACTTGTGATAATAAAAAGTGACAGTAGCAGTGAATTCTGTGTGACGATTGTACATGTTGCATTGTTTAGGCACAGGAAGGTTGGCAAACAGTTTCTAAACTCAAATGGAGTTAAAAGTGGAGTTTGTTTTTGTATGATGAACTAGTTTGTACTTAGGTACATTATTTGTAAGCTTTAGAGACTGTTTACAAACTGCAAATTATATAACATATGATTACAGACGAGCTCATTGTCAAATAATCGCATTTATTTATTCATTATTATACATGCCGCCTAAGTGGTATAAAAAATACATATTTCTAGATACTGTACACCAAAATAGCAACAGTTCCTATTAACCTATATGGCAATAATTGTATTATTTTTTTCGAAAACTGGATAACTTTTAAACATCTACTGCCCGTGTTCTACTTGGGTGGTTTTATACCTGGGTGGACTTCGTATAGTCAGCTTCATGATTGGGTATTTGACTGACTAGCCAAATTAGTTACTTTTTACTAAACGTCACAACGATATGTTATAAGGAAACTTGTATGACATAATGTATTGTGACATCGTAATATTTAATAGATGGATGATTCATAATAAATATAAATGATGAAATAAGAACAGACGCAACTTTTACTGTTATTTTACCATCCTTAATTTAGTAAGCTCAGTTAAATAATTTATCTTAACTACAGGCAAATACCCAATTGTATGATATCTTTTCTTGTTTAAGAAAACAGTTTTTGATTGAAGTTATTTATATTTCTTAGTGAAAATAGTGTTCAACTTAGTTTTACCTTATTAAAGAAATCGGACAGAGGCTCATCAAGGCGACCAGTGACACTCGTTCCGGGTCGTACCTGGTCCAAAGGCTGTCCATCGCCATCCAACGTGGCAACGCAGCAAGTGTTATGGGCACTTTTGCACCGGGAGCGATCAGGGGCGGATTATTTGATTAGTACGTAGACGAAGCATTGCTTGTTGTACCATTTTGACATATTGTATTAATTTGACGAATAATAAATAATTTAAAAGTACTTCCTTAATACTATCCATTTTGATAATAAATTTCGTATTACTTTTTTACTACTTAGTGTTCTATTAAAATAAATTCTTGTTAATTTATTAATCTTGTCTATGTAAATGAAATCATGATCTACGTTTGACGCTCAATGTCCACAGGAAACATGACAATGATTAATGACAGTAGTGGAAGCTAGGGAAGTAGATACGTGAGGACAGAAGCAAATGGCGGACCGATATCTCTGCCTTCCGGCGTTACCCACGCCTGTACTGTACGGGAGTATCATTGTATTTCAAATCCGATAAGGCAATGGAATCGCCTTTAAAATGTTCGTTGAATTCTACCCCGAGAATTTCTATAGCAGCGGTCCAATGAGCTTGGCTGAGTGCAATTGGATTAATTAAATTCGGAATGTTCAGCTATTATCTTAAATTGTTAGATTTTTTACATCGTTTTAAAGTATTGTTTTTAATGAAACTTTGTGACCGATATACCCATGCCGTTTTAAGATTTTTACCCGACTACGGCGACGCAAAAGGAGGATTATGATTTTGACAGGCTATGTATGTATGTATGTATATAGGTTCATCTGTTCCCTCATAGCTCCTCAACCACTTATTAGAACTGAACAAATGAGGTATCGTTAGAAGCTTCTTAGTTGTCCGCTGGTTATAGGTTACACAACGTATCACTTAATCTAATGTGGCGCCCTCTAGAGGTCATAAAATACTGCGTAAAAAAATAAATTTGAGACAAATATTGTTTGGTATCAACTGAAAAGGCTTAAGTAGCACATTTCAAATATGTATAAACAATAACTATTGCTTGCCCTAGTATTTAAATAAATTGTTTAAAACTAAAACCCGACTACTGAAAAAGAATTAAACAAGAAAATATCAAGGATAGCCGTGGTCGTATGCTAATTAGTCTGACATAGGAAAGTGGCATAGGACCAATACTTTTCCAGTATTCGGGTTGTAGCTTTAAACCATTTTTTTAAATATTACCTATCTGTACAAAACTAACACTGACTCTTTTTTGCTTGAAGACCTTGTATGAATAATAAAACATAAGTAGCTAGTAGATAGTAAAGGTAAAGTATTACTTCGTAGTTAATGATTAAATGACTTCATAGTTAATGATTCAATGACTTCATAGTTAATGATGATAGACGAATGTGTCTTCGTAGTTAATGATTTTTAATACGTAGGATAGAAATATATAATGACTAGCAGCCGCCCACGACAACGTACGTGTGGACCCGTTTTACCCCCTTAAGGGTAGAATTTCGTGGAATACGTTCCTGCTACCAGCTACCTGCCAAATTTCAAGTTTATAGGTGTTTCTCGGCCGGGGTGCGAGGGATATGCCTCCGGCAACACGCGACCTTCTGACGGCGTGAGTTTTAATCAGTTGAAGTCCGACATAAACCTGAGCTGCTGTGGAGGTGGGGGGGGGGGGGGGGGGTTATCCTTGGTGAGTTTTCATACAATAAGAAAAGGTGAATATAGTTTCTGAATAGTTTCTGAGAATTCATAATTAATCTTAATATTAAAATAAATTTTAATACAAATAATTATACGGCCTCGTGGCGTAGCGGTGGAAAATTCGACTGCTACGCAGGAGGCGCGGGTTCGATACCTGCTCGGTGCAAATATGTATGTATAAACAAAAAATTGTTCACTCTTTCCATCTGACAGTAAACATACCGCCCATGACTAAGTGCTCGCTTGACAGCAATAGGTTCGGACTGGCCCCCTATTACATGGGACGAAAATCATAATTGGCGAATTGTGGGTGTTATACAAACAGCTCTGTCTACCACTTCAAGGATTTACAGGTGTGAGTAAATGTAAATCAAAAACGCTAAAGTATATTTTTCACTTTGTCCACCGTTATAGGTAATATTACCACCTGGATAAAGCGTACCTAATATATCAAACAAGTATACTACACTACAGTACACTAGCTACCACGGTAGCCTAGTTTCATGGGTAATGGACTGCTGAGACGAGGTCTCGGATTCGATCCCAGATTTACCATGGCACACACTAATGACTTTCCAATGCTTTTGGAAGTTATGTGTATTTATCGCAGGTTTATAAGTGCCCGATTAATGGCAAAAGGCTCGCCACCTATTATATTGGGACCTAAACATAAACTGGCGAAATGTGGGTGCTAGCACCTCTGCCTACTCCTTCGGGGATATAGGCGTGAGTTTATATATATGTATTTTTTTAAAAATACTTATGTACACTGTACTATATTCGATGACGAGACAAGACAATACTGCGCATAACATTATCATTCATGATATACATACATATAAAATACATAATAGCCTGCACACATCAAATTTTCAATAACTGAAAAACAGAACCAGGTCCTAAGTCCTCAACAGACAAAAAATTAGGTAGGTACCTTGTACTTATGGACTCGAAGAATATAAATAATTAAGGCAAGTTTCTTTGTGTCCTTAATTCAAGCTTTCAGTTCGATAAATTACATACTAAAATATGTAATGGTTTCTTGACTTCAGCTCACGCCATTAATATAGATTTATTACCGTCTATATTCCTAAAAACGAGACCCGCGTGAAATAAATACCTAGGACTCGTAGCTGTGCAAATTGTCTAAATAACGTAAAAAGTACTCTGAAGAAAATGTACCAGTTATAAAATAAAAACAGCTGTAAAAGTCCTATTTCAGTGTAAAAGTGGTTGCTTTAAAATATTTCCAGTTGCTAACGAACATCGAGACCGACTTTAATCGACGACAATGGGCGATAAAATGCTATTTTACTTCGTTGCTTAAGTATCAGAAAATATGTATCCGATAGTTTTAACATCGACCACGACCGTAAAATGCTATGTATTTACCTACTAGTACAATATGAGACCCATATAATAGATAATAACTTTTAAACTATCGTGTTCCATGATTATACAATAATGTTAACGGGAATTAACGCGAGGTTGCATGTTTTTTATCACCGTATTTCATGTTGACGATAATTTAAACCCATCTTCCCGATTGAAATTTCTATGCTTCTTAATTTCAATCACTTCACATACTACTTTTGTGTAAACGTTACGTTCGGTGGAGAGTACTTCTGTATGATGGAATTCAATACAGTGATTGATACCTGCTTCTAGTAGGTGTGCAGTAAGTGCAAATACAAACCAAAGGTACCATGAATTAGTATTTGTTAAATAAATATTGAGATTTTAATATAAAGTACGTATTAAACGTAAACATAACAATATTAGCTTATAACAATGCTATAATTAGATACAAAGAGACAATGATTGATGAAGATACCATGTTTTGATAACACTGAAATTACAATTATTAAAAACCCATTAAATGTCATGTTAGGTCTACTTTGACAGTTAAGTTATTTATATTTTTTGATTATAAACCTACACGACAAGTAAAAGCAAGGTAGATAATGTTAATAGATATCTAATATCGATTTGTAAAAAGAAATGACAAGCTTTAATTATGTTCAAAACAAACAATAAATTGAACACAAAATTTCGTTCCGATAACAAAGTTTGTAAAGCATCCCACTGTATTCCTTAAACTTTTAATTCAAACTTCAGTCTCATTTCATTTCAATCCAAAATTCAATCTATATTTCAAATTAATTCAAAGCTTTGATAAAGAATAAAACAAAACATTACAAAAGAAAATATTTTTGAATCCACGTTATTTTATCAGTAGGTGTATCAAATTGTTTTCCTCTGTGCCCCTCGGCTCTCTGGGGTCGTGTCGTATGTCATAAAATTAGGCGGGAAAATGTCACACCACCGCCAATTATACTATAAAAACATCCTTTTCACAATTCGACCCCGTTTATTTTCAAAACAAAGCGTTGGCGAACAAATTTGAGTTGGCATACGGTAAGATCAGTCTACTTAATAAGACTGCCTGCTACCTAACCATAGGTTGTAACTACATTATAAATTAACATAGTGTAAATGAACAAGTTTCTATCGATCCAGGTTAGTTGAAAGTGCGAGTACAAACATCTTACAGAATACTGAATTATTTGAAAGTTTAGCAGCGAGAGAATACGGAAAGGAAAATACCCGCCAAATTAGTAAAAAGAAATGTGATTTAAGATAAACATTGTGTGTGCAGTGCGCAACAGGGTGGCGCGGGTGCTAGAAGTCGTGGCGGTAGAGGCGCGACGAGCGCAGCAGCAACATGCATGCGAGCGTACCTGAGGGCGGGCGCCGGGTGCGGGGAGGACAGGCTCCGGGACTCCGGAGAGTCAAGCCACCGCGCCGCTCCACGCGGACTAACGCACCCGTGCCAGCCTGCCATGCCACCCGAGCGCCGCGCGGCAAACGGGGTTGCCAGCCCGCGCTGTCATTTCTCCCAACTCATATAAAATCATTTGTGATTGATTCACGTTAGAAAACTTATGTAAGTTTATTGAAAATTCAAGTTTCGTGCCTTGATTTTTCAGTGTTTATTTTGCATATTATTATTTATTAAAAAAAAAAAACATTTCTAAAACATTAAAAATGTAAATATAGGTAAATATCAAATAATCTGTAGAGAAAAATAATAAAGTAAATGTGTAGTCCAGCTTATTTTAGCTCCATTAAATTAGGAAAGTGTTTCAAACATTGCACTGGCAGCATTATGGTCCTCCCGCACCCCTCCGACCCCGTCGGGTGCCGAATAATGAAGCAAGGGATGGTGGAGCGGGGAAATGCCGGAAGATGCCGGCCCGTGCCGGATGGACAGTTCACTCTGCCGGATGAACGGGGCACTCTGCCGGATCCGTAGCTCTCACTTGCACCCTTTCATAACTTCCCAAACACAGCCATGTGCAAACGATACGAACAATGAAAAGAAAAAAGAATTTCACGCTGTTTCATTGAAGCGGAGCATAACTTTATGTTTTATTGCATTCCTTTATGGAACGTGAGGGAGGCATGGAATCTCCTCCTCGCCTGTCTTGTGGCTTATAGTTTGTTTTACGGCTCGATGTTATTAGCATAAGCGTTAAGCAGCCTCTTTTATTTTCAGGGTGTACATATCGTCTGCTCCATATCGTCATTTATTAAATTATGCGTAACTTCTTTTTAAATATTTGGTACATCAATTTAACTGCACTCATTGGTAAAATTGGGTAAAGTCCAAAAGTTAAACGTCACCTTCCCGATGATCTCAATTCTAAAATGGAGGTCCTTAGTTTGACATCAGGAGAAGGTAGGACACGACGGTATTTCCATCCAATTGAGCAGTCTGACTAGGGAAGTACCTCCGCTCTACAGAATACCGCGGCCATAATAACCTCGTGTCGTGTTCCCAGCGGTGAGTAGGGTAGCCAGAGACTTTTTGTACTGTCAGTGGGAAGGCCAAAAGCTTGTCCTGCTTTATCTTTTACACTAACGCACAGAAACTCTGTTCTTACAGGGTTGGCAGCGCGAGTGCGACTGTCCCTTGGTGTTGCATACGTCCGTAGGCCACGGTAACCACTTTCCATTAGACGGGCCGTGTGCTTGTCTGTCAACCAAGTGGTACATAAAAACATGCTGTTCCACGCGCCGTTTACAAAACCCGAGATTTTAAAAGAAATATATGCGGTAGTCTGTTTATACGTTGCAGTTCTTTATCAACAAAAAACAAAATAAAGTACTCATTCCACAGAATATTATATTTTGATAAATCTTCCAAAAACAATAGACGACGCAAATACACAGTATTTAGGCAAGTATACAGCTTTAGTGAAGATAAAAGATATCAGATTGTCCTTATCTATTTAGTCCGCCTGACATATCAAATACAGCCTTCCATTTTCTAGGTGATTTTGAGCAATTCAGGACAGATTCAGTCCCATTCAAAAGATATTCAGAACTCATAATAAATGTAAATGAAATTAAACTTGAAGGAACTTGGAGATTCAGTGCAAAACTTTTCAAATTTTCATTGTACTCGTACGTGTGTATGCCGACAAAGTGGGTACTGAGTACCTGCCTACTTTGTTTCGAGTAGGCAACAAAACGAAATGAAAACATCAACAGTTACTATCTATAACAACATGATAAATGAAGGGAGAAGTTAATAATCCCATGCGACCTATTTTTACTATTACGTATTGTTTTCCTTGTCATATTTTTTTCCCGACAACACATTACTGTCAAAAAGCAAATTTGATTTTGTTATCCTTTGCAAGAAAACTTCACAGAGCAGCGTGAAGGTTAAATTTTATGTAATACTAATGGCACGTCGTCGAATCCGTCTCGCGGAAATTATTAAAATATTCTGTAACCCGAAGCCGATGTCGTATTGTTGATAGCTAATGCATAAGGCTTAACTTTAGTCACATTTATTTTTAAGAAAAATGATTAAGGCTATCCTTATTTTTCTCAAATAAACCTAGTGTCCTATAATATCAGTTATCTGCAAATGAAAGCTAAGACGCTTCAAACATTAAACAGTCAGAAGAATATATGTACATATATTCATTAAATCTTTCTTTTCAATTAGAATGCCAATAATGGTTTTCTAAAACTAAAGTCCGTAATCAACGACGTTCAGTTTTGAAACTCGATTTATCTAAGGACAGATTGTATAGACAATTTGTCAAATCTGTCAATCTGACCTCAGATAAATAGATATTTAGGGCTGAGTGTCGTTCTAAAATACGGGCCTACACATACACACGTTTTCCTGATTAGGTTTCCTAATCAGGAATTCGGATTCGGAAACCTGAATGATTCATTTACATACAAAATGTTCAACAAGGCGCACACGTCCTTACTATTTCCGAAAGGAAAGAAACGCGAGCGACGTTCGGAATTCGTTCCGTGCGTTCGGGTTGTAAGAAGGGAAAATACCTAATGACGTCACCCTGAACGCAGCGCTCACAAACATTTCATTTAGCATTATTTCAAATCACAAAATTTCCATACGTAACCACGCAATGTGTCTTAATTCGAACTTACCATATGAGTTTCTAATACAAAAAAAAATAATGTAGCACTAGGCACACGGACTTCCGAATACGCACGTTTTCCTGATTAGGAAACCTAATCAGGAAACCGTGCGTATGCGTCCAGCCTAAAGGTATGATTTCACTGCAGACCGCATACGACAACTGTCGACGCATGCAGCAGATACGCGTAATTCATTGCGGTTACTCAATGGACGCCTTTATCTGTTTCAAAGTTCAACATGTAATGTACTACACATATAATGAGTATGTAATGTCGGCAGTTGTCGCATGCAGTCGGTATCCAAATCACACCTTTTTTCTACGTGCGCAAAATCCCCACGGATACCTCCCCACCGGGGCCGGTGGAGGAGGTTATGTCGGACTCGAACCGACTAAAACGCACGCCGCATGTGGGTCGTTTTGGTTGCTGAAGGTGAGGTTGACAGGCATATCCCACGCACCCCGGCCGACCCAACCAAGTCAAACCTTAAGACTCATATTACAAATTGACACTCGTATTCTAAATCTCGATATATATGAGAAGAAATTGTATAGTCCAATCTGTCTATCTGTTTATACTATTTTTTTACATGCATATAATCACGCCTTTATCCCCGGAGTGTTAGATAGAGGTGAATTAACACCCACATTGCACCAATCATTGAATTCGGTTCTACTTAATTGGGGGGTTAGACTCAAACCATGTATCTGAGTCTGGGCTGTATATATCTATCTTGTGTTAAATAGTCATATCCCTTAGTCGCCTTGTACGACACCGCATGGGAAGAGATGGGGTGGTCCAAATTCTTCTCTGCCGGGAACCACGCATACTATATTCCCTCAGATATATCGAGTTCAGGACTGAGCGTCGTTCTAAAATAAGATCCTTAGTCAGAAGCCTCAGTAAACTAGTTTGTGAGACTGATTTCATAGTGCTAATAAGAAATTCTTCAAGCGCTGCACGCCCGTTAACGACGCTCACTTAGCAGATAATAAAATTGTTTAGCATAGACGACGCGCTACGTTTGTACTTTTATTTCATCAATTGTTCTTATTTGTATTTTATTTAGATAGATACAACAAACAATTACAATATAAATAGAATAATGTAATGTAACAGGTTTTATATATTTAATATTGTAACCCACGGATCCACGGATTAACATGCTGAATATCGTAGTGTGCCACTACGAAATAATAAAATAATAATATAATTTCTGAACATCAGTATCAAAATAAACGGGATATTTACCATGTTTCATTGTTTTAAGTTTCCGATATTTCGGCGCTGTTGCAAGCACCATGATCACGGAGGAATCAGTTCCTCCGTGATCATGATGCTTGCAACAGCGCAAACATGGTAAATATCCCGTTTATTTTGATACTGATGTGAGTGACCATGATAATTTAAGTACCTATAATTTCTGAAGTTACATTACACAATACATGTTAATACCTACCAAGTAAAATAGAGTTGCAAAAAAAAAGTGATGATAAAAGCAGAAGTAGACATTCATCATTCTATTCTATTATATTCTATTTTTTATTTTTTATACTACTTAGGTGGCAGACAAGAATACAACCCACTTGATGGATATTTGTTGCCGTGGCCTATGGACGTGAGTAACAACAGGACAGTCACACTCATGCTGCCGACCCTATAAGAACAGTTTTGACAAAACCTTTGGTCTTCCCACTGACAGCAAAAAATCTCTCCAGTGAGCTCTAAAGGCTGAAATTTGGTACAGGAATGTATTATTATAGTCTATCTATGTGTTATTGCTACTTATTACACATAGGTTAAGTTTTTTTCCCGAGAATGGGTATCCATGGGCCCTGTTCTCGAATTGGAATCAAAATTCTACGCGGGTTAAACCGCGTGAACTTAATTATCTAACATATTTTGGAATGTTGTTGAATTCATAATTATACTAGGTATCGGGACTTCTCGCGAATTATATCTTGGAACTTACTATTTCTGCCGACGTTTCGGATGAAATCCGAATTATATTTTGGAATGTTTTTCTACTCACTTGCAAATCACTAACTCATAAATGGACTGGAATAAATAGCTGGGATACACTAAATTTGGAGGGATAGTATAAAATAACAGTCTTTTATCCCGAAAATAAGTTACTGTGGGTTGCTATTAATTTGTACTTCTTCATCTTAGCACTAATCCCAGTTGTATCCACCGAGTGTCCGGCGTGGGAGACGCCGAGGCGGGAGCTTGTGGCGGCCCTGGGAGTGAGGGTTCTCACGCTCTCCACCTTGCTCGCGGCGATGGTTCGCTGCGCGGATGCGTGGGCGGCCGGCGCCTCCTTCTGCGAGCAAGTAATGCTCGTGAAGGAGGAGGCGGGGCGGGAGCGGCAGCGGGAGCGACGAAGGATCGCAAGACAAGCTGCCCGCGCACGAAGGCAACTCGGGCGTCGGAGGTCGATGAACGACCTCCGCCCCCCATGAGCGCCGGCCTGGGGGTGACAGGTGAAGCCGCCTGTCACCCTGGCAGAAGCAGGCCGCGGCGGTGGCGCGCGTGGCGCGCCTCCCCGTTTCCGGGGACGAGTTGGGGACTCTGTAGTCCCCACACCCGAGAAGAGGGCCATATCGTGAGAGATGGCCCTGGGTCGGCCGGGGTGCGAGGGATATGCCTGTCAACCTCACCTTCGGCAACCGAAACGACCCACAGGCGGCGTGCGTTTTAGTCGGTTCGAGTCCGACATAACCTCCTTCACCGGCTCCGGTGGGGAGGTATCCGTGGGGATTTTGCGCACGTAAAAAAAAAAAAAAAAAAAATCCCAGTTGTATCCGAAGCTTTCACCTCAGAGTCTAGGGTCCGCTTTACCAGTGTGACTGCGGATTTGGCTGAAGCGATATTTTTAGTAAAGCCATCCATCCATCTGACCTCCACAACCCCGAAGACTATATCGAATTATTGCAGTTAGATCAGCTGTTGGACTTCTTAGGGCTTCAACTACCCGTAACGACTGCCATAAGTGTTCATATGATGGCTTAACATGCTCTCCGAAGCACGAGCAGATCAATGCAAATATCCATATTCATGCGTACAAATATTTGCACTGAGCGGGGATCGAACCCACGCCTCCTGCGTAGCTGCCGTTATCACTACAACCACGCCAGAGGCTGTAATCATAATCATAATATTTATTCTGTGGATCATAGGTTAGTTATAAAGGTCTTATAAGTTATATTACGTGTGCTAAATAGTTAATACTGTACTGTACTATTCCATTTGGGTTTGCACCATAGCTTCACAGACAATCATGCGAGCTAATTACTGAACTAGCTAAGAAGCAACTTTACTTCAGAAGCTTCCACTGCTGAGCCCGATGTTATTTTTTCTACTTCGCTTCTGAGCAAAGCCGCAAACAACAGCTAGCGCAACAAAATCCTTACTTGAATTATTCAAAGGGAAAAGAAACCTCATTTTCTTTCACAATCAAAATCACAATGCATTAAGAAACATTAAATTGTAAATAGAGAATGGAAAAGACCGTAGAACTGTTGAGTGAGTTCATAAGTGGATTATGTAGGACCGGCCACTTCAGGCCCTATCCGGCTTGACAACCTGGAACATAACAATACCCGTACGTATTAACCGACACATATAGGTTGGTATGATATTACACCAGTTATATCTTCTATGCTAACCTATTGAAATCCACCGGCTACTCTCGTTAGGATTGCGATTAAAACATATTGTCAAGTAGAATGATAGCCTTGATTGGCCTTTTCGCAACGTTTACTGACGCTCTCCGTAATTACACGGAAAATGGACGGAATCTCATGGGGCTTAATGTTCTTGTTTTATAGGAATTACGTTAGTTAAGCTCGTGTCTGCAGGAGGGGCAAGTAATTTGATTTAACTGTTGCAGGTGCAACAGTTAAATGAGGACTTTCAAATGAATTAAATGAAAATATCGTGATATTTTGAGTGATTTACTATTTTATTTTAAAGTTTTGTGAAACTTGTAATAGTTTACGCGAATATTATCTACACATTGCAAAAAATCGCCTATGAAGTCGCCAAGAGATAGTCGTTTTTTTTCTTTTTTTTTATCTAGGACACGCCAACTTGACTTCATCTCGCCTGATGGTAAGCTAAAGGCAAAGTTTCAGGAAAGAGGGAAAGACGGTCGCCATTACAGACACTAAGTAATGTTACAATGGTGGCACTCATCTTTGCTGCTGGTAATGAATTCCAGATCTTGATGGTGCGGCAAAGAAAAGAGTCTTCGAACCGCTTGGTTCCTGCTCGTATATTCTGCACAGTGTGAGGCCTTGAGGGTGATATCTAAGCCCTGTACGTGTTTTACTGTGTAGGAAAGGAGAGGGTGGGATTAGTTGGAAGAGCTCATCAGAACACTCACCATGGTAGAGACGGTAAAATACAGCGAGAGTATTTTCGTTTTAAATATTAAACTATGTATTTAGTACTTTTATCTTTTTACCTATTTAAATTTACATAAGATTTTATTTAGACGTCATAGTTGCCAACATCCTATCCACTTTTGGTTTATCTATCTAATCTAAAGAGAGAAGTCTGCTTAAGAGCCTCGTTCAATAATCAGTAGGTACACACTTGCTTGCAGAATAGGTGGTTCTTTTTATAGGACACGTCGCGTGGTTTCCGACCGAATAGAATTAGGGCCACCCCATCTCTTCCCATGCGGTTTCGTGCAAGGCGACTAAGGGATAGGGCTGTTTACCATCAGACAGATATATACAGGCCAGATACAGCCTCAGATGCATGCCTCGAGTCAACAATAGTGCCCGGCATACGGCAATAGGCTCACCCCCTATTACGTGGGACCGAATACAATTATTGGTGAAATGTGGGTGTTAATTCACCTCTGCCTAACCCTCCATGGATAAAGGCCCTTAGTTTGCGAAATGTTCACGAGATATTGTTATAATAAATTATATCACCAAACATTATTAGGTCAATAAACTGTACCTATACACAAACAGTGGTCAGATGAAGTCACTCAATCTAAAGTTGATATAAAACTGAAGCTGTGTAGGCAATAAACCTTACCATTATCCTTAGAAATAACAAGGTTGGAAACATTACGCTGGACTAACAATACGATAAGATTTATGTTCACACTATAACTGGGCTATAACCATGTGTTAACACTGTTAATCCCACTAATAGTATGAATGCGAGAGTAGGTATGTATGTGTATATGTGTGTGTGTGTGTGTATATAGGAGTTAATCTGTCTGATGAATTTAGTATGTTCGAAATCCTGAAAGAATAAATCTCAAACGATAGTGAAACTAAAACTGTAGATCGAATGTAGTCACCTATTTTTTTTTCTGCGAGTTCTTTTGTCAACAGGACAAAGGGATAAAGTTACTTGGCCACTTTTTAGTACCGAGGTATGATGTGTTCAAACTACCTACAGGTTTCACATTTTGCATAATGGAATTTCATTGACTAAACGAAATGTGAGAAGCCAATTAGTTTGAACCATTGATATTTAAAACTCTGTGATAAAAAACCAGGTTCTAATATTAAAATGTATGTTATCTCAATGCCATGGCAATATCAAAATCATTTTTTTTTTATAAATAAAACACGTCAATTAGACTTCGCCTTGCCTGATGGTAAGCTGAAGGCAAAGTATCAGAAAAGAGGATCACCATTACTTACACATACCATGTAACAATGGTGACACTCAGCTTGACGGCCTCATCATATGCTTTTTCACGCCCCGCTTAAAGGACCCGGGACTGTAGGAAGAAGGAAACACGTGAGCTGGTAATGAATTCCAGGCCTTAATGGTGCGACAGAGGAAAGAGTTACCGAACCGCTTGGTTTTTGATCGGATGTTCTGCACCGTGTGCGGGTGACATCTAAGACCTGCACGTGTTGTCCTGTGTAGGGAAGGGGAGGGTGGGACTAATTGGAAGAGCTCATCAGAACACTCACCATGGTACAGACGGTAAAATCATACTTTATTCTCATTCGCACTCACTCATTATTGTATTTCCTGTTGCACTCGTTCATGTTTTGGATGAATCTTTTTGATTGAATGTCTTCAAGCGCCAGTACCGTTCCTACCACTTCTTAATAGAAAATCCTTGTTAAAATCTCATAAAGTTATATTATTATTCTTCACGAAGACAACCACTGTAACTTGATTCAACATAAATGGAGCTTAAAAACACTTGAATAACTTTCATTATACATCGCCATGTTGCAAACTCATTCCAAACTCTTTAGCTTAACTTATTAAGATTCAACTACCTCCACTTCACAATTTTTCCTCGGCAAACTTTGTGACTGCGCTGGTTGATAAGTAATTCAGTTTCGCTGTGAACATTTATTAAAATAAACAGCAAAGTAAGACCCTTAACCCGTGTGGGATAAACTTACAATCTGTAGGCGTACCATGAAACAACTGCAGTTGCGGATTGAAGTTTCATGAAATCGATTTCATGGAACATGTTTTCCCGAATATAGATCCGAAGACGGTACGTGACTCTTCAGTTTGGCTTAAACCCGAGCTAAAAACCGAAGTGCCTTCACGGTACCTACATGGCTAAATGCTACGTCTTTCGATCGTGCGGGCCCCAACTTCATCATCATCATCATCATCATCATGTCAGCCGCACATAGTCCACTGCGGAACATAGGCCGAATATGGATTTGAAGACGGTATGTGACTCTTCGGTTTGACCCGAGCTAAAAACCCGAGCTGAAAACCGAAGTGCCTTCACGGTACCTACATGGCTAAATGCTACGTCTTTCGATCGTGCGGGCCCCAACTTCATCATCATCATCATCATGTCAGCCGCACATAGTCCACTGCTGAACATTGGCCCCTCCCACAGACTTATAGAATGACCGATCTAAAGCAGTCCGCATCCAGCGCTTCCCGGCGACCTTGATGAGGTCGTCCTTACAGATATTTTATGGTAACTCCCTGTATATCTAGGTACTCAAATCGATTAAGAGATAGAAAAAAACTAATTGGTTCGGGCGGGATCTCTTTCTAGGTATCCATATCTAGGTACTCCTTGCTGTCTGCGGGTCTGTCTGTATGAAGCTTTTTTACAGCGTATTATTTTCTATAAAAATCACAAATAACTGAAAAATTAAAAAAGTATAACTCAAATAAGTAAAGTCGTTCTCAAGGTAAATTACATTCTGTATTTGTTTTTTTATATATACCACTTAGGTGGCAGAAAAGCACACTGCCCACCTGATGGGAAGTCGTTACCGTGGCCTATGGATGTGTGCAGCACCAGGGGCGTCACACTCGCGCTGCTGAGGAAACTTTCTAAAACCCCTTTTGAAGAACCCCATATTGTACCCCTTTCACCTAAGTATAAAACATATAATCGAAAAGTTGTAATATGTCACAGACTTCAGTGTTTGCGCAATTGTGTTTTAAACTTGTTTACATTTGTTGGCTATACATACTTTGTGAACGAAAAAGTGTATGAGACAGTCTCAATACATGTATAAAACAAATGTATTGTGTTTTGACTAGTCTTTTACAAGTCTTCAACAAGTTTGTGTTATTGTATTATTAAATTTGTATTAAATAAGTTTACAACTCGTTTCTTAGTGAAAACGAGGGGTATTGTAGCCAACATACCTAAGCCAGTACGTTCACTTGTTCAGCTAGACTCAATAACACTCAATCAATTTTATTGAACTAAAATTTATGGATTATGTTCGACACTTAATCGTAGGGTGCTGAAATAGTTTTCAGCAAAAAAAAGCTCACAAATGGTTTTTCTTCCATATAAAATAAAACTAACGGCTCAGATCCCCGTTTCGTCTGGGAATGAATTTGTAAAAAATCTTATCAACTGATTGTAATTGCCATATATGTGAGTTACTGTGCCGTCAGTGCATCTTCTGCAATCAACAATCAGAAAATCCTTTTAGTCTTCCCATTGATAACACAACTCTTCAATGAGCTCTGGCTACCCTACACACACACATATATACACACAACACGAGGTTATTATAGTCGTGGTATTCTGTAGGGTGGAGGTACTTCCCCAATCGGACCGCTCAATTGGGACGGGAATACCGTCGTGTATATAAACCTACCTCCTGGTAAAATTATATTATAGTATATGTTACAGTATAGGTTTACAAAAAACGTCTGTGTTACTACCGTAATTGTAGTACGTTCTACTAATAAAAACGATTCCGACGGATTGAGAACCTTCCTATTTTTTGAAGTCGGTTAATTAAAGTCAATTATATACTTACGTTTTAAATCAAGTTGTTCTTGAACGACAAGCAAACAAAATTGTCTTAACTTTACAGGTTAAGCAATTCTGTTAAGGAAATGTTAGTGAACAAAGTTATTCGTATACAATTGCCGTAATAATAGTTGGCACGGACCTATGCATACAAATATTTGCACTGGGCGGGAATCAAACCCACGCCCCCTGCTTAGCAGTCGCTTTCACTACTGCTCAATTCTCCGACGACTGTCTCTTGGTGACTTCCTAGGCGAGCGACCGGTCACTAGTACGTAGACACCTATTTGAGCTAATGAAAGTAATAGTTGCTGTCGACCGAGTCTCTTACGAATAGTCGATAGTGCGTTACGAGCATAACTGAGCTAATCAAAGATAAGGTAAACTACGCCAGGCACTACTAGGCAGAGGTGCTAGCACACACACTTCGCCAGTTTATGTTTACATCCCAATGTAATAGATGGCGAGCCTATTGCCATTAACCGGGCACTTTTAAACCTGCGATAAATACACACATAACTTCGAGAAGCATCGAAAAGTCATTGGCATCGAACCCGGGACCTCGTCTCAGCATCTATTACCCATACCACTAGGCTACCGCGGTTGTTTATACCCTGAATTCATACTCCAAAATATTAAATTTCACAATCAACACCGCTGTCCGTAACTTATAAATATTTGAACAAAAAAATACACGCTGTTGCCCTAAATAACTCAAACATCAAAATCAACACAATGAATGCTACATTCAATGAAAAATTGTATCTTTTTTTGCTCTTGCATAGAAAAAGAAATTTGTACGAAAATTCTTAAAAAGTTTGTTTTTCAGCAGATAAATGAGGTTGCCTAAAAACATAGCGTTTTTTTTTTTATACCACTTAGGTGGCAGACAAGCACCAGGCCCACCTGATGGAAAGTGGTTACCGTGGCCGATGGACGTTTGTAACACCAGAGGAGTCACAGTCGCGCTGCCAACCCTGTAAGTACAGAGCCTCTGTGCCGTCAGTGTAGAAGACAAAGCAGGACAAGCCTTTAGTCTTCCCACTGACAGCACAAATTCTCCAGTGAGCTCTGGCTACCCTACTCACCGCTGGGAACACAACACGAAATAACGCCACCAAATAAAACTTCAATTTGTAGGGTAGGGCTGTTTGTGAATTAAATTTTAATACACTTATACTGTCGATAATTTTATTATTTAAATGAAATAAATTATAAGAAATTCTGTCGCGTTTTATTTTGTGTTATTTTTATGTCTATACTATGGCCGGCGACTATTTTAGCAGCATTCACCGCAGTAACTCACGTACTCACTTACTAGAAAACATGAACCACCATATAAAAGAACTTCAGTTAGATGCCTCTGTCAACGACACTAATTTATCTGATGATGATATTATGGCATTATTAATATTTTTACTCTTATTGTTGACATCCATTATTTTAAATTTGACACTATTTTATGTCGGCATTCAAATGTCGTATTACACATTAAATTAGACGAGTTAACAATATGTATAAAGGCTATTAATAATTATGAATTATGGTATAAATAAATCGATATTAAATTAATGATACATGTACCTACTAACCATATTCTTAGTAAATAAACTAACCATATTTTAAATTTAATTTGTACACCATGTTAAATGGTAGAACATAGTGCACTGATGTTTATGTTAAGATCTTTAGTAATACCTATGTTTCACAAATAATAAATGAATGAAATGAAAATGAAAATGTCTCTGTACTCCTCTATACTGCACAGAGTACATACGTTCGGAGGAGATGTATCAATTATGCTCTGTAAAGTAGCGACGTCAGGATACACCCGCAAACGTCAATACGGCTCACCGAAGCTCCAAGCAGTTTACATATATCAATATATACCTATATATTGAGACAAACTACATCGAAGTTCTACTTATCTATATTAATAAGAAGAGTATGTTTGTTTATTTTTGTTTAACGCGCTAATCTCCAGAACTACAGGATAGAATTAAAATTTGGAATTCATTACCAACTCATGTGTTTCCTTCTTCCTGCAGTCCCGTGTCCTTTAAACGGGGCGTGAAAAAACATCTGATGAGGCCGCCAAGCTGAGTGTTACCATTGTAACATTACTTAGTGTCTGTAATGGTTACCCTCTTACCTGAGACTTTGCATTTAGCTTACCATCAGACGAGGTGAAATCAAGTTGGCGTGTCCTAGATAAAAATAAATGAAAATTGTGTTGAGTGGTCTGTCTATCGGAGACGGCTATAAGCAGTAATTATGAATGTCAACAAATCTGGTAGATGACGGTTTAAAGGCGCATTATGAAATATGCCACGGGCGGAGCCGGGGAAGACAGGCTTGTTCATTAATATTGAGTTGAACTACATCAAGTGTTCTATTTATGCTAATGTAAACACTTACGAAAATAGGATTATACCTAGTAAGTAGAATAATAGTACAATTGGAATTACATAGTGAGTATGGCTGCTTTTAAATGAAACCTAATATAGTTGGCCATGTATGGGTATTCATACACCTCTGCCTATCCGTTGGTCGATATACCGGTGTGAGTATGAGAATAAAGTCGCTACTTACTAATGCTATTATCAACGGAATTTAAAAGCGGTGGGATTGTTCTCATGAAAAGAATGTTCGCAGAAATTGTTACCAGCTCGAAAAACGATATTCTCAGGTATAGTAGTGCAGTAATACCATAAAAATGTTCGCAGAAAAGGTTTTGTACCAGAAATATTGTGTAGAAATAACAAATAAAGGTGCTTGAAATAAGAATAGCGGTAATCTTCAAATATTTTCTAATAATGTATACTGTATGGCAATTATAATTTATAATAAACTATCCGCTCAGTTTAAGACTCTATACTTAGAAGATTTAAATATAAACTATTCCAATTCTTTCTGAATAAATGTTACTATTTCACGAAAGACTTCTTTATCGAACGTTTTGAGTCTAAAATTGACTTATTCTATAACTTGTATAACCTATGATTTGATATTTTGTAATTATATAACTTATTTTTTATTTATTTATTTATTTGAACTTTTTGCACAAACAGACAAGGATTGTACAAAGGCGGACTTAATGCCTCAGGCATTTTCTACCAGTCAACCTTAGGGTGATGCAGAGATATTTATATCAAAGGTAGGTGCACGAAGTGTTGTGGTGATAGTTATCTACGTTTGGTTCACAAATAATAATTATATATAATAAAAATTAATAGAAAATAAATAAATAATAATATATCCATATATAAATAATAAATATACACAAACATCATAAACTACATACACATATAGACCAACATATACATAGATATATGCATAAAAAATAAATATAAAAATTAAAAAGAACATATATATAAATATATATTTATACAAATATACCTACACGAATACATAAAGATGCGATCTGAAATTATTTGTTTGCCAACTATGGGTTGCTGTAGAGCTGGTGTACTCTGGTCTTAAATATAAACGGCTTGCAGACATTCTGATTTCCAGAGGAAGCGCGTTCCATAAAAGAATAGACTGGACTAAGAAAGAAGAGTGGACAAGGCTTGTCGTGTGAGTGGGACAGTGTAGGAGTAAGTTATTCGACGAGCGTAAATTTTTGTTATGGTTAGAGCCGAGTAAGTGGAGCTGACACTTTAAATAGGCTGGGGCATTGGGAGAGTTTAATAGGGTATATATCAAAGTGACAGCTCTCAGACTACGTCGCCTTCGTATAGGCAACCAACCCAGCTCAGTACGACAAGCCGAAACGTGGTCATACTTCTTAAGATTGTAGACGAATCGAATGCAATTGTTGAGAAGTCGGTCAAGTTTATTGAGCAGATCTGCATTCAGGTCGAAATAGCATACATCACCATAGTCAAAGATGGGAAAGATTAAAGTCTGCATTGTCTTGGTTTTAACCGGAAGAAAGTTTTTAAGGCGATAAAGAGCCCTTAGTGTCCCCGTCACTCTCTGGCAGACGTTAGTGACTTGAACCCGCCAACTGAAGGTTGAGTCAAGATTTAGGCCCAAGTTCTTAACACTAAGTGTGACAGGAATTATTTTGCCATCGAATATAATAGCTGGCATGATCACGTCCTTCAACCTTCGCATCATGTACATGCTGCCCACTATCATACTCTGGCATTTGTCAGAGTTAACGACCAGTCCAAACCCGTCACACCAACGACGTATAAAGGATAAGTCTGCGTTTACTTTATCGATAGCCTCCGAAATGTTATCCACCGGGGCTTGGCTATACAATAATAATAATAATAATAATAATAATACTCTTTATTGCACACCAAACATAGGACACATACAATGGATACATACATTCTAGATAGTTGTACAATGGGCGGTCTTATCGCAATCTGCGATCTCTTCCAGACAACCAGTGTATGGACTATGCTGCCAGTAATCCGGGTAGTTTGCGGTGTACACTAAATTTTAACTAATTAACATTATAAAGCATTTAAAGAACAGAAGTGAAGAAGAATAAGAGATTATATTATTTAATGAAATAAATACCTACTTATATATACAGATACATAAATACATACCTAAAATATATAGGTACCATATATAAACATACATAAACCATAGTTACATATATACATACCAATGTTAAATATATACCATATAAGTGAATTACACACAAATAACACCAATTACATAATATACAGCTACTAGAAGTAGAAAAGGAAAAAAAAAACATAAAGCAAAGAGTGAACATACATAACAACTCATAACGCTAGGTAGTGCTCCCTTACCAGTCTCTGAAATGTTGACAGTGACTGTGCTCGTCTAATGTTTACAGGCAACGCGTTCCACAATCTTGCAGCTTGAACTGTGAAAGATTTATCGCAGAAGCTTGTAGAATGCGTCACGATTGCCAGGGTTAAGTTTTCCGTGGATCTTAAGAGTCTGGAATTATTATCGCACAGAAATCTAAATCGTTTTTTTAAATAGAGAGGAGTAGTCGGGTTAAATAAAATATTAAAAAGAAGAGAGAGAATATGAGTATTCCGGCGAAGGCGGATTGGTAACCACTTGAGTTTTTTACGAAATTCAGAAACATGATCATATTTGCGCAAGCCAAAAATGAATCGTACACAGAAGTTTTGGAGTCGCTCAAGTTTATCAAGTTGGTCCTCGTTAAGATCAAGATAGCTGACATCGGCATAGTCCAGAATAGGTAGAAGTATGGATTGTGCTAGCTGAATTTTAGTTGCGGTTGGAAGGAAATTACGTAATTACAACTGCAGGTCATCAGCATACAAGCGATACGCACACTGAAGATCGGAGGTTATGAAGTTAATAAATAAGGAGAAAAGAAGAGGAGAAAGTATACCGCCTTGAGGGACCCCAGAGTCAAGATTGCACCAACTCGATGACTCCTCATCACCACCAATCCAGGTCATCAGATGAGATTTTAATATGGGCAAGGATCGACAAAAGAATGTCATGGTTCACACAGTTGAATTCGTTGGAAAAATCTACTAAGAACATCACAGTAACCATAGACTTTTCCATACCATCCCTGATGTCACCCGTTACCTTTAGGAGAGCAGAGGTAGTGCTGTGTCCTGGCCTGAATCCTGATTGCAGTGGACTTAATATGTCATTACGATGTATAAAATTAGACAACTGTCTATGCACACATGCCTCCAGCACTTTGCATAGAAAGGGAAGGATCGAGATCGGACGAAAGTGGTTAGGAAGCGAAGGATTAGAAATTTTGGGAAGAGGACGGACAAAGGCTTTGCGCCACAATGTAGGGAATTGACCAGAATCTAGTGAAACGTTGATAATGTGGGAAATGGCTGGGAGAAGATGGTCCAGGATAGAGGTAATCATTCGACGACTAATATTATCACAGCCCACTGCCCTAGATTTGATGGACAAGATGATTTTTTTGATCTCATCCAATGTAACTGGAGAAAACTGAAAAGGTGTATAACTGGGACTGGTCAGCCCGGCTATGAAGTCTACCGTTTGACGTTTGGTTGTGTCATCAATTGCAAGAGAGGTGGAGAAAAAACGATTAATGGCATCTAAATCAATTGTCTTAGGTAGCTCCAGCTGCCTTGATTTACCAATTCCCAAAGTCCCTAGAAACTTCCAGACCTCAGCTGGTGATGAGCAAGTTATGTTATCGAAGATGTGTCGGCTTCTATTATGACCATATCATTTAAACGAATTGTATGCTTATATTATTTAAATTTGTATTACAACCTTTTAATATTTGTACGCTGGAGATAGAATAATATGTACCTACGACCAACTTTGTAACAACTTTTATACAATATTCTTACAAATAAAAGAATCTTATCTTATCTTATGTACTAAAAAAACAACTGTAAATAATATTTTAGACTTGCTTTCAAGCGTTAAAAGATGCTGTTCTTTTCACCATAGTTGTTCGAGAACTATCGTCATCTTTGCGTTAATCCCGGTTGTCTTCAGCTCAGAGTCAGAGGTCCGCTTTTCGGCATTTATTGCTCTACTTCGCATGGTCTTGTGTATTCATAGTAGTGGTCATTAGCACGCATGCAATCTCTTACGAATCATCATAAACCCTAATGTACTCAACGATGTATTATAAAAATAATATGTGGGCCGTCCTTTAAAATAGCGGCAAAAAAATTATGACAGAAAGTGTAACCAGCTCGAAAAACTTTATTTTCAGGTATAGAAGTGTTGTAATACCATAAAAAACGCTCGCAGAAAAGGTTTTATACCAGAAATATTGTAGAAATAACAAATAAATATGCTTGAAATAAGAATAATGTCTTAGTACAGTACAAAGAAAATGAAAACAGCGAAAAACAATGTTCTTTTTCTTTATATTTTTACGACTGGTGGCGCGTGGGCCAACGTGTGCGAGTGGACTGTATTGCGGCGAAGCAGATAACTGTTCTATTGACACTTTACACACAAAACAAGACAGGTGGCCGGGCTGCCGCGGATTCGATCCAGGCAGTGAATGCAGCCCGAGAAATTAGGAGAGGATGCACTAACCTTCACGACCCACGTGTTTTTCATCGCAGCCGGTACACGGATCTTCTCTTCCTTGCTCAGGAGCTGCCGTCAGCATCACTAGATCGCTTGAGGAACACACGAGAGGCACCATCCGATCGGTAAAGGTCTATGAAGCGGTTAAAATACAACAAATATTATTCATTTCTGAGAGACGCGCGCGCGCGATCGCCTTTACGCTGGCTAGTTCAAAGCGGCACTGAGTGTCTATATTTCACAAATGGCGGACGGAAGCCATATCTATCATTAGTGCGGGAGAGGAGACGGGTATAAAAGGAGTGGGTTTCCGTGTCAAAAATACAGTTTCCACTTCGGCGCAACCATTCCCCCCGGCTTGAAGGGTTACCTTCGAAACGACAAATGCGAAACAAATCTAAAGTCTAATCTAAATCTAGGTTTGGGAAATAACAACTAAAATATAAACCTAGATTGGAGCTCGTGCCTACTGCTGGCTAGGCAGCGGGCAGAGGCGAACAAACAACACAACGCAACAGTCTCGACCAAGACGAGACGCGATTAGCCAACAACAAAATAAGGGTCTCTTCACGTGGGACCGATACAACAAGCGAGTGCTTCTTCTCCTCGGGTGGTTCGGAAACCGTAGTGGGATTGAATTGACTAACTGGCCACCCATCTAACGCGACATGAATCCAGGACGGTCCACCAAACCACAACGGGTGATCCAAAATTTGCGAAGGAAGCAATCCACGAGAGAGACAATCGGCTGGGTTGTCGGTGCCAGCAACGTGAAAGAGATTATGTGGCGCCAATTCAGATTGAATTTTGCCACTCTATTAGCGACGAATGTGTCCCAACGATGGGGCGAAGAGTGGGCCCAACACAAAGCGACTGTTGAGTCCTAAAAGCTAAAATTCTACTAATATTAATGCGAAAATTTACAATTATGTCAAATAAATTACCTTAAAGATTCCGACCACAATACAAAATGTCATTAAGCGACACGGAAGTGCTAGTCTTAGCACTGCCATCCAAAACTACGCGGAGTTTTAGTAGTAAGCTTATCTTCTCTAATAACTCCGCGGTGCGGGATAATGTACGAAGGCTGGGTCCCGCCAGTGTCCGTAGGCGCAGGTGAGATGTAACCTTTATCTAAATATTCATTAACAACCTCATCATAGGCCCGCTTCGACTTTGGGGACGCCTGCATCTTTCGTTCCAAACAAAGACGTTTTTCAGCGGATACACGGGAGCCACCGAGCGAAAACTTGCGGATGGTAGACTCCAGTGGCGGCTCGACGGTGCAACAGAACGAAGCAGTCGAGTGACTAAAACTATCTATAGAAGCGGGTGCGGAACCAATTATAACAAAACCCAGAACTGTTTCCAGGGCGTGCGGAGCGGGGTACGTCGGTCCCCCTTGAACCTTACGTGATAGCTGGAGGTGCGGGAGAATCGAAGCGCCGATCAATATATCGACGACTCCAGGAACAGCGTAAGTCTCATCTGCTAAAGGCAAATCTTTAAATTTCGTTAATAAAGACGTGTCAACCGGGACGGTAGGCAACTGTTCAGCTATTCTATCTATAACGAGCGAATCCATGTCAAACCAAATTTTATTATTAAAACGAGATCCAAACCTCGTTTTAACTGTGCCATGAACAGCTGACCGTAAACCTCCAAAACCCGTCACCATTGAGTAGGTTGAACGCCTATCAACATTGAAACCAAGACGTTGACAACAATCTTGAGTAATAAAATTACTTTGCGAAGCGCCATCTAATAGCGCTCGAACAATGTGCGGTTTACCTAATGCATCAACAATAACCACGCGAGCGGTCGCAAGACAAACCGTAGTGAGGGCAGCACTAGCGGAGAACGAACACAAGGTGACGTCATTCGTAGCGGTCCCCGGGCAGGCCGGAGCGCGTGCGAGCTCGGGCTGCGGCTGCGGCGCAGGCTGCCGCGCGTCACCGCTCGACGAACCAACTGTGCTCACCTTGGATGCGGCATTACTATTCTCAAAATGAAGCAAAGTGTGGTGTCTCGCTTGACATTTGCGACAACTATTTCTACTATTACATAAAACAACGCGGTGTTTAGTACCGAGACAATTAAAACAAAAATTATTAGCGCGAACAAATTTATAACGATCACTAGGCGACAATTTTAGAAAACCAGGACACCTGTACAGTTGCGAATGATGAGTGCTACACAAAGAGCAAACAGGTGACTGTACACGTGCTGGTGCGGTACTAACATAAGTATGAGTCGACCTCAGTGACTTCGATGACGCATCTACTTTGCGTGCAGAATCAACAACTGTCTTCGCGCCTTCATGTTTCGATGAAGAGCGTTGCAATACCTTTATATGCTCGCGAACAAAACTTTCTAAGTCTTCGAACTTAGGAATTTTACTGCCGCGATGATCCGACTCAAACAAACGAATGGTTTCGGAATCTAATTTCTTTAAACCCATATACAAAAATACGAAGTCGCAGAGGTCATCGATCTTCAAGTTCTTTACGGCGCGAACAGCTGACGCGAAAGTATCTAGAAATTTCTCTAAGTTTTGATCGTTACATGCCGTAATAGATTTCAAATCAGACATCTGATCTAAATAGGCGTTAGCTACCGATCTTTTATCCTCATACTTAGCTTTCAAAGTATTTAAAATTAAATTATAATTCCCGGCACTAAACGTAATTCCAGCGCAAGCGGTTATAGCTTTACCAGTCAATTTTTCAACGAGATAATGCAATTTTTCGTGATCTGTCAACGAATCGTTCTTATCTATTGTATTCTCAAAACTATCTATAAATCGACACCAATTGCGAATGTTACCATCAAACTCGGGTATTTGAATTGGTGGCAACTTAGGTCGGTCGCGAGTGGGGTTGGGTCGGTCAGACGGCTTCTCCAAACTCCTCGCGACGCGCTTGATACGACAATACAAATCGTCAAACGACGACAAGGCTTGATAACTCACTGAGTAATCGGGATCCAAATTCAACTCTAAAACGTTGATGTCATGCACTAAGGTTTCGAAATCCGCGCGTAGACTATCTAAGTTTTCTATAGAACACAAGAACGAATCTCTGATGACCAAATCAGAGGTTTTAAGTGCACTATCATAAATCGATTGTACGCGAGAGTAAATCATTTCTTTTTTAGCGTATAAAAGTTTCAATTGAACCTTACCGGTCTTATCAACCTTTGGGGACATGTTTACAATTAAATATGAAATGACTTAATCCTAGCGGTACAGAGCAGCGAGGCGGCGCGAGCGTTAACTATGTAGGTAGGTAGGTGCTTACAACTGTGAATGCACGCTTGAACAAACGCGCATAGCAACAAGGTCGCACCTGCGCGATGGTCGCTGTCTAGATTCAACTATTATTTCCGAGATTAAGTATTGCGTAATATCTATTCAAATTAAAATACTTTCGTATGAATTGGGATGAGATGCGAGCGAGGTAGGCACAGCCACGTGTCTACCCACGCAGGTACTAGGCAAATACGACGTGAGCCGAGAACAACGTAATTGAAAAAAACAAAACAAAGCCAAATGCGTTAGGTATTACACTGTGCCTATGCACTAGGGTGTCTGAGTATACCTAAGATCTAAGCCTAAATGTCTGGATGCGGGGTTTTCTACTAAAATAACCAGGCACTTAGGTGCGATGCGAAAATTGTGAACTACGATTAAGTGTTGATATGATACCTAACCTATTTATGTATTAGGTAGGTACAATGCGAGCCAGCGGCGAACGGACAACAAATTCTAAGCCTAAGTGTCTGGATGCGGGGTTTTCTACTAAAATAACCAGGCACTTAGGTGCGGTGCGCTCATTCCCATTAGAATAATAACAAAATACGAACTACGGCTAAGAATCCGGCTCGAAGGACCAAAAAATGGTGGCGCGTGGGCCAACGTGTGCGAGTGGACTGTATTGCGGCGAAGCAGATAACTGTTCTATTGACACTTTACACACAAAACAAGACAGGTGGCCGGGCTGCCGCGGATTCGATCCAGGCAGTGAATGCAGCCCGAGAAATTAGGAGAGGATGCACTAACCTTCACGACCCACGTGTTTTTCATCGCAGCCGGTACACGGATCTTCTCTTCCTTGCTCAGGAGCTGCCGTCAGCATCACTAGATCGCTTGAGGAACACACGAGAGGCACCATCCGATCGGTAAAGGTCTATGAAGCGGTTAAAATACAACAAATATTATTCATTTCTGAGAGACGCGCGCGCGCGATCGCCTTTACGCTGGCTAGTTCAAAGCGGCACTGAGTGTCTATATTTCACAAATGGCGGACGGAAGCCATATCTATCATTAGTGCGGGAGAGGAGACGGGTATAAAAGGAGTGGGTTTCCGTGTCAAAAATACAGTTTCCACTTCGGCGCAACCAACGACAATTGAAATAAAATAACTGTAAAGAATATTTTAGACTTGCTTTCAAACGTTCTTAAATAAAAGATGCCATTGTTTTAGTGTAAAAGGTTCTTATTGTCATAGTTGTGGGAGAACTAACTTACTAACATCAAGTACTAACTAACTAACTAACTTCGAGTTCGTCATCTTTACGTTAATCCCGGTCACCTTCACCTCAGAGTCCTTTCGCACGGTCGCCTCGTCTTGGACATTCGTAGTAGTGAATTCAATTATTAACTTAGTGTTTGCGCCATTTCTGATAGCAGTAATGTTCCAGCATGACATATCTCTCATCAATTATGTATTTTAAACTATAGAAGTTATTCTATGATGTATTAGTCATAATTAGACTTATACGGCTGTTAAAGTAGTGACTGGCATCTTGGAAACTTTCTCTTTTCTTATGTTTCTCTCTATTCTTATCTCTTCTCAGTTTTCCATCATATCTCTATCTAATATTCTAAAGCACAGACTATTTTAAAAAAATCTACTAAAGTATTGAAAGAAAGAAAGGACGAAAGATTTTTCAAAAAGTCAAAATATAATTACCCATTGCCTTGGCAAAGAAGATTCTTTATTCTGTTCATAATAGTATAAAATCGATAATGTTACTATATTATTCTGATTCCGATTTGATTCATGTTTTGATAAACATGTCACACGCTTTACTATCTTAACTTCGACGTCAACAAAAAAAAGATAGCACCTCTCTCGCAAATAAAATTCGTTCAGAAATAAAGAACATTTTACGCAGATAGTGTCGACCCGGCGTGAAACAGGGTGAGAGGTTGCAGCTGCCGCCGACTTAAATTGGCCGTGAAATACCAACATAGCATTTTCCATCACTAGTACGAAAATTTTAAAAACAAAGCGTTCTATTTTTCGGTTTGCTTTTGACTTCTTTTTTTTTTAATTTTTCATAACTTAAATATTATATATTATTGTAGTGTATTACTCGTATACGCTAGTTTTTGTAAGTTGACCTTTCGACGTAGGTACTTCGATTCCGTTTTGTTTCTCATAATAGTACTTTGAACAATAACTACTTTAATTGTTTTTGTTTTCATTTAACTTTTATTTTTTCTCGTCTAAGAGAATATTTTTATATACAATTTTGGAGGCAGACAATCACGCGGCCACCTGATGGAAGTGAATCTATGAACGTGTGCAACACCAGGGGAGTTACATCCGTGCTACCGACCCTGTAAGAACAGAGAGTTTCTGTGTCGTCAGTGCAGATGAAACAATCAGAACAAGTCTTTCAGTCTTCCCACTGACAGCACAAAAACTCGCCAGTGAGCTCTGGCTACCCAACTCACCGCCGAGAACACAACACGAGGTTATTATAGCCGTGGTATTCTGTAGGGCGGAGGTACTTCCCCAGTCGGACTGCTCAATTGGGACGGGGAATACCGTTGTGTATATAAACGTACCTCCTTTGAAGTCGGTTAATAAAAGCCAACTATGTTAAGTACATAGTTTTAAATCAAGTTGTTCTTGAACGGCAATCAAACAAAATTGTCTTAACTTTACAGGTTAAGCAATTCTGTTAAGGAAATGTTAGTGAACAAAGTTGTTCATTTACAACATCTCTTGGTTGTGAAGAAGCCACTAATTAAATTAATTAATCAATGTCATTAAGTAGTTCTTTATTATTTTTCTCTTGACATTTAACTCTAATTCTGCCCCAAAAATACGTAATAGCTATTATACTTACATAGAGACAATCACGCCTTTATCCCCGAAGGGTTAGACAGAGGTGAATTAACACCCACATTTCACCAATCATTGTTTTCGGCTCCATGTAATAGGGGTGAGCCTGTTGCCATCTTCCGGGTACCATTGTTGACTCGAGCCTAGTATCCGTGCCTGATGTTAAACAGCCCTATCCCTTAGTAGCCTTGTACGACACCGCATGGGAAGAGATAGGGTGGCCCAAATTCTACTCTGCCAGGAACCACGCGGCTACTCCAAATAATATTCCAACTAATTATTATAATATATCAGTCTCAAGAAAGTATATGAAAAAAAACTTTGAAAACTTCTGGTTGCTGAGCGCTTGCTTATGGTCGATACCCACAATCCGCGTCACTTCACAGTGAAACAACATTAAATCTAAGATATACTAACAATTTTTGCGCTAAAACAGTTCTGCTTAGATGGGACAGCAATTAGCTAGAGTTTACTCCGCTCATCATAAATCAACTTCACTTTCGGCCCGCTAAGCTGTTTCTGTAGAACCTTTGTGACGTTGTCTGGTCCCGTCATCTAAATGACTTGGACTTTAGATGTGCTGAATTAATTTTCTCTCATAATAAGTCCAAATTTTTTGTGCTTATAAAACTTGAAACAGGTAGGAAAATCTTTGCAAATTTGCTTTTTGAATATTGACAATTGAATAAAGTTGCACCCACAAAACAAGCATACACAAACGCAGAAGTTAATACAATATGCCAGAGCTATCGGTAGATAAGCGTGAGCAGGTTGAAATTACAGAACATCCTTTTTTTTAAGTGAAAAAAAATCCTAAGTATTTGTCGGACTTGAACCGACCAAAACCGCACGCTGTCTTGTGTCATTTGTTGCCAGAGGTGTGATTACCATTGGAATATCTCTCTCACCCCGGATGATCCAGGGCCTTTGAGATGGCCCCTTTCGGAAATACAGGCAATTCTTTCTAAAAGATTTTTCACTCATTTTTGGTTATAACTTCCTCAGAATATAATTCATAGCATTCATAACATAATTCAGAGACGTGTATATCTATCACTGTCATATGTATTACGAGTGTCGTAACCACTCGTAACTAAAAAAGAGAAATTGCGAAATAAAAACGCAATAGCGCCCTATTATTGCGTCGGATAACGTTACGACCATCAAGTAAACGCGAAAAGGTTACGTTTTACGACACTGGCTGCATCAGTTATTGAAATAACTTCTTTACAACTTCATTATCTTTTATCCTACAGTTTTATTTTTAGCGACGTGTATGTGAACTAATTTCTATGTATGAAAATTCTAATATTAGTAACGAATGTTTACAACGTATTTTTTACTGCATGGACTCATTATCTCGACCTCGAGCCTTGACCAACATCATAATACACATGATGATGAAGGTATCTGAGTGAGGAAGGTACTCTCTCTCTCTTTTTCTTTTTTTTCCTCTTAGGTGGCAGACAAGCTCACGGCCCATCTGATGGGAAGTGGTTACCGTGGCCTATGGACTAGTGCAACACCAGGAGCGTCACACTCGCGCTGCCAACCCTGAAGAAACCTCCTAATGTCCCTTTTGAAGAACCCCATATTGTAGGCGCATGGGAAGACCGCAGCAGGGAGTTCATTCCACAACTTGAGTTTGCGTGGGATGAAATTTCTTTCATACCGCACAGTGCGTACCGTCTCAGGTTGCAATGTGAGGGGATTAACTCCCTGCCTACGGCGAGCGGTGCGATGATAGAATGTTGCTGTGGGCATCATGTCAAACAATCCATCTGAGCACAAACCGTTGTACAGGCGGTAGAACACACACAGCGAAGAAAAGTCCCTCCTAAAGCGGAGAGATTCCACATCACCTGCGAGTATGGGATTATCAACCAGCCACAACGCCCGTCTTTGCACCGAGTCGAATGGGTCAAGCTCGTAAGCAGGCGCTCCAGCAAAAAGGTGACAGCAGTACTCCATGTGGGGCCGGACCTGTGCCTTATAAAGAAGGAGTCACTGATCCTTGTTGGCAAGAGCCGTGGTCCAAGTCCTGTATGCAGATTGCTTGTGTTCTCTAGCTTCCCCTGCCTATTAAACCACGGGCGTTTGCTTGCTCCTGTTGCGATCCGGCGGTTACACAGGAGTTTGGATCATCTGAAGTGAAACAAAGCTGCCTCCACGTGTACGACGCGAAGAATTCTCGCAGTGCGTCCCAGTCTGCCGACTTGTAGTGCCAGACATGCCGCCATTGAGGTGGCCGCGGAGGTTCAGGCCGCGTAAGAGTCACTTGCGCCCGGATGAGGCTGTGGTTCGAAGTTCCAAGTGGTACTTCCACAGTTACAGAGTATTCGTCTGGGCGCGCAGTCAGCAGAAGGTCTAGTATAGAGCTTCTGTGGGTCTCTATTTCTGGTGTTCTAGTAATAGAATGCACCAGTTGAGCTCAGTGCGAAGTCATGAGCAGCCCTTCTCGCAAAATCAGTTCCAGGAGACCCCAGCCACTCTACGTGATGAGCGTTAAAGTCACCCAAGAATACTAAGTCTGCGGTAGGGTACTGCTCAATTACCCTGTCCGCTGACCGCTGCAGGTGCTCAAACAGTTGAGCCGTGCCCAAGTCATGCATAGACACGGGTGTCGCCTCCGTGATCCATATGTACCCAAAGAGTGAATAGGTCCCTGTCTTCCAGGCCATTAAGATGGCAGATTACATTAGTCTCATGTCATAATAATTAAAAATACTTTATAAAAAACTTTATAATGAGATAATTGTTAATTAGTCTAATGACCTAAGTACAAAAAGGTCGCGTTCCTAGTACTTACAATATTATGCCGTAATTAACGTTTTAGGAGGGGCCTACACCATGCTCAAGTCAGACATTCTTGTCTTCCAGGTAATCGTCTGTCCATATATTATTCTTTTTTACATAAGGTTATAATATAAAGGTTCTAAATTTATTGTCACGCATACCAAGGACCGATTCAGGCAATTTATTATAGAAGCGTATACCATCCTCTCTAAAATAATCACTAACTTTGCCAAACCGATCGAATAGAACTTTTATTTTTACTTCGCAGATTTCTGTCCACAACTTTTGTAAAATTAGATATATTATTTCTAACATAAAGTAAGTTTCTGAATATATATTGGGAAGCTACAGTTAAAATATTAATATTCTTAAACATTACCTAAGAGAATCTCTCTTTCACATTTTGAAAACTCATTTGTACTCATTCACAGTTATTTTTTATTTGTTAATAAACCTGACTGGTTTCGCTTTACGGCATCCTCAAAGATTTACAAGGATGTCGTAAGGCGAAACCGGTCCGGTCTAATAACAAATGAAAATACTGTGGAAAAGTACAAGTGAGTTCTCAATATGTGTAACAACAAAATCCATCAATTAACAGTATAAATAGAATCTCTCTTGACTAAACAATAAACGGCAGGAACTACCATCTTTTGTAGTATAAAGATAGTTTCTAAATCTGTTGCGTTCCCCCAAAGTAGTATTACAATAGGATTGGTAATGCGTGAATGATACCATTATCCATTTACTATTGATAGCATTGAAAAGGTAAAAAGTACAGTATGAAAACACGATGTCTTTTGATGTCTTTGTGCGTTTGTAGACTAAATAAATACGGCATGCAACACGTGAATCTATTTGTTGTACCTATTTGAAGTTACATTCGATTTCGCAGCCAAAGAATAGTTGGCAATCGGGTAAGCTTACATAGAGACATGGGTCTAACACGCAACAGTCCCAGGAGAATTTTAATCTAAAATAGAACGAGGCACTTACCGGACGTAAGCCAAGGCTACACATCGAAAGCAGGTACGAGTTTGTACTCAATTTCCGCAGATCTTGTGAAGTAGGTACAGAATGTTATAATATAATACTATTAGTATTTAGTGTAGCTTTTTAATCTTTATAACTACACACAATAATATGACTATATTTTGTCATCACAGCCTTTTTTTATTATGAATTATAACATAACATAAACTCATGCCTATATGCCCGAAGGGGTAAGCTGAGGTAGCGCTAGAGCTAGGTGGCTAGCACCCACATTTCGCCAGTTTATGTTTAGATCCCAATGTAATAGGCGACAAGCCCATTGCTATTAACCGGGCACATATAAACCTGCAATAAATACACACATAACTTCAAAATCGAAAAGTTATTGATGTGTGTCATGGTAAAACCTGGGATCGAACCAGAAATCTCGACTCAGCAGTCCATTACCCATACCACTAAATGTTTATTTTATTCAATGATTGCTATTCTGTACTTTACCTCACCTATATTTCTATTTTAGCTTTACTATAATATACTAAAGCCCAAAGAGACTACAAAATTTCAAAAATTTGATTTACAATGGCCAGTAACTCTCCAATTAAAAATTAAATTAAAGGCTTCACGAAAAATATATAAGTGTCACTCTACGGTTAGGGGTGACTACCCTCGGGAGTTCTTGGCATCAGGTGTCCGCCATTGGCCAGCCTTTTACATTTTTGAGTGGAAATATAATGATCTTTGATAAAGCTACTATACCTCGAGTGCGATGGCACTACGATAACAAAATTTAGGTCAAACCTCGTAAACTTTTAAAGCGATATCGTGTTTAAAAGATTTAGGAAACAATTAGTTACAAATGATGTGAAAATATAGTTTAAAAATAATAAATATACTATAAGTAACGTTGTACATACACTATCTTTCAGGTTATTTCATAAATAAGCTATAATAAAAGTCACGCTAGTCAAGAATTAAAAATTATCCTCGAGCTAGCCTAAGGTAATGCAAGGTACAAAATATAGCAATTGTAATAATACATATACTACTCATTTAGAATTAAATTAAATTATTAAAAAAATAAGCACTGTAGATGAAAACCATCAGCACGACTGTGTTGCGTGATTGGTGTCTTTAAAATAATAATACCTGTCATTTAAAAAATTCAATTCTTTGTCTTAATTTTGAAGACAACTTTCTCGTTTGTTTGTATATCAACGTCACAAGCATAGAAGAAACAGCATACAAAATATATTTACAACTAAAAGATTTTAAACAACAAACAACGCTTATACCTCCTTCCCTCCCTGCGGGGATCATGTAATGTGACCATTAAAATCACTGCACAGCCCGTACAGTCATATATTTGTTAGATTTTACAGTTGGCGCTTAATATCATCGCGTGTGGCTGTCGCCATATTGAAATTTTCAGAACAAATCACGACAGCTACATTTTAAAAATAGAACACGAAACAAACAATGTTTCCTTTGTTTTTTTTTTAAATCAGTGATTTCTAGCTGTGATAACAACACCCAAACTTCCAGCTGAGTCCACCTGTTTACCTTTTCAACTTAAGCTCCAAGCTTTAACTTTCTCCAAAGTAATCGGATTAATCAATCAATTATGTCGGACCTACCCATCCCTTGGGCTTTGGTCTACCTTTTATAGAAAATGTACGTGTGTTTTTATGGCCAAATACACCACTGTACATTCTAGGGTGTACATATTTGCCAAAGGGTTACGCGAGGGTGAATATCCACATTTCGTCGGTTTATGCGTTCTTGCCAACGAAACATTTGTAACCTTATAGCGTCTGCGAGTTTATTTCTTGCTTTTTATTTTCCTATTTCTGTTATATAAATATTATATGAAATTGGGGAAATTACTTACTTGATGCAACCGTGCATAGTGTCTTGCTGGCAGATATTCTAGAGTTACAAACTTATTGTATGATAACTTCGAAGCTGGAAGTATTTATTGTATTCAATGGCACATGGTAACCATCTACTATCGTTATTGGTGAGATTTTTTTTAAAAAATACAATACATTTTATTTTACTTATTATAACACATTAATTGTGCAACCATCTACTTTCATTTTCGAATCATCTTCTCATCATTATTATATTATAAGACCACCTGCGATTTTTTTACCAACTTACACACGCCTGTACGCTTGTACGGGACAAGAACTACGTTTTTGTTGCATATAATAGAGTGACCCTATTGCCATCAACTAAGCACTTTTCATTGTGATCGCTCAGATCGCAGACAGCTATATGTTGCCTTAAACGACGCGTCAGTCTTCTACTTCACCAACTCAGCACTATAAAAAAGTACGAGAAACTTTTTTTTCACCAAAAAATACGTATCTTTGGGGAACATTTTTGAATTAATAACTTTGTATAACTTTTAAACTATCGCGTTCCATGATATAGAATAATGTTAACGGTACTTAACGCGATCGTGGTACAAGTCTAGGTACATACATACCTTTGATTTGCCTCACATTTCGACCAGGTTACACCGGCCGTGGTCACAGGCTGTGAATTATCACAATTGTTACCAATTGACACAAGTTGTCAAAAACTAAGTAGTCATGACGTCAGCGTGACGTGACGTGATGATGACGCGAGTTCTATGATTTTTACTCGCCGAAAATTTTCTACGAAAACTGCCCGAATCCATATCGAGTCAGTATTATTAAGGTACATGAATCTGTATCACTAAATGTATGAAATACCTTTCCACAACGTTTCTGAGGCAGCCCGATATAAAGCAATGCTTTATATTAAGCGCCGGCATCTAAACGATTCCGACCAAACACGGAATGTTAAACGTCTACGTTCGAATCCTACCCACTTTATCAAATTCAATTTCTCTCTAGCCTTCTTACCTTATAAGGCTACGTTCTCATAAATTTTATTCTTACCGGAGCGGTTCTAGTGAGAAAGAGGGGCCTCAGAAGATTGCTTCATGGTCGGCAGCGCGAGTGTGATACCCCTGGTGTTGCATACGTCCATAGGCCACGGTAACCGCTTCCCATCAGGTGGGCCGTGTGCTTGTCTGCCAACTAAGTGGTATAAAAAAAAAAAAACTGTGTGTCTACGTGTGGGCTTCAGTCCTGTGTGGGGTACAATGGAATCCACGCCAGTTGGCTAGCTACGACGCAGGTCATGTCATCTCTGATCAAAATATGAACAGCTCAAACTTTTGCGTTTTTGCGTCATAGAAGAGTTTTTTTTTATTAGACCTGACCGGTTTTAGCCTTACGACATCCTTGTAATTTTTTTTTTATACCACTTGGTTGGCAGACAAGGACACGGCCCACCTGATGGAAAGTGGTCACCGTGGCCTATGGACGCGTGCAAAACCAAGAGAGTCACACTCGCGCTGACAACCCTGCGAGCATTGAGAGTTTCTGTGCCGTCAGTATAAAAGACAAAGCAGGACAAGCTTTTGGTCTTTTCACTGACAGCATATAAACTCTGCAGTGAGCTCTGGCTACCCTACTCACCGCCGGGAACACATCAGGTCGATTGGACTGGAACCTATGTATTTTTGTACAGTTCCATGTGCTAGTGTGCGGATATAATAATAGTATACACAATACTTAGACCTTAGAAGCAATCATATTCACTTGTGCATCAAGTAATACAATAAGCAATTATGATTGCTTCTAAGCAAGCGTATTTCATCGTAGACCACATTATTGTAGGGTTTTCGTAGACCATCTACGACATCGGCAAGTTAGATAGTGATAAAATAATGTAAGTCTTTCAATGTTAACTTCATTTTTCAATTCATTTATTTATTTTGTGAACATGGCTTGTTATATATGTTTACAGGCTGCTAATGGTACCTACATACTATGTTCCGCTGATAGGCATACATAATAACATGCAGTCAATACAATTTCTCATATTTCGATATATAGACAGATAAATAAATGTAATCATTACGTATACAGATTATAAATTATTTTCATTTAACTCATTAGTATCCGGCACCGGCATAAACAGGGCGGTATTGTAACTATCCCAGTGAGAACGCAGCCTAAAGGATCAACGTTTACATCAAAATATTCCGATAAAGTCCACGTAAATTTTATGTAATCTTGTCTTTAAACTTTCCGGCCATATTTTTCAACTTTCCAACTTACAAACATTGATTCACGTTCCAATTTCCACAAATTGTGAGTCAAGCGTTTTGTCAATAATGAATGGGCGTTTCTTTCGATGTCACTCAGGTTAACAAATGAAGATCTGCTCCTTTGTCAAAATGTTATAGTGACATTTAGATTATTAATCAAAACTTGGCATCGGAAAAAATGTGATAATTCTTTATGTAAGGAAGTCTTGTTTCATTTTCATAACGACCCTACTAATATTAAATATTATTTCCTGGCACGAGTTCATAAAAATATATGTTATAAATTTCAAAGAAAAATAGAAACACAAAACCTTTCGACTTGACAAGCCTACAATCTAGGGATAAATATAAATCGATTAAGAAATAGAAAAAAAATTATCGGTCCAAGCGGGATGCGAACCCGCGATCTTTCTTTTACATGGGGGAACGCTCTGACCACTAAGCCACAGAATCATCGCCCGAATCTTTCCAAATTCTTCTATACATATAACCGTCTTACGGCGACGGTGGTTCGAATCCCGCCTGAAGCGATTCAATTTTTTCTATTTCTTAATCGATTTGAATAGTTAGGACATTAAATACTTTAAAACTTCATTCAATAAATATAAATTGCACTAAATGGAAATCGAACGTACGACCTCGTTCGTAGCAGTTGAAAGCTCTACCGCTACGCCAGACGTCAAAATAATCACAGCCATGCGAAAAGTTAAAAAATAATTACTCTTTCTAAATGAAACTCGAAATTTGAAAAAAAGGGAATTTCCAACTTCTTCCGAGCTGACTATTCTCAAGGGTAGCGGACTAATATAATGAGAGCTGACTCCCCCGTGCTCCAACATTAGGAGCACCGGGAAAAAGTTAAGACCATAAATACAAACTTTTGCCGAATTCCAGAAAGTTTGTAAAAAAGCTTTGCGACATCGTGACCTTGGCAATGAGCCTTTCGGCTTGATTAACACTGAAATGAAATTGAATTAAGATATTTTACCTGGAAAGTGCAGTACTTTTTAAATACATTTGTTCTTGGGAAAAAGACCCACTGCGGCGTTGATGTGAGCGGACGTGTTACAAATTTTTATTGATGTTATATTCTAAAAACAGTGCAAAAAGTGGTGCTACAGTAAATATAAGTATATAAAACTAAACCTGAGTGCACAAGTGAAAAAACAGTACATATTGAAAGTGAAAAAAACGTGTAAAACTCGTAAAATAACACAACTAAAAGTTAAACGGTCGTACAAAATTCAAAAATTTTGCTAAAATTGAACTTTGAACCCATTAAGCACGAACAAAAGAAACAGCTGAGCTCAAATGAATTTGTTTTATGTCTAATCATCACATACCAGCTTAAATCAATAGTATTCACATATTTCACCTAGCATTGCAAATGGCAACTGACGTGGTGGCGTAGTACCAAAGCGTACCGTTTTAACTAATGTTTTACTGAGATTTTGAGATCGATCCTGGCACTCTAAATCACTTTTTGAGTTTGACTAAATTTGTTAGAACTGAAATTGATAAGTGACATCTAATATTTACCTCTACAAATGGCTATATGTGCAGGGTGTATACATAATCTACAAAACAAAGGATGTTTAGTCTGCACGCTGTGTAAGAGCGTATACGACTTGGAGTGCGCGAATGTTACCAAAGAGCGCTTCATTGCAATGACAATTGAACACAAAAAAACATGGAAATGCCAAGCCTGTCGCTGTAAAATGCCAAAGGTAAATAACACAAATACACCTATACGACAGCAGGAACCCGAGACATCCCTAATTTTTAACACACCCACAGAGGAAAAAAATAATATCACCTTCAGGAAAAGAGTTACAAACACAAAATGCACCAGTATAGACTCTGACGACCAAAGTGTATTGGGAGATACCTTACAGACTGAAGAAGGAGGCGGGACGTTGGAAACAAATGTACAAACAACACTCACACTCCTAAATTTGAATGAGGTCATTATACAACGCCTGAAGGAAAACAACAATCTAATAATATCAGAACTACAATGTACAATTCAAGCTGAGATTAAAAAGGCGGTCGGTCTATTAAGAGAAGACACAGATAGAAAATTTAAGTATTTGTCTGCACAAAATGACCAAAGAATAAAAGATATTGAGCTATTAAAAGATGACATAAACAAATTAAAGACCGAGAACGAATCTTTGAAAAGAGGAATTAGAAACTTATCAACACCAAAAGAAACGACACCTGCAACACCATGTACGGAAAACAATACCAAAAAGATAGTGATATACGGCTTTGCAGAGTACTATAGGGAGCCGGAATACGATCTACACGAACGACTCATAGAACTCTTCAATGACACCATGCAACTAGACGTAACTGACTATATAGAAGAAATGTATAGACTAGGTAGACAAACCAATTACAACCGACCGCTGGTTATAGAATTTTTAAGTGAAAGATTGACAACTTATATAATAAAAAATAGCCACTGTCTCCAAGGAACCAACATTTTTATATCGGAATTCTTGAGCGAAAACGACCGTAAGGAAAGATATATACTAAGACAAGATATGATAAAAGCCCGAAAGGAAGGCAAACATGCGATAATCCGTAATAATAAACTTTTTATAGACGGAAAGCTTATTAGTGACGTACAAAACAAAAAAGATATTCAAACAATTGGACAAAGTTGCACTTTACAAGAAGAACAAGTCAATCAAACTTTCCAAACAGAATCCAATTACGAGGCACCAAATCATTCCTTTCGTAAAAACAGACCTACAATTTAAAATACTCTTCCAAAATATGCTGGTAGCGCAATTCTCGCCACGTGAGCTAGTGGACTGTATTTCGCGGGGGGTGAAGTTAACTGTTCCATTGACGCTTTACACAACAAACAAGACAGGTGATCGGGTTGCCGCGGATGTGGTTTAGGCAATGAATGCAACCCGAGAAATTAGGAGAGGATGCACTAACCTTTACGGGGCCACGTGCTGGCTGGGCCGCCGGTGCACCGATCTTCTCTTCCTGGCTCAGGAGTTGCCGCCCACATCACTAAATCACTTGAGGGACACACGAGAGGCACAATCCGATCGGTAAAGGTCCACGAAAGCGGTTAAAATCCAACAAACATTATTAATTTCTAAGAGTCGCGCGTGTCGCCGGCCATTGCTTATTAGTTCAAAAGTGAAGTGAATATGCGGCTACTCTGACCATTGGCGGGCGAAAACTATTGCTATCTTTCACTTAGAGGTAGTGCGGGAGGGAGATGGGTATAGGGAGCGTGTGTTCAGCGCCAACCAATTAAGACGATTTGAGTTACTACTACTGGCGCCACCATTCCCCCCGGCTTGAAGGGTTACCTTCAAAACGAAAAATGCGGAACAAATCTAAAGTCTAATCTAAACCTAGGTTTGGGAAATAACAACTAAAATATAAACCTAGATTTGAACTCGTGCCTACTGCTGGCTAGGCAGAGGGTAGAGGCGAACAACCGGGCGCAGATACGATCCGGTTGCGGGTTTAACCCGTACAACACGCGCGTCAGGCGCGATAAAACGCGGGCGGAGTTTAAAACAAGGCACACATCTGCGTACTCTAGCGCGAATCAAATTACGAGCGGAAATTATCCAGTATTTCTGTCTCAAAATAGACATTAACAAATCGGGACCAGCGTGACAATTCACCTTATGATGATAATCTACTAACAAATCCAATACGTGGTCCTTACGCGGGAGAACCACTGGATGCCTTTGTTCAAATCCTAAACTTGAGTTTCTCAAACGACCACCCACTCGAATGAGTTCATCTTCCAAAAATGGTTTCAAGTGTCGGAAAGAACGACTACAAGGTTTGTTAAATTCTAAATTTTTAAATTCAGAAGCAAAATAACATTTCTGCAACTCGCGAAGTATGACCAATTCAGCTTTATCTAAATCAGCGGCGGTTATATGACCGCGCGTAGATAAAATTCTCAAAAATCGGCCTACATAAACAACACAACGCAACAGTCTCGACCAAGACGAGACGCGATTAGCCAACAACCAAATAAGGGACTCTTCACGTGGGACCGATACAACAAGCGAGTGCTTCTTCTCCTCGGGTGGTTCGGAAACCGTAGTGGGATTGAATTGACTAACTGGCCACTTATCTAACGCGGCATGAATCCAGGACGGTCCACTAAACCATAACGGGTGATCTAAAATTTGCGAAGGAAGCAATCCACGAGAGAGACAATCGGCTGAGTTGTCGGTGCCAGCAACGTGAAAGAGATTTTGTGGCGCTAATTCAGATTGAATTTTTGCCACTTTATTAGCGAAGAATGTGTCCCAACGATGGGGCTAAAAAGCTAAAATTCTACTAATATTAATGCGACACGGAAGTGCTAGTCTTAGCACTGCCATCCAAAACTACGCGGAGCTTAGTAGTAAGCTTATCTTCTCTAATAACTCCGTGGTGCGGGATAAGGTACGAAGGCTGGGTCTCGTCAGTGTCCGCAGGCGCAGGTGAGATGTAACCTTTATCCAAATATTCGTTAACAACCTCATCATAGGCTTGCTTTAACTTTGGAGACGCCTGCATCTTTCTTTCTAAACAAAAAAAGCGTTTTTCAGCGGATACACGGGAGTCACCGAGCGAAAAAATATCTCCCTTGAAAGGGAGCGCGACAACATAACGACCCCGCTCATCACGAGTAGTCGTGCGACAACAAATCTCCTCAGCCATCATGTCATCAGAGCTTAGGATAGGTGGGACATTGACCACTTCAATTTCCCAAAACTTGCGGATGGTAGACTCCAGTGGCGGCTCGACGGTGCAACAGAACGAAGCAGTCGAGTGACTAAAACTATCTATAGAAGCGGGTGCGGAACCAATTATAACAAAACCAAGAACTGTTTCCAGTGCGTGCGGAGCGGGGTACGTCGGTCCCCCTTGAACCTTACGTGATAACTGGAGGTGCGGGAGAATCGAAGCGCCGATCAATATATCGACGACTCCAGGAACAGCGTAAGTCTCATCTGCTAAAGGCAAGTCTTTAAATTTCGTTAATAAAGACGTGTCAACCGGGACGGTAGGCAACTGTTCAGTTATTTTATCTATAACGAGCGAATCCATGTCAAACCAAATATTATTATTAAAACGAGATCCAAACCTTGTTTTAACGGTGCCATGAACAGCTGACTGTAAACCTCCAAAACCCTTCACCACTGAGCGGGTTGAACGCTTATTAACATTGAAACCAAGACGTTGACAACAATCTTGAGTAATAAAATTACTTTGCGAAGCGCCATCTAATAGCGCTCGAACAATGTGCGGTTTACCTAATGCATCGACAACAATAACGCGAGCGGTCGCGAGGACCACAGTAGTGAGCGCATCACTAGCGGACAACGAACACAAGGCGACGCCATTCGCAGCGGTCCCCGCGCGGGCAGGAGCGCGCGCGAGCGCGGGCTGCGGCTGTAGCGCAGGCGCCACCGACACGGGCGACCTATGCGACGGTGTGCCACCGCTCGACGAACCAACCGTGCTCACATTGGATGCGGCGTTACTATTTTCAAAATGGAGCAAAGTGTGGTGTCTCGCTGAACATTTGCGACAACTATTTCTACTATTGCATAATACAACGAGGTGTTTAGTACCGAGACAATTAAAACAAAAATTATTAGCGCGAACAAATTTATAACGATCACTAGGCGATAATTTTAGGAAACCCGGACACTTGTACAATTGCGAATGATGAGTATTACACAAAGAGCAAACAGGTGATTGTACATGTGCTGGTGCGGTATTAACATAAGTATGAGTTGACCTCGGTGACCTCGATGAGGCATCTATTTTGCGTTCAGAACTAACAACTTTCTTCGCGCCTTCATGTTTCGATGAAGAGCGTTGCAATATTTTTATATGCTCGCGAACAAAACTTTCTAAGTCTTCGAACTTAGGAATTTTATTGCCGCGATGATCCGACTCAAATAAACGAATGGTTTCGGAATCTAATTTCTTTAAACCCATATACAAAAATAAGAAGTCGCAGAGGTCATCGATCTTTAGGTTCTTTACGGCGCGAACAGATGATGCGAAAGTATCTAGAAACTTCTCTAAGTTTTGATCGTTACATGCCGTAATAGATTTCAAGTCAAACATCTGATCCAAATATGCGTTAGCTACCGATCTTTTATCCTCATACTTAGCTTTCAAAGTATTTAAAATTAAATTATAATTTTCGGCACTAAACGTAATTCCAGCGCAAACGGTTATAGCTTTACCAGTTAATTTTTCAACGAGATAATGCAATTTTTCGTGATCTGTCAACGAATCGTTCTTATCTATTGTATTCTCAAAACTATCTATAAATAAACACCAATTGCGAATGTTACCATCAAATTCGGGTATTTGAATTGGTGGCAACTTAGGTCGGTCGCGAGTGGGATTGGGTCGGTCAGACGGTTTCTCCAAACTCCTAGCGACGCGTTTGATACGACAATACAAATCGTCAAACGACGACAAGGCCTGATAACTCACTGAGTAATCGGGATTTAAATTTAACTCTAAAACGTTGATGTCATGTACTAAAGACTCGAAATCCGCGCGCAAACTATCCAAGTTTTCTATAGAATACAAGAACGAATCTCTAATAGCCAAATCAGAGGTTTTAAGTGCATTATCACAAATCGATTGTACACGAGAGTAAATCATTTCTCTTTTAGCGTATAAAAGTTTCAGTTGAACTTTACTATCGGTACTACCAACCTTTGGGGGCATGTTTACAATTAAATATCAAACTAAAGTGCGGTAAACAACAAAATATGAAATGACTTAATCTTAGCGGTACCTATAGAACAGCGACGCGGCGCGAGCGATATTCCGTAGGTAGGTAGGTACTTATAACTGCGAGTGCCGGCTTGAACAAACGCGCATAGCAACAGCCAGATCTTACCTACGCGATGGTCGCTGTCTAGGTTCAACTATTATTTCAGGGATTAAGTATTGCGTAATATCTATTCAAATTAAAATAATTTCGTATGAATTTGAATGAAATGCGAGCGAGGTACAACTGTGTACCTACCGTATTAGGTAAATACGATGCGAGCTAGCGGTGAACGGACAACTTAGAGATTGAAACAAATAAAAACAAAAGCCAAATGCGTTAGGTATTACACTGTGCCTATGCACTAGGGTGTCTTGAATACCTAAGATCTAAACCTAAATGCCTAGATGCGGGGTTTTCTACTAAAATAACTAGGTATTTAGGTGCGGTGCGTTTATTCTCAATAGAATAATAACAAATGCGAAACTACGACCAAGGATTGATACGATAAGTGAAATGCGAGCGAGGTATAGCCACGTACCTAACCTACGTATGTATTAGGTAAATACGATGCAAGCCAGCGGCGAACGGACAACAAAAAATCTAAACCTAAATGCCTAGATGCGGGGTTTTCTACTAAAATAACTAGGTATTTAGGTGCGGTGCGTTTATTCCCAATAGAATAATAACAAACTACGAACTACGGCTAAGGATCCGGTTCGATCAGGACCAAAAGGAATGGTAGCGCAATTCTCGCCACGTGAGCTAGTGGACTGTATTTCGCGGGGGGTGAAGTTAACTGTTCCATTGACGCTTTACACAACAAACAAGACAGGTGATCGGGTTGCCGCGGATGTGGTTTAGGCAATGAATGCAACCCGAGAAATTAGGAGAGGATGCACTAACCTTCACGAGGCCACGTGCCGTCGCAGCCGGTGCACCGATCTTCTCTTCCTGGCTCAGGAGTTGCCGCCCACATCACTAAATCACTTGAGGGACACACGAGAGGCACAATCCGATCGGTAAACGATCAAAACTTAGAGAAGTTTCTAGATACTTTCGCATCATCTGTTCGCGCCGTAAAGAACCTATAGATCGATGACCTCTGCGACTTCTTATTTTTGTATATGGGTTTAAAGAAATTAGATTCCGAAACCATTCGTTTATTTGAGTCGGATCATCGCGGCAATAAAATTCCTAAGTTCGAAGACTTAGAAAGTTTTGTTCGCGAGCATATAAAAATATTGCAACGCTCTTCATCGAAACATGAAGGCGCGAAGAAAGTTGTTAGTTCTGAACGCAAAATAGATGCCTCATCGAGGTCACTGAGGTCAACTCATACTTATGTTAATACCGCACCAGCACATGTACTGGGTGGCGCAAAAGTAGTGGCACTAAAGAAAATACCTTTATTTTTTTTATATGACATTTTCTGTTATTCTGTTGTTGAAAATTGTGTAGTGAACAAATGTAAAATACACTGAAAATAAACATGGACCGTTTTACTCCCCAAGAACGTGGAATAATTGTGTCAATGTTCTTACGGAATAATTCATCAGTGATAAGAACACAACGTGAATTTCGTCGACGATTTCCCCACCGTCCGGCACCGATTGGTCGCACAATTCGACGCTTTGCCACACGCCTTGAAGCAACTGGCTCAACATTGGATAGACCTAAGTCTGGGAGACCAAGAACAGGCCGTTCAGCTGAAAATATCGATGCTGTGCGCGAAGATGTGGAAGAGTGTCCAGAAACATCAACGAGGCGACGTGCCACGCAATTGGGCATTTCCAGACGGACCCTGCAGCGTATTTTGGTGAAAGACTTAAAGATGTTCCCGTATAAAACTCAAATGACTCATCAGCTGCTGCCTGCTGACCACCGAGCTCGTCTAGATTACTGCCAGCGCGTCATAAACCTCAACCTTGAAGAGGATGATTTTCCTTCAAAATTGGTTATGAGTGACGAAGCGCATTTCCATCTCTCAGGGCATGTCAATAAGCAGAATACTCGGTTCTGGGGCACTGATAATCCGCGCATTATTCAAGAAACACCTCTACACCACCTCTAACCACTAAAAGTTACTGTATGGTGTGGCATCTGTGTTGACAGAGTGATCGGACCCTATTTTTTCGAAGACGCTGGAGGCAATGCGATAACTGTCACTGGAGAACGCTACAGAACCATGTTACGTGAGTTTTTGATACCCAGTTTGGACGAATTGGGGCTGGAGCACATCTGGTTTCAACAAGACGGCGCTACGGCACACACAGCGCGCGACACTATGGACTTAGTGAGGGACGCTTTTCCAAGCCGAGTTATCTCTCGTTTTGGCGATTTGCCTTGGCCTGCAAGATCACCCGATCTGACCAGTCCAGACTTCTTTCTTTGGGGTTTTTTGAAATCTCGGGTGTATGTGAACAAGCCACAGACTCTCGCAGCTCTAAAAGAAAACATTCGTCAAGAAATAACGAACATATCGCAGGAAGTGTCACGGCAAGTTATGCAAAATGTCATAAATAGGGCTCAAATGTGTATCAACTCTGGAGGTCACCATTTAAAAGACATCATCTTTAAATCCTAATGGTACGAAATTTAATGGTACAAATATACATTTAAAAAAACCTAAATCTAGTTTTCTAATTTAGAAAAAATGTTATAGCCGAACCAAATAGGGTCTTTACTTTTGCGCCACCCAGTACAATCACCTGTTTGCTCTTTGTGTAATACTCATCATTCGCAATTGTACAAGTGTCCGGGTTTCCTAAAATTATCGCCTAATGATCGTTATAAATTTGTTCGCGCTAATAATTTTTGTTTTAATTGTCTCGGTACTAAACACCGCGTTGTTTTATGTAATAATAGAAATAGTTGTAGCAAATGTTCAGCGAGACACCACACTTTGCTCCATTTTGAAAATAGTAACGCCGCATCCAATGTGAGCACAGTTGGTTCGTCGAGCGGTGGCACACCGTCGCATAGGTCGCCCGTGTCGGTGGCGCCTGCGCCACAGCCGCAGCCCGCGCTCGCGCGCGCTCCTGCCCGCGCGGGGACCGCTGCGAATGGCGTCGCCTTGTGTTCGTTGTCCGCTAGTGCTGCGCTCACTACTGTGTGTCTCGCGACTGCTCGCGTTGTTATTGTTGATGCATTGGGTAAGCCGCGCATTGTTCGAGCGCTATTAGATGGCGCTTCGCAAAGTAATTTTATTACGCAAGATTGTTGTCAACGTCTTGGTTTCAATGTTAATAAGCGTTCAACCTGCTCAGTGGTGAAGGGTTTTGGAGGTTTACAGTCAGCTGTTCATGGCACCGTTAAAACAAGGTTTGGATCTCGTTTTAATAATAATATTTGGTTTGACATGGATTCGCTCGTTATAGATAAAATAACTGAACAGTTGCCTACCGTCCCGGTTGACACGTCTTTATTAACGAAATTTAAAGACTTGCCTTTAGCAGATGAGACTTACGCTGTTCCTGGAGTCGTCGATATATTGATCGGCGCTTCGATTCTCCCGCACCTCCAGTTATCACGTAAGGTTCAAGGGGGACCGACGTACCCCGCTCCGCACGCCCTGGAAACAGTTCTAGGTTTTGTTATAATTGGTTCCGCACCCGCTTCTATAGATAGTTTTAGTCACTCGACTGCCTCGTTCTGTTGCACCGTCGAGCCGCCACTGGAGTCTACCATCCGCATGTTTTGGGAAATTGAAGAGGTCAATGTCCCACCAATCCTAAGCCCTGATGACAAGATGGCTGAGGAGATTTATTGTCGCACGACTACTCGTGATGAGCAGGGTCGTTATGTTGTCGCGCTCCCTTTCAAGGGAGATATTTTTTCGCTCGGTGACTCCCGTGTATCCGCTGAAAGACGCTTTCTTTGTTTAGAACGAAAGATGCAGGCGTCTCCAAAGTTAAAGCAAGCCTATGATGAGGTTGTTAACGAATATTTAGATAAAGGTTACATCTCACATGCGCCTGCGGACACTGACGAGACCCAGCCTTCGTACATTATCCCGCACCACGGAGTTATTAGAGAAGATAAGCTTACTACTAAACTCCGCGTAGTTTTAGATGGCAGTGCTAAGACTAGCACTTCCGTGTCGCTTAATGACATTTTGTATTGTGGTCAAAATCTTTAAGGTAATTTATTTGACATAATTGTAAATTTTCGCATTAATTATTATATATATTATATTATATATATATTAATTAGTAGAATTTTAGCTTTTTCGGACTCAACAGTCGCTTTGTGTTGGGCCCACTCTTCGCCCCATTGTTGGGACACATTCGTCGCTAATAGAGTGGCAAAAATTCAATCTGAATTAGCGCCACATAATCTCTTTCACGTTGCTGGCACCGACAACCCAGCCGATTGTCTCTCTCGTGGATTGCTTCCTTCGCAAATTTTAGATCACCCGTTATGGTTTAGTGGACCGTCCTGGATTCATGCCGCGTTAGATAAGTGGCCAGTTAGTCAATACAATCCCACTACGGTTTCCGAACCACCCGAGGAGAAGAAGCACTCGCTTGTTGTGTCGGTCCCGCGTGAAGAGTCCCTTATTTTGTTGTTGGCTAATCGCGTCTCGTCTTGGTCGAGACTGTTGCGTTGTGTTGTTTATGTAGGCCGATTTTTGAGAATTTTATCTACGCGCGGTCATATAGAGTTGACCGGTGATTTAAGTACGCAAAATATTTGCCCGCAATAGATGTTGATGACGATAGAATGCACCTTCTAACTCGTCACGCTCTTTTAGATAAATTAGTCCAATCGTTTTGGAATCGTTGGAGAACCGATTGTTTGCACACGCTGCAGTCGCGTCAAAAATGGAATACTCCATCTAACCCAATTACTGTAGGTACGGTGGTAGTCCTTATGACTGGGAATGCGCCTCCTTTACATTGGCCTCTAGGAGTAGTAGAGGAAGTTTTTCCCGATTCCCGCGGGATAACTCGTGTTGTACGGGTTAAAACCGCAACCGGATCGTATCTGCGCCCGGTTGTTCGCCTCTGCCCTCTGCCTAGCCAGCAGTAGGCACGAGTTCAAATCTAGGTTTATATTTTAGTTGTTATTTCCCAAACCTAGATTTAGATTAGACTTTAGATTTGTTCCGCATTTTTCGTTTGAAGGTAACCCTTCAAGCCGGGGGGAATGGTTGCGCCGATGGTAGAATTTGTATTTTTTTTGCTCAATAGTAGTAATTCAAGTCATTGACGCGGAAACACACGCTTCCTGTACCCATCTCCCTCCCGCGCTACCTTTTAAAGTGAGATAGCAATAGTTTTCGCCCGCCAATGGTCAGAGTAGCCGCATCGTCACTTCGCACTTTGAACTAGTAAACAATGGCCGGCGGCGCTCGCGTCTCTCAGAAATTAATAATGTTTGTTGGATTTTAACCGCTTTCATAGACCTTTACCGATCGGATTGTGCCTCTCGTGTGTCCCTCAAGTGATTTAGTGATGTGGGCGGCAACTCCTGAGCCAGGAAGAGAAGATCGGTGCACCGGCTGCGACGGCACGTGGCCCCGTGAAGGTTAGTGCATCCTCTCCTAATTTCTCGGGTTGCATTCATTGCCTAAACCACATCCGCGGCAACCCGATCACCTGTCTTGTTTGTTGTGTAAAGCGTCAATGGAACAGTTAACTTCACCCCCCGCGAAATACAGTCCACTAGCTCACGTGGCGAGAATTGCGCTACCAAAGACTAAACTAATACCTTACCACCCTCACCAAAAACCACCACTGGCTGTAGACTTTACCTATGACAATATAAAATTAGAAGCTGTTAGAGAATTCAACTTGCTTGGTTTAACCATAGACACTCACATTAGTTGGAAGCCGCACATCAAAAAGGTAAGAGCCAAGATATCAAGGTTCTCCTATGCCCTACGGGAAGTTAAGAAGACCACCGATTTGGCAACGGCTTTGGTTACCTACTACGCCTATGCATACTCTTGGCTGACCTATGGCATCATTTTATGGGGAAACAGTACAGACGCACCAACTGTATTTACTCAACAAAAAAAACTAATAAGAATATTAGTAAATATAGAACCGACAGACACTTGTAGGCCCCACTTCCAGAGCCTGGGAATATTAATATTGCCTTGCATGTATATTTTGGAGGTATGTAAGTTTGTCCGGAAATATCCAGAACACTACACTACACGTGAAAACATACAAACTAGGTATGCACTGAGACATAAAAATAGACTGAATCTACCTACCTCCAAACTCGAAATGCATTCTTCAGGTCCTTTGGTCATGTCAATAAAAATATATAATAGGTTGCCCGAGCCCATTAAAAATGAGGAAAAATTTAGCATTTTTGTAAACAAGTTAAAAAACTTCCTATCAAGTAAAAACTACTACAGCTTACAGGAATACTTTGATGATAAAAACTAGTCACAACCCTAAAATATACCTAATAAATAAATAGTCAATTCAGAATGACATTGATTACATTAAATATAATATACATCCTAACATAAACATATTATTATTAACATTATTACTAGAACGAAAAATTATTTATTAATATAATATTGACATCGAATAAATTAAAATTTTGTTTGTATACTGAACTTTGAATATGAAATTGACCTTGGTATTGTATGTTGACTTTGCTTATTGACTTTTGTATTTTAATATGATTTTAATGGTATTTTATTTGACATCTGATGTAAACATTTTCAATTTTGTATTGACATCTAAAATTGTTATTTAATACTGTCATTTTTTATAATCATGTTCACTTTGCATGTGTTCAAAATATAAATATAAAATTGACCTTGGTATTTTATGTTGACATTGCTAATTGTCTTTTGTATTTTGATATGATTTTGATGGTATTTTGTTTGACATCTGATATAAACATTTTGTATTTTGTATTGACATCTAAATTGTTATTTAATACTGTCATTTTATTTTTTTAAATCATGTTCACTTTGCATGTGTTCAAAATTGTTAAAACATTATTGAGAGACTAGTAATTTATATTTTTAATGAAACTAAAAAAGTTAATACGACATAGAACTAAATTTATTATTATCAGTTAATATTGCCTATATTTAAATTCCCTTATTGTATATACCTACTCTTGAACAGTGATTAAAACTTCTGCTCACATCATAATCAGTATCATATCATCACTCTTCAAATGATAAGGTATAAAAAACTTAATATATAATATCTAAAATTAAAATTGTAATGACACTGTATAATAGTAAATTATCCCTCTCTCCAAACATTGTGCTGTGCCCGACAGGGTCCATAATTGTAACTTCATTTTAATCTGTCATCTGTATCACATTATGGAATGCAATAAATGTATTGAGTATTGAGTATTGTGCTGTGACAAGAACAAATGTATATGAGTGAGACAATGTGAGATTTTGAACTATTTTCGACTATAATATTTAAATAAACCGATACTCAAGTCCAGAGGATTACGGGTCGGCCGGGGTGCGAGGGATATGCCTGTCAACCTCACCTTCGGCAACCAAAGCGACCCACAGGCGGCGTGCGTTTTAGTCGGTTCAAGTCCGACATAACCTCCTCCACCGGCACCGGTGGGGAGGTATCCGTGGGGATTTTGCGCACGTAAAAAAAAAAGTCCAGAGGATTACATAAAACTACTGTTAAAAGATTATGCCGCGAAAGCAGCTGCACACTTCATGAAGGAAATAACAAATCAGAAAAATGCTATTATTGCTGAACTCAACCAACGATCACAGGTAAATGTTGAATAAATATTTGCTAACGGCTGGTACGAACCGCTGTCCTCAGGTTTATGGGAGAACTAAGATAGTTCTAGTGGTATCCAGCAGTGTTGCACCTTATGCGGAACGGCAAAGTACCTACTATCAATCAATGAACTACTCTATCACAGTCCACTGCTGGACATAGGCCTCTCTCAATGTTGGAAGGCTTCGGCCTACTATTTCCACGCTGGCCAGACGGGTTGGTACAGGGTTTTATTTCAAGTTATAGTCTCTCGCAGTAATATCGTATATAAACGAATATGAACCTTAACCAATTCATTGTTATCGAAAGGCTTATTGTCTTTTAAAAGATTTTAATGCCTTCAATCAATGTGAAAAAGAAGATGTGTCGCTAATACATATATGTAATACTCTTTGGGTGATACTCTTTTGAGTCGAGACGCTGGGATCATGGGGTCCAAGTGCCCATCTTTTGTTTAGAGAAATTTCTAAACGTTTAATTGACGCTACCCGTGACCAGAGGGCTGGTTTATTCTTTGCGCAAAGGATTGGTATTGCCATTCAACGTGGCAATGCCGCCAGCCTTCTGGCCACCCTCCCGGTTGACATCGATGGGGAGGAATTCTTTGACGCCTGAACCTGCACGATTGTTTAGATATATATTCTGGTTTTTTTTATATATTTTAATTAAGATAACTTCCGTGTACATTATGTAAATATTAAATGATAATTATATCTTTAATAGATATTTAAATTCGTAACTCTTTGAGTTACATATAATTTGGAAATCAGACACATTATTTAACAACCAACTGATTAACCCTAGCTGTATCTTTATCATATTTACAAAATGTATTCGAATATAATTACTTATTGGCCAAAATATTTACGGAGCCCGCTGTTGGTAATATCCTCTTAAGTACTTGTCATAATATTAATTACACGGAAACACACAGAAGGGTCGTGCTCATAGATAATTACACTCAACTTCTGGCTGAATGAGTACACCGTACACGGTGTTGGGCACACACACCTACCACACCCACACCCGAATCACTTGAATTAATTTTAACGTACCATTTGTTACGACACCACTTTTGGTGAGAGGACATGAACTGACAAGTACTCATTCATTTATGTATCGTAATTTTGTTAAACAAATTTAACTTTGTGTAGGGGTTTGTTCGTAGAATACTTGTTTTATTTGAGCGGTTCCACACCGCTAGTGAGTAAGGGATTGTCGACGATCAACAGCGCCCGCCTTTGCACCGAGTTAAAAGGCACAGGCTGGTAATCCGATTCCCCGACAAAAAGATGACCGGCGACTTATAGAGAAGAAGCTTTTGCGTCGCAGCTAAGTGCCTTGTTGCCACTTAAAGTTTTCTGAATGCGAGCTTGACCTTATCTTCCAAGTATTATTTTACGGTTCAGGACATCGCCGAAGATGTCGACACCCAGGATTTCAATACTCGCAGAGATAGTGTGGCCAGTGGTCATAAATTGTGGCACTGCAGAATACCGCGGCCATAATAACCTCGTGTTGTGTTTCCGGCGGTGAGTAGGGTAGCCAGTGCTCACTGGAGAGTTTTTGTACTGTTGGTGGGAAGACAAAAAGCTTTCCTGCTTTGTCTTTAACACTGACGTCACAGAAACTCTCAATGCTTACAGGGTTGGCAGCGCGAGTGTGAATCTCTTGGTTTTGCACACGTCCATAGGCCACGGTAACCACTTTCCATCAGGTGGGCCGTGTGCTTGTTTGCCACCTAAGTTAAAAATGGGATTTTCTTAGCGGTGAACGCGCATAATTGTTTCTTAGAGGAGTTAAATTGGACTAAGTTTAATCTGCCCCAATCAGATACAGAGTAGTCTCGATTTCAAACACAAGTTGTTCGCGACTTAGACTTAGACTTAGACTTAGACAAAGAGCAGGCAATCCAATCGCACATTCTCTTGGGGAAAACATAAGATGGTAGCTTTGCAAGAAGACCTCTGTGGCAGACCCGATCAAAGGCCTTTACTGTATCGAGGTTAACTGCACCTCGACTTTCGATGACTTGCACCCACCGGTTTGTGAGATACACAAGAAAGTTGAAAGACAGTGTCAGAAGCCGTACTATCGGTCACTTAGTAGATCTTTACCTTTGAGGTATTCCAGGAGCTGTGTATTAGCAACACGCTCCATAATCTTCAAGAGGAGAGAGATGATAACGATAGGCCTGTAATTGGACGCGTCTGTCCTATCGCCTTTTTTAGGCACAGGATACACGTAAATGGTCTTCCACGAGGTCGGAACTCGTCCCGCCGAGAATGAAAGCTCGAAAATTCGTGTCGGTACAGGGCACAAATCTAACTAGGTATATGAGTCTACAGACTCGACGGGGTCCAACTTACTTCTTTATGAAACAAGCAAACCACAAATTGCCGCAAATTACCAACAATAGAAATTCAAATAAAACTAGATACATTAAATTTTTAGTTGATATTATATTTTTAATTCTTAAATACATATAAATTACATTTTTTAATTGGCAACTGAACAACACAATATTTTGATTGAATTGCCAACTATTCAAATCTTTTAAGATATAGGTATGTATAGTTTCGAATCCCATCTGAACCGGTTCAATTTTTTTTACAATACCTCAATCGATTTGGATAAATTTTTGATCCAAAGGATCTAGTCAAATTAGGATCATGATCACTCATAAGTACTCATTTTGCAATTACTTTGGTAACATAAGGGCACACCATCTGTCCATTGTTTATACCATCCATTATGATTCCAACAATACATATAAATCACATACACATGTCATATTACTACAGCGTTATTGACGCAATCCGTCTTAAACATCAGCTATAAAGCTTAGTTTAGTTTCGTAAATAAATAAATATTCTATGACAGACTGAAAGTAACTTAAATAGTCTATACATTATACATAGAAACACCCAGACCAATGTAAATATACATATTCATGCATTCAAATATTTAAACCTAGCGGTAGTAGCTCTCTCGCTATACCATCGCCACATGGCCCCTAATTTATTGGGTTGTCACTTCTTTAGAAATAAAAAATATTTTATGTATAATTCAAATTTGGAGGAGCTCGAGTCGGAGCCGCGTTACATTTCGTACCAGTAGCGGTGGAGATCCTGGGGAGCTGGGGCAAAGAGGTCAAAAGCCTTGTAAGGGCGATTGGGCAGAGGCTCATCGAGGCTACTGGTGACTCTCGCTCCGGATCATTTGTGGTGCAGAGGCTGGCCATTGCAGTCCAGCGTGGAACCGCAGCAAGTGTGATGGGAACCTTTGCACCGGGAGCGATCAGGGGCGGGTTATTCGATTAGCATTGACATTAATTTAATTAGTAGTAAGGTGACATGAAATAAATAATTTATATTAAAAAAAAATCTAATTTCAAATGACTGAGAAAGAATACAAGTATCACTATCCCATTTCAGTCGACGGGTGTCAGAAGAGGCGACTAACGAATTAATACGTAGACGATATCACTGCGAGAGAAGGAACCCGTCTGGCCAGCGTGGAAACAGTAAGCCAGAACCTGTCAATATTGGGAAATGCCTAATATCCAGCAGCAGATAGTGGTGGGCTATTTTTTTCTCAAAATAGTGCAACGTAATTACAGCAGAATTTGACGTCAAAAACATGTGATTACGGTGCACTATTTTAAGCAATAAAGAATTTAAAATTTGAATTTATGATTACAAAATATGAAACGCTGGTAGAACTGAACGTAGTCTAATTTTAATAGAAAAATGAAATGTGTCAACAAAGTATTGGTATATCTCAAAAGAGGCTATCGGAAATAACATGTAGCGCGTGCGATGACAAATGGGAATTGACATGAATCTGATTTTATTCGAACTGTTTCGTGCTCAATGTGTTGCTGATATAATTTTGCGCACTGTGATTCCGAATCGCTGATATTATTAATGGTTGCGCCGAGGTAGAAGCTGTATTTCTTGACGCGGAAACACACTCTTTCTATACCCGTCTCCCCTCCCGCACTAACCATAGAATAGTACTAGATATGGCTTCCGTCCGCCATTTGTGAAATATAGACACTCAGTCTCGCTTTGAACTAGCCAACGTAAGGACGGACCGCGCTCGCGTCTCTCAAAAATGATTAATATTTGTTACATTTTTACCGCTTCATAGACCTTTACCGATCGGATTGTGCATCTCGTGTGTTCCTCAAGTGATCTAGTGACGCTGACGGCAGCTCCTGAGCAAGGAAGAGAAGATCCGTGTACCGGCTGCGATGAAAACACGTGTGTCGTGAAGGTTAGTGCATCCTCTCCTAATTTCTCGGGTTGCATTCATTGCTTGGATCACGCCCGCGGCAACCCGACCACCTGTCTTTTGTGTGTAAAGCGTCAATGGAACAGTTAGCTACTTCCCGCAATACAGTCCACTACCGCACGTGGCCATGCGCCACCATTTTTGGTCCGGATCGAGCCGGATTCTTAGCCGTAGTTCGTATTTTGTTATTATTCTAATGGGAATAAGCGCATCGCACCTAAGTGCCTGGTTATTTTAGTAGAAAACCCCGCATCCAGACATTTAGGCTTAGAATTTGTTGTCCGTTCGCCGCTGGCTCGCATTGTACCTACCTAATACATAAATAGGTTAGGTATCATATCAACACTTAATCGTAGTTCACAATTTTCGCACCGCGCCTAAATATAGTTATTTTAGTAGAAAACCCCGCATCTAGGCATTTAGGCTTAGATCTTAGGTATACTAGACACCCTAGTGCATAGGCACAGTGTAATACCTAACGCATTTGGCTTTGTTTTATTTTTTCAATTACGTTGCTCGCTCGCCGCTGGCTCGCGTCGTATTTGCCTGGTACCTGCGTGGGTAGACACGTGGTTGTACCTCATTCCAATTCATACGAAAGTATTTTGATTTGAATAGATATTACGCAATACTTAGTCCCTGAAATAATAGTTGAACCTAGACAGCGACCATCGCGTAGGTACGATCTTGTTGCTATGCGCGTTAGTTCAAGCTTGCACTGGCAGTTATAAGTACCTGCCTACCTACGGTTATCGCTCGCGCCGCCTCGCTGCTCTGTACCGCTAAGATTAAGTCATTTCATATTTGTTGTTTACCGCACTTTAGTTTGAGATTTAATTGTAAACATGTCCCCAAAGGTTGATAAGACCGGTAAGGTTCAATTGAAACTTTTATACGCTAAAAAAGAAATGATTTACTCTCGCGTACAATCGATTTATGATAATGCACTTAAAACCTCTGATTTGGTCATCAGAGATTCGTTCTTGTGTTCTATAGAAAACTTAGATAGTCTACGCGCGGATTTCGAAACCTTAGTACATGACATCAACGTTTTAGAGTTGAATTTGAATCCCGATTACTCAGTGAGTTATCAGGCCTTGTCGTCGTTTGACGATTTGTATTGTCGTATCAAACGCGTCGCTAGGAGTTTGGAGAAACCGGCTGACCTACCCAACCCCACTCGCGACCGACCTAAGTTGCCACCAATTCAAATACCCGAATTTGATGGTAACATTCGCAATTGGTGTCTATTTATAGATAGTTTTGAGAATACAATAGATAAGAACGATTCGTTGACAGATCACGAAAAATTGCATTATCTCGTTGAAAAATTGACTGGTAAAGCTATGGCCGTTTGCGCTGGAATTACGTTTAGTGCCGAGAATTATAATTTAATTTTAAATACTTTGAAAGCTAGGTATGAGGATAAAAGATCGGTAGCTAACGCCTATTTGGATCAGATGTTTGATTTGAAATCTATTACGGCATGTAACGATCAAAACTTAGAGAAATTTCTAGATACTTTCGCGTCAGCTGTTCGCGCCGTAAAGAACCTAAAGATCGATGACCTCTGCGACTTCGTATTTTTGTATATGGGTTTAAGGAAATTAGATTCCGAAACCATTCGTTTGTTTGAGTCGGATCATCGCGGCAATAAAATTCCTAAGTTCGAAGACTTAGAAAGTTTTGTTCGCGAGCATATAAAGGTATTGCAACGCTCTTCATCGAAACATGAAGGCGCGAAGATAGTTGTTGATTCTGCACGCAAAGTAGATGCGTCATCGAAGTCACTGAGGTCAACTCATACTTATGTTAGTACCGCACCAGCACATGTACAATCACCTGTTTGCTCTTTGTGTAGTACTCATCATTCGCAACTGTACAGGTGTCCTGGTTTTCTAAAGTTGTTGCCTAGTGATCGTTATAAATTTGTTCGCGCTAATAATTTTTGTTTTAATTGTCTCGGTACTAAACACCGCGTTGTTTTATGTAATAGTAGAAATAGTTGTCGCAAATGTCAAGCGAGACACCACACTTTGCTTCATTTTGAGAATAGTAATGCCGCATCCAATGTGAGCACGGTTGGCTCGTCGAGCGGTGACACACGGCGGCCTGCGCCGCAGCCGCAGCCCGCGCTCGCGCGCGCTCCGGCCCGCCCGGTGACCGCCGCGGATGACGTCACCTTGTGTTCGTTCTCCGCTAGTGCTGCACTCACTACTGTGTGTCTTGCGACCGCTCGCGTTGTTATTGTTGATGCATTAGGTAAGCCGCGCATTGTTCGAGCGCTGTTAGATGGCGCTTCGCAAAGTAATTTCATTACTCAAGATTGTTGTCGGCGTCTTGGTTTCAATGTTGATAAGCGTTCAACCCGCTCAGTGGTGAAGGGTTTTGGAAGCTTACAGTCAGCTGTTCGTGGCACCGTTAAAACAAGGTTTAGATCTCGTTTTAATAATAATATTTGGTTTGACATGGATTCGCTCGTTATAGATAGAATAGCTGAACAGTTGCCTACCGTCCCGGTTGACACGTCTTTATTAACGAAATTTAAAGACTTGCCTTTAGCAGATGAGACTTACGCTGTTCCTGGAGTCGTCGATATATTGATCGGCGCTTCGATTCTCCCGCACCTCCAGTTATCACGTAAGGTTCAAGGGGGACCGACGTACCCCGCTCCGCACGCACTGGAAACAGTTCTTGGTTTTGTTATAATTGGTTCCGCACCCGCTTCTATAGATAGTTTTAGTCACTCGACTGCTTCGTTCTGTTGCACCGTCGAGCCGCCACTGGAGTCTACCATCCGCAAGTTTTCACTCGGTGGCTCCCGTGTATCCGCTTTCTTTGTTTGGAACGAAAGATGCAGGCGTCCCCAAAGTCGAAGCGGGCCTATGATGAGGTTGTTAACGAATATTTAGATAAAGGTTACATCTCACCTGCGCCTGCGGACACTGGCGGGACCCAGCCTTCGTACATTATCCCGCACCGCGGAGTTATTAGAGAAGATAAGCTTACTACTAAAACTCCGCGTAGTTTTGGATGGCAGTGCTAAGACTAGCACTTCCGTGTCGCTTAATGACATTTTGTATTGTGGTCGGAATCTTTAAGGTAATTTATTTGACATAATTGTAAATTTTCGCATTAATATTAGTAGAATTTTAGCTTTTAGGACTCAACAGTCGCTTTGTGTTGGGCCCACTCTTCGCCCCATCGTTGGGACACATTCGTCGCTAATAGAGTGGCAAAAATTCAATCTGAATTGGCGCCACATAATCTCTTTCACGTTGCTGGCACCGACAACCCAGCCGAGTGTCTCTCTCGTGGATTGCTTCCTTCGCAAATTTTAGATCACCCGTTATGGTTTAGTGGACCGTCCTGGATTCATGCCGCGTTAGATAAGTGGCCAGTTAGTCAATTCAATCCCACTACGGTTTCCGAACCACCCGAGGAGAAGAAGCACTCGCTTGTTGTATCGGTCCCACGTGAAGAGACCCTTATTTTGTTGTTGGCTAATCGCGTCTCGTCTTGGTCGAGACTGTTGCGTTGTGTTGTTTGTTCGCCTCTGCCCTCTGCCTAGCCAGCAGTAGGCACGAGCTCCAATCTAGGTTTATATTTTAGTTGTTATTTCCCAAACCTAGATTTAGATTAGACTTTATATTTGTTTCGCATTTGTCGTTTCGAAGGTAACCCTTCAAGCCGGGGGGAATGGTTGCGCCGAGGTAGAAGCTGTATTTCTTGACGCGGAAACACACTCTTTCTATACCCGTCTCCCCTCCCGCACTAACCATAGAATAGTACTAGATATGGCTTCCGTCCGCCATTTGTGAAATATAGACACTCAGTCTCGCTTTGAACTAGCCAACGTAAGGACGGACCGCGCTCGCGTCTCTCAAAAATGATTAATATTTGTTACATTTTTACCGCTTCATAGACCTTTACCGATCGGATTGTGCATCTCGTGTGTTCCTCAAGTGATCTAGTGACGCTGACGGCAGCTCCTGAGCAAGGAAGAGAAGATCCGTGTACCGGCTGCGATGAAAACACGTGTGTCGTGAAGGTTAGTGCATCCTCTCCTAATTTCTCGGGTTGCATTCATTGCTTGGATCACGCCCGCGGCAACCCGACCACCTGTCTTTTGTGTGTAAAGCGTCAATGGAACAGTTAGCTACTTCCCGCAATACAGTCCACTACCGCACGTGGCCATGCGCCACCAATTAATAAATTATAATAATGTTCTAGGACTGCTTAGACGAGGTCTTGGGTTTTACCATGGCACACACCAATGACTTTTCGATGCTTTTCGAAGTCATGTGTGTATTTATCGCAGGTTTTTTAAGTGCCCGGTTAATGGCAAAAGGCTCGCCACCTATTACATTGGGACCTAAACATAAACTGGCGAAATGTGAGAGCTAGCACCTCTGCCTGCCCCTTGAGTTTATGTTATGGTATGTTTATGTTCTAGAACATTCCACATATCACTATATAAATCCAAAGTAAGGATAGTTTTTTTAATTTATATAAGCGGTTCTAAAATGCGAATAACATATTTAAATACAATGTTTTTTTGTAAATACATTTTTTATACAACTTAGGTGGCAGACAAGCACATGGCCCACCTGATGGAAAGCCGTTAGCGTGAACTATGAACGTGTGTAACACCAGGGGAGTCACACCCGTGCTGCCAACCATGTAAGAATAGATAGTTTCTATGCCGTCAGTGCAGAACACAAAATCAATACAAGCCTTTGGTCTTCCCACTGACAGCACAAAAACTCTCCAGTGAGCTCTGGCTACCTTACTCACCACCGGGAACACAACTCGAGATTATTATAATCGTGGTATTCATAGAAACCAAAGCCAGCTAAGAATTTGGACAACCCCATCTCTTCCCATGCGATGGCGTACAAGGTTACTTAGGGATAGGGTTGTTTAACATCAGATAGATATATACAACCCAGACTCAACCTCAGATGCATGGCTTGAGTCAACAATAGTGACCGAAAAACGGCAATAGGCTCACCCCCTATTACGTGGCACTGAATCCAATGTTTGGTGAAATGTGGGTGTTAATTCAACTCTGCCTTACTCTCCGGAGATAAAGGCGTGATTATGTATATATATATATATGTATGTATGTATGTATGTATGTATGTATGTATGTATGTATGTATGTATGTAGATATGTATGTATATACAGGGTGTATTTTTGAAACGGGGCAGTAAGGGCAAGTACCTTAACCGTTGCAGTTACAGCAAAACGTTCTTAAAAGACCTTCCCTAACTTTTTGGGTCATTTTGAACTGCATTCACAGATTTTGTAAAAAACTTACAGTTAGCAAAAAAAATGCAAAAAGTTCAAATTTTTTTTTATGCCAATCGATTCTATTTCATGTGGGGATCAAAAAACTCTATTGGACCATTTTAGCTTTCAGTACTAGAAAAGACAGAAATCGCCAAAAACGTTTCCCATACATTTCGTACGGAAATATGATAAATCAACTCGAAACTCATAGGTCAGGTAAAATTTTGAACTTTTTTAAATAAAAAAAATCATTAAAACATTTAAGAAATTGGTTTATGAAATAAATTGCTCAAAATGATTTCCATTTTCACGAATACATAAGTCTATCCTTTTTTGCACTGAACGAATGGCGGCTAATAATGTTCTGGGATGAATATTACGTAAAATGGTCATTAATGCATCCTTGAGCTCTTGAATACTGGCGTACGTCGTCTTATACACCTCGTTTTTCACGAAGCCCCATAAAAAAAATCAAGTGGTGTTAGATCGGGGCTACGAGGTGGCCACTGTGTTGGACCATGTGTACCTATCCACTGTGTACCGAATAGGCGGCTCAAATTGGAACGTGAAAGGTGACTGTTATGTGGCGGAGCACCATCTTGTTGAAAATGAACTTTTCGCAATTCCGACAGGGGCCATTCGTCCATCTCGTTTTCGAGATGGTGTAAAATGACTTCATTATACATGGCAGAATTCCGTTTCCCTTCATAAAATTCCACCATTATGACTCGATTGGACATTATACCACACCAACAGTTGAATGAGAAGCGAACCTGATTATAACTTGCCGTTACTCTTAGTGGATTTTCTTTGGACCAATAGTGGTGATTTTTTCTGTTGTACATACGGTTATTGGAAAAATTCGTTTCGTCTGACCACAGTATGTAATTTAAAAATTCATGATCTCTGCTTATTTTTCCTCTTAGCCATCTGCAAAAAGTAAGCCTTCGAACATCATCACCCGGATGTAACACTTGAACTATGCGCCCATATCGATAGCACTTGTAGCCGTATTTCTTCCATATCTTTATCACAAGGGAGTGGGATACACCTACTTCAAGGGCGACTTGCCTGGACGATACCTCTGGATATGCTTCGACATAAGTCAGAACCGCAATCTCCGTGTCCATGTCCACACGAGGCTGCCGCTTTCTTTTGAAAGAACCCTGCAATTCCAGGTTTTTCAAAAGATTTGTAATAACCTTTCTTGTTGGCACATGCCGCAACGGATACTTATTGCGGTACCACACTAATGCATTTCGATTATTGACAAAATACGCTTCTAATAAGTCAATTTTTTCACGATTAGAAGACATTTTAGCGAAAATCCTTAATTAATAACTCATACGAAGTTTCTCAGCTGAAACTAAGTATAACACACAGATTTTCGAATCAAATTCGAAATTTGAGGGTAAAAATTCTTTTTAGTTACTTGACAGTCAATTCTACCCACTTCCTGGCCATAACAAAAAGTTAGACCATCGTAGAAATTTGTTTCTGTTGCCGAAATGTATGGGAAACGTTTTTGGCGATTTCTGTCTTTCCTAGTACTGAAAGCTAAAATGGTCTCATAGAGTTTTTTGATCCCCACATGTAATAGAATCGATTGGCGTAAAAAAAAAAAATTTGGACTTTTTGCATTTTTTTTGCCAACTGTAAGTTTTTTACAAAATCTGTGAATGCAGTTCAAAATATGTCAAAAAGTTAGGGAAGGTCTTCTAAGAACGTTTTACTGTAACTACAACGGTTAAGGTACTTGCCCTTACTGCCCCGTTTCAAAAATACACCCTGTATATGCAAACAAATAGTGATTTTCACTGAGCCGTACACGAAACCAATGGCTACCTGACAGCTAGTAATGACTTAATATTACAAGTATTGGAAATTTTGTGAAGAGGTTTGAATGTTAGTTACTTAATTATAAGGGCTGAACGAATCTGGTCAAAATTTGCTACATACATATATATAATCACGCCTTTATACCCGGAGGTTTAGGCAGAGGTGAATTAACACCAATCATTGTATTCGGTCCCACGTAATAGCGGGTGAGCTTATTACCGTTTTCCTGAAACTATTATAAATAATAAATAAATATTCTACAACATTCTACACAACGTTACCTAGACCCATGGTAAGCTAGCTTAACTAGCTTGTGCTATGGAATCTAGAATACGGATAAACATACTTAAATACTTTTTAATACATATATATGATACATAGAAACACCCAGACCAATGCAAATACCCATATTCACCCATATTATATACAAATATTTGCACTGAGTGGGGATCGAACCCGCGCCACCTGCGTAGCAGTCGCGTTCACTACCGCTACGCCACGCATCTGAGGCGGAGTCTGGGCTGTTTATATCTGTCTGATGTTAAACAGCCCTATTCCTTAGGAGCAGATTATAGTCTAGTCTGGAACACATAACTACTTTTTATCCGTGGAATTGGTTCCCATAGGTTACGGGAACCGCATCAAACCGGTTCTTAAAAATCATCTATGAAAAGGTAGAAAATGGAAATTAGTTTTAGTTTTGACAACAAGAGTAAAAGCAAACAAATTGCCTCCCTACGGTATCTAAACGAAATATAAAGGAATCTAATAATAAAATCATAACAGGGCCTCATATGTTACGATTATTATGCTATCCAGACTGTGTTGGCATATGCGACCCTATCCGCATAACAATGACAACTTTGCCTTCTTACCTCGTATTGTGGGTAGATCACAAAAATTGTGTTGTCAAAATTGAACAAATATGAGCTTAAATATTTATGTAAAGGTTTTTTTATGCCACTTTTTTACACTTAAGCTGTGGAATGACCACTACAATATGGGGTTCTTCAAGATGCCCCTCTTGAAGAAGGTTTCTTCATGGTCGGCAGCGTGAGTGTAACACCCCTGGTATTGCATACGAGCATAGGCCACGGTAACCACTTCCCATCAGGTGGGCCGTGTGCTTGTCTGTGTGAACCCCATATTGTAGTCGCATAGAAAAACTATAGCAGTAATTCAGCAGCTTAAACGTGTGAGGAATGAGATTCCTTTCATTGATTTATTTATTGAATAGTTTCCTATCGTTTGTTGAAAGTTTGTTTACTCACAGAATAGTATCTAAAATCCCATATTTTACTAAGGGCAGGTTGTTTCATAGCGAGTCCACTGACTTTTCCGACAATAGAATGTCACTTTGACTGACACTGACACAGAATGACACTGACTCCCGTAATACAGTTTTTTACAAAACTAGCTCGGGAGCCAGGGATTTTTTTAACATGTGTAAATGTATTTCTGTCAATAAACAATTTTATTTTTTTTATTTTTTTCTTGTCTTAAAATCCGTAACATTTGCTATCAACTGAAAATTTAAAAAGGGAAGCTGTTAAATCCTATAACCACTTTCGTAGCTGTAAATTACGGTATCACATATTGTACTGGTCACGTATTCAAACGGGGGCCGGGGCAAATCGAGTTACGGACCCTTAGTCATATGGTGCATACAAATGTTTGAACTTAACAGGAAAAGCATGGCGCTACTGATAACGTTGCAGTCGTTATGTACATACGTTCCCATTTATATATTGATGGAATATGCCCTAAATACATATAATCACGCCTTTATCCCCGGAGGGTTAGGCAGAGGTGAATTAACACCCACATTTCACCAATCATTGAATTCAGTCCCACGTAATAGGAGATGAGCCTATTGCCGTCTTTCGGGCACTATTGTTGACTCGAGTAATGCATCTAAAGCGGAGTCTGGACTGTATATATTTGTCTGGTTTTAAACAGCCCTATCCCTTAGTCGCCTTGTACGACACCGCATGGGCAGTGATGAGGTGGCCCAAATTGTACTCTGCCGGGATGAAATATGAACGTTTCTTTTTTATATAGGACACGTCAATTAGACTTTGCCTCGCTTAATGGTAAGCTGAAGGCAAAGTCTCAGAAAAGAGGGTCACCATTACATATGAATACCATGTTACAATGGTAACACTCAGCTTGAAGACCTCATCATATGCTTTTCACGCCCCGTTTAAAGAAATAAATGTGTGTTTTAAGGGCCCTAATAATGACTGAATAATGACTAACCTCACTTCATCTGCAAGCCGATATACCTGCCTGTTGGGAGGTCAGACAATAGTCGCTCCCAAATAACTCATATAAGCTAAACCAAACTTACTTTACGAGCCGATTCTGAGACCTACCAAATATGGACAATATTTTTAGAAGAATCTGACAAGTAAGTATTTGCAACAAATACAGTGACGCGAAAATTTTGTAAATTAGATTATGCCGCTAATAACACACTAATTTTACCCTTTCTCTTTTACGAAAATAAAATACAAGGACTTTACAACATCAAAAATAAATATTTGGTTGCAATGTATAAAACAAAACATACCTTACTAAGTTCCAAACAGTAATAAACAACTAGCTTTGAAAAGTAATAAGTAATATTAGATTACAATCAAACGGCTTAAGCAGGTATAAAACCGCGCCACCGAGGATTTGCGTGTTAATTAGGTACCTGTGCACATGTAACGCCGCTGACCCGATAGAATTATGTTCTGAGAATAAGCACTTTATATTTAGGGTTCCGTAGATAGATAGTAAAATAAATAGAAATATAGATCGATGGGCTCTTTATTAAGTAGTAATGTTCGTGAAGGAGGAGGCGGGGCGGGAGCGGCAGAGGGAGCGACGAAGGATCGCAAGCCAAGCTGCCCGCGTAAGAAGGCAACTCGGGCGTCTGAGGTCGATGAACGACCTCCGCCCCCCATGAACGCCGGCCTGGGGGTGACAGGTGGAGCCGCCTGTCACCTTGCTGTTGAACAAAAATAGTCTGCGTACTGCGCTTGGGTAGGGGCGCGCGCCACTCGCCTTCCCAATCTGGGCCACTTCAAGACGGCGTACAACAGAGCCACAATGGTCTGTAAAAGGGCCTACGTTAGAGCGGATGCCCTGCGCATATCGCGGCTTGGTCAAGAGCTAGTGATGCATCCCACGGGAAGCCATGGCTACTGCCGACTGGCTAAAGCCGTGCATGCCAACTTCTGCCAGCCTTCGCTGCCACCGCCTGATATCAGGCAACGCGATGTCCATGCAGTGCTGCAATCACTCGATGTCCGGAAAGCCAGTGGTCCGGATGGTATTCCAGCGGTAGTTTTGCAAAAATGTGCAGCGAAGTTGTCTCCAATGCTTACGCGCCTGTACCGGCTGTCCTACAGTTCGGGTGCAATGCCTTTGCCTTGGAAAGAGGCGAATGTTCAGCCGATTCCCAAGAAGGGGGATCGCTCGGAGCCAGCCAACTATCGACTCATAGCCGTCACCGCAGTGCTGTGCAAAGTGATCGAGCACATAATTAACAAACAGCTCATGCGGCACCTAGAGGATCACTCCTTAATTAATGACCGGCAATATGGCTTCAGGCCAAAACGGTCAACGGGTGATCTTCTAGCATACGTTACCCATCTTTGGGGTGAGACTATGGACAAGCACGGTGAGTCACTGGCACTTAGTCTTGACATCGCCAAAGCTTTCGATAGAGTCTGGCAGAAATCGCTTCTTTCCAAGCTACCTGCCCTTGGTCTTTTGCTTCTTGGCCGTATTCGCGTCCTTTGTGACGGACGAGATTCGGAGTTTCTGCAGGTGAATACTGGCGTGCCTCAGGGGTCCGTCTTATCACCCGCTCTCTTTCTTCTGTATATCAATGACATGCTGTCCACCAGCAATGTTCATTGTTATGCAGACGATACACATTTCTCAATGGGGCTCTGAGAACCTGGTTGAGTTCAATGCCAAGAAGACGCAGGCATATGCGTTTACAGCAAAAGTATTTTCTTTCCTTCCCCTCCCCACTCTTCAGAGCACGCCATTGCAGGACAATCTCAATATCCTAGGTCCATACCTTATATAAATATAATATATAATTTTTGTTATTCAGGTTGCAGCGAACATCCATATGTTCGCTGCAACCTGAATAACAAAAATTACATCGAAAGTATCATCAAAACAGCCTCACGAAAACACGGAGTCCTGAACAGTTTTCACGCCGGAGCAGCGGTGTCTTCTATACAAGACACAAATTCGCTCCTGTGTGGAATACTGCTCGTATCTCTGGGATGGTTCAGCAAAGTACTTACTAGATGTTCTCGACAGGTTGCAGCGACGTGCGGTCCGCATCATTGGAAATCCCGAGGTCACGAACACCATAAAACTTTTATAGATGCGTAGAGATATTGCGTCCATGGCTGTATTTTACCGTCTGTACCATGGTGAGTGCTCTGATGAGCTCTTCCAATTAGTCCCACCCTCCCCTTTCCTACTCAGGACGACACGTGCAGGTCTTAGATGTCCACGCGACCAAGCGGTTCGGTGACTCTTTCCTCTGTCTCACCATTAAGGCCTGGAATTCATTACCAGCTCACGTGTTTCCTTCTTCCTACAGTCCCGGGTCCTTTAAGCGGGGCGTGAAAAAGCATATGATGAGGCCGTCAAGCTGAGTGTCACCATTGTCACACAGTATGTGTAAGTAATGCTTACCATCAGGCAAGGCGAAGTCTAATTGACGTGTTCTAAATTTAAAAAAATTAAAATAAAAAGATAGAAGTTGTTAAAATTTAGGTTGAAATGTTCACAGATGATTTATTTCTTTCTTTTTTATTTTTTTTATACCACTTAGTTGGCAGACAAGGACTTGGCCCACCTAATGGAAAGTGGTCACCGTACTTACTTACGCTGCCAACTTTACAAGCATTGAGAATTTCTGTGCCGTCAGTGTAAAAGACAAAGCATGACAAGCTTTTGGTCTTTCCGTTGACAGCACAAATTCTCCAGTGAGCTCTAGCTACCCTGCTCACCGCTGGGAACACAACACGAAATTATTATGGCCGCGGTATTCTGTGTAGGGCGGAGGTACTTCCCTAGTCGGACTGCTCAATTGGACTGAAATACCGTCGTGTCCTACCTCCTATAAATTTCTGTTGTCGCTTTAGCAACAAATACTAAAAACAGAATAGTACGGAATCTGAACTTGCACGAGCCTGACTCGAACTTGGCCGGTGTTTTAACATTAACTTTTAGTCAAAAGGCTGTATTATAAACGACTGGCAATAAAGGGTCAAGCAATTTTTCCTCACGAGACCTCTCGAGAACGTTCCCTGTTCGCATGGTACCCGCCGCGCGGGAAATGCTCGCATCGATCATGTTTTTTCATACCTGTAGCTTTATAATGGACTGTATAATATACTTAAATCGCTTATTTTTACATGGTATATTACTAGTAAGTACATGTAATAACAACTACAACTGCTGTGTATACTTCATACTTTGCCTGGGTTCAGATAAAGTAGTACAACTTTCCTAGTAGCAGGACGAAACTGAAAAAGACAATTAACGGTACTGCCCTATGAGTGGATGAATGCAGTCGGTTGGCGGGTCATGCTCAATATTTTAACCTTTACAATGTAGACCATGAGGCTGTGTAGTATGTCAATGACCCATTATGGTCAAATACAATGTATTGGATTTGACCAAAATAGGTCCAGAGTTGACACTCCATGTACGTCATTAAAATACATGTAAGTAGGTCGGCTAAACAGAGTCGACTTCGCATTCACCAATAAAGAATCAAAGAATCAATTTCATTTATTCAGTTTAGGCACATAAAGATCACATAAGAACGTTAAAATTTTACAAGAAATATTATAAAAGTTATAAGCGGGTAATGTAATTAAACCATTACAAAATGATCATTTCGCTAGAAATTAGAAAATTGAGGATGCGTTGAAAAAAGGCAATTATTATTGTATGTAGAAAGTAGAAGATCGAGAATTGTGTAAGGAAAGGAGGGAGGATCAGACAGGCAAGCTCTTTTACCTTGGAAATAGATTCCAAAGACAGGTTCGAACAGTTTACGATTGTTCCTCTTGGAAGCTCAAAGGAGGCTCGATAGCGTTAACTCTAATATTTCATTGATTTGATTGTCTTCGAACTTATCAGAAGTATGGCAACCATTTCACCGTTTTACATATTTACTCACTGTCTATTTACTCACTTTAATATACTTATGTATTTACCTACTATTCTTATATGTTATTGTATTATTGTCATTTATACATTGTCATTCGCTATTTATTGTATTATATATATGGCTTCTGGACACCTTCATTTACACGTACACAGTTTCACCCATGACTTTTGCGGTTTGGCGTCCGTGTGTCACTGCCCAATCGGGCTCCAGTTGAAAACCAACGTTAGGTTTCTACCTGGCACATGATGAACTGGACACCCATTTGGTGCATTTGTGTGTCGCACTGATTGCACGTTTGTTGCGTTTGGAGTCTGAAAGCATGTGTATTATTAATGTGTGAACATGCTTCCAGTACTTCTAATGGTATTATAATATATTGTATAATTTCCTATATGTGCGACCACTTAGCACTAAATAAATGTTTCTTTCTTTCTTTCATCAGTATTTGACGCTGGTAGAAGCAAGTATAAGTACGATACGATTCTACGTGGGGATTTTTCACACGTAAAATAATGGTACGATAATACCTTTTGTTTAACGGACCTGCTGGGCCGGCAATCCGATCCACACGTCGGGCAAACAAAGGCACATACTTCACAGTATCCCGATTAAGTTCCGATTTCAATCTAATTAACTACAACCCCTCTAGACAAGAGGTAATTCGATGACTGGCGTATAGGAATAGAATGATGTATGTAAGGCGTTGTCCTACTTGAGCGACCAGTGCGACAAGTGCGATAACGCGACGTGTTTTGACGCGACGCGAAAATATCAAATGGTTGTGGTTCTTTATTGTGTCCTACGTTATGTTGTGTCGCGTTAATACGTCATGTGAAGTATGTAAAAATATATCACACCTCGCGTCATGTTGGCGCGTTCTCGCGCTTGTCGCCCACTTAGGACAACTGGTATAGAAATTGACGTATTTGACTGTCGTCAACGCATGTCATAAACGTCATATCCCATACATTTGTCATTCTATTCTACGATGCGACGGTCATCAAATTGCCACTTGTCTAGGTAGGCTGTTCAGATCTCTTTAGTTCTTTTACAACCTGATAAACTGCGTGTAAGGCACATATGGTGAACTCAAGTCGTGAGAAAAAGAGCCTTGGCGCGCTCGGATTATTTTGATATAATCTATGACTCTGGATTTGTACTCCTACGGCGCGCCGTAGCACCGCGTACTTTCCACAAAAGAGACCCAAATACGCTTAGGTATAGAGTACAATGTCTGGGTTCAATACGCCCGTAACTATATCTACTTGTGCAGCCTCGTGAGGAGCTGCCTCATCCCGAGCAGTGCTGAAAGTTTGTACGTAGCAACTGAGGCTATGGAGTCTTCACTGGACCTCACATTGAAGCACCTTTGAGCATGTGAATTCATCAACATCACTTGTATTTCAAGAGAAAAATAATATTAGTATTGCAAGTCCTCACCTTTTTTTAACGTGTGATAAATCCTATCGGATACACCTACCCGCCGGAGCCGGTGGGAGAGGTTATGTCGGACTCGAACCGACTAAAACACACGACAACTGGGGGTCGTTGTTGGTTGCCGGAGGTGAGGTTGGTGGGCACCCCGGCCGACCCAGGGCCATCTCTCTCAATCTGGCCCTACTCGCGTGTGAGATGCAAGTTCTCACCTGCAATCCGTGCCCCCTGCTACTCGCATTAAGATGGCACTTTGATATTGTGGAAAGTTTACGCGAATATTATTAGCTGTAATAAATCTAATATGAACAAATTTGATCGCGATTTATTTTGCTTTTATTTAAATTTTTACTACTTAGTGGCACACGGCCCACCGAATGGAAAGTGGTTACCGAGGTCTATGGACGTGTGCAACACCAGGGGCGTCATAATCGTGCTGCCGACTCTGAAAGTATAGAGAGTTTCTGTGCCGTCAGTGTAGAAGACAAAGCAGGATAGCCTTTGGTCTTCCCACTGAAAGCACATAAACTCTCCAGTAAGCTTATATTTGAATCTACATCACTGACAGGTATTTTTCAGCAGCTGAAACTAAACAGAAACGGGAGAGCTTGTAGATATTTCCCAATACGCAAGAACACATATTTGCCGTAACCTGCTGCCATTTTATTCAATCACGTTACTCCGAATCAACGTTAATTCAATTCTATACGAGTCGGATTAACTCTATGTAGAAACGAAAAAACTAATGTTTTTATGTTCTTAAATCCATATTAAAAACTCAAAATACAATCTTTTCTTACAATTTGTTTTCTATCAGTCATCTACATACATATGTATATATATTCACGCCTTTAAATCCCCGAAGGGAAAGGCAGAAGTTTGTTAACACCGATATTTCACTAACTATAATTTTTTCCTAACGACGACATACGGGCACTTTTTCATGGGCGATATATACTATTTACTGTCAGATGTAGAACAGCCCTATCCCTTAGTCGCCTTCTACGAGACCCACGCCTGAAGATGGGATGGCCCTTTTCTACTTCACCGAGATCAAACACGACAGCGTACTAGACAAATAAAATACAACTGCACAGTTGTATTTTATTTGTCTAGTAAGCTGTCGTATACTCGCACATTAGCTTTATATAATATCCGCGTCAGCATTTCATACACTGTATTTACATAACATAACATACACTCACGCCTATATTCTCGAAGGGGTAGGCAGAAGTGCTAGCACACACATTTCGCCAGTTTATGTTTAGGTCCCAATGTTATAGGTGGCGAGCCTATTGCCATTAACCGGGCACTTATAAACCTGCGATAAATACACACATAACTTCGAAAAGCATCGAAGAGTAATTGGTGTGTGCTATGGCAAAACCTGGGATCGAACCCGTCTCAGTAGTCCATTACCCATACCACTAGGCTACCGCGGTTTTTTTACACTGTATTTAGTTGTGAAATTTAATATATCATTTAGAGTTAGTTCTCAATTTGCCGCACTGGCGTTAACACGCAGGTTTTGTGCAATTAAACGTTCTCAAGTACTTCAGCGTATCATTTAAACTCGTGCAGAAAAGGGTACAAGCAGACAAGTGCTAGTAGTACAACAACAAACGTAAAAACATTTTCAAACTTATGCCATTACAAAATAATGGTGATATAAAATTCCGATTAGACCCAGAGGGGACAACAAATAAGCCGGGAAGTTGTGTGAAATTAATTTCTTCACGGGCGGCCACGAGTAATGTGTTATCGACCAAAGGTAGGGAACTAATGGTCCCCGAAGACAAGGGAGACGACAGGGGGTAGTATATTGACATTGTGGGCATAACCGAGGTAACAATAAAATAGAGTATTTTTAGAACTGTACATTAAAGTAAAAAGAAAGACTTTAACGAGTTTGTATACAAAGTACTACGAACTTAACACAGGCTGTACAGTTAGCATCAGATCGATGTTAACGGGTAAAGTGTACAAAATGATATTAATGCCTTGATTTCCATAACCACTTCATGTTGACTAATTGTTATTTTATTTGGTACACACCTATAGTTCAAACATTAACAATTGCAATGTAGTATTTGACTGACTGACTAGTCAGTCAAATACTATATTAGTTACTTTATTACATTAGTTACTTTTTATTAAACGTCAAAACGGTACGTTATAAATAAACTTATAACGTACCGATTTGACTAATGAAATAAGTTATTGTGACATCGTTATATTTAATAGTCAAGTCATTTACTATTATAGATTAGGTGGATGATTAAAAAAAAATGAAAAAAAAATGAACCGACACAACTTTTACTGCTGCTTTACCATTCTTAATTTAATAAGTTCAGTTAAATAATTTATTTTTACTGAATTTGAAGCAATTGAAATCTCACCCCGATTTCACCTGTCAAGTCTGTTCGATCATTCAAAACACTCTTACAGCTTGTGCCTGCTGAAACTCAAGAGGAAACCCTCATCTGTGAATCAGTAGGTCTACCAGTCCTACTAACTTGCAGGTTAGGTTAACTTTGACGCCATATTTCGGGTAAAACCGTATGACACTTTATTTTGGTAAGGACAGTGGTATATATTGTTCAAACATTGACGAATGAAAAAAAAAATATAAAAAAATGAGCTGATATTTCAGAAGCTCTACCTAAGATTTACCAATAAACAAAGTCAAAAACAAAACATCCCACTTTGAGGTAAAGTGACGGATATGGTGTTCCGTTGAATGGACATCAAGGACTAAAGAAAGAAAATAGCTGAGATGGTTCACTGTAGTTATATTTTATCTTGTCTGTGTCATTAAGGAGATCCTTTTTCCTTTTTTATGGACAAAATAAAAAGACTTCTATGTACTGCCTGCGCTTTTTTTAATAACCTTAGTAATCAAAACTAACCCTTCAGCTTCCCTAAATTGCTTTTGTTAGGAGTACACGTCGGTAGTATAATGGCTGATCCAAACCTCTTGATGAGATCTCTCAATCACAAGGCCGTCTCCTACCCCTAAGCTACCCGTACTTCAACTACGCTGACTAGACTGATAGTACGCAAAAGTAAATTTTGTTTACAGACCCACGTTTGGTCAATTAACCGAAATTTGAATTGGTCATCATCATCATGTCAGCCACACATAGTCCACTGCTGAACATAGGCCTCTCCCACAGACTTCCAGAATGACCGATCTAAAGCAGCCTGCATCCAGTGCTTCCCGGCGACATTGATGAGGTCGTCCTTCCACATGGCCGTTGCGCGTGCTACGCTACGTTTGCCCGTAGTTTGAATTTGTACTGCTGTCTTTTTTTTTATTTTGTCTGGCCCGGTCGTTAGGGCTTTTCAGGTACGCCCCCGGCCCCACAGTGAAAAATTTGTTGCTCCACTACGCCCCCAGCCGTTTTTTGGACAAGATACATCGGGTCCATTTTTTTTTTTACCGCGGTAGCCTAGTTGTATGGGTAATGGACTGCTGAGACGAGGTCTGGGGTTCGATTCAGGTTTTACCATAGTACACAGTGTACACACCAATGACTTTTCGATGCTTTTCGAAGTTATGTGTATATTTATCGCAGGTTTATAAGTGCCCGGTTAATGGCAATAGGCTCGCCACCTATTACATTGGAACCTACATAAACTGGCGAAATGTGGGTGCTAATTGTTATGTATATCCTATCAAGTAAAATCTACTACAGTTTACAGGAATACTTTGATGATAAAAACTAGTTACAACCCTAAAATATACCTAATAAATAAATAATAAATTCAGAATGACATTGATTACATTAAATATTATAAACGTCCTAACATAAACATATTATTATTAACATTATTACTAGAACGAAAAATTATTTATTAATATAACATTGACATCGAATAAATTAAAATTTTGTTTGTATGCTGAACTTTGAATATGAAATTGACCTTGGTATTTTATGTTGACATTACTTATTGACTTTTGTATTTTAATATGATTTTACAGTCCATCAAATCTAAGAGGTACCGTTTGACGTTTCATATTTTTCAAACCGAAACAACTTTGTTCATACGTACATTATTCAGTTTCGATAACCTTTTTCATAAAACCATGAATTTAGAAAGATTTCATTATTGTATCTAAAAATGTACAATTCTTAATATCTAAATGTAATTGAAAACTTTCAAACAAAGCAAAATAACACATATTTACACAGTAAATAATTTCTAATAGTTATATTCTTGACCGCATTACAAAGTTACGTAGTTAGGTCACTGCACGTAGTGTTGCGACTCTTCGGATACACTTGTATGCAAAAAAATCGTTTACATATACGAAAAATCGAATGTATTATTTACAAATTACACTTGACAACCAAACAAATATTTTTTCATGTGAATGGGATTTATCTCACATATTACGATTACATAACTAAATAGTTATGTAATCGTAAAATATGAGATAAAACCCATTCACCAAAAATACGTATTTATAAATCAAATATATTTGCTTCTTTAAAAAGTTGTCGAAAGCGATTTGTCGATTTTTGATTTTCGCGCCCAAATAAGTCGGGGTTTCTCGCGCTAACGCTGTCGAAATAGTAAATGGAGTCAGGGATAGTGTTTTTTACATTTATTTTTGTGTATGATAGTATGGGTTTGCATATTACAGAGAAATAAACAAATTTTTAACAAGCACATCCATTGATTTTACAATTACAATTTTTTCTTCTAAGTCTTATTTCTACGTCTAAAACTAATAAAAATAAGGTATGTAGAACCCATTCACAAAAATGTTGTTGCCTGATGTTATAAATTAACGACGTTACTGCGCGACCGCATAATGCACTGAATACACAGATACCCTAAAATAAATTAATTTAATTATTTTTAGGTCAATAGGCAAAATCGCAGGTGTCCAAGTCTCTACAATTTTTTTTTCTGGCAACACTGCCAACTACAAGCTCACGCGGTCCGCTCGGTCGGTTCGGCGTCAGCAGTCTCTCGCCATCTTGGAAGCTGACTGTGCGCGTACTTGCTTTCTCGTTTGTGTTTTACAATTTGTGACTTGGCTATTACTTTTCTGGACTGATCATTCTTTATCCGTTTACCTTGGCAATATTTATACTGGACTCCGAACTAAGCAAGTGTTTATTAATAATGTCGAAAAGAGGACGTACTTTGAACAGCCAGGCTCGTGAATTGGTGGTGAAATTACACGAGTATTTTGAGCGTGAATCTCAAAATGGTGGACTTCTACTGCCAGTTACACAAGTTCGGGATCGCGTCGGTGAAGCTCTCGGTATTGGTAGCCGCACCGTTGGCAAAATATTAAGTGAAAAATATGGGCCTTAGTGACAGTAACGTACTTCACACACCGAAAAAACGAAAAAGAAATAAACCTGTGACAGGCATCGATGAATTCGATAGTTATGCTATTAGAAACCATATATACGGGTATTTTACAAGAGGCGAATTTCCAACATTGGCAAAGTTATGTGCAACTTTAAAAGATGCCGGGCTGTATAAGGGAAGCATAGAGTCGTTGAGAACGGTAATAACAGGAATTGGCTTCAGATACAAAAAAGTTGACAAACGAAAAATTGTTATGGAGCGACATGACATAATTATGCAGCGACTAACATTCCTGCGCGAAGTTAAACAAATTATAAACTGGGATAATGTAATATTTTTGGACGAAACTTGGCTAAATTCCAACCATTCTGTGCCGAAAACATGGACTGATGATTCTGAAGCTTCGTGCTCGAAGGTGCCGATAGGAAAAGGTGGACGCCTCATAATATGCCATGCTGGGTCAGCGTCTACAGGCTTCGTGGAAAACTCTTTATTAGCTTTCCAATCCAAAAGCACTAAAGAGTATCATGAAGAAATGGACGCAGTAAGGTTCCGAGAGTGGTTCTTAAATTTATTACAGAATATCCCTCCTAACAGCACAATTATAATGGATAATGCCCCATACCACTCTGTGCAAATTGATAAAGCACCTACGTCAGCCAATAAGAAAGCAGATTTGGTGGCATGGCTGCAAAGAAAAGGAGTGGATGCCGACATGTCACTATTAAAAGCTGAATTATTACAGTTAGTGAAATTGCATAAACCACCAAAACCGACATATGTAATTGACCAATTGGCCGAAGAGCACGGGCACAAAGTCATACGACTTCCTCCGTACCATTGCCAATATAATGCCATTGAACTGATTTGGGCCCAAGTTAAAGGTAATATTTTATAATATTATAATAATAACACGAGTACTTCTAACATTTATAATTTAAACAATGGTTTTCGTCTGCTATCAAATAGTTACATTATTGTTTTACAGGTTATGCAGCAAGACACAACACAAAACCACCCTTCAGTGTCAAGAAAATGGAAGGTTTATTAAAGGAAGCATGTGCCCAAGTTACACAGGAAGATTGGAGTAAAGTAGTACAAAAAACAAAGAAAATAATAATGGACGACTTCGAAAGAGACGTACACTTTGATAATGTAATGGACAATCAACTGGTCATTAATTTAAATGACGATGATGACGAAGACGACGATACTAGTACTAGTAGTGAATAAAAAAATATCCTAAACATTTCTTTTATTTAATTATAACAATTGATTTCTTAAAATTCGGATATTATAGTAATCGATCTCTTAAAGTTCGGATATTATAGTAATCGATTTTTTCATCCCATCCCTATCATTCAATTGTCAGAACTGTCAAACGGTACTTCTTAGATTTGACGGACTGTAATGGTATTTTATTTGACATCTAATATAAACATTTTGTATTTTGTAATGACATTTAAAATTGTTATTTAATACTGACATTTTTTATAATCATGTTCACTTTGCATGTGTTCAAAATTGTTTAAAAGATTATGTATTGAGAGAGTAGTAATGTATATTTTAAATGAAACTCTGAAAGCAAAAAAGTTTGTACAACATAGAACTAAAATTTATTAATATCAGTTAATATTGCCTATATTTAAATTCCATTATTGAATGTCTATATACCTACTCTTGAACAGTGATTAAAACTTCTGCTCACGTCATTATCATTATCATATCATCACTCTTCAAATGACAAGGTATAAAAGCTTAATATCATAGCTAAAATTAAAATTGTAATGGAACTGTATAATAGCAAATTATCCCTCTCTCCAAACATTGTGCTGTGCCCGACAGGGTCCATAATTATTGTAACTTAATCTTAATCTGACATCTGTATCACATTATGGAATGCAATAAATGTATTGAGTATTGAGTATGTTATGGTAATGACACGACTGTATGGGATTTGAATACACGTCAAATCTACAGTCATCAACTTATGTCATAAACGTGAAATCCCAAACATTTCTCATTCTATTCTATAATACGCTGGCCAATGAATTGCCACTTGTCTAATGGAGCAAATCGATATCCCGAATGTTTCAAAGAACCACGCACGCAGAAGCTGTGGAATGAACTCCCTGCTGCGGTTTTCTCAAGCGACCATAATATGGGGTTCTTCAAAAGGGGCATTAGAAGGTTTCTTCAGGGTCGGCAGGGCAAATGTAACGCCCCTGGTGTTGCATATGTCCATAGGCCACGGTAACCACTTCACACCAGGCAGGCTGTGTGCTTGTCTGACACCTAAGTGGTATAAAATATTAAAAAATGTAAGTAAACTAGAACGTTGTTCAGAACATTCTTGTATAAGCCCTTTTACTTAACCTGATCCTAGCAGTCTTAACCTTAATTCGGGTCGCAGTTTTAAAACAGAAGCCACCAAAACCGGTAAAATTAAGACTTCACTGCTGTATCTTAGTAATAGTTTTTACATCCCTTCTATTCGAAAAGTGTCACTAGCTCTTTTCTGTTACATACATACATATATGTACGTCACGACTTTATCCCCAAAAGGTTAGGGCAGAGGTGAATTAACACCCACATTTCACCAATCATTGAATTCGGTCGCACGTCATAGGGGGTGAGCCTATTGCCATCTTCCGGGCACTATTTTTGACTCAATCCATGCATCTGAATCTGAGTCTTAAACAACTGACTCGTAATACTACCTTTGATTTGCCTGACGTTTCATCAGGCATGGGACAATCAAAGGTATGTTAACATATTTTTTTATACAACTTAGGTGGCAGACAAGCACACGGCCCACCTGATGGAAAGTGGTTACCGTGACCTATGAACGTGTGTAACACCAGTGCCAGTGGATTCACATCCGTGCTGCCGCCCCTGTAAGAACAGAGATCTTATGTGCCCTCAGTGCAGAACACAAAATCAGGACAAGTCTTTGGTCTTCCCACTGACAGCACAAGAACTCTCCAGTGAGCTCTGGCTACCCTACTCACCACCGGGAACACAACACGAGGTTATTATAGCCGTGGTATTCTGTAGGGTGGAGGTACTTCCCCAGTCGGACTGCTCAATTCGGACGGGAATACAGTCGTGTCCTACCTCCTGACATTATTGTATATCATGGAACGCGATAATTTAAAAGTTATTAATTATGTCTCTGTTCTTGTAAGTACATGACATAGGTAGATACCTATTTTCTCACAAAAAGGGAATGAAAAGTAGAGGGTATGACTCGAAAGCAAATTATTTTTCCCTCAAGCAATGTACTTTGAATCCTTCGCTACGTTCGTGATTCAAATTAGCGCCATCACCGTAATACTACGTTGCTCTCTTTTCAAACAGTCTACTATTCTAATTTCAAACAAAATTCGTTGCGTAGTTTTAATTTTAGTTTTGCAAGGAGGTAGGACACGGCGGTATATCCGCCCGATTGAGCAGTCCGACTGGGGAAGTACCTCCGCCCTACAGAATACCGCGGTTATAATAACTTCGTGTTGTGTTCCCAGCGGTGAGTAGGGTAGCCAGAGCTCACTGGAGAATTTGTGCCGTCAGTGGGAAGACTAAAGGCTTGTCCTGATTTGTCTTCTACTGACGGCACAGAAACTCTGTTCTTACAGGGTTGGCAGCGCGACTGTGACTCCTCTGGTGTTACAGACGTCCATAGGCCACGGTAACTACTTTCCATCAGGTGGGCCGTGTGCTTGTCTGCCAACTAAGTGGTATAAAAAAAAATTCAGATATAAATATTAGTTTTTTTTTTTTTTTACGTGCGCAAAATCCCCACGGATACCTCCCCACCGGAGCCGGTGGAGGAGGTTATGTCGGACTCGAACCGACTAAAACGCACGCCGCCTGTGGGTCGTTTTGGTTGCCGAAGGTGAGGTTGACAGGCATATTCCTCGCACCCCGGCCGACCCAGGGCCATCTCTCACGATCTGGCCCTCGTCTCGGGTGTGGGGACTACAGAGTCCCCAACTCGACCCCGGAAACGGGGAGGCGCGCTGGGCGCGCCACCGCCGCGGCCTGCTTCTGCCAGGGTAACAGGCGGCTCCACCTGTCACCCCCAGGCCGGCAAATATTACTGTTCAAATTTTTCAATATTTCTACACGTGTCTTAACAAAATACTAAATTTCTGTTACTGTATTACACACACACTCTGTGGCGTAACTGTAGAACGTTCAACTGCTACGCAGGAGGCGCGGGTTCGATTCCTGCTCAGTGCAAATATTTGTATACACGAATATATATTTATAGGTATTTGCAAAAAAGTAGTCAAAAGAAGGTCTGGATAGCGTTGTGTAGAATGTTGTGAAATATTTATTTATTTATTATTTTTTTTTATAATTATTCAGAATTTTATGAAATCTGTATACTTTCATGCAGTTTAGTTATCCATTCATTCAACCACGCAAACTTTTACTAATTATAGTTAAGCTAGTTATAGCTACTTATAGATTATAAGAAAATAAATTCATAATTTCCTGTATTCGTTATGACATTTTTAATGATAAACGCTATCATATTAGGTTAGACCTCCTTACCCAAGGTGGCCGACATGTGGTTTTAGTCAGTACAAGCCTGACATAATGACCGCACTGGCCAGGCAGGGGTAAGAAATTTCGCCATGAAAAAAAAAATCAAACCTCATTATTCTCATTACTTGAGAAGTATTGCGTACTGTCAGATACAGACCTGTATTACTCCACTATAACTCCAAATATTATTCTACGGGCGTGTTCCCCATGGGACACAGGAAACAGTCGACTTCTCTACATATTTTTTGTTTTTCTTGTTATGAAAAATGTCTATTCCCTGTACAAAGAATCTTTCGTCTTCGTCGTTGCTCGTGCAAAATGCTAAAAATATTTTTAGAATTTGTTTTAGGTCAAAATTATTAGCGAGTCGTAGAAAAAAGTGAAAGTTTCAGCCGAAATTGTCTTCTTAACAGTTCGTGTATATCTGTTTTTGGTGTAATAATAATAATGATTTAATAATAATAATTTATTTCTCACCAACAACCAAGAAATTACAATATTTAGACATTCACATTTTAGGGTACACAGAATTCGGTTGTAGATCGCTGGTGCCTGTCGTAGGTAATTGATTACCTGTATTACTGGTCACCAGGATTCCACGATAGCAACAATGACTACTTTATAGGTACTAACTATACAAACCAAGTGCAAAAATCTAAATACAGGAATACTATAAACCATATTCATTAATTAACATTTCAATCATTAATTAAGATTTCATTCATTAATTATTATAAATAGTATGTGTGTGTGTATGTGTGTGTGTGTGTGTGAGAGTGGGTGTGTGTATGTGTGTTAGTCGAGAGTCATTTCAAGACTTTCAGTAGATTTTCTGTATCAGAATATGTTTGACAGAGAAGCCATTCAAGGAGAACGGCTTTGCACTTATACCCATTTAGACCATAGATACACAACTGTTTGTGGAGCTTATTGTAAAGGTAGGGTACCAGGAAATTGAAAAATCTTTGGCTAAAAGATGTTCTGACCCTCGTAGATACCGCTACAAGATGATTACGGCGAGTAGAATTGGGAATAAACTTTGCCAGCACAAAGAGCTGTCTGACAGTTAAAACCTGACAGTAATCATAAAGCTCAGTTGTAGGAAACCGGCGAGGTTTAAAGCAGCTGACTTTTAACACAGCTCTCTGAGCTGGCTCCAGGGTAATAAGATGGGATGCATCAGCGCTACCCCACGTCGTAATGCAGTAACTTAGGATAGATTGGCATATCGCAATATAGGCCAACTTCATCACATTGGAGTTAGCTGAGTAGCGTAGTTGCCGAAAAACGTAAATGAGTTTGCGGACGCGACCCGCCAAGCTGTCAACATGGGGTTTAAAGGTTAAGTTTTGATCCAGAGTAATCCCCAAGTATTTAATGGATGAGACCCTCTCAATGCAGCAGTGGATATCAGCTGAGGACTGACTGTCGGTCGGTAAGACAGTGATCTGTAGGAGGCTATCCAAGGGTACATCAATGTTGCGGATTGAGAAGTTAATAACCTTAGTTTTGGTCGAACTTAAGGTCAAAAGGTTTTCCCTCAGCCACCGGTTAACGAAATCATATCCGTCCTGAGCGATACCATAGGCATTAGTCCAGGTGTTGGAAGAGAAAACTAAAGCCGTATCGTCTGCATAAGAAAATATTTGGCCACCATCTAGTTCCAGATTGCATAGATCATTTACGTACACCACAAATAAGCTAGGGCCAAGAATACTCCCCTGGGGAACACCATACTCGATGGGAGCATCACAAGCTTCGATAGCAATAAGGGAATTGAAACCGTATCGAACGCTTTAGCAAGGTCCAGGAAGATTGCCACAGATTTCAGCTTATTGTGAAGTTTCCCAACTATGTGGCCTACGAAATTGTGAACAGTATCGGCGGTGGAGCAGTTCTTCCTAAATCCATATTGATTCGCAAAAAGCAAATTACACGATTCCAAGTACTTGGTAAGCCTGTAATTAATAATTTTTTCAAGTACCTTTGACATAGCAGGTAAGACAGATATGGGTCTGTAATTTTTCACACAGTTATGATCACCCGCTTTGAAGACAGGATGTATTATGGCTCTCTTAAAAGCAGTGGGAAATATGCCCGTGTCAAAGCACAAGTTACATATGTATGTAAGAGGTGGTACAATGATACTCCTGTGCTTCCTCAAAAACTCTGATGAAATACCATCCCAACCCAATGCACTGTTGGTTTTTAATGACATAATGGTGTTTTCAACTTCAGTTACATCAGTGCTGAACAGGACGAAAGAGTTAGTAGTAGGGCAAAATTTAGTGGACGCATTGCACGGCAAAGGAGAATCACTGTGGACAATTCTCTCTACCAGTTGCCTGCCAATGTTGGCAAAATAGGTATTCACCCCCTCGACACACAACTGTCTGTCCCGCTGCAAGCCCAAAAGACGATCAGCCATAGACCTAACCTTGGTGGTATTGGTAACTGATTGGACAACCTGCCAGACCCGTCTTGAATTGCTACCAGCCCTCTGAAACTCTAGCTTCTCAAATGGGGTTCGGGCTTTGCGCAATAAGTTAACACAAAAGTTACGATATCGCCTATAGGAGAGTTTCACTATATCGTTTGATGGTTCTTCTCTCTTCATTTGTTTATATAGTTTGTCTCTGTGACGCATACACCTCAGTAAACCTGGGGTAATCCAGGGTTTTATAGTTCTTTTCCTTCGTGACAATTTTATTGTTTTGCTGTTTGCAGAGACAGTACGAAGAAATAATAATTAATTGCGTGGGAACAATAAATATACAATATAATGGAACTCTGGCGCCTGGTGGAGTAGGCGTTGATGACTGCGAGAAAGTTTAAAACTAATACAGACCTATATGTGTAGGTATCAATACTAATAAGGCTTGATATTGTTGTTACTATTCTAAATTATGATATTTAAAAAGAATTACTGAGTACGGACATTCCTTTAGGAACAACAGATGCGATTACATACGTGAAATGTATATGTATATTTTCTTCAGTCATCACCATTACATGTAATGGAAGTTAATTTCATAAGAAATAAGCATCTGACATCTCAGGCACAATTTCCTGAGCCAGATTACCTCCTAATATATTGTAAATCTACTCGAAAATCTGGAGTAACAGCACCGAAACGAACCGCCTAAAGAAATAATTGGAGTGTGAAATTGAATTCCAGACTAGATTGATTTAATTACCTTTTTCAAGAACTGACTGTCGTGAATATAACCACTTGCGGGTTTATAAAATTGAGTTTGTAATTGAATTAAATATATTTACTCTCTTCAAACAACCTGCTACCTTTCGAATTGGTTTAGTTTCCATGTTACCCGACTGTCAAGGGAACGTTACGTTTTGGGGCGTAAATTGTATACTTGTATAAATTTCTTTTCGGTTAATATTTTGCAAATATTTGCCGCCCACTAACAAACTGAATGTCGGTATTTAATGTAGGTTTCAACTCATTTGTATTTAGTTTCTCTACTTTTTGGGGACCCGTACCTCAAAAGGAAAAAATGGAACCCTTATAGGATCACTTCGTTGTCCGTCTGTCCGTCTGTATGTCTATCAAGACCTTTTTCTCGGAAATGCGTGGGGATATCAAGTTGAAATTTATACCACATACTCAAGTCTATAACGTCTTGAAATTGTGCAAAAATTAAACTTCTAAGTCGTCTTCGTAGTCAAAATATATTACGGTTTATGTAGCCTAAGTTATGAAACCCTCGGTGCGCGAGTCCGCCTCGCACTTCACCAAATTCTCGCACTTTTATTATTATTATTTTAACAGGCAGGCAGTCGAAGCAACTGATAATGCCTGTATCCTGCTTATGCCCACTAGTGTTTATTTTTTTGGTTAAGGTACTTCCTCTTCTTTTACTTTCTTCGGTCTTATTCGTGTATTGTTTATAAAAGGTAGGTACGAAGAGAGAGAGATATTTGTAGGAATTTTCAACGGCTGTTTTATTTCATTTAATTAAATTTACAAATACAAAATAGCATTCATCAATATTCCTTGGAACTTTTTTACGCAATAATGGAAAATGCCCACTGAAACAGGGTAAATGTATATGTATAGTAATTCAGATTTATTTTATATAAGATAAGTAGTTATATGTACTGTTTATGTTTAAGTACCCATATGTAATTAATCCATAGTCCTTGTAGAACCAAACGCATCTCTTATTAAAATGCGCCTACCTCGTGCTAGCTCTGCACCATCCAATGGTACACTAGCAGAGAAAGCTACGGCATTAAGTCCGCCAATGTACTTCGTGCACAAAGTATTTTTTTTTATACCACTTAGGTGGCAGACAAGCACATGGCCCACCCCTGATGGAAAGTGGTTACCGTGGCCTATGGACGTGTGTAACACCAGGGAAGCCACACTCGCGCTGCCGACCCTGTAAGCACAGAGTCTATTTGCCGTAAGTGTAGAGGACAAAGCAGGACAAGCCTTTAGTCATCCCACTGACAGCACAAATTCTCCAGTGAGCTCTGGCTACCCTACTCACCGCTGGGAACACAACGCGAAATTATTATAACCGCGGTATTCTGTAGGGCGGAGGTACTTCCCCAGTCGGACTGCTCAATTGGGCGGAAATACCGCCGTGTCCTACCTATATGACAGTGTTTCGAAAATACTAAGGTTCATCCGTCTTGCTTGACTATTGTAATTCATAAAGTATGAAAGAGATAAACGATGGGGACATTGCGGACCCCTCAACATGATGAATGACGATATCTTTTCCCCGTATAGCTTCTCGTTAGAATAGAGTAATGGATATTTTAATCTGTGGCGTAGCGGTAGAACATTTGACTGCTACACAGGTGGCGCGGGTTCGATTCCCGCTCCGATTTGTATGTATGAATATATTATAGAATATGAATATAGCATTGGTCTGGGTGTTTCTATGTATTGTATGTATGTATTTATTTAAAAAAGTATCTAAGTATGTTTATCCGCATTCCAGATTCCATAGCACAAGCTAGTTAAGCTATGCTGACCATGGCTCTATAGAGCGTTGTGTAGAATGTTGTAGAATATTATGATTTTTTTCATCATAGAGACACTCAACAGAAATGTATTGACTTGGTTCAACAAAAATATTGAGCATACGAGCATAATGAGACCACGAGAATTAAATCGTTGCTGATGTTATGTTAATTCTTCTTCTTCCTCGTGTCAATGGCAACAATATAAAAAAAAGAAGCTAAATGTGCCTAACCCTAAATTCGGCGAGATTGACCGCACTTTCCGTCGCTTCATTCAGGTCAGCAATTATGCAGGTGGTACACCTCCATCAACCCAGTCTCTAGGCATGTTTTCAGTGCCTCAACTTTCCTGTCGGGGTTCAGACGTCAGATGACCGTTGCTTCTCTAAAAGCCGTATAAGGAGAAAAAAAGAAGTCGATGGATACCTGGACTCCGAGGGAACAAAATTAAGATAGTGATAATGTGTTTAAAGAATTCCGTAAAAGTAGATTTTTTTATACAATTCTTTAACAAATTAGAGAACGCTTTGTGTTCCTCAATGACACACATTCAAGATCCTTAAGGTCATCAGTAACATTGCAATTGTCCACGCCCTCTCATTCCACAACCTTTTTTGACAAGTTCTTCGCCGTCCAGGCTGTGTGGTTGTGGAATGCGTTGCTTCTGACTATTCGACGTGCACAATCCCTGGCCATAATCAAAAAATTAATAAAAGAACACTACGTGTGTTCTTTGTGACTTTATCATGTGGTCTTGCATAGGATTAAACTCGCAGCGTTGTGTAGGAATATATTGAATACCTATATGTGTATGTATGTTTATGTAAATATTATGGAAATTAAATGAATGTGTGCACTTAGGTATATGTAAGATATTATTAAATTATATATAATGTATTTGTTTGTGTATACGTATATATATGTAGCTTATGACTACACTAATAACTACACATGGGTTATTATTGTTAAGACAATAATTAAAATATTTCCATGTGTTGGTGTACAATAAAGATTATCTTATCTTAACCCAGCATAAACCCAAAAACCAGATTTATTTATTTGTTTGGAAAACATTATTCATGAAAACCATTTCTTTTACGAGCGGGCAAGTTACTCTTCAAATAAATTCAAAATCTTTAAAATTCCTCCTTAACACAAACGAAAAATAACATTCTAGTTGAATGAACGAATAAACAACAAAATAGGAAATTTATTTTAAATTTGGTACATCAATTTATTTTAATCAACATGGGATTGAAGAGTTCGTATCTGAAAGATTTATCATATTCCTACGAGACAAAAGATAACAGTTCTCAAACATAAAAGCAAGGCTACATGGAGATTTATTTCAATGAAACTTAGGCGAATATATTTATTTATCATATTCTTTATTGTACGCCAATTACAATATTCATGTTACAGAAATTGAGAAGACAAGAGCAGTATAAAGGCCGGCCTTATCGCTTTACACAATTTTTCCAGGCAATAAGTAAGTAATTCATTACTTTGACCAATATCAGATGTTTTATGTCTTTAAACCATTGTTTTTCATACATATTGTAATACCTTAATTTCTTCGGTCATTCAGTGCTATTAATGTTTTAAAATTAATGCCAGCCCTAATGAAGTGTCTATAGCTTAGTTAGCGTTTCGGATATATTTTAGGTTCTGGAATACAAATATAAAAATACTTAGATAGATACATTTTCTTTTGTTATGATGGCACGTCAATAAACTTCACCTCGCCCGAGGGAAGGTAAACTTTTGCCGCACCACCAAGACCTGGAATTCATTACCAGCACACGTGTTTCCTTCTTCCTACAGTCCCGGGGCCTTTAAGCGGGGCGTGAAAAAGCATCTGATGAGGCCGCCAAGCTGAGTGCCACCATTGTAGCACTTAGTGTCTGTAATGGTGACCCTCTTTCCTGAGAATTTGCCTTTAGCTTACCATCAGGCGAGGTGAGGTCAAGTTGGCGTGTCCTATATAAAAAAAAACTTATTCATTCATATTGTACATAGAAACATGCAGAATAATAAAACCATTTTCATTTTTACAAATTTTTGCATTGAATGGGATCGATTCCCATACCTGTTACCTCTGACTTACGCTATATACTGACGTTATACCCAAAGGTTCAGGATCGCAAGCCAAGCTGCCCGCGTACAAAGGCAACACGAGCCTCGGAGGTCGACGAATGACCTCCCCTATGAGGACAGGCCTGGGGATGACGGATGGAACCGCCTGTCACCCTAGCAGAAGCAGGCTGCGGCGGCGGCAGCAGCGGCGGCGGCACCGTTTCCGGGGACGAGTTGGGGACCCTGTGGTCACAGCACCCGAGGAGAACCAGTTCGAGAGATATGTCCCTGGGTCAGCCGGGGTGCGAGGGATATGCCTATCAATCTAATCTTCGGCAACCAACAATGATCCACAGGCGCCGTGCGTTTTAGTCGGTTCGAGTACGACATAACCTCGTCCACCAGCTCCGGCGGAGAGTATTTCCGTGGGATTTTTTTTGTACGTAAAAAGAACCCAAAGGTTCTACTCAAACACCACAAAGGTTGTCTTTCTAAAGTCGTTGTCGAAAGTTCTGTACTTACATAGCCTTTAATGAGGGTAAATAAGTAGTCATCCAGTTTTGTACAATGAATAATATGTAAATATTTCATTCATGCATATATGGGCTAATTTCGACCACCCAACAGGCCATAAATCTTCATAAAAACATCTAAAGATGAAGACAAATATCCTTAATCAAATAAATCTTAAACTCATATCCGCAGTGAATCGTTACAGAAAGCTTTCAATTGGAAAATAGAACGTCACATTCTCGTACACTATAAAGACTTTTTGAGGTAGATCGTAGAGCACTCGAGTATCCCCAACGCTAGACAAACCAAAGCGTAGATTGGATGAGGAGACTCTTCAAACCTCTCTATTAGTACCTTCTCTAGATGAGTACCTTCATTAGGGAGCCGGTTGTCGTGATAACTAATACAGAGACAACCAATTGAATGAAAAATGCGTATGAAAGCTTCGAAAACGTATTCGGCAATTCTTTCAAGAATATATTCGTATTTATGTCAAATACATCCATTTTGCTGTACTGCTCACTCCAAACATTCAAAGTACTGGTGTATTTGTAAGTATAAATAAAGAAAGAAGGAATAATATAGGTTCCTCCGTGATCATGGTGCTTGCAACAGCGCCGAAATATCGGAAACTCAAAACAATGCAACATGGTAAATATCCCGATTATTTTGATACTGATGAAGGGCAAATGGTTTATTCTTAAAATTTATTTACTCATTTCAAAATCGCTATACTTGAAGCACTAAAATTGAAGCAAACATTATCTGAATTAGACAATGCAAATTAAATAAGTAGGTACAGTACATGAGCCCTCAGAAATAGCTTAACACATTGAAAATGATATATTTCCCCTTCGCTGTAAAACCCTTCATGAAACAAATCATGAAAGATGTGTGTGTGTGAAGATATGTTCCTGAGAAGATTACAGAAATACTACATACGTCAATAAATTTATATTGTTTTTAAAAAAACTTGTTTACATTGAAATAAATCAATAAATAATATAATTTATATTAATAAGTATTTTTTTATAAAGAAATATATTAATATTCTTTATTTATAAAAAAATACTTGATTACATTGAAATAAGTCAATAAATAATACAATTTATTGATGTATGTATAAGTATTTTTGTAATCTTCTGAGGAACATATCTTTCATGATTTGTTTCATGAAGGAAATTACAAATTTTCCTTCAAATCCTTTCAGCTAAGCTAGCTAATATTTTTTATACCACTTAGGTGGCAGACAAGCGCACGTCCCACCTGATGGAAAGTGGTTACCTTGGCCTATGGACGTGTGTAACGCCAGAGAAGCCACACTCGGGCTCCCGACCCTGTAAACACAGAGTTTCTGTGCCGTCAGTGTAGAGGACAAAGCAGGACATGCCTAGTCATCCCACTGACAGCACAAATTCTCCAGTGAGCTCTGGTTACCTACCGCTGGGAACACAACACGAAGTTATTATAACCGCGGTATTCTGTAGGGCGGAGGTACTTCCCCAGTCGGACTACACAATTGGGCGGAAATACCGCCGTGTCCTACTTCCTATAAGCTCATGCTTGAAGTGGGTTCACGTCAGTAGTGTAATGACTAGGATTCGAAACCGGAACCTCTAAATTATAAGGCCGACTCCTTAGCTACTAAGCTACCGACGCTTCAATTATTAGTGTTCAGTAAGTAACTTTTGAGGATATATGTACGAAATCTGCAAAAAAGTTTATACGTAGTTAAAATACATTACAACATTACAGTGAACAGTGAAAAGTGAACTATGAATAGAACAGTGAAAATGTCGGCTAATTATCTCGCACAAATACTACATCATCATCCTCCTGCCCTTATCCCAAGTTTGTTTGGGGTCGGCGCAACATGTGTTCAGTTTCCATTCATCTCTAGTTGCAGTAATCTCAACATTCACTCCCTTCTTAACCATATCATCATTCACACAGTCCATCCACCTCATTTTAGGTCTCACTCTCCCCTTGTAACCATCCACTTCCATAGTAAGTGCCATCCTTACGACATAACTTTCATACCTACGCATTACATTTTCGAACCAGGACAAACCATTTCGTCCTACACCATCAATACCAAGTATTTCCAATATAATCCCGATATTGATTACCGTTTTCATCACAATAAATATAGACTTTGTTTTATCCTACTTTTCGAGAGATTAGGACAACCTTCTTCATCTTTAATCCTTTGCTTTGTTATTAAAACATTTTGGTGGATACACCTGTATCTTTGGAGTTAACGGGGAAAAGATTAACGGCATTTAATTCAGGAAATTACTCCTTTGGCACGAGCATGGAAATGCCAAGCTATAAGGAATCCCATTAACCAGCTAGGGCTCCAATCTCTCGTAGCTCAGATCTTATGACAAGGATAATAAAATATGAGAAAATACCGGCCTTCTAAGAATCCCTGCTTCTTCAGATGATTGCATAGTTTATCGTGTGTACAATCAAACCAATTCTTTTACGTAGATACAAATGTCTGTACTTTTTTTTTTTCTTCCTTTTGGCAAGTAATTGATATATTATGCCAATGTCAAGTCTTTAGAATTATTAATGGCGAGACGCCAAGGTCAAGTTTTTCAAGTTAAGGTCCTCAGTAAAGTTGTGGGGACTTTACTAGAAGCTCCCTAGGGAGATTTGGAACCAACACGAAAAGTCACAATTCACTGTAATTTGCCAATTTTCATACTTGCGTGCGTTGTCAAAGACCTTATATCTAAAAATCCACCATTTTTATACATAAAATCTCGAATTTACACCAATTTTGGAAAATAAAAAATACCGCAATGCGCCATTTTTCATGTTGGCGCCAAAACTCATCTGTACTTGACATACGTGTTTATATTTGATAGTAAAGAAAATAGCGTTACAAAGATATAGCTGCCAGTGACGTTAACCAAAAAGACACGATCATGAATGAGTTTGTATTTCGTGAAGGAACTTCGCGACACTCTATGCGCAAACAAGGTCATTAAAGTACATTTCAGTATGAGAGTAGATAAAATAATTATTTTGTATTATTTTATTCGCAAGTGTATTGAAAAACGTCGTATGATACACGTGTCATCACGTGTGTATTGATGATTATCGTCCTAGGCTCTCTCACCTCTCGGCTCAATGGCTCAATGGCGCCTCAGCGCTAATCACCAACTTTACTCACTTGTACCATAATATACCAATAAGAGATACCTTAAAACACAATGTTGACATTTTCTCACTACGCTTAGAATATTATAATACCAATTTCCTAATAAAAATCTATTTAAGAATGGTATTGTAGTAACGGTGTTAATTCACCTCTGCCTAACCCTCCAGGGATAAAGGTGTGATTATATGTTCGTATTGTAGTAATACAATTTTCATTGTAATCATGATCGCTTCTGACATTTGGAAGATTGATACGAGACTGAATTTTGAACAGCGTTTTATTTCGAGAATTGCGCTTCGTCTTTGCATTATTCTTAGGTACGCGCATTTGAATTGCAGGAATCTAATGGCATCATCAAATTCGCACTGCCAATGTTAAAGGGGCACCATTCATTGCCTAATATTCAAGCTTTAATTTTATTCGACCCCCGCCGTCCCTGTCAACATAAACCAACTAAAATTAGATAAATGTAGGCATTAATACGGCTCTGCCTAGCGGTATAATGTTGATAAAGTAATGTAAAATTATACAAACTCATTATTTTCGAAGGCAGTGTAATAGGTTTTATCAAAACTAATTGCGTCTATTCTTGTGGCGTAATGTGTTTGTAAGTTCTACGTAAAACAAATATGTAGTGTTGTGTAATCTTTTATTTCAATTATTTTAACCGACTTCATAAAAGGAGGAGGTTCTCAATTCGATACGTATGTTTTTTTTAATGGCGTCACTACACATGACTATTTGTGTTTGCTACTTGGCCATAAAAATAACTTGTATTAACGTTGTCAAACTTACAATGGCGAAGTAAACGATAAGGGGAATGATTAAGTAGATGGGGAAGTTAATAGTGAAGTGAACTGTGAACTGAATGTTGAAGTGAATGGTGAAGTGATTGGTGAAGTGAACGGTGAAGTGAATGACGAAGCATAGGATCGAACTAATTTAGACCATGGAATGATAAACTCCATAGTAAACATATTTCCACAATGTATAAAGTGAACGTTCGTACATATTAGTAAGTATAATACTGGGGTATCTGATAATATATATATTTCTTTTAATATCTAGTTATATTTTTAATTAATTAGATTTATTTATTAAGTTGCATAATACTTAGTCTGGCCATAAATACTGTTACAATTAAAATAAGAAAGATATTACATTTGAATTTGGAATCTGTCATTTTTATACGATTGTTCATTGTGTTTTCTAATTTTGGCGCCAATACATTGTACAATATTTTGCTATATTAAAATGGAGTGGGGTGATAAAGAAAACCGAATCGCTGTGATTGCATCACACAAAGTTGGTATGGAGCCGAATGTAATTTTTAAAACTCTCCATACGCTTGGTATTAGTCAAATGTTTGTGTACCGAACTATTAATAGGTACAATGAGACCTCCTCTGTTTGTGACAGAAAAAGATCTGGCCGTCCACGTAGTGTTCGTACGAAAAAGGTGGTCAAAGCAGTAAGGGAAAGAATTCGAAGAAATCCTGTCCGAAAGCAAAAGATTTTATCTCGGGAGATGAAGATAGCAACCAGAACCATGTCGCGCATTTTAAAAGATGACTAAGGACTTACAGCCCATAAGAGACGCAATGGTCATTTTTTAACTGATAATTTAAAAAAGAATAGGGTGGTAAAATCGAAGCAACTACTGAAGCGGTACGCAAAGGGAGGTCACAGAAAAATTTTGTTTACGGATGAGAAAATCTTTACAATTGAGCAACATTTTAACAAACAAAATGACCGTATTTATGCTCAAAGCTCTAAGGAAGCTTCCCAATTAGTCGACACAGTGCAAAGTGGGCATTATCCGACTTCAGTTATGGTTTGGTGGGGTGTTAGCTATGAAGGAGTGACTGAGCCATATTGTTGTGAAAAGGATATCAAAACATCGGCACAAGTGTATCAAGATACCATTCTTGAGAAGGTAGTTAAACCCCTTAATAACACCATGTTCAATAACCAAGTATGGTCCTTCCAACAAGACTCAGCGCCGGGTCATAAAGCTCGGTCCACGCAGTCTTGGTTGGAAGTGAACGTTTCGGACTTCATCAGAGCTGAAGACTGGCCGTCGTCTAGTCCCGATCTTAATCCGCTGGATTATGATTTATGGTCAGTTTTAGAGAGTATGGCTTGCTCTAAACGCCATGATAATTTGGAGTCCCTAAAACAATCCATACGATTGGCAGTGAAGAATTTTCTCATGGAAAGAGTGCGTGCTTCTATTGATAACTGGCCTCAACGTTTAAAGGACTGTATTGCAGCCAATGGAGACCACTTCGAATAAGCTTTTTATATTTTAAATTGTTTTATATTTATGTATTATACTAACACACTGTAAAAGTAATAAATATTATTTGCATTAAAAAAAATGTTTTTTCTTCGTAACAATATTTATGGCTAGACTAGGTATATTTGATGGTAGAAGTTAAACTGTTATATTTTTAGATGGCTTATTGCCATCGTAGTTGTTACGCCCTTATAGTTTAATTTATTGTTTTTCCCATCAAAACTCTATATTCCGCCTTACCTGTCCCTCTCAATAAACTCCCAATTTTCTCATATATATCCCCAACTCCCCACCGAACAGCATTTGTGACTCAATGTAACTGGTGAAGTGTTGGAGTCTGATGTGCCTCTGCCTACGCCTTTATTGACATACAAGCGAGACGCTTATATGTGTATATCCCTAAAGACATAAACATGTTAAACATAAATGTATAAACACATTACGTGTTGGTACAGGGAATTCCCTTGCGGGAAAACCCAATAGCACATCGGCCGAGACGGGAACCGACCAGGATTTTGATGAGTACGTACTTATGGTATGGGAGTAACGAGGAAGGTATTTTATTTCCCGTTAATAATACAATATTTTCTTCTAAGCAGATAATAATTGTAAACGAAACTGGAGTTCCATTTATTAAAATACGTTTTTTTTATACAACTTAGGTGGCAGACAAGCTCACAGCCCATTTGATGGAAAGTGGTTACCGTGACCTATGAACGTGTGTAACACCAGTGGAGTCACATCCGTGCTGCCGACCCTGTAAGAACAGAGATTTTATGTGCCCTCAGTGCAGAACACAAAATCAGGACAAGCCTTTAGTCTTTCCACTGACAGCACAAAAACTCTCCAGTGAGCTCTGGCTACCCTACTCACCACCGGGAACACAACACGAGGTTATTATAGCCGTGGTATTCTGTAGGGTGGAGGTACTTCCCCAGTCGGACTGCTCAATTCGGATGGGAATACCGTCCGTTTGAAACGTTTCAAAACTTGCTATTTAAAAATAAATTTCAAAATCTAATTGAAAATAAATTACACTAAGAGATTCTGAAGGTTTAATTACCTCATAAAAACATAGGTAGGGTTATTTTGACAGATTGTAGGGAATACAAATGTTACTTTACTTTTTTCATTCTAATCAAATTGAAATTAAGCGCATGCATAACGTGAAGTTACCCTAAAAAAATAAAGACTAATGCGAGTTCATCCTTAACTCGTAATATTTTTTATCATTTTTATTTAATTATATACCACCATTGCCAATTGTATTCCCAGCTTTATTATTCCAGATTCTTATCTATCCTTATATCAAATTTCAACCAGTCCCCCTTGACAAGTGGCAAATGACAAATTCATGGGATTTGACGTATATATGACAGCTGTCAACGTATGTCATAAATATTAAATCCCATACCCGTTGTTCTACGTGAGCGACAAGCGCGACAGCGCGGCATCGCGACGCCATGCGTGACATATTCTTCCATACTTCATGTGACTTATTCACGCGACACAACGTAGGACATAATCAGGAATAACGACCATTTAACGCGTCACGTTGTCGCACTCGTCACTCACGTAGGACAATTCCAGACATTCATTATTTTATTCTACGATACGCCGGCCAACGAATTAAATAAATAAAAAAAATAAAAATCATTTATTACCAAAAGCAAAACAATTGAAGTTATCCGTTGGCCCCACACTAGGCATGCCTGTCCTGTGGGTACCAATACCAACATGTTTACATTGACGCTTGTTTACAATGTTGCTCGGTCGACATACATTAGATATTTGAATTTGTAGGTGACTTATTTTTAGAAGAACAATATATTTTAGCAATAGTAAATATTTAGTATTTTGAGATTACAGTAGTATTGTGTATATATAATATATAAATACATACGAATAGATACAATACACATAATATATACCTACTAACTTGTACAAAACTTGCATGTCCATTAATTGCCACTTATCTTAGAGGGGCTGATCTCTTCAACCGTTAGAGAGCGTGATTGAATAACAAATATACAAACCTCTTCTCAAACTTTCATATTTATAATGTTACTTAGTTGTAAGTAGGTTCCTTCGTATAATATTAACTTTGATTTGGATAGAAAAAAATAATCGGTTCAGGTGGGATTTGAACCCGTGATCTATCTCTTACAGAGGAATGCTCTGACTACTGAGCCACCGAACCTCGCCTGAAGTCATCCAAATTTTCTTATACATAATATATCCAAGACGGATAAGATCGTAGATCGCAAATCGCAATTCGCTATGTATATGTAGGAACGTATTGTAGGAAAATTTGGATGACTTCAGGTGAATTTCTGTGGCCCAGTGGTCAGAGTATTCACCCTGTAAGGAAAAAGATCGCGGGTTCAAATCCCTCTTGAACCGATTTACTTTTTTCTATCTTAATCAAAGTTACTATTGTACGAAAGAACCTACTTCCAGCTAATATTACAAATATGAAAGTTTGTGAAGATGTTTGGATAACTAACGGTTGAAGAGATCAGACTCTTTAGACCAGTGGTAATTCGTTGGAGTTGAATTTGGGCTACCCCATCATCTTCCAATGCGGTGTTGTACAAGGCGACTAAGGGCTGTTTAACATCAGACACATATATACAGCCCAGACTCAGCCTCAGATGCATAGCTCGAGTCAACAATAGTGCTCATAATACGGCAATAGGCTCACCTCCTATTACATGGGATCAAATACAATAATTGGTGAAGTTTGGGTGTTAATTCACCTCTGTCTAACCCTCCGGCGTGATTATATGAATGTATGAATCTCGCCTAAACCGATTTAATTTTTCTATCTTAATCGATTTGAATAGTTAGCATACTAAATACTTTAAAATTTCATTCAAATATAAACTTCTTTTCTGTACATCACAGGTCCAAACCAAGACAAGCGACAACTTCGTAGCTCTTGTAACTAGCTCTACTCTGAAACGTTTTCTTAAATAGTCATTACTTTTATATGCCCTGTGCCGCCCTGCGCTTAAAGTAATGGCCCTTTAACCACGTTTACAAGCCATCAACGGTAATGCGAGTCCTTCTTTAACAACTCTGCTTAACCTATGGCGTTTTAGAGTACTACAGTAGTAAAACATTTGCTAAGATGGTGGCCTATTTAGATACGCACACCACTGTTTATGTAACCTTTATAAAAACTGTTGTATTTCTGTTTTATCCTCTGTATAAATCGTTTCTGTTTCTGTCTACAAAAAATAAGTATACTTTAGGACATATATCTTGAATATAAAATGTGTTCTATAAGCGCAGTACACGTTTCTTGGGTGTCTTTTGAGGATTGGACGATGGATGAACTCAAATTCACCAAGCATTGATTTTATTACAAAACATACCGCGCGCCCCAGGGCTCGTTTGTCTTGCAACTTAGATCCCAAGGTATACGAACTATTTGAGGACTACGTGGTCCCCACACCCGAAGAACCGTCTCATAAGAGACGGTCCTGGGCCGGCCGGGGTGTCTCAGATAATCTCACAGCCGGTGACCCGCAACCCACGCAGTCGGTGTGCGTTTTAGATGGTTCAAGGCTGACATAACCAGCCCCACAGGCTCCAGTGGTGGGGATATCCGTGGGGAATTTGCACGTACAAAAAAAAAACAACCTGAGACGGTGCGCGCTGTGCGGTATGAAAGAAATTTCATGCCACGCCCGGAATAAGGCAATAGGCTCACCCCCTATTATGTGGGACCGAATACAATTATTGATCATATGTGAGAACACCCCATTACAATAACAATTAGCAAATTCACCTCTGTCTAACGGATAACGTCGTAATTACATGTATGAATGCACGTTCAAGCTGTGGAATGAATTCCTTACTGCGGTTTTCCCAAATGCCTACAATATGGGTTTCTTCAGGGTTGGTAGCGCGATTGTAACGCCTCTGGCATACGTCCGTAGGCCACGGTAACCACTTCCCATCAGGTAGACCGTGTGCTTGTCTGCCAACTAAGAGGTAGAAAAATATATCTAAAACACACTACACACATTGTTCTTTCCATCTCGCTAGCTACAAGCTCACAAATAACAATTTATGAGGTATAAATTATTCCTTAAGCAGCTAACATGAGCACACTTGGGAGGCTCACTGCACTCAACAGAAGGACCTTACATCACTTGAGAACACAGATTTTTTGCCTTCACCTTTTTCCTTTTTTTATACCCCTTTACTTTTATGGAGCAAACAGAGTTACTGCCGAGATAAAGGCTCGTACACAGCTGAAGAAAATTGAATGGCACATACGTGCATACAAAAACGAAACACCTAACTCATTGAAGAAATTTTACATACAAGCATATCACGTTAGAATATAATAGATTTTTATTTGCTAGAACATTGTAATATCCTTATCACAATGTTCTAGCAAATAAAGATGTTACAATTATGTCTTATGACTAGGTACATCATGTTCTGCCTAAATTGGGCATGCAAATTTTTCTTATTATCTAGACACTTTGGCGTACAAAATGATACGAAGTCAAAAGGAAACTTGACTTCGTATCATTTTGTCATATACATATTAGTTACGTTACCCATTGAGGTAGGCCGCTGTTTTTAGGGGCTAAATGGGGACACCATGGTTCCCACACCTGAGGTGGGAATCTAGAAACTGGAGATGGCCTTTGACCAGTCGAGGTGTGATCTGAAGATCCAGGACAGCGACTAGTTGTAGTCGGTTCGAATCCAACATTCCGCCACCTATCTAGTTCAAGTAAGTTTGCCACGGTCATCTTTTTGTATCTGTAGCCATTACTGTTACATCCTAATAACCGATCTGAAGCTAGTCCCATTTGAAACCGAAAGTCACGTCACTACAAACCAAACCTAAAATATAATCTGCAATAAATTATCCATTTCAGCCGCAACAACGAACGTATGGTCAAGCAAAGTAATATAAAGAAACAACACCCACCATAGCCGCGTGGTTTCTGGCAGAGTACAATTAGGGCCACCTCATCTCTTCCCATGCGGTGTCGTACAAAGCGACTAAGGGATCGGGCTGTTTAACATCAGACAGATACATACAGCCCAGATTCAGCCTCAGATGCATGGCTCTAATCAATAATAGTACTCGGAATACGGCAATAGGCTTGCGTCCTATTACGTGGGACAGAATACAATTATTGGTGAAATATGGGTCTTAATTCACCTCTGCCTAACAATACAGGGATAAAGGCGTGATTATATGTATGTATGTATGTATTTATCCACCATAGTCTAAGTCGAATACAAGAAGCTTTAGCCAATTCGATATTGTAATAAATTCTTCCGGCATCGTATTCATGAATACGGTACGTGAGCCAACCAGCCGAAGCCTTATTCTATTTGACCACGTTCGCTTGAATCGATCTAAGAATACATTCGTAATACCAAACAGAAACTAAGCACCTAAATATCAATCTGTTGTCAAAATTCACAAACACCAGGATTCTCATAATCAAATTGAATAGATACCAATACATTGAAATCTGTTCAAAATATCAAGGCTATGATAGCACATACAGGAATCTTGAAAAATTACACGTCCTTTTTTAAGTAGTCGTATGAAAACATGAAAATTGATGATGTTAATTGTTTAACGCATAAAAACTTCATACCTCTTTGAAGCGTATTGCGCGCACGAAGCATACTAATTTGACTTTTGTGCAGAAAGTTAAAATTAATTAATGAATTGCGGTCCATCCCATGACAAGCAATTGAAATCTGTCACTAGAATATTTAATGTAAACACAGCCCTACCGATTTAATTCTTTTTTGTTTAAGTATGTACCTACATTGCTGTAAGAGTGAGTCACCACTCATCAGCTCGATGTCACTGAAATGTAACTACCTGCCTAACAATCTACTAAAACGTTATTACATCCCAACTTAAGGACCTACAACTTTAGTTCAGTAATGAAGTAGGTTCGTGACTTGTGGTGCATCGAGACCAGCACACATTTTACGAGTCTGACAAAAATATAATAAGCATCAGTACCCTGTTTTCTCAGCATCTATCTAATGAGAGATCTATATCGAGAAGCCTAAGGTCGCTTTTCTTTTAAACTGACAATGTCGTTTAAAACATCTTTCCATTCAAACATCGTATATTGAAGTTTTTGATATTACAGTTTGTACAAGCAGATGTGAACAGGTCTTAAAGGTGATACAAAACCTCGACCGCAATAGTAAAGTTGTACTGTAAAAGATAGGAGTCATGCATAAGTAAACAGGGTGATCCCCAGATATACATAGTTACGGTACTCCTGTATGACGGCTTAACTACGTAAGGGGGTATGTACGCGTAAAGGTATGTGTGTATATATGTGTGTTCCTTAGCCGTAAATTCCTTGTATTAGAAAATTAATAAAATAGCATTGGATATGTTTATTTCACAGCGTGTGTAATATTGTATAGGTTTTTTTACATGCGCAAAAGCCCCACGGATACCTTCCCACCGGAGCCGGTGGAAGAGGTATGTCGGACTCGAACCGACCAAAACGCACGCCGCCTGTGGGTCGTTTTTGTTTGCCGAAGGTTAGGTTAACAGGTATATCCCTCGCAACCCGGCCGATCCAGGGCCATCTCTCTCGATCTGGCCCTCTCCTCGGGTGTGGGGACCACAGAGTCCCCAACTCGTCCCCAGAAATGTGGAGGCGCGCGAGGTGCGCTGCCGCCGTAATATTGTATACGCTTGTATATGAAACACAATTGAACAGAATAAGCCTTGAGGTACTCGTCGTAGCATAATACAAGAGTCATTTCTTCCCAATAAGGTGGAGGTTAGATGGCAGTCACTACACGGAAAATTTACGCAATGAGACATCACATTTAGAATGGAAAGCCGACTCCAACGGTATTGGAAAAAGGCTTAAAGAATGATGATAGCCATTTGTTGCAAATGATATGATGGGGATAATATTAAGTACACCATTTTTGGAGGGTTTTCCCGTGCTTATCCGGATTTTTTTCCCATAAGTTTTAACATAGATAGATATATTGATCTACACAAAAAACTAATGTTCACAGTATATAAACATTTTCAATCAAATCAAATCAAATGCATTTATTGTTTGTTACAGGTAATAGAAGATGTTATTAATTACATAAATAAGTAGGTATCACTGTGGCATGTCTGATAAGACGTACAATATGAATATGAATTATAAAATTTTAGAATATAATTAATCGAATAACTGATTATTTAAGCTACTCGTATTACATTATAATTGGCATTATACCAATTTAAAAAAATTATCAACAAATGAAATTATAGGTGAATGTCAACATTGTTTCTAGTCATTTACATAGTCGTCATGCTAATATTAGAATAATAAATATGTCACAGATGTAGTTTTATCAAATTAAATAATATAATAAAAATAACAAAATAAAGCAACTATTTAATATAATATCAAGTCACAGTGCTTCAATCATCCACAAATTCAATAATTAAATCAAATCAGATCATTATTCATTCAAAATCATCATTCAAGTATTCTGTAACATTGTAATATGCTTTTTGCAGTAACACTTTTTTTAATACTGTTTTGAGTTGGTTGCAATTCAACTCCCTCCAATCTCTAGGCAATTTATTATATATTATAGGCGCCATACAAACGATGCTCTTGCGCATGAGTGCCGTCTTCGCTCTGTGCAAACGAAGCCTGCTATTGTCCCGCCTGTTTCGCGTAACTGTTGCCTCTAAGGTCGGAAATAAATGAGGGTTACTTTTCACAAATATTGCAACCTCTAAAATAGATATATGCTTGGTAGTGTTAAAATGTTGTATTTCTGGAAGTACGTTTTGCAGCTATCTGTAGTTTTTAATTTGAACATTGACCTGATGCATCTCTTTTGAGTCTTAAACACAAGTTCTTTCTCTGTTGCGTTTCCCCAGAAAATAACTCCGTATCGTAACAGAGGTGCAGCTAAACCATGATAGGCTATTATTAGGACATCTTCATTAATAATACTGGACAGCTTATGTAAAGCATAGGCAGAACTAGAAACTCTTTTAGAAAGCTGCTCTATGTGCGACCTCCAGTTAATCCTATTATCAATTGTTAGCCCAAGAAACTTTGTCGTACTAACATTTGCAATTAAATTATTTTGACATTCTATATCTATTCCATTTGATGTTACCCGTTGGTTAAAATGCATGATTTTAGTTTTCTTTAAGTTAATTTTTAAATTATTAATGTCCGACCATTATATTATAGATGTCAATGCACTGTGTATGTCAATTTTATATTTAGTTATGTCGTTATTCTCATTAGAAATTGTCAATGTACTATCATCGGCAAACAATGTCATATTATGTCGGGTAGATTTCGGTAAGTCATTAATATAAAGTGTAAAGAGCAATGGTCCAAGTACACTGCCCTGAGGAACGCCGTATACAATATTTTTCTGTTCTGACAGATGTATTTCCTCGCGTTTAGTCATTGTATTTATCCGAGCAACTTCCGTATATTGCTTTCTATTATTAAGATAAGATTTCATTATATCCAACACATTACCCCTTACACCATACGCTTCAAGCTTTTTTAGAAGGATGTCATGTTTAACGTAGTCAAACGCTTGCGTCATATCACAGTAGATCGCGCATACAGGTGTTCTTTTATCAATGTTCAACATAACGTCATATAAAAATTCGTAAATTGCCAAATTTATAGTTTTCTTTTCACGAAATCCTTTTTGTTCATCGCACAGTATGTTATTTTTTTCCAGATAATTATATAATTCTTTATGTATATATTTTTCGAATATCTTGAAAGTAATTGGTATCAATGATATTGGTCTATAGTACTCCATTACTTCCCTATCCCCTTTCTTAAATAGTGGCTTAATTATGGATATTTTAAGGGCGCCTGGAAACACCCCATGATAAATACACAAATTAAAAATGTAGCTTAAGTGACCGCAAATTTCACTGGCTACAGCCTTTAAAACTTTAGTAGCAATACCATCATATCCAACACTATTGGTATTTTTTAGAGTCAAGATAATTCTAAGTATATCTTGGGGTAAACAAGGACCCATGAACATTGATGTTTTCCTATTTAATATTAATGAAGTCGTTTCTTGTGTATTGCCTGGTATAGAATTAGGCTGTATTTTATCAATAAAGTAATTATTGAATTCATTTGCAATATGTTTTGGATTTGTAATTACCGTATTATTAATTTTATTTTATTAATGTAATTTTTTGGTGTATTAAATTTTGACCGATTAATTATTTGCCAAGTTGTTTTAGATTTATTATTGGAGGTTTTGATTTTGTAATTATTTTGTGAACGTTGCGTTAGTAATACAATTTTTTAAATAATTTTGCATAGTTTTTGTATCGTGTTTTGTTAGTAATATCTGGTTTTAATCTTTGTAACCATAGAAGTTGTCGTTTTTTCTTACTACAGATTTTAACTCCTTTAGAAACCCACTTTGGTTTCTTTATCAAATTAACAATCACTTTACTCTTGGGAAAGTATTGATTATAAAAGAGCATAAACGTTTCTACAAATAAGTTATAGGCCATATTAGGGTCCTCAGGTTGATAAATTTCTGAAAAGCTTAAATTGCAAATGCAATCCTTAAATTTTCTAATATTTATTTGGTTATAGTTACGCTTAAGTGTACAATATTTTTCGATAGCACAAAGTTTACTCACAGGACATTTTAGTAGCTGTGCAGTGCAGTCCAATATCTAATTAAGATAAGCTAACATAAGATAAATATTTTTGTACATCAATAAATTATAGTACATGTACGGACAATATTATGAAAAATGTACAAATGGCGGCCACAAGCGCTACAAGCGATCTCTTACAGGCAACCTTTGGGTGGACATGTTTTAATTGTCTCAACAATTAATAATAACCTGTGGGTAGTTATTACATACATATAAATAAACACGCCTTTATTTCCGAAGGGTTAGGAAGAGGTAAATTAACACCCACATTTCACCAGTCATTGATTTCGGCCCCACGTAATAGGCAGTGAGCCTATTGCCGTCTTACGGGCACTATTGTTGTCTCGAGGCTTGTATCTATGCCTGAATCTGGGCTGTATATATGTCTGATGTAAAACAGCCCTATCCCTTCGTCGCCTTGTACGACACCGCATGGGAAGAGATGGGGTGGCCCTAATTCTACTCTGCCGGGAGCCACGTGGCCTAGTCATAAACTTAAACTATACATATATATATATATATAATTATTCTTATATATACTTTAGTAGTATTTTACAGCGAACTAAGCACTTTCATAAATTCAATTTCTATAATATTTACATAAACATATATACACATATGTTATATTTACACATATATTCAATAAACCTACACACAGCTACCTTCACCTGACCATATGACCAAGTCACAAAGAACTCAGATAGTGTTGTTCTCCAATCATTTTTTGAAATTTTATTCCTTTACAGATACATTCCTGTACTTTCGTAGTACATTATTTCTTGCGAGTGTCCTATCACATAGTTTATTCAAGAACACTATGACTAGACACCATGTCACCATGTAAGCTCCCAAGGGAGCGGATAACCGGGTGGGTACCTAGACAGAATCTATCGCTACCGACTTGTGGTTCAACCGCATTGTCCAACTGGTTGTATCACGGATAAGTAAAACTATCCATAGTCCAATCGATTGTACCACAGGGAAGCAAGTTTACTGGTGCTCCAACCAGTTGGACAACGGGTATGTAAATTTGTCAGTTGTCCAACACTAGAAAGTATGTTTACCTATGATCCAATTAGTTTTACCACGGAAATGCACACTTATTCATGGACTAACTAAGTTAAAGGCAAAAAGGTTATCTATTATAGATATTTAAACTATCCTGGTCACTCAAATCAGTATCAAAATAATCGGGATATTTACCATGTGGCATTGTTTCGAGCTTCCAACATTTCGGCGCTGTTGCAAGCACCGCGATCATTGGGAAACTGGAGTATAGGCGGTGAACAGAGAAATAGATAACTAATTAACACTTAACCTATTGAAAATATAGTAGCAGCAGTATCAAAATAAATATCCCAATTATTTTGATACTGATATCTATTATAGGTTTCTAAACTGCAATTAATTTGAATCTGATTTGTATTGAAACTCATTTCAAATAAAAATTCGTACATTAAAATTCAATTTTCATATAAATTTGTTTTATAGTACCACTCAAAATACACTTGATATTCAGTTGACAAAAGATTAATTTAATAACCTATTACTTGAAGAATGTATCAGTATAAAATATTAAATAGATCGTTTAGCAAAGAGTTTATCAACTTTCATTAATATCGAGTGCAGCCGCCGGGAATTGAATAATAAAAGGAGAAGTTAGAATTTGAAGTTAATGTACGAGTGTTTGTAGTTATGGCTCCCTGAGGTTGTTGTATTGCAGTACCTACCTGCAAGTTTTATGTTAACACTTTGCTAGAAAATAGAACGCTTAATATGATTATTATTATATACAGAACTTAAGCTTATTTTTGTATTGCATATTTGACGGCATCTGTGGCGTAACGGTTGAACGTTCGACTGCTACGCAGGAGGCGCGGGTTCGATTCCCGCTCAGTGCAAATATTTGTATGCACGAATATGTATATTTGCATTGCTCTGGGTGTTTCTATGTGTGATATGTACTCGTATGTATTTACAAAAAAAAAAGGAATTAAGTATGTTTATCCGCATTCTAGATTCCATAACACAAGCTAGATAAGCTATGCTTGCCATGCGTCTAAAGATAGCGTTGTGTAGAATGTTGTGGAATATATTTATACTTAGCTGCACTGAGATATCGCGCTATACCGCGAATGCCGAATTATGCAAAAAAGTATTATAGCCATTGATATAAAAAAAAGACTACAGTAGAAAAATGGCAAGTAGGTAACACACCAGATACTGTAAATACAGTTGGAACTTGTGCATAGATGTTTGATTATTTGTTTGTTTGAACTAATATTTAAAAACCAGTCACATGTGAGTCGAACTCGCGCACGAGGGGCCTTTTCTTTTTTTACGTGCGTAAAATCCCCACGTATACCTCGCCACCGGAGCCGGTGGAGGAGGTTATGTCGGACTCGAACCGACTAAAACGCACGCCGCCTGTGGGTCGTTTTGGTGGTGAAGGTGAGGTTGACAGGCATATCCCTCGCACCCCGGCCGACCCAGGGCCATCTCTCACGATCTGGCCCTCTTCTCGGGTGTGGGGACTACAGAATCCCCAACTCGTCCCCGGAACGGGGAGACGCGCCAGGCGCGCCACCGCCGCGGCACGCACAAGGGGCCTCGTATATTCCTTTTTTAATCATCTGTGAAAAACTCTACTACCTAGTTATCACAGTTCATGAGATACAACCTAATAACATACAGACAAACGGCCTCTAAATTCTTAGTTTTACTGTTTATACAAAAAAGAAAAAGAGAAAAAGAGGGAGACTGCAACTTTAGGCATCGAAAAATTCCTCCCCATCGACCTCTACTGGTACCGTACCCAAAAGGCTGGTGGCATTACCATGCTTTGAGCGAGGTAAAGGTCAAGGGACGAGACGAATAGTAGCTTTACTATTTCTTTGAATATTGTATAGTTAGCATAATTTTGTATATAATTTTTTTCTGTATATTATAACATTTTGTTGTACATACATACATACATATAATCACGCTTTCATCCCCTAACGGTTAGGCAGAGGCGAATTAACACCCACATTTCACCAATCATTGATTTTGGTCTCATGTAATAGGGAGTGAACCTTTTGCTGTCTTCCGGGCACTATTGTTGACTCAAACCATACATCTGACGCTGTATATGTATCTGTCTGATACTAAACAGCCATATCGTTTAGTCTAGCCTTGTACGACACCGTATAAGAAGAGATGGGGTGGTTCAAATTCTACTCTGCCAGGAAACACGCGGCGGACCACACTATGTTTTACTTATATAATAGGGTTCCGTTTTTACTCTTTAGGTACGGAGCCCTAAAAAGTCACTTTATTATTAATAGACTAATTTAAACATCCTTTAACATGTGGCACTAACCGCGTAGTGTTATAAATACGTGTCCATGAGTGATATCTATGTGTGCGTGTCTTGAACACGCGATGTATGGAGCTTAACTTCTGTATGTGTTCTGTTATTAGAATATCACACCCACGAGTATATGAATGAATGTAAAATGAGAGTGAATATTTAGACAGCACGTCCCAATGATGTATTTAAATATGCACACGGTGTCTTCTTTGATTTTCATCCCATGTACATTTAGTGAATGAAATTAGTGAATTGAATGAAATTCACATCATAGCTTGATATTACAATAATAAAATATAGTACATATGTCTTTATGAATCAAAGTTAATTTATTGAAGTAAAACTTTTTTTTTATACCACTTAGGTGGCAGACAAACAAACGGCCCTCCTGATGGAAAGTGGTTACCGTGGCCTATGGACGTTTGTAACACCAGAGGAGTCACAGTCGCGCTGCCAACCCAGTAAGTACAGAGTTTCTGTGCCGTCAGTGTAGAAGACAAAGCAGGACAAGCCTTTAGTCTTCCCACTGACAGCACAAATTCTCCAGTGAGCTCTGGCTACCCTACTCACCGCTGGTAACACAACAAAACTAAAGTTCGCATAGTGTGGAGTGTTGCACCCGTAGTTTAATTTTAATGTGCCTACTGTTTTGATTTGATGTATTTGGTGTATTTGGTGGGGTGCCCGCTGTGGCCCGCTGGGCTTGAATAAAATATTTTTCTTTCTTTCTTTCTTTCTATATCGCAATAAAATTAGATACACATCCAATATAAGACAGGGGAATGCTCTAACAACTAAGCCACCGAACCACGCCTAAAGCTAACCAAATTTTCTTGTACATCCGTTATGGAGAGACGTCTTTATCGATTCGAATATTTAGCAACCTAAATGCTTATAAAATTAAATTAAATACGCAATTTAACAAAATTTGCCATAAGTTGTATAATAGTTATTTTAGTTTTATTGTATTTAATATTTATATATTGTTACGTGCACGGGGTACAATTAAATGCCGTTTACTCAACGAAGAGATTTATTAGCTCACCACAAACTAGACAATTTAATCACTACTACACACAGTACTCTTCAACAGTTCCAGTCGCTCAGTAGTTCACATTAGTCCACATTCGTTGCTCAGGTCGCAGGTAGAATCTTCTTTTGTCACTTAAGTTCGCTGTGTTCGTTATCGATCTCAAAGACAGAATGAATCGTGTTGCTATGCGAGCATGTTTTTATACCTCTCAATTAGGAGGATCGAATTATCTAGACAGTTCGCGAGCGATAAAAACCTATTCTTTTGATCTTGCCGCCGTCCTGACCTTCGAGTAATTTCTCGATATTTACCTATTGTTTGTTTTTTATTCAAAAAGAGTGTGTAGGTACTCGTAGGTAGGTTGTGACTTTCTGTTGACGATTCTAGATTTTTCTATGCCATTCGGTAGAGTACCTCGTCACTAACAATGCGTTTTTATTTCTTGAAGATTCGATTATTAGTTTTCGAGATATCGACGGCTGTCGTAACATTACCCCCCTTTTAGTCATGCTCGTCCCGAGCATCATTTGTTCCATGATGATGCGTCAACCTATCCACATGGACTACCTTTGGTTTTCCCCTAACCCCCTTCCTAATGCGGTAGGTAATGTCATTGATTCTTGTAATAACCGTATAGGGCCCTTCCCAGCGAGCTTGGAGTTTTGGGGATTTCCCCTTCTTGCGTAGCGGATTATGAAACCATACCAGTGTTCCTTCTTCGAAACCGTTGGTGTTTGCATTTCTATCGTACCGGGTTTTCATCCTTTCACCTGTCTTCAAATTGTTTTTCCGTACTATTCTGTGCACCTCGTCCAGTCGGCTTCGAAGATCACTCACGTAATCCGTCACGGGCTTAGGACTATCAGGAGGCGTACCGGTTATTGCATCCACTGGTAGCCTAATCAATAAGTTAAAATAATAAAATAATAAATATTAAATAAAAAAGTTCACTTTCGCTGGGGTGTGTCCCATACTGTCATGTACCGCAGATCGATAGGACATCAAGAACAGTGGGATGTACTGGTCCCAATCTCTTTGGTGTTCATCGACAACTTTAGCCAAGTGATTTTCTAACGTCTGGTTAAACCTCTCGACCATTCCGTCTGACTGCGGATGCGCTGGAGTCGTACGGGTCTTGTTCATTCCAAGGAGTTTGCACATTTCTTGAAATAGAGCAGACTCGAAGTTCCGTCCTTGGTCAGAGTGGATCTCCATAAGTGCACCGTACCGGCAGACCACTTCCTGAACCAGTTTCCTTGCCACAGTGACTGCTTCCTGGTTGGGTGTCGCAAATACTTCCGGCCACTTAGTGAAGTAATCTTGCACTACTATGATGTATTTGTTACCTTCTTCAGTCGTTGGAAAAGGTCCAGCGACATCAATCGCGATACGTTCCCATGGTGCTCCGACGTTATACAGTTTCAATTTTCCTTTGCTTCTTGTCGGCGGTCCTTTAACTGAAGCACTTGCAGTGCCTTTACGGCACCAATCCTCGACATCTTCCCGACAATGAAGCCAGTAAAACCGCTGTCGTACTTTAACTAGGGTTTTCTTGACTCCGAGATGCCCGCCAGAGACACCATCGTGGCCGTGCCGTAAGAGTGCAGCCACCTTGCTTCGTGGTACCACTACTTGTAGGGTCACCTCTTTGCCGTCGTTGGATTCCCATTTCCTATACAGCACGTCGTCTATCAGAGTTAAACTGTCCCACTGGGCCCAATAACTTTTGGTAGTGGAACTGTAAGCAGATATATCACTCCATTGGGGTTTGTTTCCAAGCTGCTTCCAGTGCAGTATAGGCTGTAGATCATCATCATCCTCTTGCGCCTGCTTCATACTGCTTCCGGTCCATTCGTCGTCAAGTCCATTCACCTTTATGACTTTAATATTTTCACGGGCTTCGTTCTTCTGACAATGCTTGCAATCTTCGGCACACGGCCTACGAGACAAAGCATCGGCATTGCTGTGCCCTTTTCCACTTCGGTGTTCTATCACAAAGGGAAATTCCTGTAGTTGCTCGATCCACCTTGCTACTTGACCTTCCGGATTCTTGAATTGCAGCAACCATTGTAGTGCGGCATGATCTGTCCTTAGTGTTAACTCTCGTCCTATAAGGTACTTATTAAAATGCTGTAAGGACTTCACCATAGCGAGATGTTCACGACGAGTGAAACAGTAATTTCTTTCCGGCTTGGATAGCGATTTACTGAAGTATGCTATTACAACATGGCGATCTTCTTGCACTTGTGACAACACTCCACCTATGCCGGTGTTGCTGGCATTCGTATCCACAATGAATCTTCCTTCCCTGGTAGGATAACCCAATATAGGAGCTTCGCACAAGCGTTCTTTAAGTGTACTAAAAGCTTGCTCGCAATCTAAGTCCCAAACGAAGTCTCGTTTATCTTCTGTTAGTCTGTGTAGTGGTTTGGCAATATCCGAGAAATGCTTAATAAAGCGTCTGTAATACGCGCATAGTCCCAGAAACGCGCGAATCTCCGTTTTGTTCTTTGGAACAGGCCATTCCTGAACAGCTCTTATCTTCTCGGGGTCGGTTTTAACTCCTTCTGTGGAGATCACATGTCCAAGATAGCTGACCTCCCTTTTAAATAAAGCGCACTTCTTTGGACTCAGTTTAAGGTTAGCCTCACCGATTCGAGTAAAAACTTTTTCCAGGTACTTCAGGTTTTCTTTGAAGCTGCGTCCCATAACTATGACATCGTCTAGGTAAACCAGACAAACATCTCCGAGTAGACCCACCTCTTTCCTCTTTCCATGAGGCGCTCAAACGTGGCCGGGGCATTACATAACCCAAATGGCATAACATTAAAATGCCATAATCTGTTTCCAACTCCTATACTAAAGGCTGTCTTCTCTTTATCTTCAGGACTAATCTCCACCTGCCAGTAGCCACTTTTTAAATCGATGGTTGAAAACCATTTCATACCACTAAGCATGTCCAGGGTATCATCGATTCTAGGCAAAGGATAACTGTCTTTCTTAGTGACATTATTTAACATTCGGTAATCCACACAAAACCTTGTGCTACCGTCCTTCTTTTTTACTAGTACCACAGGTGATGACCATGGACTCGTAGAAGGTTCGATCACTTTGCTCTCAGCCATGTCTTTAATCATATCTGCTACCTCCCCTTCTCTTGCCCATGGTAAACGTCGAGGTCTCTGTTTTATGGGCCTGGAGTCACCTGTGTCAATCCGGTGTTTCACGAGCCCAGTCCTTCCACAGTCATTCCCGGTTGCAAAGATGTCTCTGAATTGTAGCAGCAGGTCTCTGGCTTGGTGCAATTCTGATGCTGTTAAATTTTCCTTCGAATTCTCAAGAAGTTGTTCGATGTGATCTTTGGAGATTTGTGTACCACCTTGTTGAGTCGAAGTGTTGTTCAACCGCCTCAGGCACTTTACTTCCTCACATCTTCCGACCACACTATTCTTCTTCAGGAGAACTATTTCATCACTGAGGTTAAGAATTCTCACTCTAGCGATTCCGTTCGGTATCAGTAAGGTTCTTGCTGTTATTAAATTTTGATGACTGCCGGCATCTTCCACCATAAGACATCTTCTTTGTTCAGTCTTCGCGGGAAACTTCACTTTGACTAACGTTTCCGATTTAGGAGCTAACGTTGTATCCGTTAAACAGTAAAGAGAGCACGGGTGCGATCCTTGTAAACAAACTTCCTGATCAGGGAATCTCAGCACTCCTCTAGGTATATCCAAGACACATCTGTGGTTCCTTAAGAAATCCAGTCCCAAAATGCAGTCATCAGTAATATTAGCAATGAGCACTGACTGCTGGTATATGGCTGGCCAGTAGCGGTCTGAAGCTGGCACCTTGGAAATCGTTTTTCCCACCTTATGGTGCGTTTCAGCAATTCTGGTCTAATAACTGTACGTGAAGCTCCAGTATCCTCTGTTAAACTGCAAGGTTGATTGTTTAAGGTGGCCTCGATGATCAAACTATTTACATTGCAAACTTGAGTTATAGTGATGGTTGGGGCCTCATGTCGACCAGCCAGCGCCCGCCCCGCGGCCCTGGCGGCATTTAGTTTAACGGAACCTCTTGATCCACTTGGGTCCCGGAGTCCGTGACCCTCCTCCGTTTTCGCGAAGGACACTCTGATTGAATATGGCCCCTTCCTCTACAGGAATAACACGTTGGGACATACCGTGGCTTCCTCTCTTCTGCAACCACCTCTTTGACCTCCCTGACCTTACTTATTCCCGCATTCTGCCGTACAGTTTCCACCTCGAGAGCATAAGCCAGTGCTTCTTTCAAGGTCTGATGGTGACGCAACTGTACACTAGTTTTCACTTCTGCGTCTCGTATGCCGTTTAGGAAGGCCTCCAGCAGAGTGGTTTCGATCATAATGAGTGTCGATGAGTAGGCCCGACGAACGAGTCTTTCAACTTCTACAGCCAATTCCTGGAGGCTTTGACTAGATTTTTGTTTCTTCTCCCGGAGCTGCGCTCGGTAGACATTCTCCAGGTGCTTGTCACCGTAACGTGTGTCTAACCGTTAAATTGCTATTTGGTACTGTAGTACCAAAAACACGCTCTACGGCAATTGCTACTTGGTACTGTACGTCAACAAGTTTTTGTTTATACGAGCTCTGTCGTCACTCAGCGGGCGGCGCCGTTAACTGACGTCATCTGAGTGCAATTTGCAATTCACGTGACGACCCTTTTTTTTCAGGAAAGCGGTTAATTCTAATATATTTAGGTACATATCAGATAAAACAGGCACGTTCATACTATGGTGAGCATCTAAGAGGCTAAAGCTTCCATCAAAGACCCCAGAGTCCTTCCTTCAGGTGGCAGGTTTTCCAGTATTATTAAGGCATCTCCTCGTAATGCAAGTGTCAAGGCCATAAATGACTCCTCGTTGCTCCAGGCTTTAGTTTTTGCCAATATCTCGAATTGGTACTTGAAGGCTGTCCACGAGGAAGTTCCATCAAAGTGTGGTAGGTCGAACTTTGCTGTTGATGGTGAGGTCACGGTAACAGGTCCGCAGGTTTCCAGCCTGACGATCTTCTTTTCGAGAACTTGCAAGCGGTCGTCCACGGTCCCAGACTTCAAAGCCACTTCATTACTCAGCATTTGCAACCCATCTTCGAGGTTCCTCACTTTATCTCCCAGTGCATGGATGCCTGCGTCGATTTTACCCATGACGGCTTCCTGGTTGGCCTGCATCTCTTGCCGGGAGGCCTGCATCTCTTGCCTGGAGGCCTGCATCATCTGCTCTATAGAAGCCTGCATCATCTGCTCTATAGAAGCCTGCATCTCTTGCCTGGAGGCCTGGATCTCTTGCCTGGAGGCCTGCATCATCTGCTGCATAGAAGCCTGCGTCTCTTGCCTGGAGGCCTGGATCTCTTGCCTGGATGCCTGCATCATCTGCTGCATAGAAGCCAGCAGCGTCATCATGTTGGTATCTGACGAGGTTCCATCTGGTGCTGCCGTAGTTCCCGCTGAGACAGCACCATCGGCCTGACTCCCTTCCTCTTCGAGGCTCCGTTGACGTGCGCTATCCATTTCCACTTGACGTCTGGTCCGTGGAGTACGCCCTTCGTCTTCACGTGGTAATATCGGCATTCCGCTTCTGACACCAATTGTTACGTGCACGGGGTACAATTAAATGCCGTTTACTCAACGAAGAGATTTATTAGCTCACCACAAACTAGACAATTTAATCACTAGTACACACAGTACTCTTCAACAGTTCCAGTCGCTCAGTAGTTCACAGTAGTCCACAGTCGTTGCTCAGGTCGCAGGTAGAATCTTCTTTTGTCACTTAAGTTCGCTGTGTTCGTTATCGATCTCAAAGACAGAATGAATCGTGTTGCTATGCGAGCATGTTTTTATACCTCTCAATTAGGAGGATCGAATTATCTAGAAAGTTCGCGAGCGATAAAAACCTATTCTTTTATCTTGCCGCCGTCGCTGACCTTCGAGTAATTTCTCGATATTTACCTATTGTTTGTTTTTTATTCAAAAAGAGTGTGTAGGTACTCGTAGGTAGGTTGCGACTTTCTGTTGACGATTCTAGATTTTTCTATACCATTCTGTAGAGTACCTCGTCACTAACAATGCGTTTTTATTTCTTGAAGATTCGATTATTAGTTTTCGAGATATCGACGGCTGTCGTAACAATATTATTTCTTGATATGACTGTAAAATTAATTTCCACTTAGATATGTAATTAGGAATATATGTAAAATTGTTATTTACAAAATTAAATCATGATAAAATCCGTTTTTAGAATAGTAATAAACTTTTAACAACACTACTAAGCCTTTTTAGTTAAAATTCGCAAAGCGATTGAAATTATATTTATTTTACTAGATACTTGTTTAGTTTAAAAACGATTAAAAAGCTTATACCTATTAAGTATCAGAAAATAAGCAAAATAAAGTTAATCTACGAATACCTTTTTGAAGCAGAATTTTAATTTAGAACATAATTGCACAAAATGTTCGAGACATCTGTTACATTTATTAACTTTAATAACGATTCACTGCTACAATAATTTACTGGAATTTAATTAAATTCTGCAAATAACCGTAAACCAGATTTATCTTTTAATGGCAAATAAAACAATATACCAAATGCGTAACGCAACGGTTGGAAGGATTCCGTAAACAGTTCTATATTCGAAAAAAAACCGCAAATATTCGTGTAAAAACATAGATTATTCAAATTTTACCGTCACGGGACTAAACCGGACATTCCCATTCAATATTCCGTCCGTAATTCCGTTGGGGTACTGCCGACATGGGAATGAGTTCCATTTACTGTCGGAAGCATAAAAAATAAGTCAATCTAATTTTGTGGTAACATTAAAACGTGAAAAGTATGCCTACGTCCGGATATCAGATATATACCTCCGGGCCAATTAGGGATGGGGCGTACCTGATTTGTCGGGAGCGCGTGTCAAAAGTTTTGAATTTATTACCCGGGTCAGCGCACAACCGTGTTTACTTAGAAAGTAAATGAAGGCTTCTGATTATTTTGTTGGAAAGGCACGTCTGTCCCGAAAACAATGATACTGTGCCATAAACCCGGGCAGATTCGCACTACGCCTCAATCGGAGAGATTGGTACTGTTTGATAAGTCCAATTAAGTTCTCTCTAATCTCTATTCGTGTGTATCTCTATTTTTATGTAATAAGTGTGAAATTCTAGATTATTAGTTCTACATTTACAGCCAGCATATAACTTGATTGGTTTTACGTCAATGAGAAAAGACTGATAAAAAAATCTGTGCAAACTTTGTTAACAAAATGTATCTGCAAAGTATATATGACACATAAGAGAATAATAACCTTAATAAATAAAATAACTTATTAATAAATTAATAACCCGACTGCTGTCTAAAAGATAGATCGAAACAAGCTTGATTAGCAGACGTTAATTATGTGCCAATCATAAACCGAAAGAAACTTAATAGGTACCGCCTGCTATTAAACTTTTTACGATCTTTTAGACAGCAGTCGAGTTTTTAATTTCGTGATTATTAATTATATTTGAAACTTTTTAGTTATGGTATGACATATACATGTTTGTAATAGCCATCTAATTCCCTTCCTTTTGATACCCTACTCGATAAATGAGTGAAATAAATTGACAACACGTATTTTAGCAACAAAAATTCATCGTATAGGTACTTTTTATTGACATCTTATGTACTCTATGACACTCGGGAGATGAATATCTTTCATTTGATACCCCAAACATCGCAATCCGTCCAGCCAATAGCCCTGTAGAGGGGATCAAAGAAAACTACATACATACTACTCGCTGGCGCAATCGGGTAAAAAGAGGCAAATACGCACTAGCAGTTAAAATGATCAATAAAACGAGACACTGCCTCACTGAACGCATGAGAAAGCACAACAGAACATGCACTATTGAATGAGTGCGAGCAAAAACATAGTATGACTTCTGTCTGTAACGGAGGACACTATCCACCCCATTTTAATATCACTATCATTGATCATTGAGTTTCTAAATCTACATTTCTTGTAACCGCTGTACTATCACGAGTACTATATTGACCTAACTCACAGCCTCATCGGTAATATTGCAGGACAGACTTCCGAAAGGTACTTACGGTACGAACGAGAATTTATCCCGTGTAATGTGGCCTTTAATTGCTGTTTACGACCCAATAGCTATAAGTCACGTACGCTCTATCCGATACTCGCCGAAAACGGGAAACGGTTAAGATATCTCGAAATCCATATATCGATCGAGACCGCCGGCTGCTCAGTGAACTTTGCATTATAAAATTGTTTTTCATTTCATGTTCATATTTATTTATTGGCTGTCAACGAATGCCGTTCCTATTGCGCATCAGCGACTCGTATTTACGTTTCGCATTTGCGTTCAGTGAGTGAGTGACATTAAATTTCAAACCCAGTCGTAACGTGAGAACACGGTGTATTACAATAGGCTATTTGACTATTTAATGATCACTTTAGTATAATATAATGAATTGCTGTAGATATTTTTTTACGACATAGAGTTATAAAGATATTTGATTTTGAAAATTCAATTTCTTGAGCCGCCCGAAAACATTCCATACAAAATCGTACTTGCGAGTAACGTCACGCGCCAATCGCGCGTATTGAAAATGTATGGAGTGCAAGAGAATATGGCATTTATCTCAGTCCACGCTGCGTTTATGTACAGTAATAAAAGTAATTTAAAATGTAATGAGGAATCTAAAAAGTAAAAAATTGGGACTGAGTTTGATTGTTAATATTTTGACTTATTTTGGTAATCAAAAATAATGAAAAGTCATAGTTTCAGTTGGGTTAGGAAATATATTATTCAACAAGAATTTTGTTCCCGCAAAAGCTAAGATATTTAGCGGTATTGGGAAGAAAAGGACGACCTTGTCAAATAGCCTATAAACTAAACCAACTTAAATGTGTCAACTTTTACGAACGTGCAATTACAGTTTGTTACTTAGAATAAGGGTCCAGATATGATTTGTACCTCTATAGAAAATGTTGCATTTAAAACTTGCACTTAGCAGTTCATTTCCATGATTTAACCTATCTCAACATTCTCAACTTTTATGGACTCTTCTCCAACCACGTGAGCCAAACCTGTGCCAAAGCTTTGTCTTTTAATCTGTTCGCTAGTAGATGAGGCTTGTACCCTGATAATCATGGTATACACTAATGGCGTATGGGGTTCTCAACACCTTACGCTGTGATTTTTGTAAAAGAAACTTGTAAAACTACATACATCATACATTCAAACGCGCGTAACACATTACCCTCGCTGGCGCAATCGGGTAAAAATAAAATAAAGAACTAAACTGAGGAAGGCCAATCCCTTTGATTTATTGCCTCTAATAGCTAGTTTGGCGACAGATGATCCTCTAAAATGTTCGTAACATTTACCGTACCATTACTGTAATCGGCAGTTTCATATTTGATACCCAGCTGAATGATCAAAAGACCACGAACAACTGGCTGCAAATGACGTGAAATAATTCAAACCTCAAAATGTTAAGACATTTATCTTGCGTTCCTCGAAACAAGATGTTATTTACAATCTCTAGTTATGTCGTTAACAGTTTTGAACAGTTGCTGTATGTATCTTTGTCATATGATATCATATATATAGACAACTAGCGTTTGACCGCGGCTCCGCCCGCGTGGATGATGATGGACTTAAACCTTTGCTAGACCTCCATGAACATTTCAAGACTAAGAAAAGATAAATCCGTTCAGTCGTTCTCGAGTTTTAGCAAGACTAATGAGCAATTGTATTATAGTGTTATATATGTATTATAGTGTTCAAGTAAATACACACGGAAGTGAAAGCTTCAGACTTATTAGACTTATTGCGACTGGGATTAGCGCTAAGATGGAGAAGAAATATATATATATATAAATGTAAATATTGCGTTTACAAAGTAGACATACAGGGGAGTTAATTGGTATTAGGACCATGCATACTATGCATCATTTACTGATTATATCACCATAATTTCATGAAATTTGCCACGTATGTTTCCGTGCTTTCGAGGTAATTAAAACTAGATACTTTAAAATAATTATATACACGTATGTTAGTTAAATACAAGATATTCTGAAAAGCATAAGTAAAAAATAACTTATCCTGTGGCTAAACTATTTTACTTTTGGTGTACACCTTGGACAGCAGACGATTTTTTTATATTACAAAATAATTTTTATTTAGGGCAAATTTATATATACTATGTTTCATTGTTTTGAGTTGTGTTTTGAGTTGAGGCTGATGTGAGTGACCATGATAGTTGAAATACTAATTTATATAGGCAAAGTGTCAGGAAAGAGGGTCACCATTGGCACTCACCTTGACGGCCTCATCAGACGCCCCGCTTAAAGAACCCGAGACTGTAGGTTGAAGGAAACACATGAGCTGGTAATTAATTCCAGGTCTTGGCGGTGTGGCAAAGGATAGTCTTCAAAACGATTGGTTCTTGCTCGTATGTTCTGCACCGTGGGCGGATGACATCTAAGCCCTGGACGTTGTCCTTTGTAGGAAAGGAGAGGGTGAGAGAGGAGAGGGTACCTCTATACTTCAATTATAAAATTTGTAAACAAAAGATCAATAATGCCTACAGCTTCGACTATATAATATACAACCAACGCACTTATAAAGCTAGACACTTATTGTTCTAGTTTCAAGATATATAAATCTTTGTAACTTCAACACGTGACCGCTAAGTATCGAATTTTCTTGAACAAAAAACGTGCAATGCTTTCTAAGTCCCAAAGGTCTGAAAGAAATAAGACAGATAGGTAAACTATCGAAGATAGTACGATAAATCCAATACACTGGGTATTTACGGGTGACAATAATCAACAGGTTTGAACTTGTATTATTTACTTGATGTTAAGCGTATATCGTAGCGGCTACGGCGTAGACTCTGCATTTTTTCGTAGTATCATCATCGTAGTAATCTACGCGCTACGCGTACGCGTAGTGTACTACGTATTACTTCGCATTCCTAATTATAGTTGAAAAATAGTCATGCTTATCCACATTCTAGATTCTATTACACAAGCTAGTTATGCTATGCTTATTTAATAATGTTTTTATTGTCATAATATGTGACATTATTGCATGCCAATCGGGCTGAAATATGGTGAAACTCAAATGTATTGCTTGTAACATCTTTGTACCCATATATCGCAATAAAATAAATTAAATTGATTTGAATTGAATTTTTATATTACTATGTGCAGTGGGGACTAATGTAAATGTTAAATTGAATGAAATCTCAAATAAAGTATCAAAACATAACATCGGGCACACTTCAATGAAAAACTTTGGTACCTATATCACTGTGTTTTATTTATCTAGAACACGCCAACTTAACTTCACCTCGCCCAATGGTAAGCTAAAGGCTAATTCTGAGGAAAGAGGGTCACCATTACAGACACTAAGTAATATTACAATGGTGGCACTCAGCTTGGTGGCCTCACCAGATGCTTTTTCACGTCCCGCTTAAAGGACCCGAGACTGTAGGAAGAAGGAAACATGTGACCTGGTAATGAATTCCAGGTCTTGGTGGTTGGACAAAGAAAAGAGTCTCCGAACCACTTGATTCTTGCTCGTATATTCTGCACAGTGTGAGGGTGATATCTAAGCCCTGCACGCTCATCAGAACACTCACCATGGTAGAGACGGTAAAATACAGCCAAGGAAGCAACATCTCTACGCATCTTCAAAAGCCTCGAAGGTGTTCGTGACCTCAAGATTCCCAATAATGGGAACCGCACGTCGCTGCAACCTGTCGAGAGCATCTAGTAGATATTTACCGAAGCCATCCTAGAGGTGCGAGCAGTGTTCCATGTTCAGTTGAATTTATTAGTAAATAAGTACATATTTGCTACACAATACCCCTTCGTGTTCAGCTCCTTGCTTTACTAGCATAGCTACAAAATTACTAGCATACTAGCTACAAAGGAGCTATTACAAATACTGAATAAAATGAATACCAGCTTTCAAGTAGTAATGAGTACCCTTTTAAGTACACCAACACTTGCACCGAACTGCAAACTTCTTTCATTCATAGTGCCATTAATCCTGATTTGTATAAATGATATACCTCTAGCTCGTGGACTTCTTATCCCGTTGCCGCTGCTAACCCTCCATGATAGCGTGATGTTATATAGCCTATGATACTGACGTGGCTTTTTATGCAACGTAGCAGATGATGACAAGTAGTTACTGTGGCCTAAAGACGTGTGCAACACCAGGGGAGTCACACTTGTGCTACACCCAGTAAGAATAAAGAGTTTCTATGCCGTCAGTGTAGAAGACAAAGCAGGACTAACCTTTGATCTTCCTACTGACAGCACAAAAACTCTCCAATGAGCTTTGGCTACCCTACTCACCGTCGGGAACATAACACGAGGGTATTATGGCCGCGGTATTCTGTAGGGTGGGAGTACTTCCCCAGTCGTAATGCTCGATTGGGACGGGAATACCGTCGTGTTTCTATATATGTGTGGCAGCTTTCTTTCTTATTGGTAAAACAATTTTTGAAATCGGTTCAGTAGATCCAGTGACTACCCCCAATAACGTCAAAACTCACAATCTTTACCTCTTTATAATATTACTCGTAGCATATATTGGAATAGACTAAGTTTTGTGTGAGTTCCATAAATTCTACATAATGCTTTTTGTCTGGAGAGTATCGGGTGCGGTTAAGACGTCCTCTCGACCCAGACGGCCGATGCACCTCTCTTAACCTCAAATAGCAATATAAATTATTAACCACTCAATTACAATACTACATACCTGATATAAGTTTTGAAGGGCAAATCGAAATTTCCCAAAAGTCAAAAACAATCACAAATTAGAAATCGTGATCATTTTTATCCGACTACGGTGAAACAAAAGGAGGGTAAGATTTTAGCAGGCTATGTACGTATGTATCGAGGTTCATCTGTTCCCTCATAACTCCTCAATCACTTATTACAACTGGACAAATAAGGTATCTTTTAGAGCGTCTTAGGCGTCCGCTGGTATAGGTAGGTAGGTATAGGCTATATAATGTATCACTGAATCTAATATGGCGCCCTCAAGCGGTCATAAAGTAGGAGAGGGCCAGATCGTGAGAGATGGCCCTGGGTCGGCCGGGGTACGAGGGATATGCCTGTCAACCTCACCTTCGGCAACCAAAACGACCCACAGGTGGCGGTGCGTTTTAGTCGGTCGCACTCACGCTGTGGAATAAACTCCCTGCTGTGGTTTTCCCAAGCGACTAAGTAAATTTTCTAGGCAGTTTCTTTGTGTAACGCCCCTAGTGTTGCAAACGTCCAACAACTTCCCATCAGCTGGATCGTGTGCTTGTCTGCCACCTAAGTGGTACAAAAAAAAATCTGATCGTTATTCAAAGAGACTTCTACCTCCGAGCCTTTTGTCAACTCAGTTGGGTTGTAGTCTAAGTACGAAACAGCTGAACTTTGATCTCGAATGCTATGGATGTTCGAATAGCAACCGAGACCTACGGCTTATCGAGCTATCCGAAGTACGGTGGGGTCTGAATGTATTGAGGATGATCACCCGTCCTATGACTGATCTTGGAATCTGCTAAGTTTCTCGTTAACCACCTAGTCTACAAGCCTCCCTATCAAAAATAAAGCTATTTAAAAAGTACCTGACGGTAAGTGAACACGGCCTACCATTTTGTGACTGCATCGATACCGCATACTGAATTGTGTTTTGGAGATTGCGTGTTCGATTCAGCCGCTGCATTTAAATCGCGGGATTTAGCAAATGTATGCATCTATCGACAAAACAAGCTAGAACTAGCCTGTTTTCGAATGTACATTCACTCGCTACTTCAAACGGCTCGACTTTGTGTCCGAAGCTACGTTTGAAAGTAGTGTCCCTCTTCCGAAAAGGTCAGTAGCAGATGCTAAAAGTAATAAGTGTACGTTGAAAAGCTGGCGAAAATATGCTACGACTATGCCTCTCAAAGTTGTTAAGTAGTTATACCTATTTTTAATTCTGATTTCTAGATTTATTTAGCTATTAGCTTTTGCCCCCGAGCCTGCCCGCGTCGATGTCAATTATCGGCTTTGTCCTTTCTCAAAGTATAATCTACCACTATACCGAATTTAGGTTTAGTGGTTTAGGCGTGAAAACGTAACAGACAAACAAATAGATTTACTTTCGTATTTGTAATATTAGTATAAATTGATGGGTGGACCCTATATATAATGACATCTCTAAGGTCTACATACATACATACATACATATAATCACGTCTTTATCCCCAGAGGGTTAGGCAGAGTAGAATTTGGGCCACCCCGTCTCTTCCCATGCGGTGTCGTACAAGGCGACTAAGCGATAGGGCTGTTAAACATCAGACAGGTATTTATAGTCCAGACTCAGTCTCAGATGCATAGCTCGAGTCAACAATACTGTTCGCAATACGGCAATAGGCTCATCCCCTATTAGGTGGGACCGAATTAAATGATTAGTGAAATGTGGGTGTCAATTAACCTCTGCCTAACTCTCCGAGGATAAAGGCGTAATCATATGTATATATGTATGGATACCTATTCTTAAAGTATATAATTATAGATATTTATGAATATGTAAAAAAATAGTTTTCAATTAAAGTGTAATATTCACATAAACCTTTTACAATATTCAATCTAATAACCGCCACATCACAAGGCATCACAAGACAGATGCTCATCCCATGTCTTATCAAATATCTCTTCATATAATCAAGTGTCAACCCTCCTTAATTACCTGAGCCCTTTACCCTACATCCCTCTCAGGTTCATGTGTCCCTTTTTGTCTAGATTGAAACACTTGAGTGCTCTTGTCACATGGTTTAATGAGGCTATTCACAGGAGGTCTGAATCTATTTGTACATGACAAATTCTGTGCTCATTTGTAAGAGTTTAGGAATCAATTTATTATCTGTGATAATAAACTAGTTTATTCTAGGATACTTGGAAGAGGAGTATATGTAATTATTAATACATATGTGATTTCTTTTTAATATAAAGATTGTTCGATTTATTAGTATTTAGCAACTTTTGAGGGCTTCAAGTTCTTCAACTAGGGCATTAGAAGGTTTCTTCAGAGACGACAGTACGAGCATAACGCCCCTGCTGTTGCAAACGTCCATATACAAAAAAGCTAAACGCTATTCAAAGAGTCTTAAAACTCCGAGCCTACGTAACAGTACGTAGTTGTATGTTTCTTCTGCACTGACGGCATAGAAACTCTCTGTTCTTACAGGGTCAGTAGCACGGGTGTGACTCTCCTGGTGTTGCCTACGTTCATAGGATACGGTTACCACTTTCCATCAAATGGGCCATGTGCTTATCTGCCACCTAAGTCGTACAAAAAAATAGCGCCATTAAGATTTAGGATCCAAAACAGACGTCAGTCGCTCCTATTAAAGCCAAGTAAATTACGTTAAGAAAAATTAGGAGAGAGGATCCCAGATTCCAAAGTGCAATATTTGAATGCAACTAAGATGGTCACTTGGATCATAATAAGGGATTCCTATAGACAAACCTTTTTTCATACTCCTCCTAATACCACTGCTTCCTTCCCCTTCCCACTCTTCAGAGCACGCCACTGCCACTGCAGGACAATCTCAATATCCTAGGCATGGATATTCGCTGCAAACTGAATAACAGAAATTACATCGAGAGCATCACCAAAACAGCCTCGCGGAAAATCGGACTCCTGAACAAAGTGAGACGTTTTTTCACGCCGGAGCAGCGGTGTCTTCTCTATAAGACACAAATTCGCTCCTGCGTGGAATACTGCTCGCATCTCTGGGAGGGCTATGTGAAATACCTACTAGATGCTCTCGACAGGTTGCAGCGACACGCGGTCCGAATTATTGGCAACCCTGAGGTCACAAACCATTCGAGCCTTTGCAGATGCGTAGAGATATTGCTTCCTTGGCTGTATTTTACCGTCTCTACCATGGTGAGTGTTCTGATGAGCTCTTCCAACTAATCCCACTATCTCCTTTCCTACATAGGACAACACGTGCAGGCCTTAGATGTCACCCTCACACTGTGCAGAATATACGAGCAAAAACCAAGCGCTTCGGAGACTCTTTTTTTTGCCGCACCACCAAGACCTGGAATTCATTACCAGCACACGTGTTTCCTTCTTCCTACAGTCCCGTGGCCTTTAAGCGGGGCGTGAAAAAGCATCTGATGAGGCCGCCAAGCTGAGTGCCACCATTGTAACACTTAGTGTCTGTAATGGTGACCCTCTTTCCTGAGACTTTGCCTTTAGCTTACCATTAGGCGAGGTGAGGTCAAGTTGGCGTGTCCTATATAAAAAAATAAAAAATAGAAACCTCAATTTTGGAATCGAATTAGTAGTTACATACTAGTTGTTCCCCGCGGTGCCGTCCGGGTGGAAGTCAGTTATTGTGAACAAACTTAGCATATATGTACATTGCCAGGATCTAATCTATGCCTCTACCAAACTTCGTCAAAATGGATTAAGTGATTTAGATGTGAAAGCGTAACCGACATACATATAGTACTTTTGCATTTATAATATTAGTATGGATTTTAGAGAGTGTAGGAAGGAATAAAATAAAAAAAATGAAAATAGAAAACAATATAGTATTTATTTTTGGAAGCAATTGCCGGGACAAAGATAAAACAATAATCAGAGGAGGCGCAGAATGTTAAATATCTTTCGTGTGAAGTTACTTTCATTCTTCATTTCGTCGGAAACAGGCAAGTATGAGAAATATTGAGAGCCCTTTGTACCATTGTGTAGACCGATGTGTTCATTTCCTATCATTACACGGCACAAATCTTTATGAATGATGTAACATATACATATTTATGAACAAGCCGCGTGATTCTCGACAGAGTAGAATTTGGACCACTCCATCTCTTCCCTTGCGATGTCGTACAAGGTGACTAAGGGTTAGGGCTGTTTAACATCGGACAGATATATACAGCCCAGACTCAGCCTCAGATGCATGGCTTGAGTGAACAATATTGCCCGGAAGACGGCCATAGGCTCACGCCCTATTACGTGGGACCTATTTCAATGATTGATGCAATGTGGATGTTAATTCACCTATGCCTAACCCTCCGGGAATAAAGGCGTGATTATATGTATGTATTAATGAACAATGTTCTGAATGCCTGTACAGATTAATATGAAATGCGCAATTATCCAGTGATTATTGACAAGCAATATGGCCGATTGCACAGACATAAATCGACATAGAACGGTGACGTGAGCGCTAACAACTCATGCATAATGTATTACTTTGGTGAGACTAATCAATAACTAGTTGATCAAATTTCAAATTTCTGTATCAATAAATGGTGGTTATTGACGTCCTCTGTGGCTAGTGGTAGGGCGTTCAACTACTACGCATGATTTGATTCCGGCTCAAGGCGTATATGCATTTGTATATTTCCATTGGTCTGAATGTTTCTATATATAATCTGTATATATTTACAAAAAGAAAGAATCTGACAGGCATATTTTTCAGAATTCTAAACACGAGCTAGATAAGCTACATATACTTACTTTGGACCTAAATAGCCCTGTGAAGAATGCTGTAGAATATTTATTTATTAAATCAAATCATCACCACTGGATATCAAACGTTATAAGAAAAAAATAAGAACCAATTTTAAGGTATTGGCTGTTGCTATTTACAATGTATACTTTTCAACAGCTATAGTAACGGGGACAAAACAAGAACAATAAATTATCAGAAAAGACTAAACTGCGATAGAGGTCAGTGGAATTTCTATGTGTAATATTTTAATAATGTTAAAACAAAAGAGTCTATAATCTACATAATTATATCTTTAGCAGTCAATTTTATGAGCTACTTCCATTTTTAAAAAGCTAATGTCATTATCACTATAGATTACTATACTCTTACTTCGTTTTCATTTAGGCATAGACAGCGTCATTTTTCGTTCACTATTTTCACATAATATTCGTAGTCCTGAAACACTTAGTCTTTATTAATTTAGTTCTGCCGTTATCAAATTATGCCGCATATTCCACAGCACTCACCACAATTGTATGAAACTCCATTCTCGTACATTAGGCTCGCCCACTGGACGCAACACTTCAGTTAATCCTCAATGCAATATGCAGTTTAATTTCCCTTAACCCAAATACAATTAAGGTTAATCCAGTGCCCAGTAGCCTAGTGGCTAGGGATACAGTATCACCTATTCTAGATAATTTTATTCACTTAGTTATCGTTACTAAGTGAATAGAATTATCTAAAAAACCTGTCTGATGTTGAAATTCTACTCTTATAAATCTGTGGTATTATTTTATAGAACTAAACTCTTTGGTCTATTCGTGCGCTAATTCTATATACACTATGTTGTCTATAATAATCATCATCATGATCATATCAGCCACACAGTCCACTGCTGAACATAGGCCTCTCACACAGACTTCCAGAATGACCGATCTGAAGCAGCGCTTCCCGGCGACCTTCATGAGGTCGTCCTTCCACCTTCGTCTATAATAATACTTAGCAGAATTACACGCCACTCTGATTTTGCGGTTTTATAAAAATATTTGGTATCAAAGGTAATAAATAAATTATCATTACATTACATAACATTGTACTTAAATATTATAAAATTCTGAAAACATAGTTTCAGATTTTTTTATTTTAAAGAGCGAACACGTCTCTTTATTTTATTTTCAAGTTCAAGAATTTAAAAAAAAATATTAATTGCCTCCTGGGTTCATTATACATATCATAAAAATGCACATAAATTATACAAAATTATACCTCCACGTACAAAGAGAGTGTCTTTTCAGAGTTTCAGGACCAGGAAGCCTTAAAAAGACTGACGCGAGAGTGTTATTATAATTAATATTAATGTCTTTTTGTGGGTAAACCGTTGCTTTTCTTGTGAAATTCAGATTTCTCCCGGCGAACGTAAAGAAGTGATATTATAAAATTCTTGTAAATATAATAATCATAGTTACCTTTTCAAATGTACTTATTTGTGGTAAAAATTCTAAAAAAAATATATTTTTATTATTAACGTAAATAGATAAGCACATGGTTAATAAGCAGATAATATAACTGACGGTAACCGGGAGTGTAGAGGAGACTGTTCGATATTACACAGGGAGCTGATCTTCTGGGGGTTCTGATACTACACAGGGAGCGCGGGTTCGATTTCCGCTCAGTGCAAATATTTGTAAGCATGAATATGGATAAAGAATATCGTCGTATATAGAATGGCGCTATATAAAATGTCGTAGAACTTTTTTATTTCCACTTAGGCATGGTTCTAAATCTCAATCAACTAATAAGAAATGTCAGTCATGTCATTAAAAAAATATTTAACTAGTTGCATGGATCATCGTAGAAGACTAGATTAGATGGGTATACTTAGTCTGGCCATAAATACTGTTACAATTAAAATAAGAAAGATATTACATTTGAATTTGGAATCTGTCATTTTATACGATTGTTCATTGTGTTTTCTAATTTTGGCGCCAATACATTGTACAATATTTTGCTATATTAAAATGGAGTGGGGTGATAAAGAAAACCGAATCGCTGTGACTGCATTACACAAAGTTGGTATGGAGCCGAATGTAATTTTTAAAACTCTCCTATGGTGTGGTACAGCCCTAATGTTATAGTATGTGTGTGGAAACTCTATAGCTGTAAGTTCCTTGTATAAGTACTTATTTGTGTCACCTTATTAGAGAGTAATAAACGGGATTTCGCAAGTAATGAACGTCTTTTAATTCGACTCCCTAACGACAACATCATATGGCGACCCTGCCAGCGACACGCTATCACGTTACGGCGCCGACGGCGGGCGCCCGTAACTAGAACCGATGCAGGTGCAATTTTTGCAGCGTGGACAATTTCGTGTGAACTAAGTGGCCCTGTGCATCGTTCTGCGTTGTGACAATGTGTAAAAATACTGTGGTGCTTTCGTATGTACGGTGCTGTGTATCCAAGTTGGATTTTCTTTGTCGAAAATGGGGAACAAACAATCTGTAGAAAAGGAACAAGTAGTGGTGGCACAAACTGCTGCCGATGCAGGCACGAATTCAGGGACTGTCGACCAGCTACAACAACATGCAGCCAATACCAACTATATACTTGTAACCATTTGTGTTTTTTTGGGCGTTGTTCTTTTATTTTTGGGGTACAAATTGTACCGGAAATGCCATCGCGATTGGACAGAGCAACAAATACGCGAATTCGCGCTGAAGCGATCTGCAAGTTATTTTAGAAGGCTCCAGAGTCAGCCTTCAAGTGAGGCAACTGTGTAATCAACCATGTTTCTGTAATCTAGTTCTCGCAAAAAACATATTCGCTACTACGAAAACGTGCAAAAGTGTAAAAAGTGCAGAAGTGAAAAAAAAAAAAAAAAAGTGCGCGAGTGCAACATGCCGAAAAATTATTTGAACTGGTATTGATAACATCATTTACTTATTATTTTTTCTTTTAGAGAGCGAAATCCCTACTATAATTTCGTAAAATGTACGATAAATTCGTCCTTGTAGATAAGTATTTTTGTATTATGTTTTATGTTATAAATCTTGCTTGATTTCAATTAAATGGCAGACGAGCTCAAAGAGCTATTTGAAAAATTCAAGTACGTTAAAGATTATTTAACTAAATTAGCCCCTAGTCGAAGGACCGCTAAAATAAGGCATGAAAAAAGTGTTGAATTGGAAAATTTAAAGAGGCAGTTTGATTTTATCTTGGACAATGTAAAAGTATTGTCAGAAACTGAAAAAATAACTAAGTTAGAAGCAGAGTAAATTGAAAATGTATGTGCCAGTATCAATAAATATTATATTAAAATAAGTGAATTATGTACTGCGATAGATTCTGTTTCTAAAGGTACAGTTACAGATAATTTAGTTATAATGGAAAAATTTCAATTAAAAACCGCTGTCAGTCTTTTACCGATTATGGACAAAACCGAATGTGTAACAAAGCAATTAATTTCTAATATAGAAATGTACTCTGATATGTTGGAAGTTGAGGAGCGAAATAAGCTAATAACTTTTGTTTTAAAATCAAGGTTGTCCGAAGGTGCAAAACTAAGATTGCACGAAACTTATGCAACAGTTTCAGATTTGGTGAAGGACATGAAGGACCGACTTCTAAGTAAAAAATCAGACACTTCACTGCAACAGCAACTACAATGCTCTAGGCAGAATGACAAAACTGTAGCTGACTTCGGTAAGCAAATAGAACAATTATTTGTTGATTTAACTATTTCTCAAGCGGATGGAGACTCGAAAAAATATGAAATTTTGAAAACTGTGAACGAAAAGAACGCTATTAAACGTTTTTCCGATGGTCTGAGAAATAGTCGAATCAGTACAATTATAGCAGCAAGGAATTATACTACTTTGAGTGACGCTATCCGTGGTGCATTGGACGAAGAATTGTCGTTGTCATCCGACAATGGCGCCAGAGTGATGTATTTTCACCAAAATAGAGGTAGGTCAAATAATTTTTCGCCTCGTAACAATTACCGTGGTTATGGTAACCGAGGTAAGCGTAATTATTACAACTCACAAAATCATCCCCTTAATTATCAAGGTCATTCCCAAAATTATAGAGGTAGTTCTCAGAATTACCGAGGACGAGGTGGTTACAGACAACAACACCAGAATAATTTTAGATTTGGGGGACGTCGATTTCAGAACTCTAGGGGTTCCCGTGGTCATCGTGCTAATATGGCACAATCAGCCAGTAACGACGATGATAAATCCACAAACGCACAGGCAAACAATGATAACGGTAGTCAGAAAAAATTTGAATTACCTAATTATTTTTTTCGAGCCTAATAATTTAGTTTGTTATTATGCTAATATTAATTCAGTTATATTTGACGTTAATGATGTTAGTTATTCTTGGTTACTCGATACAGGAGCATCGATATCTCTCATTAGATACGAAGTGGTAGTTAGAGACCAAATCCCTTATCATGCTGAGGAAATAAAAATCAAAGGCATAGGAGGTGATGTAGTATCTGAAGGATTTGTAATTTTAGATCTTTGTTGTAAAGGAAAGGTATTGAGTCATAAATTTTATGTGTTTAAGAATTTACCTTTCCGTTCGGATGGTATATTGGGACAAGACTTTATTAGTAAATTTAATTGCATTTTAAACTTTGAAAAAAATATTCTTACTGTAAATGAGCAGGAAACTTTTTCATTGCCATTACAAATGGGACAAATTGGTCCAAATAACTATATTACCTTACAACCCAGGTGTGAATCGATTCATTTTATAGATTTAGGCATTAATAAGGAGTGTATAATCGCTCCCAGTGAGTTGTGTGAAGGAATCTTTTTTGCTAGTGTACTGGTAAGTCCTCGTGAATGTAAAATACCTATTAAGATATTAAATACTAGAGACGACGAAGTTCGACTCAGTTATTTTATTCCGAAATTAATAAGTTTAGATGATTATTCTATTTGTAGTTTTGAAAAGGAATTGAATAATTCTGACAGAGTAAAGAATTTGTTTTCCATGCTAAATTTAAGTCATTTAAATTCTGAGGAACAGATATCTATAGAAAATATTTGTGCGAAATATTCAGACATATTTTTGCAGTCAGGTGATAAGTTAGGTGTTACAAATTTATATAAGCAAAAAATTTATTTAAAAGAAAATGTTACACCATCTTATGTTAAACCGTATAGATTACCTAGGTCACAAAAACAGGAAATAGAAAGGCAAATACAGCAAATGATTAAAGATGATATTGTAGAAGAAAGTCAGAGTGAATGGAATAGTCCTATCTTGCTCGTACCAAAGAAGAGTGCGGACTCTAGTAAGAAATGGCGTTTAGTAGTAGATTATCGAAAGTTAAATGAAAGGATTATGGATGACAAATTCCCTCTTCCAAATATAACCGAAATTTTAGATTCTCTGTCTGGTGCAATATATTTTAGTCATCTAGATTTATCACAATCATACTACCAATTATTATTAGAGCCTGAAAGCAGAAAATATACAGCTTTTACTACAGATAAACAGTATCAACTTAAGAGATTACCTATGGGTTTAAAAATTAGTCCGAATGCTTTTAGTCGTTTAATGACAGTCGCTATGGCTGGTTTAAATTATGAAAAAGCTTTAGTTTATTTAGACGATTTTGCTGTAAGTTCCTTGTATAAGTACTTATTTGTGTCACCTTATTAGAGAGTAATAAACGGGATTTCGCAAGTAATGGACGTCTTTTAATTCGACTCCCTAACGACAACATCATACTCCATACGCTTGGTATTAGTCAAATATTTGTGTACCGGGCTATATAGGTATATTTAATATGTTGTCCTTCAGGTTAAACGACTAATTTGTTTAAGCGCTGCAACACTGTGCCGTAACTTTTACCAAAATAGAACTTTTTTTAACATGCAATATTCCACTAGTTTGCCTCCCCCGTCGAGAATTTGCGGCATAGATTATTATATATAGTAGAGATTTGCGGTTTTGGTAAACCTAAACTTAAACCGCACGGTCGTCTTGGGCTATCAATTGCCGGGGTGAGAAAGCCTCTGGCATATCCCTCGCGCACCCCGACTAACCCAGGGCCATAGAAGACCTCTTCGAGTGTGGAACTATGGCGTCCCCATCTTTCCTCAGAAAAAAGAAAGGAGGTACGCGGGTAACGCCACCGTCTCAGCCTGCTTCTGCTAGAGTGACAGGTGACTCCACCTGTCACCCCCAGACCCGCGTTCATAGAAGACGGAGGTCGTTTAATGACCTTCACCAGAGTCGCCTACGCGCATTGCGGACAATGCGGGTCGAGTAATATTTGATCACAGAAGAAGTCAGCGGCACTTCATACGCTCTTGCTCTGCACCATCACTGTGAATAACGTACTGAGCGAGAGAACTCCCAACGCCAAGACCGCCAAATGGACACGCCTCGGTGTCTCCCACTCCAGACATTCGGTCAGTATGTGTAGCCTTGCTCGCTTGCATCACAGTGATGACACTCAGGCGTTGCCGCGTTGGCTTGTTCCTGGTCCGATGCAGGTAACTCCCGAAACATCTGTGTCCGGTGATCACCTGCGTCAGCCAGTACGAGAGACCCCCACAACTCCTCTCTAACCAGTAACCTCCATGATGAGTCTTACCGCCGGCCTAGGCTAGACTAGGGTACGTCGTGGTGGGGGTGACAGGTGGAGCCGCCTGTCACCCTAGCAGAAGCAGGCCGCGGCGGCGGCGCGCCTGGCGCGCCACCCCGTTTACCGGGAACGAGTTGGGGACTTTGTAGTCCCCACACACCCGAGAAGAGGGCCAGATCGCCAGAGATGGCCCTGGGTCGGCCGGTGTGCGAGGGATATGCCTGTCAACCTCACCTTCGGCAACCAAAGCGACCCGCAGGCGGCGTGCGTTTTAGTCGGTTCGAGTCCGACATAACCTCTCCCTCCGGCTCCGGTGGGGAGGTATCCGTGGGGATTTTGCACACGTAAAAAAAAAAGAAAAGGGTACGCCGTGGTATCGGTAGGCCAAAATGGAACTCGAATTTTATTAGAAATTTTTTTTTTATAAGAAATGCAATATCAATTTGCTTCTAAGTTATTACTTAAGAAAAATTACAGGTAAACGAAAAACTAGTGAGCGTAAAAGCTTTTAGTTTAAAACAACGTAGCACAAAGCCTCTGGGAAATTAGCACGAAACTCATAACACTCTTTGTCTACCTTTTATAGCAACAAGAGCGGATTGTAAGAGGAACAGCGCTTGACATAAGGATCAAACGATCCGCGGGGTAGGTAAACATCGGATCGCATTTGATATAGACTCATACTGCTGCATACATGCTGCAGGTGATTCATTACTGTGGGCAAACCTGGGTCAAATATCTTGGAACTAAGTCGCGAGACAAACGAGGCTCTGGCGCGCACGGATCGTTTTATAATCTTTCCTTGGTGAATTTGAGCTCGTCTTCCGCCGTAGCACCTCGAGCTCTCTTCAAAAAACACCTAAGAAACGCGTACTGCCTTTATAGAGCCCTGGTCCAAAATACATGTCTCGATTTTTTTTTTATACAGTCACCATCTGTATTAACTTCACACTTCCCAATCAAACTACCGACTTAACCCTTTTTTTTACGTGCGATATGTCCCCACGGGTGCAGCCGGAGTCGGTGGGAGAGGTTATGTCGGACTCGAACCGACTAAAACGCGCGGCGCCTGTGGGTCCTTGTTGGTTGCTGAAGGTGAGCTTGACAGGCATATTCCTCGCACCCCAGTCGACCTAGGGCCATCTCTCTATATCTTGCCCTCCTCGGACCTACTAAACCTTAGCTATAAAACTAAACAAAACGAAAAAAAAACGTAGCACATTTAATTTGCCCTCTTCAGAAGGCAAATTAAATATGTTTTTTTACCTTCAGGTAACAACATTAATTTGTTGATTTGTTACAAGAACAGGCTTTTGTAAATTTATAAGAGTTCAACAACCTTTGAGGGTGACTGTACTTCAATATTAGGTGAACCCACAATACTATATTTAAAATCTATTCGGGGTCTACATATTGAACTCATGTCCACACTTGACAAATTAAAAAAGCAAAAGGAGGATACACGAGAATAAAATAATACCAGCAGTGACTTTGAATTTAAGGAAGTATGCCTTAATCCAGCTAGTCGTACTAATATTCCGATAGTTGAACTGATCGGACTTGCAAATGAGAGGTTGCGAGTTCTAACCTCACTCAATGCACGGAAATAAACCGACACTCAACATGTTAATAGGCTTATTTAGAAACGTTGACCAGACTCTAGTTAACAGTAGTCTTAAAAAATAAATGGACAGGAATGTAAGTACATACATACAATCACGCCTTTATCCCCGGAGGGTTGGACAGAGGTGAATTAACACCCACATTTCACCAATCATTGAATTCGGTCCCCCGTAATAGAGGATGAGCCTATTGCCGTCTTCCGGGCAATATTGTTGACTCGACCCCTGCATCTGAGACTGAGTCTGGACTGTATATATCTGTCTGATGTTAAACAGCCCTATCCTTTAGTCACCTTGTACGACACCGCATTTGAAGAGATGGGGTGGCCCAAATTCTACTCTGCCGGGAACCACGCGGGAATGTATGTCTGTACTTACATTCCCGCATATATCAATTCGATACAAAATAATCAGAACAACCGTTTCAGAACAAAGTATTTTTATACCACTTAGGTGGCAGACAAGCACATGGCCCACCTGATGGAAAGTGGTCACCGTGACCTATGGACGCGTGCAAAACCAAAAGATTCACACTCGCGTTGCCAACCCTGCAAGCATTTAGAGTTTCTGTGCCGTCAGTTTAAAAGATAAAGCAGAACAAGCTTTTGGTCTTTCCACTGACAGCATAAAAACCCTCCAGTGAGCTCTGACTACCCTACTCACCGCCGGGTACACAACACGAGGTTATTATGGCCGCGGTATTCTGTAAGGCTGTATGGACTGCTCAATTGGACAGAAATGCCGTCGTGTCGAACCTCCTACAATATAATATAAAAATAATATAATAACTTTTAAATTATAGCGTTACATACAATAATGTTAACGGGAATTAACGTGATCATAGGTACCGGCTGACCTATGACCACCACGGCTGGTGTAACCTGGTCAAAACTTAAGGTAAATGAAAGGTACGACTATTATGATATTGATAACATCCATGACATTATACAGCCTCAACGAGAACAAGCACCTGAGGGGTCACCCACTAAAGCTATGTACAATGCGATCCAGACTTGAACCTCGGAAACACTCTCTACCTAACCGTGTCGTTAGAGAGTGGAACAGCCTACCTGAAAATATTGTTTTGGCACCCAGTGTTAATAGTTTTAAAAACAGACTTGACAAAATCTCCGGATCGTGAGACACACACGCATCAGCCTAATAGCTGCTACTGTGTTCAACATAAATAATAATAATAATGTGTATACCATGATCGCGTTAACTACTGGTAATATTTTTGCAGGATAAAGATTAATTTAGAGGTGACAGGTGGAGCCGCCTGTTGCTCTAGCAGAAGCAAGTCAAGACGGCGGTGCGCCCCCCTACCCTTTTTAGGGAAAGATGGGGACGCCATAGTCCCACACCCGAGGGGGCTTTCTATGGACCTGGGTAAGTCGGGGTGCGCGAGGGATATGCCCAAGGCCTCCTCATCCCCGAGAACTGATGGCAGCTGTGCGGTTTTAGTCGGTCCGAGTCCGACATAACCGCTCCCCGCTGGCTCCGGTGAGGAGGTAACTGAGAGGATTTCCACACGTTAAAAAAAAGGATATAGTATACTTTAAAATTGATCGATTAAATATAAAAAGCAACCAGTTAAAACGTTTCTCACAATTCTATTTTAAATTTCATTATTGTATCTTTTGTTAAGTAGGCTTTCGCCATACTTAGATTATATTGCAGTAAAGTATGTAGGTAGCCATCTACCCGTTTATTACCTAGCCGTTTTTTTACTATGTAATAGTAAAAAAAAAGTCCACTCTTTGCAAGTTTCTAACGAAAATAACTCCACTTTAGAACCGTCCTTAGGCCTGGCTTACATTTAACTAGTATTTAGTACAAACCACAGAACATAAAAAGGCCTACAAACTGCCGCCTTGACTCTAATACCACAATAACGTAGGTTTATAAAGATTTTCCTTCGCTTGTTTCAAGTTGCGCGGGAAAATACGCAGTCACAGTACACTCCACATATATTGCCTCCCCACAAAATTTGCATAGAAAAATAGAAACGCGGCAACACTCGGAACTTTTTATTGAAACGGTACGTGAGACGATACAATCAAATTGCGGCGCTCTCAACGGAGAAAATAACATAATTATTGTACAAATACTGTCCCCAATTACGTACATATCAACAAACAACACGTTTATTCGCTAATAAAGCGTCCGTTCATCTACGAGAGAGATTCAAGCCTTGTTTACGCAACGAAATTGCTTTATCCAGTTGTTACAACCTATTAATATCCGTACATTCGACCGAAAGTGCTTCATTAATGGTTAAACAACTCCTGCTGGCAAAACAATTACTTCCCTTTGTTCCTTCATTATTCAAAACAAAGCAACCTAAGTACCGTCTTTAGGCATAATATATCCAGAAAAATTATTCAAAATTTATGTTGATGATCAGTCTATTTCTAGATACCCTTGCTCGCACATGTCAGTGTGATTACACACGTCGAGCCCATCGAGGGGAGGGCAGGTCAGTGGGGGGTGGGGGGTATCAGGTCGAGCAACAGGCGCCGTCTGATCAATGAGCATCCCCCGCGCCGCACACCCCGTGCCAATCCACCTGCGCCGCACTTGTTGCGCGCACGACCCAAACAAATGCAAGTTCTGTCGATGAAAAACCACGCGATTTTCTACTTTATGCGCTAACAAATTAGGAAATAATAGGTGCATAATAAACATTGTATTGTATTCCGAAGTGTGTTCGTCATGTATTTGGTATTATCTAGGGATGTATGTCTCTGTGCTGCGGACGCGTCGTCAGTATCGTATCATAACGTGGTCATATACACGAGCCGATAAAGATACGATGACGGCCGGCCATTATGCTACCTTTTGTTAGCTTCTATGCCTTTTAACGTTATCGATATCTTTACAAACATAACGCTTAACAATGCCCACACACTATACTCACAGTACAATATTGTGTTAAGAGCTCTATTCAATCTAGGTTTCTATAGCTGGGTAAAGATCCGAGTCAAAAGATAAGTTACGTTTTGTTCAAGTAATGTATTCGGTGCGAGACTGTTGAGTTGGCTCTCCTGATTAGCCGATATAAATGCCTGTCATCTGATTAAAGAGTCAAAGAGGGAGCACGTTCGTAATTCGCTTTGAGGGTTGACTATGCCAGAAATAGTATCGATCAGTAGGTAGTTGAAGTTCATGGTGAATTGATGATTAAAAATGAAAGAGTAAAATTGGTTGTCAATTCTATCATATGGATATTTTATTTTAGATTTTGTAGAATTTGGAGCACCCCACCACTTCCCATGCGGTGTCGTACATAGGGACTGAGGAATAGGGCTGTTTAACATCAAACAGATATATACAGCCAGACAGACTCAGCTTCAAATGCATGCCTTGAGTTTTAATAATAGTGCCCGAAAGACGGCATTAGACTCACCCTCTATTACGTGGGACTGAATTCAATGATTGGTAACTTGTGGGTGTTGATTCATCTCTGTCTAACCCTCGGGAGATAAAGGCATGATTGTTTATATGTACCTATTTATGTATAAATATTTTATTATCTTTTGAAAGAAGGTTCTAGCTCGCATTGTGTAAGTGATGCGACTTTATTGCATACAATGTAAACTTTACAGACGGTAGGTAAGGGTTAATAAACCCGTAAATGAGAACAAAGGATCATACACACTTGACCGGGTGCGGTAGAGCCAGCTGCTTGTAGCAGCTAACACTTCACCGAGAGCGGTAAACCTAACTGTCTCTAGCGTAATGAAGTTAGGAACTTTTTCTGAACAATAAAATACGTTACAAACATGCGGTGTTATATTTCTTGAAGTGAAACAAACAATTAGGGCCTGCACTCACTAGCGGCATGACATAGCAGGGACTTTTCATGTGAATACAGTCAAATCAAATCATTTATTCATTTATCTACATAAGTACAGTTGACAGTGTTAGATGTAATATTCGCTACGCTATGCCATATGGCGTACAAATGCAGCAGTAGCATTAGGACGAAAAATGCCATCGTGTCCTACCTCCTGCAAGTGTATTATAGAGATATTCATTAATAATGTAGTAACACTTATCAATTAATAATGATTGTATTCATTTCTCTATTTGTTTATCTTTGTTTTTGTGTTTGTGTTTTTGTTTATTCATTCATGTATATTTTCATTTTGAATGTATCTGGTAACTTATTAAATATGCGCAACCCATAACTAAACAACTCTTGTCGACTAGTGTTGTCTGACATGTTTGGTGTGACAGTTTGTTTTTATACTGACTACGTAGTGGAACATCCCGTGAACTATATGCAAAATGATAGCTCATTAAGGTGTGATTTTGCACACATAAAGCTATTATGACGTAGGCATCCCCTAAGAAAGGATTTTGAGATGAAAGTTATATAAGACTAGCTGTTGCACGCGACTCGGCCCACGTGGATGTTGGTTATCGTTTTATGTTGAGCCAACACTATTGAGCATAAAAATTTTCTAAAATAAAAGTAGCCTACGTTACTCATTACATCAGCTACCTGCCAATAAAAGTCCCGTCAAAATCGGTCCAGCCATTTCAGCGATTAGCCGGAACAAACAGACAGACAGTTTTATTGGCAGGCAGCTGATGTAATAAAGAATAACTTAGGTTACTTTTATTTTAGAATTTTTTTATGCTCAATAGTGTTGACTCAACACTAAGCGATAACCGACATCCATGCGGGCGGAGCCGCGGGTTACAGCTAGTTATTATATATAGATAATTCAAACAAACCTCATATATATATATATATTTTTGTTCAGTACCTTTTTTATTCCTCTTTGTACCTTAATTGAAAATTTTATTTTGTTCTTAACTTAAAATGAAGTCTCAAATTAAGAACAAAGTAGAACTGTAGAACTTAATTATCAAAATAGAATTGAAATTCGAATAATATAATCGCTGTTTTACTACTTGTGCCTAAAATGATAATTATTACAATTGCGATTTTATCTTCATACCATTCAATTCTATTTGTATTTATCAAAGAAAATATTCTGTCGTGCCGCCAGTGAACAAAGACCCTTAAGGTTAGAGTTGAAAATTTCCTTTATTAAATTTTAATTTATAAGTAATATACTTTTAATTAAATCAGAAATTAAAGTTGTTCCCTTTCTACCCAGAGCTTTTTGTAAATAAATGCCCCTTTTACATCATAGCATAGGCATAGTCGAACAATTTTTGGGATAGTAGGCTTATTATGTGTATAAATGGGGCCCCTTCAAGCCAAGCTCTCAACGCCGGTAAACCTGCTGATTAACGGACGAGACAGGTACAGGCTCGAGCCTTGAGACAGGTGCAGGTATGGCAATTCCATACCTGCACCTGTCTCAAGGCTCGAGCCTGCCATAATAATGGTGCGATGTAACCATAAAGGTCATGGAATATTTCTGATGCGAACGGCCCTACTATTGTGTACACACTTACTTTGTTATATTTATGTAGCCGTACTTGCATATTAGTTCCTAGAAATAACCGGCTATTAACTTATTTAAATTCTTTTCATTTAAAACGGACCGCCAGTACAGCTTTCGACCCAAAAGTAATACTACTGTAGCAACAATAGACCTTACAACTAAAATAAAAGACAGTATCGATAAAAACAAATAGTATTGGGTATTTTTTTTAAAAGCTTTTGATACCGTAAGTCACAATTTGCTGTTGGATAAACTAGCAAACATTGGCATCAAAGGTAGCTCTTTCAAGACATTTCAATCATATCTATCAAATAGGCTGCAGGTAGTCAAGATACATGACTGTCAAAGTAATCCCCTACCTGTCACGGATGGTGTTCCACAAGGGTCCATATTGTGCCCACTCTTCTTTTTAATCTACGTGAATAACATCACGGAACTTAAACTACATGGTCACATAACACTGTACGCTGATGATACATGTCTATTTTATTTCGGGGTTAACATACATGATGTTATCTCTCAAGCACAAAATTATCTGAATCTTCTAGTATCAGAATGATTTAAACATAACTTATTGACAATTAATTCTATAGCTATGTAATTTTCAAGGCAAAAAACAAAATTATACCATTACATAACTCACTAACAATTGACAACATCCCTCTGGAACGAAAAACCTCTGAAAAATACCTCGGCTTAAGAATGGACAACTATTTATCGTGGACCAAACAAATAGATCACATATACAACAAACTCTCGGCACTTTCTGGATCACTTCGAAACATCTCACATTGTGTACCCAATAGAATGCGCTTCACCATCTATAATAATAATAATTATAATTCATTTATTTTCCAGATAATTAAAATCCATTTTTTGTTAGTAAATATTTAAATCTATGTTAGTATTTATATATCACAAAAGATTGGTGCATTTTATAGACGTGCCTTAATATGTGGCACTCATAGCCCCTGTCCACAAGTACACTGAGCATACTGTTGCCACTGCCGCGCATTCCATACAGCATCGACGTCATTTTTTTTCGCCACAACGCTGCGAAACCATCGGTACGTGCATGAGCGAACATAGCCGATGCACTACAGAAGCGCGGCAGCCGCAACAGCGCTCTGAAAGCTTTATTGTATTGTATACGTAGGGCCATAAGGGAGCGCTGGGTATAGCTGACCCACATCGCACTCGAGTACAGGGATGTGCAGTACGCCTTAAAAAGCATTACTTTTACACTGTCCGTGCACCGAGCGAACCTGCGGGCCAGCATATTCGCCCTTACTGCCAATGCCCTACGTTGCCGCTCAATATCTGCATCGTCCCTGAGGTCGTGAGCAACATAGTGTCCAAGATATTTGAAGGTGACGAAGTGATACTCCACACATAGTCACCTCCGGTATGATATCCGGACGCTTGGTGCCCACGGCCCCAAAGACCATGCATTCGGACTTTTGATAATGCATTAGTCAAATCACACTTGCTGTATCTAATTGAAATCTGGGGTAATGCAGCTAAAGCCAAGTTACAAAAACTACAAAGACTACAGAATAAACTGTTAAACCACGCGTATCTATTCAAAAAAGTATGTGATAATAAAAAATATATATCTCGAGGCCCGAGTAAACTTTTATTACCCATGATGACGACAAGCTTGTCTAAAAATAATAGCTTTTGCATGTGTATTCAGATTTTCAATAAGATGCCAAAAGAATTAAGAGAGCTACCTCAACCACGATTTTCTCATTCTTTAAAGAAGTGGCTCACGGATAGATGTTTTTACACAGTGAAAGAATTTATAACACATAAAAATAAATAGGAGTAAAAAATGTAAGTAGACTTAATAAAAATTTAATGAAAGTAATTAGAATAAGATGTGACTACTGAAACTAATTAATTATTAGCTGTAATAATTTTATTGACATTCGAAATATTGTAATATGGTTTACCAAATTCTATATATTGATGACTGTAAGAACTGATAACACTTCTTGTATCTAATATTGATAACTAATAAAATTTGCATGCTGCAAATTGCAGCTAAGCATGCTGGGCATTAACATAATATTGTAAGATCCATGTTACCATGTTTAAAGGCAAATAAAATATTCTTATTCTTATTCTTATTAAAAATTCTTTTCCGATACCCACGCCTAACACCAACTGATAAAATATACAAGGAGACCAAACTGATGAACATAAAGCAACTATATATCTATAAGACCTGTATAATAATGAGGAAAATTTTCGACAAAACCATTCATACCAACTTAACCTTTATAAAAAACACAGATCTGTAAACGCAGCCTTAGCCGACCCAGCTTGCTGGTATTACCAAAAGTACGAACCGACTACGGAAAATAAAGCATTACTTTTGAGAGAGCTCAGCTTTATAATAAGTTACCACTAAACATCAGAAAAAGTGACTCTCTCAATATCTTTAAGTCACAATTATCATTGTACATAACTGATCATTATTAATTTGTTAATCTCACTGCTGGGTGTTCTTTTTTGTCTAGTCTACAGGCTACTTTCAGCGACAAATAGCATATTTATTGTAAATTATGTTTTCATGTAAGTGGCAATGTAATTGTCTTTTTGAAAATAAATATCTTTAAACCTAGAAGTGAGTAGAGGCGCCTAATCATCTTAGGGGAATAAATAAATGGGTACAATAATTTATACCCTTCAGGGACATACAAGCGCATCAATGATAAAATAAGTCCAACGCCATTAGAACGACCTGAGTAGCGCAGTAGTGTAGAGCATTCGACTTCTAAGTCAGAGGTCGCGGAATCAAAACCCTATTAGTGCAAATATTTGTATACACGAATATTTATAACCCTGTGGAACTTGCTACACATATTGAATAAGACACTGTACTATTCCACTATAATTTTATAATTTTAAAACTACCCACAAGTAAAATATTGTAGTATTTAGAAACACCGCCAATTTAACCTTTGAGAATGCCGTGAGGCGAATTCTCTGGTGAAAAAAAATAGTGTAAAAGTACATTTATATTCAATATTTATATTTAAATTTATCTGCGTGTTTCTACAATACGTTATTATAATGTATACCTACGCCGCCTGCTAGTAAAAGGCGATACCCAATCACCTTGCTGCTGTTCTTGCCAAAAAGTTCTTAGGTGATTTAAAAAAAAAACAATAAACCAACGTGACAATATATATTTATTTACACTACATATTAAATTTAATCAGCCCCTTTCAGCGGAACTACTGAACCATATACAAAGGAATATTTTCCGCATACAGACAGAATTTAATGTGGAAATCGGTACAAAGACGTCAGAAGCTTTTAACGAGAGAGGAAAATAAATGGAAGGTGAAATCATGCGACAAAATACACCAAAAATTACTTTGCGAAGCGCCATCTAACAGCGCTCGAACAATGCGCGGCTTACCTAATGCATCAACAATAACCACGCGAGCGGTCGCAAGACAAACCGTAGTGAGGGCAGCACTAGCGGAGAACGAACACAAGGTGACGTCATTCGTAGCGGTCCCCGGGCAGGCCGGAGCGCGTGCGAGCTCGGGCTGCGGCTGCGGCGCAGGCTGCCGCGAGTCACCGCTCGACGAACCAACTGTGCTCACCTTGGATGCGGCATTACTATTTTCAAAATGAAGCAAAGTGTGGTGTCTCGCTTGACATTTGCGACAACTATTTCTACTATTACATAAAACAACGCGGTGTTTAGTACCGAGACAATTAAAACAAAAATTATTAGCGCGAACAAATTTATAACGATCACTAGGCGACAACTTTAGAAAACCAGGACACCTGTACAGTTGCGAATGATGAGTACTACACAAAGAGCAAACAGGTGATTGTACATGTGCTGGTGCGGTACTAACATAAGTATGAGTTGACCTCAGTGACTTCGATGACGCATCTACTTTGCGTGCAGAATCAGCAACTATCTTCGCGCTTTCATGTTTCGATGAAGAGCGTTGCAATACCTTTATATGCTCGCGAACAAAACTTTCTAAGTCTTCGAACTTAGGAATTTTACTGCCGCGATGATCCGACTCAAACAAACGAATGGTTTCGGAATCTAATTTCTTTAAACCCATATACAAAAATACGAAGTCGCAGAGGTCATCGATCTTCAAGTTCTTTACGGCGCGAACAGCTGACGCGAAAGTATCTAGAAATTTCTCTAAGTTTTGATCGTTACATGCCGTAATAGATTTCAAATCAGACATCTGATCTAAATAGGCGTTAGCTACCGATCTTTTATCCTCATACTTAGCTTTCAAAGTATTTAAAATTAAATTATAATTCCCGGCACTAAACGTAATTCCAGCGCAAGCGGTTATAGCTTTACCAGTCAATTTTTCAACGAGATAATGCAATTTTTCGTGATCTGTCAACGAATCGTTCTTATCTATTGTATTCTCAAAACTATCTATAAATCGACACCAATTGCGAATGTTACCATCAAACTCGGGTATTTGAATTGGTGGCAACTTAGGTCGGTCGCGAGTGGGGTTGGGTCGGTCAGACGGCTTCTCCAAACTCCTCGCGACGCGCTTGATACGACAATACAAATCGTCAAACGACGACAAGGCTTGATAACTCACTGAGTAATCGGGATCCAAATTCAACTCTAAAACGTTGATGTCATGCACTAAGGTTTCGAAATCCGCGCGTAGACTATCTAAGTTTTCTATAGAACACAAGAACGAATCTCTGATGACCAAATCAGAGGTTTTGAGTGCACTATCATAAATCGATTGTACGCGAGAGTAAATCATTTCTTTTTTAGCGTATAAAAGTTTCAATTGAACCTTACCGGTCTTATCAACCTTTGGGGACATGTTTACAATTAAATATGAAATGACTTAATCCTAGCGGTACAGAGCAGCGAGGCGGCGCGAGCGTTAACTATGTAGGTAGGTAGGTGCTTACAACTGTGAATGCACGCTTGAACAAACGCGCATAGCAACAAGGTCGCACCTGCGCGATGGTCTCTGTCTAGATTCAACTATTATTTCCGAGATTAAGTATTGCGTAATATCTATTCAAATTAAAATACTTTCGTATGAATTGGGATGAGATGCGAGCGAGGTAGGCACAGCCACGTGTCTACCCACGCAGGTACTAGGCAAATACGACGTGAGCCGAGAACAACGTAATTGAAAAAAACAAAACAAAGCCAAATGCGTTAGGTATTACACTGTGCCTATGCACTAGGGTGTCTGAGTATACCTAAGATCTAAGCCTAAATGTCTGGATGCGGGGTTTTCTACTAAAATAACCAGGCACTTAGGTGCGATGCGAAAATTGTGAACTACGATTAAGTGTTGATATGATACCTAACCTATTTATGTATTAGGTAGGTACAATGCGAGCCAGCGGCGAACGGACAACAAATTCTAAGCCTAAGTGTCTGGATGCGGGGTTTTCTACTAAAATAACCAGGCACTTAGGTGCGATGCGAAAATTCCCATTAGAATAATAACAAAATACGAACTACGGCTAAGAATCCGGCTCGATCCGGACCAAAAATGGTGGCGCGTGGGCCGACGTGCGCGAGTGGACTGTATTGCGGAGAAGCAGCTAACTGTTCTATTGACACTTTACACACAAAACAAGACAGGTGGCCGGGCTGCCGCGGATTCGATCCAGGCAGTGAATGCAGCCCGAGAAATTAGGAGAGGATGCACTAACCTTCACGACCCACGTGTTTTTCATCGCAGCCGGTACACGGATCTTCTCTTCCTTGCTCAGGAGCTGCCGTCAGCGTCACTAGATCCCTTGAGGAACACACGAGAGGCACCATCCGATCGGTAAAGGTCTATGAAGCGGTTAAAATACAACAAATATTATTCATTTCTGAGAGACGCGCGCGCGCGATCGCCTTTACGCTGGCTAGTTCAAAGCGGCACTGAGTGTCTATATTTCACAAATGGCGGACGGAAGCCATATCTATGATTAGTGCGGGGGAGGAGACGGGTATAAAAGGAGTGTGTTTCCGTGTCAAAAATACAGTTTCCACTTCGGCGCAACCAATGGCCGTGCTAATTATTTGTTTTCTCTTATTTCCGAACTGAATGAAAACCTTTTTGAGTTTTAACTGAAAGCTTTTTTATTTAAAAAAAGGTAGGTGTACGATGTACCACTCTTGATACTTCTTGCGTTTGTTTTCTGAATTCGTTTTTTTTTTAATGAATATATAAAAATAATTGAAGTCCTTACTGTATTTTTTAAGAATGAACAAATTTTGTACTTGTTTAAGTTAGGACTGCTTTTAAATTGGACATGATGTGGACAATTTTAACTTAGCAATCAGTGCTACTAAAATTAAAAATGTGAGTTTATGAAGATGTCTGGATGTTTGTTATTTAATTTATAGTCTGGAATAACACAGACTTCTTTTTACCTTGGAATTACCTTCCAGCAACCCATGGAAAGATTCTCTGGAGGAAGACGATGAGGAAGTATTACTGAAATTGGGGATGCAGGAATGAAGTGATGAACATAAAAAGTAAAAAATATCAACCAAAATGTTCAAATCTCTTAAATTTAAACTTGACGTAGACGTTATAAACTATGCGTGTTAAAATATAATTTCACAAACGCGTGCATACTTACGATCTAAGGCTGCTGTCGAAAAGATAATAAATAAATTAACAAAATCGATTTGAAGACAATTGATCCATTTATCATATTTCAAGATCTGTTTTATAATCTGTGTCTACCTATTTGTTATGCCGAGGGCACTTCACTAAGTGGGCGTTACACGTCAATAAAGTGTGACATTACTGTAGTACATACATACATACATATAATCACGCCGTTATCCCCGGAGGGTTAGGCAAAGGTAAATTAACACCCACATTTCACCAGCATTGTATTCGGTCCCACGTAACAGCCTATTGCCGTTTTCCGTGCACTATTGCTGACTCGAGCCGTGCATCTGAGGCTAAGTCTGGGCTGTATATATTTGTCTGATGTTACTGTAGTACATTATTCCGTAAACAAATACAGTAATTCATATGAGTAAGCTGTCAAAAAGAAAATAAACAGATGGACAGAGTATAATAATACATTCCACGATATAACTATCTAAAATCACGACGAAATAGAAGTTATTTGCAAAATTATGCAGAATATAGAGCCTAATTCGCTTGGGACCTTTTCCAATCCACTTTAAATAAGTGTTCCAATGAATCAATGGATAAAGCTGGACGTTAAACGTCGCCATTTTTACATTTCGGACATTTCTTTTCGAACGTGTTGGATTTTTAACGCTTAGCTGTGAGAATGTGCGATGTTTGAAATAGTGACAAGTCTATTTGGATTTATTGAATCCCTTTTGTAAATCAAGTGTAAAAGAGGCTTTGGTGTTGTTATTTTGTAACCAAAATTACTAATATTACCGTTAACCCCTCCAGCTAAGCTAAATTGCTCATATTAGGAGTAGGTTCACGTCGGTACTGTAATGGCCAGGACTCCTCGAATCCCGGACCTCTCGATCGAAAGACCGTCTCCTTAAGGAGAGGTTAACCACTAAGCTATCGACGCTTCATGCTATAAAAATGCGGCTGGTATAAAAGTTGAAAAACTACTTAAAGTTTATGTGTATAGCTTATATACATGATCCTTATAGAAAGTTTCGGTTTCGATTTCGGTTTCGGCCGAAACTGAGACCGTTTCCGAAATTCGGTTTCGGTTTCGATCGTAAAAGCCAGTTTCGGTCGGACACTATAAACAATAAAAGAATAAACTCAAACATAGTAGGTACTTCTCTTATTTCCACTTTAAAATGCTAAACTATCATGGTTAATCTGTGATTAACTTCTCCGTGCGGGAGAAGTTATTCATGAATGACATAAAAAAATTACGGTGATGACGAAATGTTTTGTGATTTATAACAATTACACACCTCATAATAACGACGTCAGCCTCGTTTTTACATTTTGAAAAAATTAAATGTAATGAAATTGATCGAGTGAATCATGTTATAGTAAAATAATATCTTATCTTGTGAAAAAAAGACGCAACTTATTTCCATAGATTTTATAGGTAGGTAGTTCTTTGTTTCAAATTGAAACAAAAGAACGACAGTTTTAAATCTCTTTAATGGCAAAAAAAAAAGAATCTGAATACGACACAGACACTGGATATCCTAGTATCCAGTGTCTGTGTCGTGTTCAGATTCTTTTTTTTAAGAATCTGGGGAAGACACGCTCCAATATATATTACTGTAATGCAATGTCAGTTCGTTGGAGTATTTGGATTTATAGGTATAAGAAAGCTCTATTATTTAAACTCAGTTTTTAAGTTACTTTTTAATGTCAGCCCAGTGCTTTTATTATTTACCCTTGCCACAAACACAGGTGTATAGATGTTTGCTTAACTAGAGGAAGGTACAAGGAATGATATGATTTTTCTCTTTCTTCTGTCACTGTTCCAATTAAACTAAAAATGAAACTGAAAGTATATCTAGTAGTAAATATAAGTATTTCTTTGTTTTATAAAAAACTCATGCAACTTATCGTTAAATAATGACATTGATGAAATAACAAGAAATATTAAACAAAATTAATTTACGGTATCTACATTAAAGTTTCAAATATTAAATAAGTTTGCGAGTTCTTTATTAGAGGAAGTATAATTTGCGACCCATTTAAAATTGCCCTAAATAAAACAAAATTTGATTGATTGCCGGTGAGTTGGTAGCCTTGTGAAATATGTCAAAAATGTTTTGTTATTAATCACGATTGTATAATAAATGTCAGTTCCGCAAAAAGTTCTCAATTTGAAATTTTGTTTAGCGCTCATTATGTCCGATCGTTGATTTAATGAATAATACAATGTTGTTTTATCCATCAGTATTATTGGCTCGGATTGACCGATCAGGATGTTTGAAATATTAAAAAAGGTAAAATTACCGCCAAAAATAAGAGAAATGAATCACACAATTCAATTCTTATTCAATTTCAATTTATTTATTTCTAAACAAACATAGCTTGTATTGAAATGTCAATTTTAACTAATAAATACATACAATCAATGAAAATACACTATAACGTCAAAATGAAATAAAATAAAATAAAATTTTAGGTACAATTAACTACAACTTTACATTTAGTCACAAAAACATTTTAGTCATCATCCACAAATTCTTCCACTGTGTAGTAACACTTTTCCAACAGCAAGGACTTTAACTTTTTCTTAAAGGAATAGGTTTTATAGACATCAAGCTTCAAGTCATTAGGCAGACTATTAAATAGTTTTATTGCTTGATGCTTCGCACTATGTATCACGACGTTAATTCTCAGATTCAATGTAGCTTTGAAATGGTTCCTTCGAGTGCTTTCACGTGTTATTCTTTCATCTTCCGTTTCATAATACCTTATGTGTTTTGCAAAATCACTTAGAACCATTAATATATAGAGGCAAGGGACGGTTAGTATGGACAGGTTTTTAAAATGCTCCCTACAAGATTCCCACTGTGGAATACGGACTATTGTTCTTATAGCCCTTTTCTGCAATATAAATGCCTTTTTACAGTTATATTTGAAGCTATTACCCCAAAGCTGAATGCTGTACCTTAACCTGGACTCAACTAATGCAAAATACACCATCTTTAGGTGGTCAACACTGACTTCATCTCTTAAACTTCTTAGAGCAAAGCAAGCTGATGAAATTGATCCTTCAGTGGCATCCAGTTCATCTTTCCAATTTAATAACGAATCAATGTGAACGCCCAGAAATTTAACAGTATCTACAGAATCTACCCTATCGCCGTTTAGCATAATATTGATAGTGTCGCAATCACGTGATGTAGTTTTAAATATCATAACGCTTGCTTTCTTTCTATTTATTATTAAGCTATTAGCTGCAAACCAATTCTGTAAATCAGTAAGCAACGTATTTATTTAACAGCTCAACAATTCCATACTACTGGCACTGACTACTGCATTTGTATCATCTGCAAAAACTACCAATTGAGCATCCGCGTTCAACCGCTTCGTGTAATCTATCATATCGTTCATAAAAACAAGGAAAAGCACAGGTCCAAGGATCGATCCTTGTGGGACACCATTCATCACGTTATGTACCTTGGATCTATATACCCGTTGACAACGATTTTTATCAATTGATTTAATTTCCACAAACATCGTCCTATTGCCCAAATATGATTCAAATAGCTGCAGGGCCCTGCCTCTCACGCCATAATATTCCAGTTTTTTAAGCAGCAACGCGTGATCAACAGTATCAAATGCGGAACTTAGGTCCAAAAATATTGCAGCAACCTTCTGTTTTTCATTAATTCTTCCTATTACTTCATTGGTTAAACTATTTATAGCATCTGAAGTGCCTACAAACCTTTGATACCCTATATAGATAGATGGGACACAAGACGAGTTTTTATTAATTTTTCAAAAATTTTAGATAGGGTTGGCAAGACAGAGATGGGTCTGTAATTCTTTGGATTCATCGCATTGCTCTTTTTGTGAATCGGAACCACTTTGGCCAATTTCAACTATTCAGGAAAAATACCAGCTTCGCAACATTGATTGAAAAAACATGATAGTGGGAAAGCTAATACCTTTATATGGTGTTTAATTACTGTAATGGGTATTTCGTCATAACCACTTGAAGTCTTGTTAACCATTCCTCGCACTTTCCAACTTCCTCCGGTGTAATAGAAAAAAAGACCATGTCCTTAATGATCCCGCGACCACTATCTTGAAGAAAAGTATTTGAATCATTGTTTTGTCTGTCATTTGTAGTATGTTTATTATTATTATTAAACTGTTCAGCAAATATACGTGCAACCTCCCTGGGGTCCTCGACTTTTTCCATATTATTAGTATTAATACTAAAGTTCTTAAACGCTTTTTCACTAGTTTTGTTTCTATGGCGATTAACAACTTGCCAGATTTCCCTATTGAATGGCTTCTGTGGAGAAATGAAAAATATTTACATTCTACCAATAACGTATATTATTAGATACGTTATACACGAAGACGACAGCTTTCAAAAATAGCGCAAACACTAAGTATACAAAAATGATAGCTAATTACTAATAATATGTCAAATTATAATAATAAACTATTTGAATTACATCATTATTTACATAAATTAACATTATTACTATTGTGAATTTATTATTCAAGACTTTTTTGCATAGCGCACTGTTGCATCTCTGATTGGTGCATAAAGTGATGACGAACGTCATCATTTTTGTCACCATTTATGAGTACGGACACCATATCTATAGTTTATAATACATCATTATATTCTACGGCATTCCACGATACACAACTTAGCGCTATATGGACCTATAGTAAGTTCATATAGGTTTCTTAGATTGTTATATGGGTTCTAGCATGCGGATAACATATTTGGATACATTTTTTAACTATTAATGCATATAATATGTATAAGGACCGGTATTGAGCGGGAAAAAAGCCGCACCCTACGCCGTAGCAGTCGAACGTTGTACCGCTACGCCACAGAGCCCTTTATCGTCAGCGCCAAACACAAAACCTTTTAAAGTCATTCCAAACCCCATAACTTACGTAGGTGTCCCCTTGCTCTTTAAATATATGCCCAAGATAAGGGCGAAAGTTTCCTTAACAAGAATGGTAGAACTTTGGTTCGCAGTTATTACCTATCTGACAGTAATAAACGGGCAATTCTTGTATGTATTACTAACGGTCGCCCGCGATTCCTGCACGTGGACCCGTTTATCCCATTAGGGGTGGAGTTTCGTAAAATCCGTTCTTAGCGGATGTCTACACCCTTTAAGGAACCTACCTACCAAATTTCAAGTTCGTAGGTGTTATAGTTTCTGAGAGTTCGTGATTAATTACATACATACATATCACGCCTCTATCCCGGAGGGTTAGGTACAGGCGAAGTAACACCCACATTTCACAAATCGTTGAATTCGGTCCCACGTAATAGGGAGTGAACCTATTGCCGTCTTCCGGGCACTATTGTTGACTCAAACCATGCATCTGAAACTGAATCTGGGCTGTATATATCTGTCTGATGTTAAACATCCTATCCTATCCTTTAGTCGCCTTGTACCGCATGGTAAGAGATAGGGTGGTCCAAATTCTACTCTGCCAGAAACAATGCGGCTAATGATTAATTAGTGAGTGGTATTTATTTAGCTTTTTTATATATAGATTACATATTTTTTAATATTTTTTTTTTATATATATATAGAACACGTCAATTAGACTTCGCCTTGCCTGATGGTAAGCTGAAGGCAAAGTCTCTGAAAAGAGGGTCACCATTACTCACACATACCGTGTGACAATGGTGACACTCAGCTTGACGGCCTCATCATATGCTTTTTCACGCCCCGCTTAAAGGACCCGGGACTATAGGAAAAAGGAAACACTATCAGGGTTGGGCAGTATTTTAATTACTTGTAATTGAAATAAAAATACATATTTGGTATTTTTATTTCAAATACTTCCTTAAAATGTAATTTTTGTTAATTGTATTTTATATACAACATTTTGTAAATAGTATTTCAAATACTTGAGACTTCAAAATACATTTGAACATTAAAATACATTTATACTTCAGTTAGAAAGTAGTACTAGTGAAGAAGATCATGCGGTAGCCTCTTGTAACGGCTCAACCGGCTGACGCAGACTATCACCGGCCACGGGTGCCACGGGGATTTCCTGCGTCTGATCCGGCAAGAGTCAATGTCCAAGTGCCATCACTGTGACGCGAATTTTGTAATTTGTATTTAGTATTTCAATTAAAAATAGCCAAAATATATTTTGTATATTGCGATACAGTATTTTGTAATATGTATTTCAATTAAAGCAAAGCAACGATCAATTAAAGCAAAGACTGTTCTTTGCCCAGCCCTGACTATCTCGAAAACCGCTCTAGCTCAGGTTTTTGCTATTTTTCAGACAGTAAGTCTGAAGGTCTAACTGTAAGATGAAAAAGGAATTATAAGGCAGTGGCGAAGGGTCGGTTATCTATCGGTTTACTCTACAAAGGAAAAACTAGGTACACAAAATTGCTATACTCGCTCTGTAATAGTTTTTATTTTCTATTTCACCTCGGAGTCTGGGGTCTGCTATTTACAGCCTAACTGCGGGTTTGGCTGATCTTCGATATTTTCCGTGAAGCTTTGTATAGATCCTGTAACATTTATTAACCGATCGAGTGAAGTGACCTTGAGTCTCCGTTACGACAAGATGGCCGATTTTGCTTTTATCCGTATGTCTGTTTGTTTGTCAGTTCCGGTCTAGAGGGCATATTTTTTAACTGAGTTTCACCAACCTTGGCACACATGTTCTTTGCTTTAAAACCCAACTTTTGTCAAGAGCTTTTATGATAGGAAGGAAAATGGCGGAGAAAAGGGGTAAAGTTTGATATCGCGTTATTCGTGAACGAATTTTTTGGGTGAAACATCAAGGACATGATTCCTCACTGGTTATTGTGAAATATAATCATGCCTCGCAAAGGTGACCTTCATTATAAAAAAAACAGATGAGAAAAAGGGCAAGCTTGTAGTAACATTTTTAAAACGGTTCGTCATTATTTTTTGATGAAATATCCAGGGCTATTTAAAATAAGAAGATACGTATAATTTTTTCATTTTTTTTCGTATCCGATAAAGGTAACTTACTAGAAAAATGTGGCAAAGGGAGGTTCACAGAACTACAAGTTATTATATTATATTAACAGCACATTGGCCACAAGTTCTACTATACACGCGTTATTTAAGGGTTAAATTATAAATAAATTTTAATTAAAAAGGTTTACGTTACTCGTTAGACTGCCATCTTTGAAAATCTATTTGTGGGGGTTGGCTGAACGGTTTTGCGGGACAATGCACATAAAACACGGGTGCCAACCTCCCAGTCCTCATATATAATATCCCGACTATAAATTAAATGAAATTCTTTGATCTAGATAATCGAAAAATGGAAAAAGAATCTACGTCTCTAGTGAGAAATAACAAAAAAAAATATTTATATTAAAATGAATATTTTTTGAAGCAATCACTGACTATGCTAATTTTTTCTTAGTGTGACACTAATTTATGTTTGTGTTTTTTTTTTCATTATTTCGATTTTATTAATAATGAATATGAATAAAATCGAAATAATGATCGATAATTCACTCTCATTATTAATATTTAGTGCATGAACTAGAACTACTAGAAGCCCGTCCCAATCGGACCCACTTCAAAATCTACGTATTTTACCTCGTGGATTAATTTTCTAAAATGTTTCCTTTCATCAATAAAAGGATGTATGTGCGCACTGTGCGGTATGAAAGAAACTTCATCCCACGCACACTCAAGCTGTGGAATGACCACCCTGCTGCGGTTTTCCCAAGCATCTACAACATGGGGTTCTTCAAGAGAGGTATCAGAAGGTTTCTTCATGGTGGGCAGTGCGAGTGTAACGCCCCTGCTGTTGCATAGACCACGGTAACCACTTCCTTTTTACTCTGTGAGTTTGGTATGTGACGGTACATGGCGAAAACAAAGTGTAGAAAATATCGCGAATGTGCTGGTTGATAAAGAATCTTCTACATCACGAACTCGAAGACAGCGGGCGTGCACCGCTGAGCCAGTCAGCCTGTGTAACCTGGCCGTAACGTCAGGCAAACTAACGGTATATATGTACCTTTTTTTTTACGTGCGCAAAATCCCCACGCATTCCTCTCACCGGAGCCGGTGGAAGAGGTTATGTCGGATTCGAGCCGACTAAAACACACGCCGCCTGTGGGTCGTTTTGGTTGCCGGAGGTGAGATTGACAGGCATATCCCTCGCACCCCGGCCGACCCAGGGCTATCTCTCACGATCTAGCCCTCTCCTCGGGTGTGTGGCGACTGCAGAGGTCCCAACTCGTCCCCGGAAAACGTAGAGGCGCGCCAGGCTGCTTCTGCCAGGGTGACAGGCGGCTCCACCAGTCACCCCCACCCCTGCGCTCATGGGGGGCGGAGGGTATATATGTACCTGTATCATGATCGCGTTAATTCCCGTTAACATTATTGTATATCATGGAACACGATAGTTTAAAAGTATTTAATGATGTATTATCTCGGAGACCCTACAACTCGCTCCAGAGATGCCTAGACTACTAGTCTACGCCACCTACAAACCCCTGTAATATCCCTGTTAATCCTCCGAATTTGTTTCGATAGTCAATGGCTTAATGAGAGGTAAAACCATTACCTCTTGATAGCTAGCCCATTACCAATAGATAGGTAACAGCTGCTTAACGACTTTCTGAAGTCAATTTGTTACAGCGCCAACTCACGAAGATGGACGAAAATAATTATTATATAATAAATGTATACTGATTGGCACCATTGTAATTACACCTGGAAACTAATATACCTTCTCATTAATAGCCGAGTGTTAGGGACCTATGAGTCCGGGGTTTGGGGTACTATTATCTTTTTTTTTCTTTTTTTTTTTATACCACTTAGGTGGCATGGACATTTGTAACACCAGGGGAGTCACAGTCGCGCTGCCAACCCTGTAAGTACAGAGTTTCTGTGCCGTCAGTGTAGAAGACAAAGCAGGACAAGGCTATAATCTTCCCACTGACAGCACAAATTCTCCACTGAGCTCTGGCTACCCTACTCACCGCTGGGAACACAACACGAAGTTATTATAGCCGCGGTATTCTGTAGGGCGGAGGTACTTCCCCAGTCGGACTGCTCAATTGGGCGGAAATACCGCCGTGTCCTACCTCCGAAAATTTAAACATTCAATCAATTACACACAGTGAAAAGATTCATAAGCATTTACAAAACACTAAAAAAAGCTATAATAATAATAAATAATAAAAGCTATGCTGTTTATAATCAACTAGCTTTTGCCCGCGGCTTCGCCTGCGTGGATGTCGGTTATCGCTTAGTGTTGAGTCAACATTATTGATCATATTTTTTATCTAAAGTAAAAGTAGCCTACGTTACTCCTTATTACATCAGCTACCTGCCAATAAAAGTCCCGTCAAAATCGGTGCAGCCATTTCAGACGAAATAAATTTGCAGAAACTGTGCATTCTGCCCAGGTTCCGGTAATATACTTCCAATTAAATGATAGACTTGTCCTCGAACTTTAAACGTTGGCGAAAAACCGCCTTCGTTTAGTTGTTTTCCAACAAAGGAAGTCATTTGAAAACATGCATTATTTTTTCGGATATTATCCATGAAGTGTACAAGTTTGGGTGTAAATCATTAAGACTGTAAAGTGGTTCAGACTGTTGTTTAAACGGCTCAAGTTGTACTTTACCGGCGGTACAACACATGACAGGTGTCTCATCTTTCCACTTCAAGGCGTTACACCACTGACACTTGTACGTAATAGAACCTAAGACTACACTGCTGTCAGTTCCATAAGCTATATCTGGGTCATACGCCAAACCCGAAAGCAATTTGTTTCTCCATACACGCTGAATTGTATTTTCTCTATACCCTGACTGAATCGCTGTATGTACATCGGTATTCGAGGCCTGATATAGTGCAGCAGATTGCCTGTGTTTTTCAGGGTTTGCAGCCTGGTAGGTGGCGACAGATTGCCTGTGTTTTTCAGGGTGTGTAGCCTGGTGGGTGGCGACAGATTGCCTGTGTTTTTCAGGGTGTGTAGCCTGGTAGGTTTCGACAGCTTGCCTCTTCACATCATGTTTTTTTTTCTTATATTCAGACACAGCTTTACGGTGGGTTTCAGGTAGAGTCTGTCCATATTTTTTGTGCCTTTTTTTATTTGATTTTTTCGTGTGTAATTAGTAAACCTAGCCCTACGTTTGTATTTCTTTCTTTCTATTAATGTCACAGACTCAGATTGGGACAATAAACTTTTTATTAAATTTTCATCATAATTTATTGCAGATATCACAGGTGAATGCTCGCGCTCTAAAACAGGTAGCTCACCTCTCTCTAAAACAGCTACCTCCATACGACGCCGAGTAATTTTTTGTGCTGCTATGGGGAGATAGGCATCTAAATGCCCACTGGACAAATCCCCCGTAATCGCCTTACCGGATAGACATTGGATCCAGATTCCGTATATATGAGACCGTTTCAATAAACTTCAAATTTAAATGGGAATATTAATCCTTCTGCTATTAATTCACAAAATCCGCCATAAGTAGGATTTTTCGTCATATCAGCAAAATATTCGTCAGATGTTATGTAGTTATCACCATTCCTGACGTGGGTCATAATTGAAAATTGGCTCCAGTCATTAACCACATATCTTACAATTTCTGTACGCACCTCCATCGCCCTATCTTGTGTTCCATACATTAAGTAAGAGAGAGCACGAAACAAATATGCACCGTCACCAACAATAGGGACGACAGTACATTCTTCAACTTCTCCATTAACATTCAGGTTTTCTTTAGCCATTTTAATAAAATATAACCACGTATGAAAACGATTATGAAAGTATAAGAAGCTAAAGATGTATGTCGGGATGGTAGAAAGTAGCAAACTGTGGTCCATGTATGTGTAACCGACAAAACCTATACATGAAATGAAACCAAACGAAAACAAAATAAATACCAAATACAAAGCAGAATCTGTACCCAAACCAAAACTACTAAACCGAAACAAAACAAAATCTCTTCTAAATATACGTAACTCAAAGGTGACTTATAAATTTATTGGTAACGAAACCATAACCTGATTCACAATTTATGCACAACGCCATCTATCGCGGCACAGTGCAATTAATGTTTAAAATTGACCAGGTGTCATACAATCTTTCATCCCCTATTTTATCCCCTTGGGGGTAGAATTAATTAAAATACTTTCTTAGCGGATGCCTACGTTATAGTAGCTTTATGCATGCAAAGTTTCAACCCGATCGATTTAAAATTGACCAAGTTTCATACAAACTTTCATCCCCTATTTTATCCCCTTGGGGGTAGAATTATTGAAAATCCGGTTGGGGTCAGACGGCAGTTGCTCCCGTCAAATACAAGGTAAGCAAATCAATAATGGAAAGAAGGAGGGGTAAGAGAGCGGACCCGGGCACTAAAGTGGATACTTTGGATGTAACCGGGAATTAACCTTTGATGATCAAGATGATGAATTGTATCTTTTGGTTGTGGCTTATTACGTAAGTACTAAAGGGGGGAGGAGGGGAGGGTATTGGATTGCTTATTTATGATTACCAGGGGGTGGGGGAGCCCTGAAGTGCGTGGTTTATTTACTTTTTCACACATAATACAGCATTCATTACCATACATTACCCTATAAAACCCTGTTTCAGTGCGCATTGATTGAATATTATTATAGCTATGATAATTTAATCTTGTTGACTACTCCTAACATTTATGACATATTTTGTAATTTTGACATTTCTAGCTTGACTATTTTAGCTTTTGACATGTTTACTTTAATTTTCATGTTCCTTTGATATCTTGGTCTCAATATATAAATTTGACATTTTGATTTTGACTCATTTTAACTTTTGACATACTTGCTTGTAATTCTCATGTTTATTTAATATCCTCGGCATAATATGTAATTTTGTCATTTTTGATTTTAGACTCATTTTGACCTTGACATGTTTGCATTAATTTTTCATATTTATAGTTTGATTGGATTAACAATGTTGCATGCGGAAATTATGTGAGACATGCTGTACACCACTATATCTTAACACCTTTATATCTGACTTTACTTTACTTACTTATAAAAACATGCAAAGAAATATACATATAGGTAGGTAACAATGTTAACGTAAATATAAGGGGGGGTAAGCGTTTTGTTTACTTTTGCTGACAAGCGGGAGAGGAGTTAAATAATTGTAATAAATCTGCTTACGTAATAGGTACTTGAACGGCCCCTTTTGGCCGCCCACGCTAAGGGAAAAAGGGAAATATCTCCAGGTATCTTTTTCTCATTTAAATGTCAACTGATTTCTTTTTTTTTGTTAACAAGAAACTTGGTAACAAGGTAATTTATCACTTGCCAGTTGACACACCTGCTGATTGTCGGACGGAGCTCTGGCGCAGTCTTTCTAGAGGTTGCAAGGTCAGACGGTAGTCGCTTACATAAAAGTTGTATCAGCCAAATAAAAGGAGAAGGACTAAGTGATCCCCATGTTCTGAGGTTCGTATACATATATATATATATATATATATATATATTGATGTATACGAACCTCAGAACATGAGGATCACTTATATATATATATAAGCAGAAATCTGAGTAGCACCTTTATTTATGCAAAAAACTTTTAGTCTTAAATAAAATTAACACCCGTCATTAAAAATATTCTCCAGTAACTTGTGTTGGTTAGCATAGCACTTTAACTTTGATATAGGTACCCAGTAATATGATTCAAGCGTTGTCATGTCGGGGGATCCTAACTGGTAAAGCACTCCGTATACCTTTATACCGTACCGTATAACTTTCAAACGAAAATACACACAGTCAACAAACACGTCAAACGCAAATACGACGGGGTGTTAAACCCCGTCGTTTATGCGTCGAAGGTTAAAAACACTGGCAACCTACGTTCAACCCTACCCACCGAGGTGTAAATCATCTTTGATTGATTAAGACGTAACTTCGTGTAACTTTGGACACCAATTTCATAATCAATTATAAACACCTCAACAAAGTCTAGGGAACAAGATGACCCCAATTATTTTTTTTCGTGTAAATCTTGTTTTGCAAATAACTGGCAGCAAATAAATAAAAATAGAATAAAGTAGATTACAAAGTTGTTCGAAATTTAAAAATTAATTTAAATAAGTAATGATTTTCGAATATGGAGGGAAAACTTTTAAAAGTGTTTGATTGTGCAGTTTCTCTGAGGCAAAATAAAAATTATTTTTTTTGATTGTAAATAACGTTTATTATCAATAATACGTCTTTTACGTATGGTTTGTGCATTTTTGTGACTGTAGTCATCATGCCACGTCGTCATTTAAGTCGCGAAGAGATGTTAAGGGCTGTTGGTATGCTGCAAGCTGGACGAACTCAACGCGACGTAGCGGATGCTGTCAACACCCAACCAAGCGTAATTTGCAGATTATGGGCACGCTACAGGTCTACAGGGGATGTTGCCGAACGTCGCAGGGGACGAAATAGGGTTACTACCCCGCGACAAGATCGTTTCTTGCAAAATTCCGCAAGGCGGCAACTCACGATTACTGCTCGTCAGTTGGTCGCAGGCCTCCAGTCTCAGCATCAAGTGGTTATTAGCGATCAAACTGTCAGAAGAAGACTACACGAAGCCAATCTTTATGCTCGCAGACCGCTTAGGGTTCCAGCTCTTCGACGTGGAAATCGAGGTCGTCGCTTATTGTGGGCTAACGCACATTTACAGTGGACCGACCATCAATGGGCACGGGTTCTGTTTTCCGACGAATCTTGCTTCGGTTTTCATCCTGATACGAGAAGAGTGCGTATATGGCGAGTTCCTGGACTTCGGAGTCGTCTCCAGAATCCGCAAGAAGTTCATCCTTACCAAGGTGGAACAATCATGGTATGGGCTGGAATTCGCCTTGGTGGAAGGACCGACCTCGTTTGGATACGGGGCAATTTGAATGCAAACCAATAAATTCAGGAGGTTATACACCCCATGGTAATCCCTCATCGACAGCAGTTTGGTCAAGATTTTATGTTCATGCAAGATAATGCACGGTCACACACCGCGAGGGTAGTGGTCAATGCGTTAAGCGAGCACAATATGACGACGTTGGAATGGCCAGCTCAGTCTGCCGACCTCAATCCCATAGAGCATGCCTGGGATTTGCTTGGGAGAAGAGCTTTCAGTGATTCTTTGGAAAATCTGAACACTGAAGAACAACTTTTTTTACACCTTCGCAGTGTATGGAGCCATATTCCACAGACGATGATTGACAATCTCATACTAAGTATGCCACGCCGTTGTCGAGCTGTTGCTAATGCTTTAGGAGGTCCTACAGATTATTAAAAACGTTTAAAGTACGGTTAATTACTGTATTTCTTACTACCTCGTTATTTTTGTGCCTAATCATAGAAGGTTGTAATACTCAATATTGGCACTATTCAATTCTTTCTTAAAAAAAAAAAATTGGTATGAAAATGTTTTTATTAAAATTAAAATTAAAAACGGTATAAAAATACCCTTCTATTGATATAAAACACTCACTATTACAAGAAAGGGTTTTTAAATAAAAACTAGAAATGTCCTTGTTCCCTAGACTTCCCTAAACCAAACACACGGTCTCAAGAAAAGGGTTCGTTTCCCCATAGTGATGAAGCTTTTTCTCGGAACTATTGGTTTTTGGTTAAACGGAGAGTGACGCGTCAAAAAAATATTCTTGCCCCTGTTTCTTATGAAATAAAACGCACAATAGCGGCTCTGCAGCGTAGCGGCGACCTTTAACTGATCAAGAACCAAGCGGTTCGGAGACTGAATGAATGATTAATTAATTAATTAAATTTTCAAATTTTGATTTCGACATTTGGTAGTTTATTGTAATTTGATTTTATTTATTTTTAATTTTGTATTTTTTTACATGATTATTATTATTATTATTATTTGATACACTAGCAGCTCTACGAGCTGATACGTGTATATCACTGCACTTGTGTTCTTAATTATTTAAATATTTGTCAAGTCTATTTTTGAAACAGATTGGTGTAATTTAATTTTTAATGGAATTGCTTCAAATTGATTATTCGACGATTAGCTGTTTTATCTTATTTTATTTTTATTTTATTTTATTGGCATGGACTCAACATTAATGACGTTTCACTAATTCATTCTTTTTATTCTTATTATTATGGTGACATTTTAAATTTTGTTTTAATATGACTGGCTGAAGTCCTAATGACAGTGTAATTAGTTATGATTGTGTTGTATCCCGCAATATTATTATTTCAAGACAGCCTTTATCTTAGCATCATCAAAAAAAATATTATCGACTAATATTACATTGGGCTTAGTGCAGTTAGATTATATTAAATCTTTTTCGTCTTACTTTATATATTCCTTCGTTACATATTTGATAGAAACTAGAACGCCACTAAGCTATGAAATACGCAAATAATAATAATAAAACTTTTTTTCAGACCTTGATCCATAAACAATGTTAGTAGTACACACTTAAAAGCTATGTTAGTAACAAAATAACACAAAATCACAAAAAATCTGTTCATATACCGGCCCCGCACCCTATGCGCCATGATAGCGCAACACGGCTTCTCACTGATGACCTTCAGAATGCCGTTGACGCTCCCACGCACCCTGAGCATCATAGATGCCATCCTCTTTCGCAGGATGGTGCCAAAACAGTCAGTGCGCGCTTCGGTAAACATTCCTGATGCACTGCAGTAACGTGGGAGCCCCAGCAACACTCTGAAGGCATTGTTGTACTGTAGTCTGATAGCGTTGTATGCCTTCTGCGTATAGCGAACCCACAGGGAACACGTGTACATGGACTGGCAGAAGGCTTTAAAAAGAGTTATTTTAACTGCCGGTGTACAATGCGCGAACCTGCGGGCCAACATACATATCACTTTAACATCAGAATGATTTTTCTACGTTTCGCTTCACGGCTGATACTATCCCTCTAAAATACAAGCTATGTCTAGTTTGGTCGATAGCATTTAATACCTTTTGTACTTACTAGAAAAAACCATCAAATATTTTTACCTGTAAAGCAGATAATCAGGTATTTGACAGTTATTACAATAATTGATATATGAAATTTATTGGATATGATAGCTTATATGAAAATAATAACTACAAATACAAATGTATTTCACTCAAATGTAAATGTCAAATGTAAAAAAAAGTGAAATAAGTGTGTGTAAGTGTAAGTGTAAGTGAAAAAATATTTTTATTTATTTGTTCGATTTCGTGATGCGCAGAATCGAAACTTTTGCCGTACACTAAGTTACACTAAGTTCACTTCTGTTCGTACCATTCTGGTATGAATAAAATACTACAGATACTATATAAACATACATGATAGGGCTAAACATGGAAGACAAAATTATATGGTGGTTCTATGGGGCCACAACGAAACCGTTAGCCACTCCTACCTCTGACGTTAACTGCAAGCCGTTACACACACCTGCTGATTGACGACTCTTCTCTCGGGGTTAGGAGGTCACCAGGATGAGACCACGATCGATGCGTGTCAGTTTTTTTTATTGCTACAATACGTTGTAGTCGTATGATATGACGACATAAATGTCGAAATGTGGTCTTTCGGTGACTGCCAGAAAACATCGTGAATGTTTTTATACTTGTCACAACACACGCTGTGGCAAGTATAAGAACAACAAACTTGTGGATATTGGACATTTTAAAGTGATGATAATGTGTTGTGGGCTCAAGCGCTCAATGAGCGTTTAATGTCTTTGAGCGTGACATTTTTATATCACTTGTTGCTCGCTTGTTTCCGGACTGTACGTACTTACTGACCAGTATATGTCCAGTATACGCAAGCAAGAGCATAATATGCTATTACATAAAAATAGTTCTAAGATTGTTTTTAAAATTATCTTCCTCCTCTTATCGTTACTTCCAGTCGCATCTGAAGCTTTCAGTTAGGAGTTTGGAGTCCGCTTTACCAGTCTAACTGCGGATATTTTCCGTGAATCGACTGCCATCTGACCTCCACATCCCAAAAGCGATATCCAAGCATTGCAGCTAGATCAGCTGTTGGGCTTTTTATGGCTCTAATTACCTGCAATGACAGCCATGTTGGTATGGCATCGGGGACCGACGGTTAGAAGAGGGCCAGATCGTGAGAGATGGCCCTGGGTCGGCCAGGGTGCGAGGGATATGCCTGTCAACCTCACCTTCGGCAACCAAAACGACCCACGGCGTGCGTTTTAGTCGGTTCGAGTCCGACATAACCTCTTCCACCGGCTCCGGTGGGGAGGTATCCGTGGGGATTTTGCGCACGTAAAAAAAACCGGGACCGCTTAACGTCCTCTCCGAAGCATGACTAGACCAATGCAAATACCTATATTCATGCATATAAATATTTGCACTGAGCGGGAATCGAACCCGCGCCTGCGTAGCGGCCGCGTTCACTACCGCCACTCCTCGGAGGCTGTCTTTATCTATGTATTTATCTATCTATCTTTATTATAGTTTTTAAAATAATCTCTGTCACTAATAAAATAGTTAAATTGCATTGCAACAGGTACACGAGATAAGCAAACGGAAGCGTAATTACAAACTGTCGTAAAGCGAGACTAGTGTAGTATAATCATAGTAGCTCCATACCATACATTGTTTCAAACAATGGTATATTAGGTATATCTAACTGTGTAGATCTTCATAGAGTTTACTTTGTAATAGTTGAATAATGAACACTTTAGGTACATCAGTATCAAAATAATCGGGATATTTACCGTGTTGCAATGTTTCGAGTTACTCCGTGATCGTGGTGCTTGAAACAGCGCCGAAATATCGAAAACTCGAAGCAATGCAACTTGGTAAATAACACAACAATTTTACACTGATGTGAGTGACCATATTAGTTTAAATACTTTAGGTACACCTTAAATAATGTCTTCAGAGTAACTATTTTTACCGAAGATTAATGAAGGCTAGATAGGACTGTAAGATGTGGGTTATTGGGGTCATAGGGGCCCAACCCAACCTAATCAGCAAGCTGGTACACCTGCTGATAAATGTTCCCTATCGAGGCAGAGTGATAAGAGCCAAATAAAGCAAATATTGGAATTGTAACTTAAGGAAACCGTCTTCAGAACGTACACTACTATTGTTTTTTTTTGTATTTTTATACCACTTAGATGGCAGACAAGCACACGGCCCACCTGATGGGAAGTGGTTACCGTGGCCTCTGAATGTACGCAACACCAGTGGCGTTACACTCGCGCTGCCGACCATGAAGAAACCTTCTGATGCACCTCTTAAAGAACCCGATATTGAAGGCGTTTGGGAAAACCGGAACAGGGAGTTCATTCCACAGCTTGGGAGTGCGTGGGATGTAGTTTCTTTCCTACTGCACATTGCGCACCGTCCCAGGTCGCAATGTGTGAGGATGAATTCCCTGTCTATGGCGAGCGGTGCGATATTAGAATGTAGCTGTGGACATCATGTCAAACAATTCATCTGAGCACAAACCATTGTATCGTATTTGCACCGAGTCGAAGTGGTCAAGCTGGTATGTAGGCGCTTCGGCAAAGAGGTGATAACTGTACTCCATGTGGGGGCAAACCTGTGCCTTATAAAGAAGGAGTCGCTGCCCCGCAGTGAAGTACTGCTTCGCCCTGTTGAGCACTCCAACATTCGTTTCACAACAGGACCACAGCACCTATCTGTGGTACTATTGCTTAAGCTGATCAGCAGCTAGTCTAAGTGGTGGCCACGGTATTCCGTTTAAAACGGTACTGTTTGCAATAATCGATTCACAATGATTCGCATGACGTCATTGGTAATAGCGAACCAAATGACGCACTCGATTTGCATACTATTAAATACACACGTAGTAGATACAATCTAATGTAACTAGTTACTCTAAATCTATGATTTCCACACTAAATTATTTTCCTGAAATTTTCCACGGCCCGATATTAGTTTTACAACATAAAAACTTGTCTATTCTCCACTGAAAGTTTTACAGATTTTCCTTTAAAAGTTTGCAGGCTCCTTTTTAAATTTCTTTTCAATTTTTCTTTGTGTAATGTAAGCCAAAAGTGAATTTACTAGAGCTCAAAAGAACGTGATAAAAGGCAGCTGAAATAAAAAAGCTATGAATTGTGTTACGTAGGAAAGGAGGTAATTTGGTAGCGCTGGCATCTATCTCTTTTTATTTAGAACGTGTAAGTAGGAGCATATTATATTTTGAAAACACGCTACACTACGTTTAATGTATTCTGTCAACATACTTTTCATTATCATATACATCGGGGCTACTATACGATTATATTTTTAAATATTTTAATTTCTCTGTAACTTAGTGTATGCATCTGTTGCGCACGTTGTCCCAGGCTCGATACCCTGGATACGCTTTGCCCTTTTATTAGATCTATTCCTACACAAAAAACATCTAGTTACTACTAATAAGAAATAGAACGTACCGTGTAAGGTAGGACACGACGGTATTTCTGTCCAATTGAGCAGTCCTACTAGGAAAGTAACTCCCCACCTTATATAGCCATAATAACTTCGTGTTGTGTTCCCAGCGGTGAGTAGGGTAGCCAGAGCTCACTGAAGAGTTTGTTCTGTCAGTGGGAAGACTAAAGGCTTCCCCTGCTTTGTATTCTACACTGACGGCGCAGAAACTGCTTACAGGGCAACGCGAGTGTGACTCCTCTGACGTGTGTAAACGTTCATAGGTCACGGTAACCACTCTTCATCAGGTGGGCCGTGTGCTAGTCTGCCACCTAAGTGGTATAAAAAAATTCATATATTCTATTACTATATACATCATTTTTTCGCCTTCAAAACGTTGACTCACACAATATTTACTACCTTAAACATATTGAGAAAAGAATCTAGCAATTAAAACTCAGGACCGAGTTTATTACATTGGTACAATAATGCTAACAATTTATATCGGCAAGCAGATATGTACTCGTGTAAATGAACTCCCCATGTTGTCTCTAACAATGTTGTTTCTGATGCACCCCCGTGACGTGCTGACCGTAGACGGTATTCATTACTTTGCGGACGTACGACTGAGTGCTAGGAACATTTGTCTGTTGCAAACTCGACATCGCTCTCATTGTGTGACACGGTTACAGTGCCTAGTTTACTCTCAACAATGTATCTATTCGTTCCACGTCGTAGGACAATCCCTACTCAAACAGAGATCTACTCAATGACTGCTGTATTCAAAGAATCAATTTCATTTAGTCAGTATAGTGGCATAAAGAGCACATATGAACGCCAAAATCTTACAATTATACATACATACATGCATACATAAAATCATGTCGGTCTCCCATAGGGATAGGCAGAGATCACGGATACCACTCTCTCAAGTATTATTAAATAATGTATCTATAAGTAAACCATTGGAAAATTATTCTTCCGTTGGCTGGTATTACATTGATAATGAAGGTAACAGCCATAATAATCTTTTATACGTAATATTTTGGGATTAGTCAGCTTTTAGAGTAAAGAAATACTAAAAGGAGAAAATTAAAAGGCGGAGAGAAGGCGGTGTAAGCGGTCACCAGACTCCGAGGTGAAAACAAGGTTGCAACGAGAAAACGAATTTTTCATTAATTTTTGAAGGCTTCTACCCCGTTCACGAATATATCCATGTATTTATTTATTATATAGATACTTTATTGTACGTTAATTACAATATAAGCCGCGTGGTTCCTGGCAGAGTAGAATTTGTGCCACCCCATCACTTCCCATGCGGTGTCGTACAAGGCGACTAAGGGATAGGACTGTTTAACACCAGACAGATATATACAGTCCAGACTCAGCTTTAGATGCATTGCTCGAGTCAACAATAGTGCCCGGAAGACGGCAATAGGCTCACCTCCTATTACGTGGGACTGAATTCAATGATTGGTGAAATGTGGGTGTTAATTCATCTCTGCCTAACCCTCTGGGGATAAAGGCGTGATTATATGTATGTATGTAATTACGATATTCATGATACATAAATTAAGAAAACAAGGGTAAGAGATACAGAAGAGTAGATAAATAGATAATACTTTATTGTACACCAATACATTTACAGCAGAGACAAAAAGGTAGATGTATATATATATGTTTACCTAATGTACAATGCTGAAAACGATTTCTTCCAGGCAACCTTGGGATGGATAGTAATGTAACTAGACAAAAGATATATGGCGTAGTTATCATATAAAACTAGATAAACCACACTATATAGGCACACCAGCAGTGCAGCAGCAACAGGCCTTTATAACCCGATTCCTAACGGCTTGCTCTACAAAGGGAAGTCGTGGTATAGAAGTTTAAAGAAAGTGGGGAAGTACCTCCGCCCTAACAGCCCTGCTATAATAACTTCGTGTTGTGTTCCCAGCGGTGAGTAGGGTAGCCAGAGCTCACTGGAGAATTTGTGCTGTCAGTGGGAAGACTAAAGGCTTGTCCTGCTTTGTCTTCTACTGACGGCACAGAAACTCTGTGCTTACAGGTTTGGCAGCGCAACTGTGACCCCCTGGTGTTACAAACATCCATAGGCCACGGTAACCACTTTCCATCAGGTGGGCTGTGTGTTTGTCTGCCAACTAAGAGGTATAAAAGAAATAGTACCTGAATTAACACAAAGTACAAATCATAGTTATAAGCACGGTTTATTGAAGATTTATTTCCACCGGCTACCTTTTGACAATGCTCACATTTCACCTGGGGTTAATTGTATTAATAATGAATAGGATAACTAACATAACATAACATAAACTCACGCCTATATCCCCGAAGGAGTAGGCAGAGGAGCTAACATCCACATTTCGCCAGTTTATGTTTAGGTCCCAATGTAAAAGGTGGCGAGCCTATTGCCATTAACCGGGCACTTATAAACCTGCGATAAATACACACATAACTTCGAAAAGCATCGAAAAGTCATTGGTGTGTGCCATGGTAAAACCTGCGATCCAACCCGAGCCCTCGTCTCAGCAGTCCATTACCCATACCACTAGGCTACCGCGGTACCAAGGTAGATAACTACACCTATTCCCACCTCCTTCCCATAGCCCTACCAACCATCTTGGTTATAACGGGCCGAATCTTGGGAGATGCGCACCCTACTGGCGTCTGCTCTCTTTCAGGCGCGCATTTCTTGACTCCCTACAAATTATTTTATGTGCCTCACCATTCTCGCTCTCTCCCCTTTCTGGGGCAATACGCCACACTAACAGGCTTCGTCGCCGTTAGAGACCTCACGAGCTTTGCGCCTCTCGTGCCAAACGCGCGCAAAGCTCCGCATCCGTCCGAAGTTTTGGGGTGTACCTACAAGGTCCGAGTAATTCATCGGCCCAGCCTCCGATCTTACCATACCTCCCATCATGTTGTCGCGGATGTCATCATACAGGGGGCAGACCCACAGCACATGGTGTAGGTCTTCTAGGTAATGTCGTCTAGGTAGATAACTACAGCTAAATATTTATCGATACTCCACAAAATCTAGTTACCGAGCAACGCGCGCCACGTTCACATCAACACATTCAAAGTGGAAATTGGCCAGTTTAATTGAGTAACGAACGTTCGATTAGAAACGCCAACCTCCAGAGTCCGCACTATACCTACCTACAGAGTGATTACGTAGCTACACCTATTGGCAATAAGCTGGTCCCGTGGCGTTATATTTATGTGTGTGAGTTATAACATAAACTCACGCCTATATCCCCTAATGGTAGGCAGAGGTACTAGCACCCACATTTCACCAGTTTATGTTTAGGTCCCAATGTAATAGGTGGCGAAAGTATTGCCATTAACCGGTCACTTATATACCTGCGATAATGAGTTATAAATACATTACATTAAGTATATTATGCATTAGGCACGTATTTATTCAAATATCTTTGTCTTTATTTGAGAGTCCACCCCGTTGTACCTACTGCCCCAGAATTTGCACTTTTCATACTGCCTGGGAAACTCTCTTACAGTACCTCCCGTCTTTAACAGCTACCTACCACAAATATTTTATGTATTTTTACCTACTAAGTATAGTTTTCCCAAATGTAAAATAATGTAAAATAAAAAACCGCGGTAGCCTAGTAGTATAGGTAATGGACTGCTGAGACGAGGTCTCGGGTTCGATCCCAGGTTTTACCTTGGCACACACTAACGACTTTTCGATGCTTTTCGAAGTTACATCTGTATTTATCGCAGGTTTATAAGTGCCCGGTTATTGGTAATAGGCTCACCACCTACTATTGGAACCTAAATATAAACAGGCGAAATGTGGGTGTCCTCTGCCTCTGCCTACCCTTTCGGGGATATAGGCGTGAGTTTATGTTATGTTATGTAAAATAACATAAAATAAATTCTAAACAAAAAACGGAAGGTATCCAAGTGGATTTCAGCACGTTAAAACAAAAGGATCTCTGAGATCTCTCAATCAGTTTATTAATATCCACTGCTGCATATTTATGCCGAATTGACCCCTCGTCACTAATATCCAGCAGTTTCCCAACGGGTTGCTTGGTGCATGACAAATTTGATTGAAGTAAGATTATTTTTGACCGACTTTCCTTTTGAAAATGTTCACCCTTCGCCACTGTTGGGTATATAAACCTAAATCAAGCGGTTTTCCTTTTTTATAATTAATATTAAATAATTTTATTTAACGTTATCAAGATCTTCATTTCATATCAATGAAGACTGTTGTTCTCAACAAAGGAAATAAATATATTTATTGTTGTCCTCTTGTGTTGGTTAAACTATTGATAGTCTGTGGCAAAAAGGGTCTGTGGTTTTGTTTGAGTTTGACGGAATTGACATATTGACCCGAAGCGGTTTTAGTATTTTTGGTTTTGCGTGAGGGTTTCCACACTCAAAAAACCAAAGATGTGTAAAATATAAAAATCGACTATTTATAAACTCGATATGTTTAATATTTAGTTTAAAGTCATTGAACAGAAATTCAAGTTTAGAAATATAATAAAATATTTTTACCTACACATCAGCCCAATAAAGGATGTTGAGCGTTAACGCACTCGTTGGTTTTCGAGGGTACGTCCAAATACAGTTAGTAGACGAGCAAACGATCTCTGACAGCTGTTTTCGGCTCGCATTCACAATTTAATCATAAATGACTTTTTGGTGTAATAATATTACAGTTGGTTGCGCCGAAGTAGAAACTGTATTTTTGACACGGAAACACACTCCTTTTATACCTGTCTCCCCTTCCGCACTAACCATAGATGTAGCTTCCGTCCGCCATTTGTGAAATATAGACACTCAGTCTCGCTTTGAACTAGCCAGCGTGATGACGGACCGCGCTCGCGTCTCTCAAAAATGATTAATATTTGTTACATTTTACCGCTTCATAGACCTTTACCGATCGGATTGTGCCTCTCGTGTGTTCCTCAAGTGATCTAGTGATGCTGACGGCAGCTCCTGAGCAAGGAAGAGAAGATCCGTGTACCGGCTGCGATGAAAACACGTGTGTCGTGAAGGTTAGTGCATCCTCTCCTAATTTCTCGGGTTGCATTCATTGCTTGGATCACTCCCGCGGCAACCCGACCACCTGTCTTTTGTGTGTAAAGCGTCAATGGAACAGTTAGCTACTTCCCGCAATACAGTCCATTACCGCACTCGGCCATGCGCCACCATTTTTGGTCCGGATCGAGCCGGATTCTTAGCCGTAGTTCGTATTTTGTTATTATTCTAATGGGAATGAGCGCACCGCACCTAAGTGCCTGGTTATTTTAGTAGAAAACCCCGCATCCAGACACTTAGGATTAGATTTGTTGTCCGTTCGCCGCTGGCTCGCATTGTACCTACCTAATACATAAATAGGTTAGGTATCATATCAACACTTAATCGTAGTTCACAATTTTCGCATCGCACCTAAGTGCCTGGTTATTTTAGTAGAAAACCCCGCATCCAGACATTTAGGCTTAGATCTTAGGTATACTAGACACCCTAGTGCATAGGCACAGTGTAATACCTAACGCATTTGGCTTTGTTTTGTTTTTTTCAATTACGTTGTTCTCGGCTCGCGTCGTATTTGCCTAGTACCTGCGTGGGTAGACACGTGGCTGTACCTACCTCGCTCGCATCTCATCCCAATTCATACGAAAGTATTTTAATTTGAATAGATATTACGCAATACTTAATCTCGGAAATAATAGTTGAACCTAGACAGCGACCATCGCGTAGGTACGACCTTGTTGCTATGCGCGTTTGTTCAAGCGTGCATTCACAGTTGTAGGTACCTACCTATCTGCCGAGTGTCGCTCGCGCCGCCTCGCTGCTCTGTACCGCTAGGATTGAGTCATTTCATATTTATTGTTTACCGCACTTTAGTTTGAGATTTAATTGTAAACATGTCCCCAAAGGTTGATAAGACCGGTAAGGTTCAATTGAAACTTTTATACGCTAAAAAAGAAATGATTTACTCTCGCGTACAATCGATTTATGATAATGCACTTAAAACCTCTGATTTGGTCATCAGAGATTCGTTCTTGTGTTCTATAGAAAACTTAGATAGTCTACGCGCGGATTTCGAAACCTTAGTACATGACATCAACGTTTTAGAGTTGAATTTGAATCCCGATTACTCAGTGAGTTATCAAGCCTTGTCGTCGTTTGACGATTTGTATTGTCGTATCAAACGCGTCGCTAGGAGTTTGGAGAAGCCGGCTGACCTACCCAACCCCACTCGCGACCGACCTAAGTTGCCACCAATTCGAATACCCGAGTTTGATGGTAACATTCGCAATTGGTGTCTATTTATAGATAGTTTTGAGAATACAATAGATAAGAACGATTCGTTGACAGATCACGAAAAGTTGCATTATCTCGTTGAAAAATTGACTGGTAAAGCTATAACCGTTTGCGCTGGAATTACGTTTAGTGCCGAGAATTATAATTTAATTTTAAATACTTTGAAAGCTAGGTATGAGGATAAAAGATCGGTAGCTAACGCCTATTTAGATCAGATGTTTGATTTGAAATCTATTGCGGCATGTAACGATCAAAACTTAGAGAAATTTCTAGATACTTTCGCGTCAGCTGTTCGCGCCGTAAAGAACCTAAAGATTGATGACCTCTGCGACTTCGTATTTTTGTATATGGGTTTAAGGAAATTAGATTCCGAAACCATTCGTTTGTTTGAGTCGGATCATCGCGGCAATAAAATTCCTAAGTTCGAAGACTTAGAAAGTTTTGTTCGCGAGCATATAAAAGTATTGCAGCGCTCTTCATCGAAACATGAGGGCGCGAAGATAGTTGTTGATTCTGCACGCAAAGTAGATGCGTCATCGAAGTCACTGAGGTCAACTCATACTTATGTTAGTACCGCACCAGCACGTGTACAGTCACCTGTTTGCTCTTTGTGTAGCACTCATCATTCGCAACTGTACAGGTGTCCTGGTTTTCTAAAATTGTCGCCTAGTGATCGTTATAAATTTGTTCGCGCTAATAATTTTTGTTTTAATTGTCTCGGTACTAAACACCGCGTTGTTTTATGTAATAGTAGAAATAGTTGTCGCAAATGTCAAGCGAGACACCACACTTTGCTTCATTTTGAGAATAGTAATGCCGCATCCAATGTGAGCACGGTTGGCTCGTCGAGCGGTGACACACGGCAGCCTGCGCCGCAGCCGCAGCCCGCGCTCGCGCGCGCTCCGGCCCGCCCGGTGACCGCCGCGGATGACGTCACCTTGTGTTCGTTCTCCGCTAGTGCTGCACTCACTACTGTGTGTCTTGCGACCGCTCGCGTTGTTATTGTTGATGCATTAGGTAAGCCGCGCATTGTTCGAGCGCTGTTAGATGGCGCTTCGCAAAGTAATTTTATTACTCAAGATTGTTGTCGGCGTCTTGGTTTCAATGTTGATAAGCGTTCAACCCGCTCAGTGGTGAAGGGTTTTGGAAGCTTACAGTCAGCTGTTCGTGGCACCGTTAAAACAAGGTTTAGATCTCGTTTTAATAATAATATTTGGTTTGACATGGATTCGCTCGTTATAGATAGAATAGCTGAACAGTTGCCTACCGTCCCGGTTGACACGTCTTTATTAACGAAATTTAAAGACTTGCCTTTAGCAGATGAGACTTACGCTGTTCCTGGAGTCGTCGATATATTGATCGGCGCTTCGATTCTCCCGCACCTCCAGTTATCACGTAAGGTTCAAGGGGGACCGACGTACCCCGCTCCGCACGCACTGGAAACAGTTCTTGGTTTTGTTATAATTGGTTCCGCACCCGCTTCTATGGATAGTTTTAGTCACTCGACTGCTTCGTTCTGTTGCACCGTCGAGCCGCCACTGGAGTCTACCATCCGCAAGTTTTCGCTCGGTGGCTCCCGTGTATCCGCTGAAAAACGCTTTCTTTGTTTGGAACGAAAGATGCAGGCGTCCCCAAAGTCGAAGCGGGCCTATGATGAGGTTGTTAACGAATATTTAGATAAAGGTTACATCTCACCTGCGCCTGCGGACACTGGCGGGACCCAGCCTTCGTACATTATCCCGCACCGCGGAGTTATTAGAGAAGATAAGCTTACTACTAAAACTCCGTGTAGTTTTGGATGGCAGTGCTAAGACTAGCACTTCCGTGTCGCTTAATGACATAATTGTAAATTTTCGCATTAATATTAGTAGAATTTTAGCTTTTAGGACTCAACAGTCGCTTTGTGTTGGGCCCACTCTTCGCCCCATCGTTGGGACACATTCGTCGCTAATAGAGTGGCAAAAATTCAATCTGAATTGGCGCCACATAATCTCTTTCACGTTGCTGGCACCGACAACCCAGCCGGGTGTCTCTCTCGTGGATTGCTTCCTTCGCAAATTTTGGATCACCCGTTGTGGTTTGGTGGACCGTCCTGGATTCATGCCGCGTTAGATGGGTGGCCAGTTAGTCAATTCAATCCCACTACGGTTTCCGAACCACCCGAGGAGAAGAAGCACTCGCTTGTTGTATCGGTCCCACGTGAAGAGACCCTTATTTTGTTGTTGGCTAATCGCGTCTCGTCTTGGTCGAGACTGTTGCGTTGTGTTGTTTGTTCGCCTCTGCCCGCTGCCTAGCCAGCAGTAGGCACGAGCTCCAATCTAGGTTTATATTTTAGTTGTTATTTCCCAAACCTAGATTTAGATTAGACTTTAGATTTGTTTCGCATTTGTCGTTTCGAAGGTAACCCTTCAAGCCGGGGGGAATGGTTGCGCCGAAGTAGAAACTGTATTTTTGACACGGAAACACACTCCTTTTATACCTGTCTCCCCTTCCGCACTAACCATAGATGTAGCTTCCGTCCGCCATTTGTGAAATATAGACACTCAGTCTCGCTTTGAACTAGCCAGCGTGATGACGGACCGCGCTCGCGTCTCTCAAAAATGATTAATATTTGTTACATTTTACCGCTTCATAGACCTTTACCGATCGGATTGTGCCTCTCGTGTGTTCCTCAAGTGATCTAGTGATGCTGACGGCAGCTCCTGAGCAAGGAAGAGAAGATCCGTGTACCGGCTGCGATGAAAACACGTGTGTCGTGAAGGTTAGTGCATCCTCTCCTAATTTCTCGGGTTGCATTCATTGCTTGGATCACTCCCGCGGCAACCCGACCACCTGTCTTTTGTGTGTAAAGCGTCAATGGAACAGTTAGCTACTTCCCGCAATACAGTCCATTACCGCACTCGGCCATGCGCCACCAACAGTCTAACGAACTTTTTCATTTAATATCATGTTTCAACTAAGTCTCTGTTGCTGTTCGCGAATAGGTTAATACGCAAATCGCATATAACCTCTTTCTCCCGCCAGATGTTTTGCGTATTGGGCGTTGCGTTGTAGTTGTGTATGATATATTTTTTATTACCTGACTACGGCGAATCAAAAAGAGAGTTATGATTTTGACAGGCTATGTATGTATGTACGTACGAATGAAGGTTCATCTGTTCCATCATAGCTCCTGAAATACTTATTAGAACTGGACAAATTAGGTGTCATTAGAAGTGTCTTAGTCGTCCACTGGCTATATAACGCCCTCTAGCGGTCATAATGACTGTGTTAAAAAATAAACTTGAGATAAATATACTATATACTTGTGTCAACTGAAAGGGTTTAATTAGCACATTTCAAATATTTATAAATTATACTTGATGTGTGTGCCAAAACAATATAAATAAAAAATGAAGTTTAAAACTAAAACCCGACTACGGAAAAATCACGCTCTAAAAACTATTACAGAAGAAAATATGTAGGATAGCCGTGATCGTATGCCACTAAGTCTAACAAAACATTTCATTCTTGGGAAAAGTGGCATACGAACACGGCTATCGTTGATATTTTCTTGTTTAATACTCTTCAGAGCGAGCATACTCATTATAGGATATAATATGAAAAGATAAATAGATACCTACATACATAACTACATCGATTGATGTCTGTATATGGAAAGGATACAAGAGAAACTTTAGTTGGGGGTATTTATAAACGTAGGTAATAGCCAAAACAACGTTTGTAAGAATGTTTGTCTGTTTATCTGTTTGTCTGTTTATCTGTGCGTTTGTGCACGCTAGTCTCAGAACCGGCTGAACCTATTTGATTGTGGTTTTCACTAATTAATTGTTTTACGTTTCACTTAATATTTAGTGCTTCTTTTATTAAAATCGTAAATGACAAAGTTATGTCAATAATAGTCAATCACGCCTAACAATTGTGTTGTGTGAATACATCAAACCGGTAAAAGCAGTATAAATACTTAAAGGAAGAGCTCATTTCGATCATAGGAATCTGAAAAACTTCGAGAGGCAAGAGATAGTACATCTCAGCAAAGTCAGGCCAGGTTGCGTACTTCAGAATTTTTGGCTCAGCAAGAGTCTCTATAGAATTCATATCTTAATCCAAGGATGTTCTCTCTAATCGTCGTAAATCTTGCATAATTATTAGTATCATCCCGCCATTATAATAAGGAATAAAGCAGAATGTATTTTGTTAACATGTGGCGATGCCACAGTCACATCCCATTCACTTCTCCCGCATGAGCGGTAATCAAGTCTTCGCCATCCAGCAATTTCGGCCCTTACAAGGATACCACAGCATGCAGCGACCGCTGCAGCCTGGTTACCCTTCGGCCTCGCCTGCATCTAAGGCATACAGTGCACGTACATACGGTCCACGTAAGAAGAGGACATCTCTCCCGTCTACGTGGCACTCAGCCATTACGCAGCATTCGCCCCAATACACGGGGGACTTACCTCGCTTCATCGAGGATTCGCCCCGTCACTGCCGAGGACTCACCTCGCCCCACTGGCGGCTCGCCGAGGATTCATCTCGACGCATCGAGCCCCAACTCAAGGCGTTTCACAGCAGGACCGCAGCACCGCAGCACCGCACTTGTCCCGCGTCTTCGGGACCAGCGGTAGTCCCGACTCACTGGGACTAGCGAGGAAGACTGTTCCACTAACGGAATAAGCGGCGTCCAGTTCTGACGAAACGGAACTACCCAAGACTGGAAATGGCATGCTCATCAAGAGAGCTTAGACAGCCGACTCATCGCGAATCAACCTCCGGTCTGGAGGGGAGTGATGTGGCGATGCCACATGTACCCAGCGCCGCGTACGTACGTAACTACGAATCCTACATCGCGCAAGTAAAGTTCTCGCGCTGGGAGAACATATATACTTGAACCCAACGACAACCGTTGGGCCGCGGCCCGCCAGGCGTGATCACCTTGCCAGGTCGGAGGATCCTCCCTTTGTGTTGGAGGAACATCACACCTCGTTCCTCCACAAACATATAACATATAGTAGTATCTATGTCGCGCAATTACGCCATGGTGATTGTGGCTAAGTAGGTCTGCAGCGGACTTACATCTTTACTGATCCACGTTCGAACCCATCTTTTTTAACCATGCTTTATTATTTATTTTTGTTTAACTTATTATTTTTTTATTAAGTATTCGTTTTGTTTTAATCCTCTTTATCCATAGATAAATACATAAAATCGTGATAAAACTCGGTTGTGTGACTGGAGCTATAGAACAACTTTTAATATGTTTATAATTACAAGGAAGACAGGGAAGGTGATCCCACCAGCCCGAGAAATCGTCAAACTTTACGCGTCAATAATCAATTCCAAAAATGGAAAATAGGGATTAACTGTTCCACCACCCAGGTTACACACGTAGTCACAATTGATCGGCTGTCCGCGTTTGAGAAATTGATTTTCTTTTTTAGGGTTTTCCTTTATCCGATGTTAGCTTTTCATTCAACTTTGTAAAGGATATTGATCAACATACTATGATTTTTTTACATAATTATTCAATTCGTCTATATGCAGTATCCTCCGCTGGTATCTCCACACTGGGACTAGCGCTGACGTGGCTATGTCGGACTCCAACCGAAGCCTTGCGTGCGTAACATGTTGCACCACAGTTTCGGGCTCTTTTCGGCTTGGTTGATGGGTAACCCATGTCATCACCATCAAATCCGCTCATGGAGGAAGAAGATTGTCTAAGGTTCTCTGACATCTGAAATTTTGTGGAATGGAAGAGTGGTGGTCTACATCCTTATACTTTCCAGCGCCTCTTTTGCCTTCATTACTGCCTCACAAATTAAAGCAGCACACTATGTACCAATAAATACATAATAAAGCCGCGGTAGCCTAGTGGTTTGGGTAATGGACTGCTGAGACGAGGTCTCGGGTTCGATCCCAGGTTTCACCATGGCACACACCAATGACTTTTCGATGCTTTTCGAAGTTATGTGTGTATTTATCGCAGGTTTGTAAGTGCCCGGTTAATGGCAATAGGCTCGCCACCTATTACATTGGGACCTAAACATGAACTGGCGAAATGTGGGTGCTAGCACCTCTGCCTACCCCTTCGGGGATATAGGCGTGAGTTTATGAATGATGATGAGATGAGTGACTATGTACCAAACCATAAGGCTACAATTCTGCTACGTAGAGACGTCAACTTCAGTGGCCAACTTGGAAATATCGATGCACGGCAAATGTGACAAAATAGGGCTATGATGAATAGTCGCGAATACCCTGTGAGTGTCGGGCCCCGTTCCAGTTGATGCCCCATTTATTCTCTTGCCCACCACCTATGTGTAAGGCAACGAAAGTGATGTGGCTGTGGACGGTAAATTTAAACCGACACAATCAGCGTGAACTAACTTCTTTATGCAGAGCTCCAGGTTTTTTTGAAGATGTTTAAGGATGCTTTTGATGTAGTTCTAGATGTGTTCTTAATTTGTAGTAGTGTTTTAAGGAGTTGGGAGAACATTGTTAAATGTTGATACATGACTATGTATAGGAGATCAAAAAGCTATTTTTTTCTAATTCTTTTCGCAGCGTTTGTCTAGCCCATAGAAGAAACCTGTCTAATTCGTAACTTCGGTAGTTTATTAGTCAGTCACTCGAACAAGACTTTCTTCATAATAATACCTAAAAATAACTTGGGTTCTAGGGTTTCCGAACTTATCGCGGACGAAGTCGCGGTCAACAGCTAGTACCTAAATATTTACAAATAGATACATAAATAAATTAACATAGTATAGGTTATATGTACCTTATAATAGTTATGATAATAGTAAGAAATGTTTCCTTATTCTACTCCTGAAGGTGCTGAGACCTCTCTCAGCATCATTCATCTTCAGCAGGTGGAACAATCAATCCTACCTCATATTATATACCAACAACGTACAGCCGCCACCGAGAAAGAACCATCGTAGCGCCTCGACGAGTGTAGAGGAGTGCGAAGGAGAAGAGAAGTTAGTGATCTGCAGTGTTTATCTCTGGGCACTAGGCACTCAAAACGATCTTGAAGGTACATAGGATAGTTGGTGTGATGAAGAACACAGTAGAGAAGTGATAGAATCAATCTCCAATCTCTTTCGGTGTTCAGAAATATGGTCATACTTCCAAACTTGAAAATGAAGCGGATACATTGGACTCCCGCTTCCTAACACACAAACCGGTTATTCTGGAAATTCTTCATTTATATCGAGATAACAGACATCACCTAGAAGTGGATTTTTGGGGTACGATATGGTAGTAAGCAGTTGTGACTATGTGTGCCACTGCCAATAAGAGCCTGAGATTTAGTTGTTTTTTTTTGTATACCACTTAGTAGACAAGCACACGGCCCACCTGATGAAAAGTGGTTACCGTGGCCTATGGACGTTTGTAACACCAGAGGAGTCACAGTCGCGCTGCCAACCCTGTAAGTAGAGTCTCTGTGCCGTCAGTTTAGGAGACAAAGCAGGACAAGCCTTTAGTCTTCCCACTGTCAGTGGCACTAATTCTCCAGTGAGCTCTGGCTACCCTACCGCTGGGAACACAACACGAAGTTATTATAGCCATGGTATTCTGTAGGGCGGAGGTACTTCCCCAGTCGGACTGCTCAATTGGGCGGAAATACCGCCGTGTCCTACCTCCTAGTTGACAAGACCAAAGGATTTAGCCCATACTCTGATATTCTCAAGGTCTCCATTGAAGACAAGCACGCCCTGATCAATGTCGCCAGCCTCAAAGTAACGGTACAATTGCAAATCGTCGACGTAGAGATGGTACTGAGAATAATAATAATGTAATATCGCTGATAAAGAGAGAGAAAATCTTATTAATGTAAAGGTACCTACCACGCTGGCATTGCCACGATGAATAAAAAAGGCCAACCTTTGCCGGTACGAAGCGGAATAAAAGTCACCGTTTAGGTCCCTCAGCGTGCGCCCAATTTTGCATACCTACCAATCATTGTAACCGCAAAGGTAGGGAATATGTACCTACCACTCTGTCAAGGTCGCTAATTTGCACAATTTATTTTACCTTAATAATATGCTAATTACTGATAATAGTGTTAATATACTTAGAAATTAGGAAACCTTATTTACATTTCAAACGAATTATTGAATATACCAAACTAATTTTAGTCGATTACTTAGTCGTTTTCAAATTGGATACCGATTAATACCACACTTCTTGACACAAAAATAATTTGTGAGTGCAGTGAACGTCAATTTTGTGCTATTTTTGTATATAAAATTCCATTTTGTGCTTTCGTAAAAACAAATTATCACTATCGATTAGATTTGTTTTATAAACTTCATTACCTACATAGCGATTGGTTCCACAAAACGTGAGACATGTAAGTCGACCTTGTATTTTTACTGCTACGTATTATTATTAGCCGTCGCTGTATCAGGCATGAAGAATATTATTGGAAAAAAGTGGCGTGACGCTGCTTCGTTAATAGTGCTCACAAAGCGCAGTAACGAGGTGTTATCTCGTGTGTTAGAACATGGCAGTGTTAATTACGACATATTGTTGCAGACTCGAACGCAAACAGCATCGTTTCCCAACAGCGTGGTGTTCCCCGGCGGTGTCAGCGACCCAATCGACAGCTCGCAACGCTGGCTGACTCTCCTCTCCACCTTCGGCTATTCGAAAAAAGATTTTGAATCATTTCATCATCCCAGTAATGTTATTACGCCTATTTTCCAAAAGGATCCCATACTAAGGTAATATTTGTGGACCTTGACATCTCGCTTGACGTTTTTATGCGTAAAATACCTAATGATAACGATAGTAAACAGAAATATGCTTGCACAGTTGTATAATTAATTATATCTTCTATAGGTAATGTGCTGTTGGAAACTTAGGTTTTTATTTTGTACAATATTATTAGAGAATATTTTGATTGTTAAAGTAATGTAATTAATTACCATCTTTTTCTGATCCCATGCACACTGCACTTTCTGTTTACCCTCCTTCCCGAGTTTTGCTTGTCACATATTTTGAACTCCTGTTGCATCCTTTAACCCATGTAATTTCCCCTAAATATAATAAATTTCAAATAATGTATGGTACTTCTACCACATTTATTGACCATTATAATTACTGCTGGGCTCCCTTGTATAGTGGCATGATAATATAATATATAGCCTATAAGTTACTCAGTGATAATGTAGGTTTCTAGCAAAAAAGAAATTTTTATTAATATATACATATATGTTGATGATTTAGCAACACTATTAAGTATTTTTTTTAATAACATTCCATACAATGCTATTCCAAACTCCAATTTTTTGTAGCTACAGTATTCTAATTAAATATTGATATGTGTACACTAACACAGTTACGAGCTCTGACGTTTTCTTATAAGTCTGAATCAAGATGTTTAACATTTAGTAATCATGTCAACGACAATGTTATCAACAGATTGTATAAATGAAGTAGTGCTTGCACACTAAATATATTGGCCTTTGAGTGTCACATGCCATATTCATTTATATCATTGTGTTCATACTTTATTTGTATGTGTACTTGTTTATGTATTACATACCCACATATAATCATTCCTTTATGTCTGGAGGGTTAGGCAGAGGTGAATTAACGCCCATATTTTACTAAGCATTGTATTCTGTCCCACGTAATAGGGGGTGAGCTTATTGTGGTATTCTGGGTACTATTGTTCACTCGAGTCATGTCTTAGCGGCTTAGTCGGGGCTGTATAATGTTAAACAGCCCTATACCGTTGACAGCCTCTGTGGCGTGGCGGTAGTGAACGCAACTGCTACGCACGAGGCGCGGGTTCGATCCCCGCTCAGTGCAAATATTTGTATGCATGAATATGGGTATTTGCATTGGTCTGGGTGTTTCTATGTATAATATGTATGTATTTACAAAAAAAAAAAAAAATTGTATTTAAGTATGTTTATCCGTATTCTAGATTCCATAACACAAGCTAGTTAAGCTATGCTTACCATGGGTCTAGATAGCGTTGTGTAGAATGTCGTGGAATATTATTATTTATACCTTAGTTGGTTTTTACGCTTTATATATATTACAACAGTATTTTAAAGTGAAGAATCTTTCCAATCATACTCACAACTAGATAGAAATGTGTCATCTAATTTTCATATACATGATTAATAAAAAAGGTTAATGTCAGATTGCTTGAAACCGATATATGTTTAATTGGTACAATGTATTTAAAAAAAAATTACAATGCAGCATCTCTCGCATGACATAGAAGTCAGCTCAAATTCATTAATTCATTCTACTCTGATCGAGAAACAGTGATGGAGCTATATAATGTAATGAAAATATTATAATTAGGATCTTTATGTATCATTAAGTCCCATATTTCAGAACGATATTCAGTCCTGAATCTCGATTTTCATTGCAGATTCAATTACACTGTGTCTTCAGTACTAGTTGTAAATTCAGATGCAATTGAATTTTTGTGCTTCAGGTTTTCCCACTACAGCATACTAAAGCTAATTATTTTTTTAGACACATTGAGCTAAGGATAACTGCTATAAGAGAGACATTTGAAGAGTTGGGGCTACTTCTGTGCAGTCGGAAGCACAAGGACGAGCGACTCGGGCAATGGGCAGATGTCATTGAAGATATTGATGTTGCATATTGGCAGAACCGGGTTAGTTCTTTAATTTTATTATTGAAAAGCCTGTGCCAGAGTTTTGTATGAGAATCAGCTTGTCTACTGGTTTGTTGGTGAGATTAGCCCGAACCCCAAAAATTTTTAAAAATATTAATATTTTTAAAATTAGTGCTGATGCACACTGATGAAAGTTTTGCCACAGTACCTATAGATAAATAAGACCATGCCCTTGATGCTGAGCCACTCAATGCTTTCATTGAAACTGCGTCGAGTTTTTTTATCTTACTCGTCTCAGGCTGGTAAACTTTTCGAACCAGTAGTCCATTTGCTAAAAATTTATTTTTTATATTGACTTTGACCTTGACTTTCAATTTCTTTTTAATAAGTATTGTTGTAATTTAATTTATAATTTCCAGGTATATAAGAACCCAGAAGACTGGCTAGAACTGTGTAAGGAATACAAGTGTTACCCAGACATATGGTCATTGAACTACTGGAGCAACTGGCTCACCCCTCCCAAGTTCGAGAAAAGGTTCAACACCATATTCTTTGTTGCTGCGGTGGAAAAGAAGCCCAACGGCATCAAAAGTAGCTCTGAAGTAGTTAATGCTGAGGTAAATATGGGATAAATATATTTAATAGTGAGTTAGTAGTGTTTTTCGTCGAGGCAAAAAGAAACTCGAGACTGCGTTATATGCAACATATAAAAATATATATGAAAAATACTGCTCATATATGCATGACTATTATTTGAAAATTTGCAACATTTAATAATAATAATAAAAAAATTGGATAATATTATTTTTAATCCTGATCCTTCATCTTCCTAACACAAGCAGTTTAGTTGAACTTGAAGGATAAGGGGGAATAATAGTAATTTCGGTTGCGAATATTCTTAATATAATAAAAAATAAATTGTGAATGCATTTTCCTCAAATAATATTTCCGTCAAATCAATTCCAACTTATTTAAGAGTAGCATATTAAGGTGTCAATATTATATTGTCATGTTAATATGAAGAAACCTGAACACACTCCAAGACTTGTGACTTAGTGTATAGGTTTAAGGAGCCCCTTTTTGACATACATGGACACATTCCACATTCTCCTTCAATACTTGTGTTTCTCTGCCTGCCCTGCCAAATCTGGTATGCAATTAAGTCTAAATAAAGTTATGACGTTTGGATATGAAGATATCCAATGAATCAATAAGCCTATCGCAGTTTTTCGCTCGCAATGTTAGGAGGCTTTGGCCTCCTGTTTCCACGCTGGCCAGATAGATTAGTGCAGGGTTTTATTTCGAGTTTTCCTTCTCTCGCTGCGATATCGTACGCGTATTTTGCCGTTAGTCGCCTCTTACGACACCCTTTGGATGAGACAGGGTAGTGATTCTTGTATGCTTTCTTTGTCACCACTCAGATCAATTATTATATCCATTATTATTCTTTTACATATTTCTTTCTATCTACAATAGACCATTCTCTTGTATTTCCAGTGGGTAGACCCCCAGGCAGTGCTAAGCAGTGACAAGATCTTGTACCCGCCACAAATATATGAGCTAAATCGATTGTCCTATGTGAAGGACATAACAGAGTTGATTAAATTCGCGAATGAGAGGAGTGGATACCACACTAATCTGCTATCTCCGGTCATTGTGAAGGCCAAAGATGGCAGCATACATTTATTACCAGGTAATTTATTATAATATTTAAAGCTAGATTTCTTATAACATGTGGCAGTTTTAGTCGGTTAGAGTCTGGAGAACCTCAATGTTAGCTCCACTGAGATTAAGTCCATTACAAATTTCGCCCAAGGCATGTTGATATTACTTCATCCAGATTATTGGTGAATTGGAAGTGAAGTCTTAAGAATAGAGACCACCCTTATAGATGCATTCAATGATATTTTTTTCTTTCTATAGTGCAGTGTCGTGGCATTGATATGTATATATGTGGCATTGATAATATAATATTATTTTTTAATTACAGGTGATGATTTATACCCTGCAAGCATAGACTATAACGACAATACTACACTTATACATTTAGACAAAACTATACTAGAGTTAAGAGAGAATTGTCATACTCTACATAGATTCGAAAGTACCAAGAAGGCACAACTGTTTATTATTAAGAACTACAAACCTGACCATCACCTCGACATGGGAGACTTGACCATTTCAGTGGGGGATATGTAGTTTCCGTTGATGCCTTAAATATTGGCCTTATTAGAAGTACAAAGTAGATACTCAAGACAAGAATTAGAACAATAAAATTAACATGGCGAGCTCCGGAAATACTTGGCCGAATAGCCAAGAGGACTATGAGTTGCATGACGTGATCGGTGTAGGCGCCACGGCGGTAGTCGCCGCCGCGTATTGTCGCCCGCGCAATGAGAAGTGCGCCATCAAACGGATCAATCTCGAGAAGTGGAACACTTCCATGGATGAACTTCTCAAGGAGATCCAGGCAATGTCTAGCTGTAATCACGAAAACGTCGTCACATACTACACTAGCTTCGTGGTGAAAGAAGAGCTGTGGCTCGTGCTTAGGCTCCTCGAGGGTGGCAGCTTACTAGATATTATCAAACACAAAATGAGGATATCAAACTGTAAGCATGGCGTATTCGACGAGGCGACCATCGCTACTGTGCTGAAAGAAGTACTAAAGGGGCTGGAGTACTTCCACCAGAATGGTCAAATACACAGAGACATTAAAGCGGGGAATATTCTACTAGGAGACGATGGGATCGTCCAGATTGCCGACTTCGGCGTATCAGCATGGCTGGCCACAGGACGCGATCTCTCGCGACAAAAGGTACGACACACGTTCGTCGGAACCCCTTGCTGGATGGCACCCGAAGTTATGGAGCAAAACCACGGTTACGACTTCAAGGCCGACATCTGGTCGTTTGGTATCACTGCCATTGAAATGGCTACAGGCACCGCACCCTATCACAAATATCCACCAATGAAAGTGTTGATGTTAACTCTGCAGAATGACCCGCCCACCTTGGACACGGGTGCTGAAGAAAAAGACCAATACAAAGCGTACGGCAAAACCTTTAGGAAGATGATATCAGAGTGTCTGCAGAAGGATCCGGCGAAACGGCCGACTGCCACTGAACTGCTGAAGCATTCATTCTTCAAAAAGGCACGAGATCGCAAATACCTTATGTCTACATTGGTAACTATTGGACCCAGTATGGAGACTAGAGTGCATAAAGCGAGCAGGCGGCAACCAGGCGCATCTGGACGACTTCATCGTATGGAGACAGGCGAGTGGGTTTGGGAGAGTGAAGAAGACGACGATGATGAAGACGATGCTGCTCGTGACCGGCCCATGAATACCCTTGCCCGCGCGGACAGCTCAGACAGCGAGAGCGACGATGGGCCAGGAGGCGGCGCAGGCTTCACTATCGGCTCCCTGAAAGCTGGGGACGCACCAGTGATAAACCTTGTTTTAAGAATGAGGAATGCTAGTAAGGAGCTTAACGACATTCGCTTTGAGTTCGCCGCTGGTAAAGACTCAGCTGATGGCATAGCTACGGAACTGGTCGGTGCTGGTCTACTAGACGGCAAGGATGCTGATGTGACCGCGCGCCAGTTACAGCGTCTAGTAGACGACAACTTGTTCGCAGCAGCGGGACAACCGCCACCTCGTTCTCTCACGTTCCGTTTGGAGTCTGCACCCCCGGAGCCGCTGGACGAACAGAGCTTGCTGGGCTTCGCACAGATCTCCATCGTGGACTGAACGTCCACAGGAATTGTACTACACGTTATGCTTAAGTCCTACGTATTTTATGGGTGGATATGGATATATTAGTTATATAGTGTTTATGCGGCAGTAATTTTTGTATGCCGATTAGTTGCGCGTCCAATAGATATTGTAACTGACGTGCCTCGCCGGACACGTTACTTTTAGACCGCATTTTTACGATACGATTATCGCGTCTCAGTTAGTTTTTTATGGCACACTATGAAGCCATTTCCTCGATGTCGGCACAGAAACCGTCTCGTAGCAATGCGGTTACACTCTTCAGCCCCTTTCTGAGTCTAGGCAATGCTGTCCGTGTACGAAAACTATCGCTGCGTAGCTCAAATGAATGTATATTTTACATTATGATTATAAGGGTGAATCTGAATTTATAAGAGTATTTTTTGTGATCGTACCATGTCAATTTGCTGCTTTCAAACACTGTAATAGATAAGGACCTTACATTTTAAATTTTGATTATAATGAATGTCAATCATTCACACGGGCGTCGTGGAGATACCGACATGTAAGTGAACACTACTAGCATATTTTATTTTATGTAATTAACTTGTGTAACTCTTAAACAACTTCTAACGGCCCTATCACTCCTGCTAATTTTAGCATTGGCGACCTGTGATTTTGCCTCTATATCAAAATGTACTCATTCATTTTCGCGACATTCTGCGTTCAGGCGTACATCGCACGAATAGTCGTCTATATCGATACTGCATCGTGCGTTGGTAGCTGTCTGCGTTAGATCGCTATATTTAATCGCCCGATTTGTTGTATTATCGATTACGCGATTATCGCATGTCTCATTGATTGTATCCGTGATCGGAGAGACTAAGTAAAACTGGCATCGAAATGTGTACACAGTGAAGTGAACGTCTCTAGCCGCTGGCTTCTGTATGTGACCCAGGTGCCGATGCTAAAAGTAGCAAGTGTGCTCAGGCCCTAAGTGCCATATTTAACAAATATGAATGGTAATAATACTATAAGTTACGCAGTGATAAAATTGCTTATTATAATATAATCGTTACAGTGTTAATTTTGAATAGCAGGTCTATATAGCACCATAGACTGTTCTTTTTACATTGTTATTTGTTTGTTGCTTATTTTGGAAGTATTTTAATAATAAAACGTGAAATCGATTTCGGCAGGATGTTTTATTAAAACCTCTATGATTTTTTAAATACGTTAACTAAAAGCTATTTTTAACTACAATTAAGTACATAATTATATATTTGTCGAGTTGCAGAGTACGGCGTCCCTTTTCTGTTTTGTACTAGCCTAAGAGCAACCCAGCAGTCGGCGGCAGGCGACCGCAGCCAGCTCTGCTGAGTAACTAATACAAATATTGTGTAAAAACTGAGTTTGGCATCTAAACGTCATGAACGTAATCTAGAAAATACCAAAACATGACCCATCTCTCGTTGCTGTTCATAACATTACAAAGGTATCCTTAATCCTAAGCGTAATAAGAAAGCAATAACAGTATAAAAATAAGTATATAGGTACAAACTTAACGTCCACAGCATGTTGGTCCACAAAGAAAAAATAAAATGTTCTATCATCAGCTAACAGTATTAGATCTACAAAAAAAAACATTATTCTGTCATTTACAAGTTTACACTATTTAAATGCGATGCAGTCCATCATGGTTTAACGTTTGATTTTTTATATAACAATTTTAATTGACAATTTGAATAAAAATCAAGCAGTGGCGTGAGACTGAAGCGGAATTGTTCAAATACAGTACCGAATAAGTTAACTAATTTAAGTATTTAGACTCTTGACAGACGAACTGAATTTCACTACGCTCTGAATGCAAGTTTGAGGTAAGTACTCGCTACAATTAAAAGTACACCAACTGCAATCGAACTGCATGTTTTGTTTAAAGTATTATTGCAGGCGTACTAACTGCATTGAAAGTAAAAATTTGCAATTGGAATGCAAATGCAGTCCATCAATCCAGAGCCTAGTCATCCCCGCGTCGATCACTAGAGACACTACTGGCAAGATCAATATAATTATTCGAGTAGGGAGAGGGGCATGAAGCAGGCAAAGGCTGACGGGGCCGTTCGAGTAATACGTAAGCACTAAAGAGGGGCGAGGGGGGAGTCTGCATTGCTTATTTTTGATGATATGGAGGTAGGGGGGTCTAGTTAATGATTACGTAAGCAGTAGTTATTTACTTGTTCACACATAATATAGCATGCATTACTAATATATTATCCTAAAAAAACATACATGAAAATAAATATGCATATAGGTACCAATGTTTACGTATGCATGGGGGGGGGGGGGGGTTAAAGTTTAGCTTACTTTTGTTGATAAAGTGGGGGGGGGGGGGGTTAAATAATTGTAATAAATCTACTTGAACGGCCCCTGTCGGGTATAGTTTGATGTATATCTTACCGTCACAAGTTTCGTAATCAAGATGTAATGTTATAATCATAATATTATATCATCATCTTATTGAAATACTAACTTGTGAGAAAGATATTCCAAATTAAATGACTGAAAATATACGGGTACAGTACTATGTCAGGATGTCTTAGGTTAGGAGCTAGGTTCAGCGTTAAACTAAAAGTAGTCCGGGATCAGAATGCCAATCTGTCAAAAATGCTCGATCTGTCAAAACCAAATTACATTTCAAAAACAGAATTATAGTAAATTCAAAAAGAACAATGAAATCGTGACTTTTAACATTAGATCGAGTTCAAATCAATGAATATTATTTTATAACGAGAATTGTCTCTCTTTTCGTTGTAATGGTGATTGTTTCTGACATTTGAGAGATTTAGATTAGGTCGAGACTGAATTTTAAATATTTTTTATGAGGATGATTGGCCTTCAGATTTGTTTTGAGCCATTTACACCGGCGTAAATCGTTACCGCGTTATTGCAGCTTCGCTCCTTGATAAAAGTCGGTCTAAAACTATCCCAACATAATAGTACAAGGTTACATCTTCAGTTACGTATCATCATCCCATTTATTATTCGCTTCGCTAATGCATATTTGGGTGTTTAAAATCCTACTTCAACTTCCTCTATTCTTATCACTATCCCTTAACAATTTTGACTCGCAACGCTTACACTGTTTATACTCGTATTAGTCATAATTTTGTCATTCAGATGTTGCTAATAGAAAAAAGATCGTGACAATGGTGTTTTTATACACAGATCCAAGGCGCCACGAAGTATAAGAAATTATTATATTTCTGAAAATAATTATTTGAAATAGTCTAGGAGTCTGATAACGAGTTTATTTGCCCCATTTGAGTCTTGACCGAAATACGTTTTTTTATATTTAATTTAATTCTTTATTGGCAATCATGTAGATAAAAACATCAAAAATGGCCTCGATTTTCTTATGATGTCCTTACATCTAGTGCTATTACAAAATGTCGAAAAGAATTTACTTAATAGTGACTAGGTAAAATGAAGCATCTAATCAATAATTGTACTTAAATCTAACACACTCACTCTAGTAAGGCATTAACAACATGGAATTGTGTCAATAGTAATAAATAATTTGTAATCAATGTGTTAGTAACAAAAATATTGATATAAATTTTACACATAAATATTCCACATAATGGTGCGTAGGCCAAGAGCCCACGGCAAAAAAATCACTTATGAAATTGAGTCGTGTCGAATTGGGATACAAAGTAAACAGTTTGAACATAGATATGGATAAAATATTGTCAAGCAACTATAAATACCTACTATTTGGTGAATGTGAAATACATCTATAGGTATAAAATAGTGAGACGAATAACAAAATAATGTCCGGGCAAAGAGTGAGTTATTTATTTGTGCGTTAAGTCTCACTTATAACTTTAACACCACGAACGTTAAGAAATTAATTAGGTACTTGTCTTTTATATTTTATAGTTTGATTGTTTTTACTATTTACGATAGTCAAATAGTTTTAAAAGAACAAATCAAATTCTCATTTCACATAAGTTCTGCCTAGAGCTCTTGACCTATTCAATATAATTTTGCACAAAATATAGAAACAGCAACATTTTTATGACTAGTATAATAAAATATATGGCACATCAAAAATAATAAAAATATAAATAAATTTTGTGCGCGATTCTTAACATTCTATGAATATAATAAAATTAATGGAGCCACAAACAATACAATTGGAAGACAAAAGTATTACGGTGGAATGTTACAAGATTAGCATACGAAATTGAGATTCAAATATATCAAGATACATCTATAAATCAGATCTATTTTTGTCTGCAAACTGTTTTTTGCTCTATGTAAGGCCGTTATAAATACTAGGCCCTTAATAAAAAGATAAATATCAATTAGGAACATATGAAATTCACAAATCTCATGTGCCGTGCAGGAAAATTATATAGTGTTAATCTTACAAAGTAATTGTACTATGAGAAAGCGTATAGCAGTGACCTTAGACTAGTTTTAAGTACAGGACTGAACATTTCTTGTACAGAAGAGTATTCAGATTAGCACGGCTCAGAAGACTCTTGTCTTTTGTCGAATTCGATTAATGAAATCCGTCTTCTGCCTTGTAACAGAGCTTGATGCGATTTCATTAGTCGAAGAAACTCAAAAGACACGTTCTCCGCCTTACTAAGCTGCAAGACTCAAGTCAGTGCGCTGGCTGACTTATCCAAGGTTTCTCATAAGTCTGTCAATCTTATATCAACTAAACATAACTAGACCGGTGCAGATAAAAGTAATAGATAATTAATTAATAACAGCATGAGACCTATTACAAATGAAAGGATGGTCAAAACAACTGGAAAAATAAATTAAACTTGCTATAAAGTACGAGGGTGTAATGGGGTGCATTTTAAGGGTGAAAAATAGTTACTTTGTGATTTACATTAGTAAAGATATTTTGACACCAAATACTGACTGAACAATTAGCGTATATAAGATTTAATATGTTCAATTGATATAAGTTTGACAAACATACGAGGAACCGGGTAAATATTTGAAAAAATAAAGAAAAGATTCAAGTGAAAAAACAATTATAAATAGAAGTTTAGTTGGCAGAGGTCAAGACCTCCTTATTAAAATAAAAATAAAAAGATTTGAAAAAGTTTTAAACTTTGTGCAAAATGCCTTATTATGTGTTTTTATAGTTCATCCATCTTCAGAGACATTTGTAATACAACCATTTTATGCTTAATTCCTTATACCTAACCTATGAGGGTAGAGATGACGAGAACCGACTCCGAATAATAATATAATTTAATCGAAAATAAACATGAGGATTAGGATTAATTAAAAGAAAGGTATCACTAATAAGTGTAAAAATAGAATGGAATTAGACTGAGAAAGATTAATGACATCACATTTAGCAATAAAATGGCAAACAGGCCACCATACATCATTTGAGCTTTGCTGAAAGTTAAATATTATAAATAATAATGTTTTTAATTAAATGTAGGCAATAACTACTCGTTTCCAATATTTTGATTATATATAAGTAGTCCATTGTAGTACTATTATTTCATGTATGTTGTGGTTATTGGTTTAGTTGATAAGCCATTTGAGCAATCGTCTGCCTCTACCCTCCACACTAACCGCATAACGGAAATACGTCTGTCAACGCACTGATCACACTAGATAATGATTCCCAACTTCATATTTTACACATCCCCGCCAGAAATATCAACAAATGGCCGAAATTTAAAAAAAAATGTTTTTTTATTTTATTGGTTGCAAATTGAAATTTCGAATGCCGTTTGACGTCACTTTTAAATTTCGAATGTCAGCGAAATTTGACGTACAGATTTTATAGTAACTAACTTTATGTTGAACTTGAAAATTCGGCTAGCTAGTTTATTTAAATGATGTTATCTCACCGGTTAGTTTACTTTTCAAACTGTTCATAAATACTCATATCTGTAGAAGTTAGATTTGGCTTTTATAAATTTCCATCGTTGAAAATTTTAAATTGGCAGATGCTACGATGAATTATTCGACTAGTGAATATCATACTGCATATACAGTATAATTTTATTTTCTATTTACAAATGTTTAAATAACGTCAGGTTGGGTGGACATTGGTCATGAATATATGGCACTACTTGTTGGCGAAATATTTTATCAGTTTGAGTATGGACTCATATTTTTCACACACAAATATCACCTCAAGTCAACCCTGGTTCAGGTACGAGTAAGTCGTGTCGAAGTACACCGTCGACGCTGTTGACCACTATTTTAAAATTGCTAGCTTTTATATTAGGACTTCACCCATCAGGAAAGGGGAAAGTCAACTTGGCAGACTAAATGTGACCAGTGTAAAAAATATTTTCTAATAGTGTCAATTACCAAATGAGCGAAATCTCATAATAAATTATAGATGTTTGCTAAAACTGTACAAAAGCAACTTAGCACATCGCAACCGAATCAACATTAGTCTGGCGGGGCGGCGACGTCACAGTTTGTGCCGGAATCAAAACAGCTCCAACAATTTCCTTTTAAAATAATCTTTAAGCGGTGTGTAGTAGTATGTACGGAGAGCTAACAACTCAGGTTTGCGTCTTAAAGCTCGGAGAGGCGCCCAGTCAGTTTCGAAGAGCAATAAAGCTAGGAGTGCGAGAGCCAGCCAGGCTAGTGCGAACGAAGGAACGAACGTTCGCAGTAAGCTGAAAGGCCGCGGTGCCAGGATAGGTACGCCCGCAGCGCCCACGACCGGGGCCCCGGTCACCAGTTCTGAACCTTGCGCTGCCGACGTGGCGCCCGATTCGGATGATGATTGCTCAAATGATTCTCGGAGTCTGTATTCGGCTGGGATCGCTGTAAATAATTAAATGTTTAACTGTAGTCACAAAACCGATGATGTATTATTATTAGATACGTCATGCAGGAATTTTGCGCCATTCGAAAATGACGCAAACTACCAAATGAAGAAATAATACGTCTTTATTATTATTTTTTATGAATTATATTATTATTTAGATTAAGTTTTCTCAGCTTTTTGGGCTGGTATGTGTGAACCTATCACGGGCTTAAGCCAAGTGAATCGGTTTATTTAGAATTGTAGTGTGTGTTTGGGTAGTGGATGTAGGCAATCGCCTAACTATGGAACATGTATCTATAACTGATCTCTGTAATGATATATATATATATATATATATATATATATATATATATATATATACACAGTCTCTTATGAGACGGCTCTTTTCAGGTGTGGGGACCACGAAGTCCCCATCTCATCTCTCTTGATTGTCCTTTACTTATGTCACTTGCAGTTCTCGCTGATTTCGATCAGCAGGCACATGTTGAAAGTTCTTACAGCATGTGCCTTATATCGATTGTGGTGTTAGGCAGCAGCCAAACTCTTCTCCAGACTGTGGACCCTGGAGGGGGAAGTTTACCTGGCGGCTTGGGCTCCTCTCGCGGCTGGTCGGGATGACAGCAGGCGAGCGCGATGTCGACGGCGGGTCCACTGAGTAGGCAGGCGCCGTTGCAACCCTCACCTGCGCTCTCCTCCAGCGGCGCACTGTGCGTCGAGCGGGGCAGACTGCTGTACCCTGGGGAGAGTAGACAGTTATAGTTAGCCCTCGTTTTCACTTAGAAACAAGTTGCAAACTTGCTTGATACAAAACACAATAAGATACTTGTTCTATACAGTATTGAGTCTCAACAAACACTCTTTCGTTCACACTGTATGTCAAATCGAATCAAATCAAATTCTGTTTACTGTCAACAATAGGTACAAAGGGTGTTCACAAAATAATGAGGTCAGCTATGATTCGCCATTTGAGCATACAATACTAAATGAGTAGTCGTTTTTATTATTTATATTGTCATTATTTAGTTGATAACGTTATCACTGAATTATCGTATTGTTATTAAACTATTACGTTTTTTTTTTCCACTATTAGCACTGTATTCCTATATATATTTTTTTTTAATACGGAGTCGATGTTTGCATGGCTACTAGCGCCAAATGTATTCATCAGCCAGCAAGTTGTATACAAGTTTAAAACACATTTGCGATCACACTGAAGTCTGTGACGTGTTGTAACTTGCTATATACATGTATTAAACCTTGGTGGTTCTCTTGCAGGTTCTCTTGCACAGCAGTCCAAAACCCTGGAAAAATTGTCGCGCTGGGCATTTACGCTGTCAAGTTTTTGTCACGGAAAAAACTGTGCATTTTCAAAAACTTATTAAAGGAGATTTTATCGATATTTTCTCCCAATAATTTTTTTTCGATTTAGATTCAATGGATAAATTGAAATCTTACAGGAATTTAACAACTAGCAAACAGTCTATATTCTATCCCAAGGTCTAATCTATATCTGTATCAAATGTTACCAATATCGGTTCAGTGGTTTAGGTGTGAAAGCGTAACTGACAGACAGAGAGTTACTTCCGCATTTATAGTTAAAGTTCATACCAAAGTCCCCAGTCATGGGAGTCGAAGGTGTGGCCGGCACGCTGGATGCTTTTCTTTTGCCATGTGCAGTCGTCCCCTCCTTGAACAAATGCAAATAAATACCTATTCATTAACTGTAAAAAAAAACTAAAACCACCTCGGCTTTTAATAACTAGTATTGCTTATGTTACAAGTGGGCTCATATCAGTTTGAAGTGTTCAATGTCAAAGTCAAAAATCATTTATTTTGTTTAGACAATTAAAACAGCACTTACAAAACGTCAAAAGAAGAATACTTTTTTTTGTAAATGGACCACATCGCTTCGAAATTCGGCCCCTTACTTATTTATAACGCATTCATAATTTCGTGTTATATTTTCTATTGAAAGCTTTTACAGAACCAAATAAGTAAAATCTACCCTTTTAAACCAATTATAGAGATACGAAATAAAGCTTATTTTCCTTTGTAAAAGTTAATTTTGATTGAGCGAGCGAGTAAAAATTTTAATACAAATTCTATCGGCTGTAAAATTACAAAATGATAATTTATCTCGAAATTAGATGAGGTCACTGCACCATACAATAACATCGGCTGCGGTAACGATGTTTATGATAATGCAAGTACCGTTCCATATCGTTTATTATCTAGACTTCACGATAACGATAAGCGAGTGAAAAAATATTATTAGTCCTATTATTTGCAATAAAAGTATTGCCCGTGTAAATATTTATGATTTGATTAGGAAAGATTCGTACCTAAGATACGAAACATTGCATAAATGTTTTCTAAAACTTATTTGATTTGAATTTTTTTACAGAAACTATGTATCAATGTTTTTTATTGACAATTTCAGTAGGCGTTATCATTTTAAAAATGTATTTTGACAAGTATCAACAAGATTAAAATTTTGTCTCCTTGCAACACTGATATTATTCATTTATTATCAAAATCACTTCATCGATACTAAAGACATATTATTGCCGTCACGCCATTAATGATTACCGAGTCGTTGGCGGAATCGTTGAAATCGCCATAGAACAAAAAAAATAAAAGAAAATGAAGACATAATTACTATTGTCAAGTTGATTGTAGACTTATCACTCATCAAGAAAATATTACAGTGAATTAGTCATGACTAATCTTTCTTATCACAGCTAAACCTCAGAATAGACTAAAATAGGGTTGTTCTTATTATTCACACAGGCTGTAAGTATTGAAAAAAATGTATGTGTTTAAAAAAATATTTTATTTATAGAACTACGCTATACCAATCTATCTAAAACTAGTCTAAAAGCAGCCTTTGTATGCAGTCAGCAACAACTCGCAGTTATTAGTTCTGTAACAAAAACATAATATTTCAATATGTTTTTTACACAATAAACTGCTTATTCTCTGGCTATCTATACTACAATACCATTGCAAGCCAATAATTTGTGTAATATTTGTATGCGGTTGCAAACTGCAACCGCATACAAATTGAAGCCTTATGTTAGTACATTTATAAGGCAAGGACATGCAAATGTTAGTAACTTTTCAAAATGTAGTAATTTTACAAAAGTACACTCATGAAACTTACTTGTGACTTCACAAAAAGTATTTAAGGTCATTGAACAGGTCTTGAAGATGGTCGAAGTTTACCCACGAGCTTTATAAAAAATAAATCATCATTTGGATGTCATAACTCCCTGATGTTCCTCTTTTCGCTTTCTCTACTCGATATCAAGCACATGACGTCAACCCCATATTTTGGTCCTTCGAGCCGGTTATTTCACTTTTCGTTTTCTGGTTATCTAGACTTATAGAGAAAGCATACGCATTCTTCTCTGTCGAAAACAAACGCCGCTCATATTTTCAGCCAAATTTCTTCAGACAATTATTTCTCGATTTTTAAATATCAAACAATGGCAAATCGAAAATAAAAATGAAATCGTTAATAAATCACCTGCGAATCTCTTGGTGCAAGTAATCCGTCCCTCTCTAATATCTCCCGTTCCGTGCGACCGACGTATTTGAACTTAGTGCCCCACGAGAACAGGCCTCCGCCGGAGTACACGCAGGCGTCTGATGATGAAGGCAACCTGAAAGTGATACTTACTGTTATAGGAGAATAAAAATTAATCGCTGAATGTGTAGCTAAGCGCAAATCTCGAGAGCAGCTGAACCAATATCGCTCGTTATTTTTTTAGAATATTCTTTGAAGTACGAGGATGGTTTCTACGGAGAGAAAATTTTAAAAATTGCCGGCAGTCGGCAATAGGCTCACGCCCTATTACGTGGGTCCGAATTCAATAATTGGTGAAATGTGGGTGTTAATTCACCTCTGCCTAACCCTCCGGGGATAAAGGCATGTAATTATATGTATGTAGCTATTTGTCTAGAGGGGCAGTTCAGCTTTAGGTGTATTTGTTTAGAAGAAGAATACACTTCCGCCCGGCATGTCAATTAATCAATAAGCCCACCCCTGTCCACTGCTGGACATAGGACCCTGTGTCATGTTATAGAATATAGACTATTAGGCTACTTACGTAAAAAATAGCATCTGCTCTATGGCACAACACCAGACATGCCGGCATGCAGCTCCACTCGGACATTTAAACCCGACTGTGTGCTTCTTCTGTAAAACAATATTTACTTCTTACTTAGCTTTGGGATGGGTTTTAGAATTTCCTAAATAATTTGTTAAGTCAATCCACATGGTAATACTCCATTCCCTAACTCTACGGTCAGGCGTGAGTAGACACAACATGACCTGTTAAATCTCTGTAAAACTATATATTTGCCTTTTTTATTGCACGAAAAATCCCCACGGTTACTCCCCCTCCCCCCCCCCCCCCCCTCTCTACCTGCTGGAGTCGGTGGGGGAGGTTTTGTCGGACTTAAACCGACTAAAATGCACGTTGTCTGAGGGTGATACCGGAGTACATCTCACCCCGCCCGTATTAAATATTAGCCTAATCCAGGTTATTTTATGCTATTAACAAAACCAATAAACTTTCACATGTATTATTTTAAACTGCAGGTGATTAAATCTAATTTTCGAGATTTTTTATACCACTTAGGTGGCAGACCAGCAGGTAAACCTGATGGAAAGTGGTTACCGGGGTCTATGAACGTGTACATCACTAGATTTTAAACTACGGGATTTTGAATTTCAGTAATTGAACACTCGGGATTTCAATATTCGGACTTTCGTTCATCAGTCTTTTGAAATGCGGTAGTTTGTACTTCAGAATCGGGATTATGATACATGACCCATGTATGACCTAACAGCAGCCTACGAGTCTTACCACGCAGAAGCACTCCACTACGGAAAACTACTATTCTCCGAAGTAAACACTATAATATTAACACGGATACGACATTCAAAATTATTTATCGGCTACTATTTATAAACTTGGAGGGTAGATTTAATCAAATATGTCGTAATTAGTCGTCCAACCGAAGCACGCCATTAAAGAATACTTGACATTGGTGAAGCAAGTATGGCATTTTAACAAGTCGTTCTATAATTATTACAAAAATACCTACTTTACAAACACTTATGGGTACCATATTCCACCATATTCGTTGTATTTCTTTTTTGTAGTTTACAACTACGGAATAAAAATTGTGTTGCATTACATAATTGGTTGGTAGACGAGGCTTTTTATACAGTAGAAGCCGCGATAGCCTAGTGGTATGGGTAATGGACTGCTGAGACGTGGTCTCGGGTTCGATCCCAGGTTTTACCATGGCACACACCAATGACTTTTCGTAGTTATGTGTGTATTTATCGCAGGTTTATAAGTGCCTGGTTAATGGCAATAGGCTCGCCACCTATTACATTGGGACCTAAACATAAACTGGCGAAATGTGGGTGCTAGCACCTCTGCCTACCCCTTCGGGGATATAGGCGTGAGTTTATGTTATGTTATGTTATGTTATGTTATGTTATGTTATGTTATGTTGTTATGTTAGGTAGATATTGCTTTGTATACCTAATAATCTGTGTTTGCATGCCAACTTTATGGCGAAATGTGCTTGATTACTCTATTTGTTATTGTCATCTTTTGTTGTACCACATTGCAAGCAAATAAATAAATGAATTGAATTGAAAAATTCTAAAATTAGATAAACATGAACTACGTACTACGTGTATTAATTGTAATGAGGGTAATTGAATATTTGTCAAAATTCGGAAACCTATCTTATAAGATGTATAATTTATTTAAAACCTGTTACATTTCATCATTTGCCCATTAAAACTTATTAATTAGAAAAAAACACTTCGCTAGCTTAAAAAGTGCGCGAATAACGCTCGGTCACGTGACATTCTGTGTGTGACGTCATTAAATAATATTAGAGATATTACGGATAATACTCAAAATAATTTTTTTACAGTTACGTCACGCGAACCGTCAACAATTTTTTTTCCGTTTTGCCTTACGTGAAATACAGATAAAAAAATTCTCTATTATTTTGCAAAAATAGAAATATATTTTACGTATAAGCTAATTATATTCAATATTTATTTTTTTTGTAATAGTTTTCAAATACTCAATTTTGCAATCGTAGTGCGGTTCACAGATAAGGTTCGGTACAATTTTTTTATGTGATACGCTCGACGTTTGACCGTTTATATTAAACACTGGGTCCACACCCAGTGCTTATATACGCTTAAATATGCTTACGTGCATATATGCAGCGACCCCATTGTGATACTCCAATTGAAATGCTTTCATTACCCTAAGATTATATGTATTCATTCGATATTCCATTCATTGTACCAGTTTTAGGTCTATTCAAAATAATAAAAGACCCGTATAATATTCAGTATAGAAGCTGATGCAGAGAGCAGATGCAAGTACTTAACATACTAAATCAGGAATGGACAGATGTTTTCGCTATAATTTGGGACATTTGACCCTTGTCCAGCAAAAGCTTCAATAAGATTTATTGTGTAATACAAAGAGTATTGTAGAGAAATAATAAATTTGTTTGTCGGTATAAAAATTGAATATGTTTGCATGACCTAATTCTGTCATTAGGGGAATAATCGGCAATTTTTGCATGAGAAAATTACACGTGTATTTCGTATTAATAATAATTACGGTTAGCAACGAAAGTCTATTAACATTTTTGCACTGATATTTTTTAAATACTCTGGTCTAACTGCAATACTTCTAGATCGCTAATGTGTTGTGGAGGTCATGTGGCAGTCGCCTCACATAAAAAAACCGAATTTCAGACATGGAGCAGTTGGATTGAAAAAAGCGTAAGGATGATTTTTTAAATACTAGACTTTTAAATTGCTTGTATCAAGAAGTAGGTCCTCATCAGTAATGCAACAGTCGAGATTAGAACTTTATCTCAACTAATTTATCTCAACTTACCTCTGGATAATTCAAATGTACGATAAACATTCGTCCTTCGAAGTTTATTTTATGCACTTCGGACCATTTGAAGTGGTGCGTCTTTCTACTACCCTGGAAGGTGAGGATGCCGCTGTGGTTGATGCCCAGGTACAGCTGGTTGCCTCGGTGGTCCTGCTTAACAAGCGCAGACAAACATGCAGCTATAACACCAGGAGTGGTTTCTTGACAGATCAAAGAACTAGATTTCATATTTTGTAGGTTATTTTTTGGGGTTCGGGACCCTGATGGTAACAAATAGGAATTATCATTAAGACTACTGTATACTCATCTGTTACATGCACACTGGAGGAACTCATGAGCGCTTCCGAGAACGGTTTGGTGTGGGAATTTGATGAAGGAAGAAGAACAGATAGCTTAAACTTTTGATAGATTGTATTTTTTATACAACTTAGATGGCGGACAAGCACACGGCCCACTTGATGGAAAGTGGTTACCGTGACCTATGAACGTGTGCAGCACCATAGGAGTCACACCCGTGTTACCGACTCTGTAAGCGCTCTGTATTATTGTCACATGTCTCTATTACGAATCCGATTATAGACGGAAAGTTTATAAATTATACAAAAGATTCACTTCAGTTTCAACTGTAAAACTTGTTTGACCGCAACCAGTTTTTCAGCCGAAAGCGGGTAAAGAAAAAAGTATATTTCAAAGGTGATTGGTACCTTAACAGGATGTGGGTCGACCCCGTACGTGTCCAGCTGGCAGGCGATCTTGAGGAAGGTGCGCTCGGCCTCCTGGGTCGTCATGCCCTTGACACCCTCGCTGCCACCCGGCGTGCCCTCCACCGATTCTCTATGTAGTTCCTGTGGTTTATTAAACGATTATAGCTCAAGAAAAAGTTAATGCACGTTATATGAACGGCAGTTCAAATCCTGAACACCCAGAATTTAAATCAGAATACGTAAAAAAACAGGACATGAACCGCGACCTTGCAGAGGGAACGCTCTTTCCGACTGAGCTACCATGACGCCCTTCAGTATATTCGGAATTCTCGTACACATTCGTCTTGGAGCGAGTGTCGCCGGTGGCACTTATACCGATCTAAATCTATAGGAAGTATACTAATTCCATTAGATAACAAGTGATATACATAATTCTATGTAAGTCGGAAAGCGGTCTCCGATTGCCAAGATGGAGGATGGATGCAATCGGAGCGAAACTTTATTGTGATGATAACATAATTCTATAAATCATAATGAGAATCTTAAAATGTGTTACGTATCGGAGATACCTAATAAAAACTAGAGAATTTAATGCTTGCAAGAGATATAATTTAAGAACTTGTGGATTGCCATGGATTCTATATTATTAATTCGAGAGGCGTTTCAAGTACGTCAACTTGATAAATATCTGACAGAGATAACTGCGCTGAAACACTCAATACTGATTTAGCTGTTACGCCAATTTTCGCAATAGTTTATGTTTTACCTAGTACCTGACCCCCAAATATATAACAATTGTTAGACTGCTATTTACTGTAATATTTTTCATTTCACTGAAGGTATGTATAAAAATAGCAAACTATTAGTATTATTAATATTTTGTAATATTACATACATACATATAATCACGCATTTATCGCAGGAAGGTTAAACAGAGTTGAATTAACAACCACATTTCACAAATCATTGTACTCCACGTAATAGGCGGTGAAAATAATGCCGTATTCCGGGCACTATTGTCGACTCAAGCCATGCATCTGAGGCTAAGTCTGGACTGTATATATCTGTTTGATGATAAACAGCCCTATCCCTTAGTCGCCTTGTACGACACCGCATGGGAAGGGATGGGTGGCCGAAATTCTACTCTGCCGGGAATCACGCGGCTATTTCGTAATATTATTTCAGACATAATCTAATTAATGGCAATAGGCTCGCCACCTATTACATTGGGACCTAAACATAAACTGGCGAAATGTGGGTGCCAGCACCTCTGCCTACCCCTTCGGGGATATAGGCGTGAGTTTATGTTATGTTTAATCTAATTCAGACAAACCGCAGTTCTATAAATGTTGTCCACGTGTAAGAGAGATTGTATTATTAATCCCAGCGCAATTACTTATGTAAGACAATCTATAATAAATTATAGGTAGGTAGGTACTAACTTTTAATTCTAATGCAACTTTGATACTTCATCAAAAATAACCCAGTTATCGAAAAGTCAAGTACCTATTTCGTAACATTATTTCACTTACAAAATCTAATCCACACAAACCGAGGGATTGTGTTATCATCCCCGACGCAATTATGTAATTATTTTTATAGACTCTTAGGTGGCAGACAAGCACACGGCCCACCTGATGGGAACTAGTTACCGTGGCCTATTCGTGCTGCCGAGACTTTTTCTTTTATACCACTTAGTGGTTACCGTGGCCTATGGACGTGTGTAACACCAGAGAAGTCACACTCGCGCTGCCGACACTGTAAGCACAGAGTCTCTGTGCCGTCAGTGTAGAGGACAAAGCAGGACAAGTCTTTAGTCACCCCACTGAGAGCACAAATTCTCCAGTGAGCTCTGGCTACCCTACTCACCGCTGGAAACACAACACGAAGTTATTATAACCGCGGTATTCTGTAGGGCGGAGGTATTCTTTTAATTCTAATACAAAATATTATGCGTCAGTTTTTATCAAGTATCAAAATGCTATTAGTATTTCGTAACATTATTTCATACACCCACATAATCGTATCCACACAAATAAAACTGCAGTTTCATACAACGTGATTTCGAATTACAAAAATAAGGTATCATACTCTAGGTTAAGTGACATCGTCGAGAACGTAATACTTCCTCAACACAAGTATCAAGTACATCATTAGAACTTAACGCCTCTGAGGAATGATGAGTACTTGAGTATTTCGTAACGAGAGGCAATCGTACTGTCTACAGAATACAGCTACAGAGTGTGGCGTTTTCAGTCGTCGAGTCGTCTCGTGCGGGCGTAATCATTTCGCAATATTAAATACATTGTGCAAGAATGGAGTTTTATGCTACCATGATATCACGTTTGTTTTTTTTTTGTTTACATTTACTCGTTGATGAATCTATTTTCTTTCAATTCAAAACGTGATAATGTAGTTTAATTGATAATGATCCTTATGATTGGTTAAATTTACTGTAGATTACTATGGTTATGCAACACGAGAGTTTACCGCCTTGCAGATGTGTAGAAGACAATATTTTTGATTTTTTGTCGAAAGAAGAGGCTGCGAATGTGTAAACCTTTTCTATTTTTACTGACATTCCTAAGGTCTAATCTGGTAATAAAACTCATAGCTACTTTTTTCTACTAACAAAAACCGGAGTCTACCATTACACACACTTTTTCCTCTGGGGTAGACAGAAACAAACTTCACGAGTCTCCTCTAAGGTCATTAAACCTACCTATTTTATAACACATTAATATTATTTTCTTCTCACCTGTATCCTAGCTTCAATTGTATCCGTTTGTCTAAGTAGCAACCTCATCTCTGTCACGTAATTCCCAACGTGGATGTTCGGATCGTAATCACCAAGTTCAACTGCAAAACAAGATACAGTGATAAAAGAGCAGAAGTCTTCTTCTCTTCTTCTGCGACGACACAATGCACTACGAGTTTAAAAAAAAAATATGTTTAAAAAAAAAATCTATAGACGTTAACTTCACCGGTAGATAGAGGTACAGTATAGGTAAGTAAAGGGGATAGAGAGAGCTCTCGACAGCAAAGATACGGCCCGTAAAAACGCATTAAACTGCTAAAGTTGCCGTTATATTAGTGAAATGATAGTGGTGTTATACACCACCATCATTTCACTGGTGATTCCAGTTATATTTCAGGTTTTCACTTTGAACTTCACGTTCCGTTTTTTTCGGTTTTTTCCTCCACTTCGCTGAGTATTCAATAGGTAGTACGTCCATTCACTTTCGAGGAGTGGCGTGTTCGAGTGGTTCGAGAAGGAAACGGCGAAGCGGGTCCTGAGGAGACCCTCGGCCCACACAACCCGCGACGAGTGGAGGCGACTCAGGCGTCATCGGATACCGCAGAACAACCTCCGTCCTCTATGATAACGGACCTGGGGATGACGGGTGGAGCCGCCTGTCTCCCTAGCAGAAGCAGACCGCGGCGGCCGCGCAAAGCGCGCCTTTCCCGATACCCGAGGGCTAGATAGTATATAGATAGGTAACTCCATGAAAGGCAGTTAATGCTTGTCCTAAACAATACACTATAACGAGTTTAAAAAAAGTTTTGTTAGAAAAAAAAGAATCTATAGTCGTTAGATTAACTTCACCGTTAGATAGAGGGACAGGATAGGTAAATGGAATAGAGAGAACTCTCAACAGCAAAGATACAACCCTTAAAAAACGCATTGAACTGTTCAAGTTGCCATTAAAACAAGATACGCGTGCAAAACAGAACCCTTCTTGGCAGTCAAATAAAAAATATACAATTAGAAAAAAAATATGCTTGAGTTGCTTAGTGTTTAATAAAATTTGTTTTATTTTAGACCACTACAACAATATTAAATTAATAGATTTTTTGAAGGAATTGACATGAAGGCTTTCACCGGCTCTTCACCGGGTTCAGCGACCGCCAGGCCATTTATTTTATTTATTTATATACACTTTATTGTACACCATTTAAATACACCATGCTTGATTACTAAATATAGCTAAGGAAGTACAATGGGCGGCTTTATCGCTTTAAGCAATTTCTGCCAAGCCATTGACATTTCGATGATTACAAAAATAGTCAAACTGGGTTTGGTTACTTTTTAATTTGACATACTTTTTCTAGCTGGTAATATCAAAGTATATAAAAAAAAAATACGATACGTCTTAATGACTACCTCGCCTGATGTTGTGCTAAAGGCAAAGTAAATAAATATTCTACAACATTCCACACAGCGCTATCTCGCCATGGTAAGCATAGCTTAACTAGCTTGTGTTATGGAATCTAGAATGCGGATAAACATACTTAGATACTTCTTTTTTGTAAATGCACACATATTTTACATAGAAACATCCAGATTAATGCAAATTGCATACAAATATTTGCACTGAGCGGGAATCGAAGTCGCGCCTCCTGCATAGCAGTCGAACGTTCTAACGTTACGCCACAGAGACAGTCGAAAGTCTCAGTAAAGAGGGTCACCATTACAGACGACACAATGTTACAATGCTGGCCCTCAATATAATGATGGCCTTATGCTATTTCAAGCCCTGCTTAAAAGATCAGGGACTTAGGACAAGCTAATTTCTGATATACATACTTTGTATGATAAGCGCTCCCAGCATTGCGGCTTCATTGGCTGTACAATATAGTCTTCCATGTAACAGGTCTCTTTTGAGTTGTAAGTATATCTGAAACCTTGTGACGTCTTCTTTCAACAATAATGGATTTGGAGGGTAGAATTTCACACGAAAACTGAATAATATTGGTGACGCATCTGTCAACAAATAAAAAAAAAAGTAATACATTTTCTATCATAATTTTTTTTTTTTCATTAAAAATCTTGATGAATCGTAGCATCAATTTATTTTCTCATATTTATAAACATCATAAAATGTAATAAAAATTACAGAAGAAAACAATTGTAAAGGATTGGTATTGCCATTCAACATGGCAATGCCACCAGCCTTCTGGCCACACATCTGGGACCCTGGTTGACATAGATGGGAAGGAATTCTTTGATGCATGAACCTGCAGGATTATTTAAGTATATTCTGTATTGTTTTTTACATTTTAATTTAGATGACTGCCATTGATGGGCTGATTGTTTAAAAAATTGCAAAATATTGCATACACAAGTTTTAGATATCTTCTAGGCATTCCCAATTATATGACCATTACTAGATTCTATTTAAATTTACAATGTCAATATGAGACCTGACAACACATTATACTATCCAAAAGACAAGTAGTAAATGGATGATATTATGATCCGCAGATGTCATAGGTAGATGGTGCGGCAATCTTCAAATAGTCATAATATAGAATGAAATTTGGTTAACATAATGAGTAAAATACATATACAATCACACCTTTTTTCCCGGAGGGTAAGCAGAGATAAATTAACACCCATTTTACCAATTATCATATTCAGTCTCACATAACAGGGAGTGAGCCTATTGCCTTTTCTGGGCACTATTGTTGACTCCACCCATGCACCTGAATGCTCTGGGCTGTATATATCTGTCTGATGTTAAACAGCCCTATCCCTTAGTCGCCTCGTTTGACACCGCATGTGAAGAGAGGGGGTGGTCCCAAATTCTACTATGCCAGAAACCATGCAGCTACTAATAATTCTATTTTTTTTTAAGTTACATAGAAGAAATTACCTTTTACTTGTTTTAATATTAACTTTGCCATGTGAAGCCAATGCTGAAAAAAAAATTTATTTAATAAATTTCATATCCGGGTTGTCTCTTGACCACACTCTGCTTAAACTATTTACCAAGACTAGAAATAAACCTATACTCTTTTTGAGAAAGTATTTTAGGGTTTTCTGAGAAATACTTGCCTCTCAAAATAACTTAATCATTGAAAGATTTTATTAAGTTATAGAATATTGAATTGAATTTTGATTATCAGTACATTTTATTGTTCAAAAAAAGAATATATATATTTAATTATTCATGTTAGACTGACATTATCTTATTCAATAGTGAGTTAACTATGGTCCTATCAGTATTTTTGTAATTTTGATTAGTATATTCCATAACAGTGCCAAATTAGAATTCTAATTATGCTGAGAAAGAAAATTGCAATAATGGTGTGAGATCATTTTGTACAAAACTTGAGAACAGTAGTAGGTTTTATGTCAATATTGACCATAACAAAGTCTAGATTTCAATGTTATCTAGTTCTATTAATGCAGCATGTCAATTTTTAATTCAGTCTAACAGTTAATAACATCCAAACAACACTATATTCCAAAACTGTTTAAATCCATCAACAAAAGATTATTTTTATACAGATCTTAGTTCATAAATTTTATAGGGCAGATTCTGTTTACCATTCAAATGTCAGTTCAGAAATTACCTAGAAATACTTAGAAAAGGTTTGTTTTTTTTTCGGATTATTTACTAACCCTTTGTCCACCGGCGTCCACATAACGAAGTCCAAAATAATCAGTCTCAGTAAGATTCAACTGTTGACATACATGCTCCAGTAAAAATTTTCCTTTATAACTTGGCTGAAAAAAAATGTTCCATTTATAAAATTTAGTTCTACGCAATACTATTCTATTGTTTGACAGGACACCCACATGAAATTCACATTCTAATATTTCTGTATCCTCTAAAAGTCTCACTGTACATTTATAAACAATATCTCCGCGGCTTCTGAACATGCTTGCTACTTTAACTTCACCACAATAACATGTAAAATACTTCTACAAATTAACTATTTTATATAACCAAGACATAATTAAATTAGATTTGATTCTATTTAAGAATTCATGCTATTATTCATTTGTTTCATTCCGATTTCAACACGGGAATTGGAAATTTGATTTTATCTGATGAATATAGGGTGCGGAGTTGCGGACAGCGCGGGGCGGGGGAGGGGGATAGTGAATTTGACATTAGAGATTGATATATTTATTACAACAATGTAGGTAAACCGCTAAGCTCCAACCAATATATTTTGGTTTATTTGGTTATAATAATTAATCTGTTTCATTCTTAATAAAAAAGTAATAACCACTAAAATATGTAGTATAAACTCATCGGCATTAGATTTCTGCAATTCATAAAAATAATTCATAAATATTTGAATACTTGTATTTTGTAATGATATTAATTAATAAGTTCATTCGGAAGTGAGTAAAACCAACTGGATTTGATTGCCATTGACAGTATGGTAGTCTTTATTTTACTATTACATTATATTGAGTAACATTTCTTGTTTCTGAACGAATTTGCAAATGTGTATTATGACGTCATATCCTTGTAATATTCTGAATTGCCAGATGAAATATGTTTTTCCCCCATCATTGGTAAGTTTAACGAAAAGTAAGTAAATTTAGGAGGTAGGACACGGCGGTATTTCCGCCCGATTGAGCAGTCCGACTGGGGTAGTACCTCCGCCCTACAGAATACCGCGGTTATAATAACTTCGTGTTGTGTTCCCAGCGGTGAGTAGGGTAGCCAGAGCTCACTGGAGAATTTGTGCTGTCAGTGGGAAGACTAAAGGCTTGTCCTGCTTTGTCTTCTGCTGACGGCACAGAAACTCTGTACTTACAGGGTTGGCAGCGCGACTGTGACTCCTCTGGTGTTACAGACGTCCATAGGTCACGGTAACTACTTTCCATCAGGTGGGCCGTGTGCTTGTCTGCCAACTAAGTGGTATAAAAATAAAAAAAGTCTAATAAAAACTGTTGGAAAATGTAATTTGTCCAAGTCATCAGCATTGCAGTATTGACTGTGACCAACGAAAGATGATCTAGTCATTTTTTCAAAACTTATAGATGGCAACAGTTTTATCCTGTCAGTTAGTGTTTTATAGTCCTCGAAAACTTCTTGATACTCATATAATGTTATCATTTACGGATAATTTTCAAAGTGAATCGATTATTTTTAATACTGGTCAAAACTATGATTAATAAATTATTGATTTCAAATAGTTCAATATTTTATAGTAGATAATTGACCCATAATTATTTTTTAAATATCGAGCACTAACTCTGATATACACATAGGTAACTTTAAGGTGCCTGATATAAGAGTCATGAATGTTCAGTACTTACAAACACGTCGCTTTTTTTCGGTAATACAAGTCTGTAAGCGTTATTCTACATAAACTCATGTTTTTTTCTGGATTGTTTGTAAGGGCTTAATACAAAAAGTACAATAAACACATTTCATTTATTTAGACTGGTTTTTATGTATACCTATTAAAAAAATAAAAATAAATCATAGTACCAACTTCGTTTAGTCGATGAATGGATGAGTGGCTCCACCTGTGTGGATGTTGTTTTTCGTGACTTTTGCAGTCATATGGTCGGTTCTTCTCAACCAATTTTAATAAAGTAAACGTAATATTTGTAGTCTGACTGAAATCCGTCAAGCGAAAAAATGCCTCCAAAATAACGTAACGTAACCAGAAAACAGAGAAAGAACTTACACAATACAATCTTTTGAAATTGCAGAACCCTTGCAAAAATATTACTTCCAATTTAATGCAATATATTTTCTAAATAAAAGCTTGTTTTTAAAGAGTTTTTTTTTTAATCTTATTGTTGAAGCTTATTAATGAGAGATTTGAGAGTTATTACGCTATTTTATAACACATACTTTTTTCTATAGGTTCCAAAAGAAGCTTTCTTTCTACACTACGGAACAATACAGTAGGCTTCAATGAGTATACTAAAATTGTATAAGTATATTATTTTTTATTATTATATTTCCCATAAAAATTTCGATAAAATACCACACAGCCCTTATTCTAATCCGAATTAATAAAAAGGAAGTAATATTTATGGTCGAAGAAATCTAAAATTGGGAGGCTCAAAATCCTACACGGCCACACTAAAAACCGGAAGTGACTCTCTTCAATCCAGCCAGCTGAAAGAACCACCATTTCTCGTCCATTCTGTTGGAGTCTATCTCGGATATTACACGTGGATTGTAATCCGTGGTGAGTGTCTGAAGAAATAGTTAAGTGCAGTGTTATAAAGTGATTCCGTAATACCGTAAGCATTAACGATTGTGTTATAATAGTTATATCAGCAATATTATTCTTACTTTACTTTTATCTTTGATTTGGTACGAAATTTGTAATGAAACAGCAGTATGTTACCCATATGGACTTAAATGTAACATAGCTTCTAAATGAAAACTTCTTTTGTTAAATTTAATTAACTCGTGGATCTCAATTCCAATTACGAATTTATCGCAGTCGCGTTTGCTTACGCGTCACACTTGTTCACCGACCGGCTCGTCACCACGTGGTTGTGCTCACTTGTTTTCTTCAATCAGTATATTTGATCTGAACAAGAAGTTAAATAATATGTGCATCACCTTATTTAGGGTCTGTTCTGCCGAAATAGTTAACTACTTTCGGTGCATTCATCATAATGGCTGACATCCATTGTGAAATGTCAAGATAGGGCGAGGCGGCCATGCGGCCGCCATATTGCCGGCCGCGCGATACATGAGGTTGCGACCTTGCAGATGCCGGCTAACATCACTCTAACCATTGCAGTTTAATCAATCTAAACAACCTACTAATTTTTGTTTTCTTTATTGTTCTAGACTAACCAAAAATGGGCAAGGAAAAGGTTCATATTAACATTGTCGTCATTGGACACGTCGACTCTGGCAAGTCCACGACCACCGGCCACTTGATCTACAAATGCGGTGGTATCGACAAACGTACCATCGAGAAGTTCGAGAAGGAGGCCCAGGAAATGGGTAAGGGTTCCTTCAAATACGCCTGGGTGTTGGACAAACTGAAGGCCGAGCGTGAGCGTGGTATCACAATCGATATCGCCCTATGGAAGTTCGAGACAGCTAAATACTATGTCACCATCATCGACGCCCCTGGACACAGAGATTTCATCAAGAACATGATCACTGGTACATCTCAGGCTGATTGCGCCGTACTCATCGTCGCTGCCGGTACTGGTGAGTTCGAAGCTGGTATCTCCAAGAACGGACAGACCCGTGAGCATGCTCTGCTCGCCTTCACACTTGGCGTCAAGCAGCTGATCGTTGGTGTCAACAAAATGGACTCCACAGAGCCACCATACAGCGAACCCCGTTTCGAAGAAATCAAGAAGGAAGTATCCTCATACATCAAGAAGATCGGTTACAACCCCGCTGCTGTTGCCTTCGTACCCATTTCTGGTTGGCACGGAGACAACATGTTGGAGCCCTCTACCAAAATGCCCTGGTTCAAGGGATGGTTGGTTGAGCGCAAGGAAGGCAAGGCTGAAGGCAAATGCCTCATTGAAGCCCTGGACGCCATCCTGCCCCCTGCTCGCCCCACAGACAAGCCCCTACGACTCCCTCTCCAAGACGTATACAAAATCGGCGGTATTGGTACAGTGCCCGTAGGTCGTGTCGAAACTGGTATCCTTAAACCCGGTACCATCGTCGTCTTCGCCCCCGCTAACATCACCACTGAAGTTAAGTCCGTGGAGATGCACCACGAAGCTCTCCAAGAAGCCGTACCCGGTGACAATGTTGGTTTCAACGTAAAGAACGTATCCGTCAAGGAATTGCGTCGTGGTTACGTCGCTGGCGACTCCAAGAACAACCCACCCAAGGGCGCTGCTGATTTCACAGCTCAGGTCATCGTACTCAACCACCCCGGTCAAATTTCAAACGGTTACACACCAGTCTTGGATTGCCACACAGCTCACATTGCCTGCAAATTCGCCGAAATCAAAGAAAAGGTAGACCGTCGTACTGGCAAATCTACTGAAGACAACCCTAAATCTATCAAATCTGGTGATGCTGCCATTGTCAACCTAGTTCCCTCCAAGCCTCTGTGCGTGGAGTCCTTCCAAGAGTTCCCTCCCCTCGGTCGTTTCGCTGTGCGTGACATGAGGCAAACCGTAGCTGTCGGTGTAATCAAGGCTGTTAACTTCAAGGATGCCTCTGGAGGCAAGACTACCAAAGCCGCCGAGAAGGCTGCTAAGGGCAAGAAGTAGCTAGTACTCATAACAGCACAATTTTTCATTCAACTGCGATACTTCATTCACCGAAAGGTGTTCAGAAGGAAAGAAGGGCTACAAACTCATTCCTTTTCTATATTTTTTACAAGGCTTATACTGTAACATTATTTTATAATTTATATAAGGTTATATCTGAACTATTTTGTTATAACTGCAAACTAATGTGTAAATTCATAGATTAAAGGTAGCCTCCAGAAAATTTATTGCATTTTATTTAACACCCGCTACACAATAAAATGGTTAGGTATGAAACTTGAACAAAATCAAATGACTTCAATAAGTTACAACACAACGCAAATTATTATAGGTACCTATTGCACAAAAATTACCTATGCAATATTTTTTTAATGTTCCATAACTGGAGAAAGTATATTATTAGGTAGTAAATGTGTTCAACTTTGGTAAGTATTGCATTTTACCCAGTTTCAATCTGGCTGCTGACCATTCATAATTTGAGAGATTTTCACCTACTGGTATTCGCTGAATATACCTATCAATTTATGTAGTGAGTCAACAAAGGTCCTATCTCCTGATGTACAAAATGGTTTATGCATTTTGTTTTCAAGTACTTATAAAGAAGCAAAAGGTACACATTCAAATTGTAGAGCTAGCTCCTGGACCCTGTAGTGTAGGACCCTCTGAAAATGATGCTAAATAGTTAAATATTCCCTACGCCTTGCATAGCTTGCTGCCAAGTGCCAATACATTTATAAAAGGTGAATGAACTGTCCTCAACTATTCGAAAGCAGGAAATGAATCGGTAATTTTTATTTGTAGTCTTGGTCTTCATTTCATAATCTTACATTTCGGGATAGCCTAAAATATTCAGACATTTCTAAATTATAATATCTACCTACGTACAACTTATTTTGGTTGATTTTGTTAAGATTACATTTGATTAAGTGCTTAGGTATGTAGCACGCTGATAAGGTGTATGACCGGCTTAGCTTTCAGTGCTGTTTTTAGACAACTAGTGTTATAGATAGCTATGTATTGTTCTCATGTATGGATGCCTCGATGCTTGAAACGCTAATAACTAATTACGGATAGTTTGATGTTTCATACTCTACCATAAAGTGCAGATAGGTGGTCATTTGGCAGCTTGGGGACCTTTTTTCTGGCATGATTTTATTTTTGCTATAAGAGGCAGGTGTGTTAGTTAGCAGGTAAGGGTTTGGGGAACGCAGATGTTATAAAACCCCATACACCCTTACAGAGGTAGGTACCTACTTGTTGACCTAACTTACTATAAAAAACGTCTATAGCTATATTATTATGAAAACAACTGTAATTTAGTAGTACAGTCGGCAACAAAAGTAGATAACTATTTCCTGTGCAATCATCACAAACTTTAAAAAAAATTAAAATCGAATGAAAATTTTTAAATTATGTAAATTACCTACTTAACAGTTGGACAATATAGGTAAGTACTTAATTGAGTGGGTAGGTAAGGTACCTACTACGTTAACTTTGAGAAACAAAAATCCAAATCCTTATTTTGTTGTAGCACTGGCCGCTTTGTGCATCACAGTAACAGTCGATTCACCTCCTTCTTATTATGCGTCATCGTGACGTGTCGTTGCTATATTATTTAAATAATGTATGTATGTAGGGCATGATTCTGCGTCATATTTTGTTCACGTCTAGTTCTAAGAACGATTTAGAGTTGATATACGATAGCATTAGAATGTATAAAATAGTGATTGAATTGAAAGAAATAAATTTACCACCTGCACATATTTTAGTGATTATTTTCATGATTGTGTAGGTATATTATGTTATGTAGAGATATTCTATATTACTATATCATATACGTATTTCTGCGTTAAAGTTGTATCTATTAGTACCCAAACATAAGTTTCGCATCTATTCATCTATCCCATTCGTTTACTTTTACGTGTCACTCTAGGCATTGATCTAACGTGGTAAAATTCTCGAAAAAACGTGCCTGATAATAAAATTACGGCAATGACTGAGTCCGTCGAAAACGTGTTCATAACACGCGGTTAACTTTCACTTTAAGAATTAATTACATATAATATACCTATTTGGCTTATACTTACTTCCTTTCTTAAATCCGATCATGTGAACCAGCTTAGCAACTGTCTGAAATTATGTTACATTTAGGTACCTAGTAACTTTCACAGTAATAACAAGAATTCAGTAGGTTATGATTGACCAAGATTATGATTAGAGTTTCAAAAAGATCTATAATATTGCGCAATCATTACCTCTTACTATGAAAGAATAAAATAAAAGCAGATAAGCTAGGTAGGTAACCCAAGGTATACCTATGGAGTCGTAAACAGAACTTGGTCTACATAAGCTATACTATAAGTGAGCTTGACTGCATTAGGTAGGTTAAGCACCTACTCTAAAATGGGCTTCGGATTTATAGTATAGTTTACTTGTCATAGTATGGTTGGATTTCAGTTAAATCCAGTTTGTGGTGTAAGTAGCTAGATGACCAAGGGCCCAGTGCAAAAAGAAACGAGGTCCCCATATTTTTCTTTTTTGGATTTGAAAACTACCCCGGATATCACACGTCGCCTTTATAACTGAGTAAACGGTAAGGTGGGTATGTCTAGACCCCTGCCGAGGTGTAAGGCTACCTAGAGCATATCCCTCGCACCCCGGCTGATCCCGGCTCATTTACGGTTTTAAGATTGCTCTCTCGGCTGTGTGAAGGACGGTAGGGGTCGGGGAGGGATCCTAAGCAATCTCGGACACGTCATAGTCATCCACAATGGGTGCCATGAGAGACCGAGACAGAGTCAACACATTCTACCGCTCGCGCTGGGAAGAGGGAGCCAATAATGCCTCCGAACAGCGCTGGGACACTGAGACAACGCGGGGTTCGGGCGCGCAGCTTGCCTCTTACCATTGAGTAAAGTCATATAAGATAAGATCTTGCAGACGAAAGGCCGCCTCCTGATGATGCTACCCGGGGCACATGCACCGGCTTGTTCCCCCCTAGATCCGGCCTTGAAACGTGATGACGAATGTTTTAAGGTGACTATACCTACTGCACAAAATTCCCCATAAGTTCTTTCAAATGAGTTGTCATGCTTAGAGTTATGTTGCAACTCGAATACCTGTGGTTGCAACCCATTTTCGCATTTCGAAAGTAAGATTTTTTCACTAGTTCAATGTGAGGTTTGCTAGTTGGGACCTAAGGGTCACTGAGCTTGTGGGGTAAAGGGCACGGCACCGCCTTGCCCACCCATAGCTACGCCAGTGGTTCCTGCTTTAGTACAGTCATAAGCAAGTCGTGTTCAGTTAGCAACTTTTGATGTTGACTGTACTTTTCGGATACAACATAGTACAATTTTATTAGGCGGCCGGCGCCTCCTTCTGCGAGCAAGTAATGCTCGTGAAGGAGGAGGCGGGGCGGGAGCGGCAGCGGGAGCGACGAAGGATCGCAAGACAAGCTGCCCGCGTACGAAGGCAACTCGGGCGTCGGAGGTCGATGAACGACCTCCGCCCCCCATGAGCGCCGGCCTGGGGGTGACAGGTGAAGCCTGAAGCCTGTCACCCTGGCAGAAGCAGGCCGCGGCGGCGGCGCGCGTGGCGCGCCTCCCCGTTTCCGGGGACGAGTTGGGGACTCTGTAGTCCCCACACCCGAGAAGAGGGCCAGATCGTGAGAGATGGCCCTGGGTCGGCCGGGGTGCGAGGGATATGCCTGTCAACCTCACCTTCGGCAACCAAAGCGACCCACAGGCGGCGTGCGTTTTAGTCGGTTCGTGTCCGACATAACCTCCTACACCGGCTCCGGTGGGGAGGTATCCGAGGGGATTTTGCGCACGTAAAAAAAAAAAAAAAAAAGTACAATTTTATTCGAATCCCCGCATGAGGCCCCGCTCTCGTCCTTCAAGACCAGCAGCATCCGCAACACTGTGACCGTTGCACGTTTGCCTTAGTTTGAGTTTCGTAGTTATTTGTTATCGGATTTTATTTGAGATTTTTTTATTGTTACGTTAGGGAAGCCAGGTGCCATGTTAATGCACACGAGTTATACTAGTATATCTATTCTGTGGTATGGGGCCACCAATTCCCTTTTTTAAGTGCGCAAAGGGCACATAAAAAATCACCTTTGACATTACACTGCCAGCAGGTCTAAAAAGGTCACTTCATTGGAATCGTGTTAGGATAATATTTTTGTCTTGCGGCAATATTTACACGAAATTAGGATCTGCTTAGCTAGCACATGAATTTTATCCTGATTCGGTTCCTATTAATGGTTGACCATTTAACAATTTTTATAGGAATCTATTAGATCTACAGGAAATTCATGAAGTTACTAGTTTTTAGCAGAATTGCTCAATGTGGCCTTTTTAGATCCGCTGTAGTGTCATTGGGTGTTGGTGGTGTCACATCTGTAAACTAGTAGGTACACTGCTGATTGAGAGACAAGATAGACTGGCGTCTATTTACTTCCCGGTATTGAGAGGTTAGGCGGCAGTCGCTTTCTTAAAAGCTGTATAAAGGAGAAGTAAGCGGACATTGGGTTCTGAGGTGAAAGGAAACGCTATGATGATGAATATCAAAACAAAAGGTGCTACTTCATAGAATATCGTTGTTTATTTTCTATCCGATATAAGATGTTACATTATTATGTAGTTAAAGAATAAATAACATTATTATACACGCTAATATTTACAATATGCACTAATATGATATATTATTAGGACCGTCTTCTCCTCGTTCCTCTTGCTCAATAATCATGTTCGCCCATTCCTCAGCTCGCCTGTACCTTTGTCGCCTAACATACGGTGCGTAAAGTGTTCTATTACCAACGACAATCGCCGATGTAACGGATATAGCCATCAAAATTTTCATTAGAGGAGTCGAAGTTCTAAACCATTTCACAACCCGATCCATTATTCTGCTGGTGCTATTGGTTTCGTGACAGGGACAATAGGTTTAGGTCTCCTCGTTCCAAAGTAGTCGTCAAAAAGCGGTCTCCAGATGTATATCCCACCAATTACGCCTAATACAGTCACTAGAGCAAGTTGTCCTCTTGATATTGTTTTAGGTCTACGTATACGCATTATTAGACAGCGTTAAATTGTAAATAACAATGAGATTTTTATAAACCATTTTTAGGTTAGGTTTGTTATGTCATTTTATTTCATGTGAAGAAGTTCCGTTCCGTATCTTCAAATATCTATAACTGCATTTCAAGCATTTGTAGTCCCCAGCATTTTTGCTCGACCCCAAGTAGCGAGAGACATGTTGCAACGTCAATCGAATAATGTACCTATATTTTGTGTTTAAGAACAAGCTTGTTATGTAGTAATAGATACTTTAGTTGTATGTTTCCAAAGAATGTGAAACGTTTCAAACTGACCCCCACACTTGACTTGCTAAGAGGTTCTGAGTTAACACTCCTTGATTATGGACTTGTGTCCATGATCATCTAAAGAAAAATGTTCAATTCAATTAACATTTATTATTTGTAAAGTTCGTCAACAATTATTTACATAAAATTCAATTGAAATTAAATTAAATTATATTCTTGATTATTTATTACTTTTAGCATCAATTCCTTCAAAGAAAAGTATGTTTTCGACTGTCATTGCTGTCCGTCACACTGAGCTGTCAGTTCTGTCACTATCACTACAATAAAAACCCACATGTTGTTATAAAAACAAACTTGTAATAAAATCTACATAAATCAATTGCCGGTCTTTCTTGGCTGCTCCAGACCAGACTTATTCCAGCCTGCGAGAATGGCAAACAGACTAGTGCCCAATATACTTTTGACAGGTAAATTGTGACAAAATCTCTTGTGGTTATATATGTGCTTGTGTGCTGTACATTCTTGAACATGTTTATTTTCAATTTATTTTGTAATTAATCAATTTTCAGGTACACCAGGGGTTGGCAAGTCAACAATTTCTCGATTGCTTGCCGAGAGAACTAAATTCACCTGGAGAGAAGTGTCCAAACTAGCAGAAGAGTATAATTGTTTAGATGAATATGATCCAGAATATCAGTGTCCTATCTTGAATGACGAAAAGGTAATAATAAATCATACTTAGTAAGGTATATACAGTGCACGCACAGCGACCCTAATAAGGAGGCTAATTGCGGACAAAAGAATTCCTTTCCAGGCATATACAGTTACATTTTACATTACTACCACTGGTTGTAAATTGGGGACTCTATAGTCCCCACACGGTCGGCTGGGGTGCGAGGGAAATGCCTGTCAACCTCACCTTCGGCAACCAAAGCAACCCACAGGCGACATGCATTTTAGTCGGTTCGAGTCCGACATAACCTCTTCCACCGGCTCCAGTGAGGGGGTCGCCATGGGGATTTTACGCACGTAAAAAAAAACTACTGGTTGTAAGTAATAGTTTAGTTAATCATGCTTTAAACAGGTTGACTTTTATGACAATGAGTGCTGTCTGAACCCTAACCATTTTTTTCGCTGAGACTACAAACTATAGTATATTATAGTGGCGACATTAGCATTCATGGAATGGCATGCTTCACTTACATCTTACGATCAGGACACCACTGCAAATCTAAACTTCATTGTTGATATGTGCACTGAGGCCCTGGTTCATGACAAGCAACAAGATGAAGGAAACTCAGTTATAAAGTGTTTATAGTAACAAAAAGTACATGTAGGAGGTAGGACACGGCGGTATTTTCGCTCAATTGAGCAGTCCGACCGGGGAAGTACCTTTGCCCTACAGAATACCGCGGTTATAATAACTTTGTTTTGTGTTCCCAGTGGTGAGTAGGGTAGCCAGAGTTCACTGGAGAATTTGTGCTGCCAGTGGGATTACTAAAGTCTTGTCCTGCTTTGTCCTCTACACTGACGGCACAGAAACTCTGTGCTTACAGGGTCAGCAGCGCGAGTGTAGCTCCTCTGGTGTTACACGTGTCCATAGGCCACGGTAACCACTTTCCATCAGGTGGGCCGTGCGCTTGTCTGCCACCTAAGTGGTATAAAAAAAAAAGCGGTAGTACTTCAGATTTCTTTTATGATCCTTACAGAAGTGTACCACTGTATTTGGTCACTTTATCATAATTTTAATTTTTTAATTTTCAGTTGCTTGATATCATGGAAGGCATGATGGCAAAAGGTGGCAATATAGTGGACTACCATGGTTGTGAATTCTTCCCGGAGAGATGGTTTGATGGTGTTTTTGTCATTAGAACAAACAATACAGCTTTGTTTGACAGACTATCTGCAAGGTAAATATTTTTGGAATTCTTCGTTGCTACAGAATTAGAATTTTGATAAAATAGCATTTCAATAACTGCTCTGTTTTAATTACGAATCATCACAATATTTGCCATGCCAATGCTTCACTCTCTTTTACTCTCAACGACAAAATATACTTTTTAAATATCACATGTCTATGGGTGTGCATTGAGCCCTTTCAAGTTCTTCAGGACGCCAATCAACCTCACATCACAGTTGGTATACCTACCCTATAATAGACACAGCTCTAGAAAGAGCAAGGTTCTTCTTTTTAGCATTGCAGAGTCAAAAAACATTCAATTTACTGACAGCCGATATACCAAATAAGCATGGAGATCCAGTTTCCTATCATTTTCATTTGGAGGTATAAATACTCTTACACTCCTACATAAATGTCTGTTATTGCAACCTAACATAGCCTTTTCATGTCTTTTCTATATCAGTACCAAATATTAGCAAAATTGGTTCAGTGGTTTCAAGGTCAAAGCGTAAACAGACAGACGAAACAAGCTAATACTTATGTTTCAACTTTTCAGAGGATACACTGGTAAGAAACTGGAGGACAACATGCTATGTGAGATATTTGAAACTTTAACAGAAGAAGCAAAATCATCGTACAAAGAAGAGATAGTGGTGGAACTACAGAACGATTCTCAAGAACAGCTTTATAAGAATGTTGACACTATTGTTGAATGGATAGAGAAGTGGAAAGAGGAGAATATATAGTTTTATAGTACACATTTGCTTTTTTTAGACACCATGTTTCAATGGTGGCCACAACATTTTTCCACAACTTTATATGAATAGGCTACTTTGCTGGCTGTACACTGGATTAAAATCATTTTGTTGTCTAGATTGGACTTAAAATGCAAGTACTTCTTAGTCATGATGATTCCAGCGCCCATCCCGGTTGCATCCAAAGCTTGTAGGTACGGTACTGAGTTAAACGGTCTACTCTCTTCTTTACTTGTGGATTGAAAGTTTGCACTCCAGCTTGACCACCTATACAGCAAGCACAAGCTGTAAGAATGTTTTGAACGATTGAACAGACTTAATAGCTTAATTCGGGGAGAGATTTCAATTGCGCATGCTCTAACGTGACGTCACCAAATTTAGAGCATGCGCAATTGAAACCTCACCACGAATTCAACTGTCAAATCCGTTTGAATGTTCTTACAGCATGTGCCTGCTGGTTTGCAAGTTTTTTTTATACCACTTAGAAGCACACGGATGGAAAGTGGTTACCGTGGCCTATGGACCTGTAAGCACATACTTTGTTGCCCTACTCACCGCTGGGAACACAACACGAGGTTATTATGGCCGCGGTACTCTGTAGGGCGGAGGTACTTCCTCAGTCGGACTGCTTAATTGGGCGGAAATACCACCGTGTCCTACCTCCTCGTGAACTCGGGCTTCAAAGATCTATGTAGGATTCAAATAAAACAACAAAGTATAAATACAACCTAATTTATTGTTATTCCACCGACTCTATATAAAGAAATGCATTCAAATTTACTGTATTTAGATAAATCTAAGATAGATTTATGAGACTGCACGTCAAACTTGCAATTGTGTAAAGAAAAAAGAAATTGTGAACATACACAGGGACAAGTTTGAGCCGCGACAGCGCTACAGGCACTCACACAGCCGCGCACCGCTCACACACAGATCTTTCATAGAAAGTTTTGCATCACATTGCATCTACAACTCCTGCTTCTGTTGCTTGGGCTTGCCCTTCCTGTCCCAGCCGCTGAGCTCCACGGAGGCCTGCTCCGCTACGTACTTGATGAAATCTTCAAGAGCGCGGCCACCCTGTAATGGAAACAAGCCGTTTGAATATGGATTTTGTGTACAATTTTGAGAATTTGGTGGCTGTGGTGCAGCGGTAGAACGTTCTACTGCTACGCAGGGGGCGCATGTTCGATTTCTGGTCAGTGCAAATATTTGTATGCATGAATATGCATATTTGTATATGTATGCATTTACAAAACAAAAAGTATCTAAGTATGTTTATCCGCATTCTAGATTCCATAACACAAGCTAGTTAAACTATTCTTACCATGGGTCTAGATAGCGATGTGTAGAATGTTGTAGAATATTTATTTAAATTATAGCATGCCCTTCAAACTTCGATATTGAGAGGATGGGCTTCACATTTTACCATAACTGATAGAGCTATGATAAAAAATACCTTTACTGTTTGTAGGTCCTACATGATTTCTATACTATAGGTACCTAATTATATAATTTAAATGTGATGAAAATTGCGATAGTTTTTATGCATTGTGAATATTGAAAACTCAAAAAGTTAGTCTAGCGGTTGATTGACGTGGAACATAGAGTATTATTTAAATAAAAATATTATTCATTCAAATACACTCGAGAGCAATGAATCCGGGTCACTTAAAGAATCCTAAAAATCTCGGAAACTAAAAATGCTAGGTTAATGCAATAAATTGTATTTAATAGACAATGTAATACTCCTTAAATGAAGGTATTAAAACTTCTTAGTTATTGTAAAGTTATATCATAAAAAAATCAAATTTGAAAAAGGGCCACTTTCGAAGATGGAACTACGAAATTACAGCATTTGGTGTTGCTTTTGTTTGTAATCTGTCATTTATGTGGGTACATAAACCATGTTGATAGTGCTCTATATTCATTAATCAAGCTGAAATTATGTCGCTTACGCCTGAAGAATGCACCAGAATACTTACAATGCTGGAAACCGGCCGGAGTCAGCGCGATACAGCCAGGACTGTCGGTGTGTCGCTGTCAACAGTACAAAGAGTTCTCCGACGTTACGAAGAAACTGGTTCTAACCTACGCAGACCAGGAACGGGCAGAACCAGGTGTACCACAGCACGAGAAGACCGATACTTGGTGAACACCATGCTTCGAAATCGCTTTCTCACAGGAACTGAACTCACCAATCAGTTTCGACGCCTCGGAGGAAGTAACCCAAGTGCATGGACAGTAAGACGTCGGCTTGCTGAATCTAACTTAAAACCCCTTAGACCTGCAAACGGCCCTAAACTGGAGCGTGGGCATCGTATTTCGAGACTAAGTTATGCCCAGAGCCACGTAAATTGGAGTATTGAAGATTGGTCAAAAGTTATGTTCTCCGACGAATCAAAATTTATGCTCTACAAGCACGATGGAAGACACAGAGTGTATCGAAGACCAGGGGAAAGATTCAAGCAAGCATGCATCGAAGAAAAAGTAGCCTACGGTGGTGGGTCTGTACTTGTGTGGGCCGGAATTTCTTCTGAAAGTCGCACAGAGCTGGTGATCATAGAAAACGGCTCTTTAACTAGCGTAAGATATGTGGAAGAAATCCTCAATGATCACGTTGGTCCATTTATGGTCAATTTAGGTGAGGATGCTATATTTATGCATGACAATGCCAGACCTCATACAGGTAGGATTGTGAATGACTACCTTCAAGAGATGAACATTACTCGTATGGAGTGGCCAGCGCGCAGCCCGGATATCAACCCGATCGAGCATGCTTGGGACGAGCTAGGCAGATGCGTAAAACAACGAAACCCTCCCCCAATCACGCTTCGTGAGCTCAAAATTGCTCTCACAGAGGAATGGGAGAATATTCCCCAAAATCGTATAAGGAACTTGGTGTACAGCATGCCAAACCGCGTAAACGCAGTAATGGAAGCACGAGGAGGCAATACGAAGTATTAAAATTCAAGAAAATCGTAATAAAGTTCAAAAATTTCATGTTTCCTATTTTTGTTTTAAGGAGAGATCAGCAGTTTTTTTCTTTATGTAATTTTGTGTTAATAAAATGTATGGTGACTCATATTTTTTTTACTTTCATTTAAGGAGTATTACATTGTCTATTAAATACAATTTATTGCATTAACCTATCATTTTTAGTTTCCGAGATTTTTAACATTCTTTAAGTGACCCGGATTCATTGCTCTCGAGTGTATATCTTAACTGTTTAGTATAAACTAAGTATATTTAAACTTACTTTCTTCATCTGTAAAATAAAGAAGTACCAACAATTAAGTTTATTGTAATCCTATAGTCTTTTGTATTGGAAATAAGAATTATTTACTTCATTATTTTTAAATGTGACAAGAATACATACATACATACAATCACGCCTTTATCCCCGGATGGTTAGACAGAGGTGAATTAATATCCACATTTAATCAATCATTGTATTCAGTCCCATATAATAGGGGGGTGAGCCTATTGCCCTTTTCCATGTACTATTGTTGACTTGAGGCATACATCTGAGGCACAGTCTGGGCTGTATATATCTTAACTAAACAGCCCTATCCCTTAGTCGCCTTGGAAAGAGATGGGTTAGTCCAAATTCTACTCTACCGGAAACCACGCAATTATACTTAAAATATAAATTCTTGGAAGTTTTGTGCTGAGAATGTATTGCATTGTTTGCAGCGTTTCTTAGTGCTGTTTGCTTTACAAGAACTAATGTTACAGAGACTAGATTTATAGGTGTACGTTCTGTTATTGCTAAATATATATCAGATTGTTTGCGTGGACAGACATAGAATTTATATTCTGTAATTAAATACTTACATTATATCTGATAGGTTTCCGGGTCTTGTCTGCGAACTTCCAGTAGATGGTTGGGAAGCCAGATACGTCGAATTGAGATTTGGGCCAGTCGTTGGCTGTGGCGTCCATCTTTACGATGTCTACGGACTCGTCCTTCAGCTGTTGAGGCAAGTAATTATTTTAGAATAGGTTATAGCTCATCTACTCATCTAATCGCGTATTGGACCAATCAGGAATTTGACCAATCGCGAATTAGACTCACCGCGTATTAGGTGGATTGGACCAAACGCGAATAGACTAACCGCGTATTAGGTGGATTGGACCAAACGCGTATTAGACTTAGGGTGTTTTTAATATCGTGCGGATTTGATCACGCGTGCGGCATTGTCCCGCATGCAGAAAATTTCACGCAGCGTGAAACCCGATAGCCTACGATCTAGTTTTATGCGGACTGCTATGCGTTGTACTTAGTTGCACAATGGACGACAAACTCAGAAAGTTGTTAATCATTTACTTAATTTACAAAAGATGGCATAAGAAGACAAGATCGCAGTATGGCCTTTTATTTGAAAGGAGGATTCTTGCTGGAACGTTTGTCACGCACACTGGTTTTCATAGAAGCGCTCAAGCACGTGGGTCCCCGCGCGGGCTGCTGCCCAGGAATCACTCCCCGCGTCCCGTGTGCGTATTCCACGCATTACAATAAATACTTGTATGAAAAGGACATTTGCGGGACTTACGCATGCGGGGCAATCCCGCATGCGTGATGAAATCCGTACGATATTAAAAACAGCCTAACCGCGTATTAGGTGGATTGGACCAAACGCGTATTGGACCAAATGCGACTAAACGAAAATAGAAACACGTAATTTGTCTTGAACTCCATTTACACACTAAAATGCTAATAAAATTATAGGCTGGTAATTTATAAGTAGTTCTGACGACCTCCGTGGCATAGCGATAAAGTATTCGACAGCTATGCAGGGGGCGCGGGTTCGATTTTCGCTCAGTGCAAATATTTGTATGCATGAATATGTATATTTGCATTGATCTGGGTGTTTTTATGTATAATATGTATGTATTTACAAAAAAAAAAGTATCTAAGTATGTTTATCCGCATTCTAGATCACATAACACAAGCTAGTTAAGCTATGCTTACCATGGGTCTAGATAGCGTTGTGTAGAATGTCGTGGAATATTTATTTATTCATATTTATTTAGTTACTGTACTCATTTCTTTACTCAGTCACCCATATTCTGATAAATTAAGTTTCATTCATTCATTCATTCAATATTGTGCAATACTTCGATATCGTCAATGGGCTGTGGAGGTCAGATGGCAGTCGCTTTATTACAAATATCGAAGATCAACCAAACCAACAGTTAAACTGGAAAAGTGAACCCCAAACTCTCGAGGTGAAAGCTCTGTGGCGTGGTGGTTGTGCATTCAACTGCTACGCAGGGTGCGCGAATTCGATACCCGCTCAGTGCAAATATTTGTATCCATAAATATGTCCATTTGCATGTTGTCTCGGAGAGCATGTTACATTGTCTGTCTCAGTTATCTTACAAACATCTACATAAATGCCAGTATTTGGACAAATACTGGCTGCTAATAAGTTCTTAAGAGAAAAACCCAGAATAAAAATTGCCCAACTCCAGAATTACCCATGAGCTTTGTGAGAAAATTGCACCGCTAGATATGACATAGTTATTATTCACCTTATCACCAAGCTCCTCCCAAATAGGAGCCAGCTTTTGACAGTGTCCACACCAGGGCGCGTAGAACTCGATGAGGGCATCACGACCGCTGTCAGTCACCAGTTCCTTGAAGTTCTTGCCAACAGCGACCTTGACGGGGCCATTATTGTTAGAAGGTATTGTTTCAGACTTGATGAAGGCCTCCAGTTTACCGTCGAGCAAGTCTTTTGTGAAGGCTGATAGGTTTTCAATGCTGAAAGAAAAATATAAAGACCGTTATTAATAAATAAACTAAAGTTTTAATAATAATCGTATTAACGTATTCATTTACATTAAATATACTAGTGAGTGTTACAACACTATTAGTACTAGCGTGATACCCGCTTGGCCCTGAGGTTTTGGAATCGGAGTTCGGAGGCAGCTTACTCCTTCTCCATTAATCTCCAAACGATAACTACTCACGACTACAGCAGCCATTACAGGCCACGGCTCTTTCAATAAACACCTTATTATTTTAGAAATCACCGACAGCCCTCTCTAGTCCTCATGAGAGAGGAAGAAACAGTGGCACATGTGCTCCAACACTGTCCTGTAACCGTAACATACAGGGCTAGTAACTCCGGGAGATCACCAGCAGCGTGAATAGCCTGCTGGCGTTCTTCAATGAGTTGAGGTGGATCGAGTGAAATGCCCACCCTGACGCAAAAACCGCGCCATTACGTGAAGTTGCGGATACCAGTCCGTGATACCATAAATACTCCTACTCCCTTTGATTTGTTTTATACGGCTTTTATGGGAGCAACTGTCGTCTGATTACAGATTGGCTTGTCCCCCAAGAGTCCCATATACCCTGAAGTCGTTGATACTTAATGTTGATACTTATTATTTAATAGGGTGTTTAGAGGGGCTTTCTTTTTGGTTAAATATAACTCTGACACCTTCATATCCTTGCATTTCATTACTTCCTTTATATTTATTCGTTCAGAGATTTATAAAGCCTGTTCGGCGAGTCGGACTTGCACACCGAGGGTTCCGTAACTTAAGCTACATAAACCGTAATATTTTTTAAATGCGTTGACTTAGAAGTTTGGTTATTGGACAATTTCAGGACGTTATAGACCTAAATATGTGGTATGAATTTCAACTTGATATCTCCACGCATTCATGAGAAAAAGGTCTTGACAAGAGACAGACAGACAGACGGACAAGCTGGCAACAAAGTGATCCTTTTGAGGTACGTAACTCTACAAAGCAGGCACTGAATTAACTTGCCGCAGTTGCATTAAACTCAAACAAAGGAACGTAAAACTCGAACCTGCTTATCATTACGGCAGGCAGGCAATGTTAACAAATAAATTTACGAAGCGAAACGAACGTAAGTAACTATATACCGTGTCGATAAGCTGCCCGTAAAAATATCAAATATAAACATCTTTGTACTGGATTCTGTGAGAATTTCCAACTTATATTGACTTTATTTTCAACGTCAATATCGATAATGACAGGTTGTCATATCATAGTATTTAATAAGGTTCTAGAGTTATCGTACAATTTCAAATAGGTTTTATTCAAAATAATTTGTAGGGGGACGGATAACAGTGCGTAATTTACTTGATATATTTATATATATGGAAATTACGTAAGAATCCTTTTTTTTTCGATGGCAATCAGAGTAATGTCTCAACATGGGCATGGGGAAATGGCTATCATCAACATTTTGACGTTAGTCTCGGTCACATCTGAGACCTTCACTTCAAGTCCGAGGTCCACATTTCGGCTTTTAGTTCTTCACTTCGCACTCGATAACTATGGTAATGAGACCATTGGCATCTTTGGGCCGGCGTAGGATATTGGTTGTCATTAATATTAGGTCGAACAGTTCACGCTTCGAGTTGCTAGTCTCCGCGAGTAAGCAGAGATATAATAAGAAAAATTTGATGTAATTTCGTAACTGCCCGGGTGCGAAGGATATGTTTTAAGCAATCTTAGAATGGGCTATTTGACTATTTTTTTACTATCGGAAAATGACCACTCTATATTAATATAATGAACTGCTAAAGTGAAATATTCTTACGACAAAATAGTTTTAAAGATATTTCATTTTGAATATTCAATTATCGTGGTAAACGCTTCATACAAAATCGTACTTGTGAGTGACGTTACACGCCAGTCGCGAGTAGTGCAAATGTATGGAGTGCAAGAGAATTTCGCATTTATCTCGGTCTACGTTGCGTTTACACATATAGTTCATAAAAAAAGTAATTTGTAATTTAATGAGGAATCTAAAAAGTTATAATTTGGGACTGAATTTGTTTGTTTATATTTTGACTTACTTTGAGAATTAAAAATAATGAAAAGTCATATTTGGAGTTTAGTTACGCAATATCTCATTTTGCAGGGCATATTTTATGATAAGAAACTAACATATTCGGTAGCCGCGTGGAGATTACTGCTGTGAAAAAAAGTAACGTAGATAAATATAGTATGTTTTACCTGAACTCAGTGCTCATGACGAATTTGTTGCCCTCAGCGTCACGTCCAGCGGCGACAGGCTTGTCGGCCTTGGCGTATTCAATTCCATACTCGTTCAGCTCATTGGAGAAATCATCTTTGTCGCTCACGGCGAAAGTCACTTCAGTCTGCTCCTTGGCTACCTGTACGTGAGATTATTTCATTTTAGTAAGATGCAGGTATTTTAAAACAACACTCAGTCCTGAAACTCGATTTATCTGAGGACAGAAGTCAAAGTCAAAGTAAAAAATCATTTATTCTCTATAGACCATTAAATTGGTACTTACAAAACATCCATATAAAAAGTAATATGAAAGACTAGTATAGCAAATGGACCACCGGTTCGAAACGCGGCCCCGACCTGAGAAGACCCCGGCAAGAAACTCAGCGGGCATTTTTTTTGGTCTATTTACAAAACTTGGTTACATACAATAATTTACTTGAGTAGCATAGTTGAACTAACAGCTCATTTCCAAGCTTGTTAGTCATTAAGTATTCTTGGATTTTATAATAGCCTTTCTGACACGATTTCCTCTTTACTACATTTTTAAATCCCTACTTTCATTAGGCAGCTTGTTAAAAAAGCGTATACTGTTGCTCTGGAAAGAACAACAAATTTATTTGAGTCTACCACCACAGAATATAAGATTCTTTTTGTGTCTGCTATTTATATTATGCTTGTCACAAACTCTTGAATTTGAGATATTTTTTCTAACATACATTAGGTTCGCGAATATATACCATATAATATACCACTACTATTACTATTAAATACCTACAATATACACTACCACTACTATTAAATACCTAAATACTATACAATCTGTTCTCAGATAAATCGAGTTTCAGAATTGCGTACTATTCTAGAATACGGGAATTAGACCAATTTCAAACAGGGCGATAACGAAATAATTAGTAATTTATTTACAGTGAGTAATAATCTAAAATGAATAATCCACAATTATTGCTACAGTGAATAATTATCTGTAATGAATAATTATCAACCGTGAATAATTGTCTATTATAAATGTCTAATCTACAGTAAATTTGTAATTATCCACAGCGAATGATAATTTAACATAAATTATAATCCACTGCAAGTAACAAAAGTAAACCAAATATTTATCGTACATGCTTACACTCACGCCCATTTCCCTCTGAGGTATTTTATTACGAACTTTTATACAAACTATTTGAACCAGTTTAAGCCCCCTTTTTCCCGATAAAAGGTAACTAGCCTTTGTCCGTTCCCAAATTTTAATACATCTCTGTACCAAATTTCATCAAGATCGGTTCAGTGATTTAGGCGTGAATGCGTAACAGACAGAGTTACTTTACTTCCATATTTATAGCTTTTGCCCGCGGCTCCGCCCGCGTGGATGTCGGTTCCCGGCAATTAGTCGAATTTTTCTCACCTTTTAAACCTTTCCTAGACCTCCACGAACATTTCAAGACTAAGATAAGATAAATCCGTGCAGCCGTTCTCGAGTTTTAGCGAGACTAACGAACAGCAATTGATTTATATATTTAGATTATAAGGCTAAAAAGTTTGTTAGTTTGAACGCGTTAACCTAGGAACTACCGATTCGAATTGTAAAAATATTTTTGTGTTGAATAGTCCGTTTATCGACAAAGGTTCTAGGCTATATATCATCACGTTACTACTTAAGAGAGCGAAGCAGTGATCATAAATGTCAACGAATCCGGCAAAAACCAAAAGGAAGGTTTCTAAATATCCCGCTGGGGTGGGTCAGCTAGTTTATGATATAAATATGGAAGTATGGATATAGAGACTTGCCTTGAGCACGCGGTTTCTCCAGTAGTTGGTGCCCTTGGGGTTCTTGACGTAGTCCACATCGTAGTACACGACCACCAAGGGGTTGGTGAAGTCGTTGAAGTTGTCTTTCTCGCGGATACCGACCAGGCCGTGGCTAGGGTAGAAAATATTTGAGTCAGATATCTCTTTGTATAGTTAAAAATGTAATGAAAAGTACTAGAAGAATTCATATTTGGTTATTTATATTACTTATAACGAATTTGTAGATTTGTAGAGGCCGCGTGGTTCCCGACAGAGTAGAATTTAGGCCACCTCATTCATCTCTTCCCATGCGGTGTCGTACAAGGCGACTTAGGGATAGGGCTGTTTAACATCAGACAGATATATACAGTCCAGACTCAGCCTTAGATGCTTGGCTCGAGTCAACAATAGTGCCCGGAAGACGGCAATAGGCTCACCCCCTATTCCATGATTGGTGAAATGTGGGTGTTAATTCACCTCTGCCTAACCCTCCGGGGATAAAGGCGTGAATATATTCATGTTATTTTTCAGCAAGGATATTGATATAGACCCATAGTACATGCTATTAGTAATATCATAATCAATATTAATGAATGATCATTATTCCTTCTACAAGCCTAACGGATGAACGAATTTCAATAAATGGCAATATTTATATTTTATAAATATATCATAACTAAATAGTTTGAGAAAAAAAAAAGATAGAAAACCCGACTGCTGTGTAAAATATCGAAACAAGTTTGATAGCAGGCGGTACTCGACAAATTAGTGTTTTTTTTGACAACACGACATTTTAGCACAAAAAATCCACAGTATACTTTTTATAGACATTTTATGTACCCTATGATATTTGGGAGATGAATACTTTTCATTTGATACACCAAACATCGTAATCCATCCAGTCGTTAGACCCGTAGAGGGGAACAATAATAAAATATATCTACATACATACGCGCATAAAACATTACCCTCACTGGCGCAGTAGGGTAAAAAGATTTCCAAGTGTAATCATACGGATTAGAACACAAAATATTTACAATTTATTTTTTTATGTATGACACGCCAACTTGACCTCACCTCGCCTGATGGTAAGCTAAAGGCAAAGTCTCAGGAAAGAGGGTCACCATTACAGACACTAAGTGCTACAATACAGTGGAAACACGTGTGCTGGTAATGAATTCCAGGTCTTGGTGGTGCGGCAAAGAAAAGAGTCTCCGAACCGCTTGGTTCTTGCTCGTATATTCTGCACAGTGTGAGGGTGACATCTAAGGCCTGCACGTGTAACACGTGCAAATAGAAATAGACCAAGTAGTTTTTTGTGATTTACGAATAAACAGAAATGTTTTCTAGTTTTACATCAGTATAATTATCGCCACATATCTTGAGCTCGAGTCAGTACATTTCGTGACGAGACTGGGTCATTATATATACCGGGAACTGTATATAAAGTTACTTACTAGTTCTCCTTGATGAACGCCTTGAGTGGGTATGTTTCGTCGGTGCCTTTGTACACAACGAACGACTCTTCAAACTTGTTCTGCAGGCGCTTGGGACGGAACAGGACCACGTCGTTTCTGTCAACAAATAAATAATGTAATTAATTACTCATGTACATTAAGGGTCAAAATTATACATAGCCTAATAATAATTAGTTTTTTTTATATACCACTTAGGTGGCAGACAAGCGCACGGCGCACCTGATGGAAAGTGGTTACCGTGGCCTAAGGACGTGTGTAACACCAGAGAAACCACACTCGCGCTGCCGACCCTGTAAGCACAGAGTTTCTGTGCCGTCAGTGTAAAGGACAAAGCAGGACAAGCCTTTAGTCTTCCCACAGACAGGACAAATTCTCCAGTGAGCTCTGGCTACCCTATTCACATATATAGTTCACATCTATACTAATATTATAAAGCTGAAGAGTTTGTTTGTTTGAACGCGCTAGTCTCTGGAACTACTGCTTTGAATTGAAAAATTCTTTTTTTGTTAAATAGCCCGTTTCTAGACGAAAGTTTCAGTCCATATATCATCACGCTACTACTTAAGGAAGCGGAACAGTAATCATACATGTCAACAAATAATTGTCTTCTATTCTATTAATCTCGTAAAGGTGCCTCACGCTAGCGGTATTGCCTCGCTGAACAGTAATAGCCAACCTTTGCCCCAGACCCCAGGTAGGAGCCAAATATCACTGCGTTTGTTGTGTCGTTGTTCGCTCTCGTACTCTTTCTATTAATCTTTTTTTTATTTATTTAACCAGAAAAATATACATTGGGTCTAATGCCTTAGTAGTGTAACAAAAACCAGAAAGGCTTTTGCGAAAACAAATGCGGTCTGACCCCCCCAACTAAAGCAGTAGTTGTATCACTTGTATCAGATGAGGTTGGCATTGGCTCCTATGATCTTAGTGGGGACCCCAGTGCGCCTAATAATAATCAAATATCATGATAGGATTAGGTGGTAAAATTTGGTGGCATTTTATGACGAAATCTTAATATGGACATGCCATACAGAACATTTACTCTATCTTGATATGTCTTTTTAATGTTTTATTAAAAAGTTGGTCTATTAAAAAAAATATACTTAAAAATTATTTAAAAGACAAATCTGAAATTGAAACACTTGTTAGTCAGTTAGTTGGCCTAGTTTTTATTTATTTTATGTTTTTATAAAAAGACGCTACAACATTAAGTTAAGTACCTAACCGAATGGAGTACCTATAGTTTTTACAGCTTTAGACCTAAAAATTGAAAAATGGATTGGATGGGAGTGAAAAGCGATAAGCTAACTGGCTGTTACCGGAAAGACCGCAAATTGTTACTAATGACTAATTTGCATTTTAATTTTGTAATTAGCGTAAGAAAGGGATTGACTTAATCAATACATTTTATACAAATTAAAGTAATGAACGAATAAAGTTCTTATCGACTCATTGTTTCACGGTATACATTTGCAATTAACTACGCTTAGTAATTAATACTAGCTCCTCACACGGATCAGAACATGACGCATGTATGGGATTTGACGTTTATGACACACATGTGTGTCATATACGTCAAGTCCCATACATTCGTCATTCTATACTACAATACGCCGATCAACGATTACCGCTTGTCTTGAGGGGCTCAATTATTTTAGAAGATACTAGCAACATTCATAATATTTTTATTATTTAAATTTGCCGCGTGGTTTCCGGCAGAGTAGAATTAGGGCCACCCCATCTCTTCCCATGCGGTGTCGTACAAGGCGACTAAGGGATAGGGCTGTTTAACAACAGACATATATATACAGCCCAGACTCAGCCTCAAATGCATGGCTCGAGTTAACAATAGTGCCCGGAATACGGCAATAGGCTCACCCCCTATTACGTGGGACCGAATACAATTATTGGTGAAATGTGGGTGTTAATACACCTCTGTCTAACCCTCCAGGGATAAAGGCGTGATTATCTTATATATAAAATTCTCGTGTCACGGTGTTCGAACTTGAACTCCTCCGAAACGGCTTGACCGATTCTCATGAAATTTTGTGAGCATATTGAGTAGGTCTGAGAATCGGCCAACATCTATTTTTCATCCCCCTAAATGTTAAGGGTTGTCCACCCTTAACATTATATGGCAAAACGACGTTTGCCGGGACAGCTACTATGTATATATGTATGTATGTAAAAAATAATAAACTTTTTGTGTATATTATGTTGCATGTAGTGTTATAGTCCGTATGAGTGAGAACTACCCAAAGTAGTAGTCAAATCACTTCATATTATAGTACCTAACTAGTAAGTAATGGCAGCTATAAAAAGAAAGAACAAGTTATAAAGCATTACAATCTTAAGAAAGTTAATTAACAACATAAAATTTCGACAATAGCCTATTCTTTGCGAAGTCTCACGGCAGTTAAGGAGCACACTATCAGGACACGGTCACGAGTTTTTTGGTTTTGGAGACTGTTTATGAGTGCGGTTGTTAGGGTACAAGTAGACTTATATTTGAGACTGCGGCAGCGGTCACTGAGTTAACACGTTATCATTCTTACTTATCAGTTACATAACATGTATGTACATGTATGTGTGAACTGTCAACTCGACCGAGTTGACAAATAGCATGCTCTTAAGTACATCAAAGAATATAGGTACTAAAGAGCATGCTATTTTATCGGTAGAAACAATTTGAAAGAGAAAATGTATATTTTGTAGATAATCGCAAATAATATATAATAGTGATACGAAATTTTTAAAATAGGAATGTTTTATTAATAAGCATTTCAAATTGTTTGCGTGCTAATACGCAAGCCGTTCCGCTCCTGTAGCAAACACTTTTACTTTTAAATTTCTATTAAGTGTTAGCGTGATTTATACTTTTCACAAAAACAGACAATAGCCACAAAATATTTGGTTACTAGCTTATTCAAGTAAATCATAGTGAATGATAATAACTGACAAGTCTAACTTGTGCGATATGGATTGAATAAAAATTCTGTCGAAGTAAAATTCTGCATGCGAGTATTTTTTATTTTATATACCACTTAGGCGGCAGACAAGCACACGGCCCACCTGATGGGAAGTGGTTACCGTTGCCTATGGACGTATGCAACACCAGGGGTGTTACACTCGCGCTGCCGACCAGGAATAAACCTTCTGATACCCCTCTTGAAGAACCCCATATTGTAGGTGCTTGGTAAAACCACAGCAGGGAGATCATTCCACAGCTTGAGTGTGCGTGGGGTGAAGTTTCTTTCATACCGCACTGTCTCAGGTCGCAACGCAATGTACATGTCTCAAAGAGTCTCAACTGCCTCATTATTTTCATAAAAAAATCTTAAAAGAGTTTTGAAAAGTAGGCTCATTCCTTATTCTTAATCATGTATAAAACAATTACGTATGAAATGTTGAAATAGAAATTAGAAAAATATACGGTTGGTGTGTGTTCAACATTAACGAATAGCCAGATCGTTAAAAACGGAGAGAAAATTAAAAAAAAAACTCGCTAAATTCTTATTAATAGGCACTGATCACAATAGAATTTTTATTTTTGAAAAAAGAAAAGAAGAATCGCACATAAAAGTTTACAAGACATTGGATATAGTGTAGTGTCTAAGTATGTGGTGTGTGTAAATCACAACATGGACGTGTGCCGTTTTTATCGTATAAATTCGTGACGTATCGTGTTGCTAAGTCACGGATGAGGATCATTAGCTCTAGTTTCACACTGCTTAAGCAATTTTCCGCAGTTTCACAGACATTAATATTTTCATTTCAAATAGTATTGATTTACGTCTGTTGTTAGGCAACTTTTCATAATTAGGTACAACGATTTCATATGTGAAATTAGTGTTTTTGTTCCTTGTTATGTATGTATGTGTGTATGGTAATTTCAATGAAACTAAACTTCGCTATTTGGCCCGCCCACATGTTACAGTCGAATAAAATCGAATAGTCTGTTTGCGTGAAAAGGAGAAACTTATGAACACTTATTTATGTGAATTGACTAATTGTACTTATTTCTTTTACCGAAAATTCAATTAACCTAAGGCACAAAACATATAATTACAAATTATATTGTAATGTGAGGGAGAGACGAAACTGGCGCAGGATCACGAAGTAACGGGAGGGGTCGTCACATACGCAACGGTGATGATTTACATTATTTCAATAATATAAATGATAAAGGGATATCCTTATTATGATAACAGACATTTCACTAACTACTTCAGTGATCTTTTATGCTCAGGTTGTGAACCTACCATAATAGGACATAATATTTCAAAATGTGCATTGCTACCATGACGTGCAAGAAGCAATCCTGTTTTGGGCCGCGATGCAGAGAGAGGGATGAAGGTATATAGAATGTATAGCTTCATCTCTCTTCTTCTGCTAATGCGCTGCGTTTATAGCACGCATGGTATGGCATGGAATGGAAAGGGACTCTCTTGTCCGCACTTAGCCTCCTTTTTGGGCCATTGTGCGTGCAGAGTACTGGCTAGAGTAGCCAGCCTAGCTTTTGTTTTTTTATACCACCGCTTTTTTTTATAGCTCCGCCCAGAAGCGCAGAAGCTTACTGGGGGGTTCACAGGCTTCGCGGAGCGAACTCACTGTACCGAAGATTTGTGATTGTTGATAAACTACTGCCTCGTATTCAGTATTACGTGGACGGCCGTTTCCTCGGCAGCAAAACATGGGATCCCATTTTTTCTCATAATGGTTTTTGTCCTAATTTAAATTATGATAATAAGTTAGGCATAATTTTCTTTGTCATAATGATAGTGCGCCATAATTGGTTTTTAGCATACTCTGTTATTAAGCATAAATATTGTATATCCTAATGTTTTTATTCATATCTTTGATATGCATAAATTTGTAATTTGTTTATTTGTCTAATAGTTCAGTGATAGATTTATTGAGAAAGCCCCTGATTCCGACTTTTTATAACCATGTAGAACTTTATTTAATCCAATGAACAATCTGAATTAAAAAAATATAATTTCAAACTGTTCTCGGTAGTAACACAAATAGGTAATTTGTATGCTTATAAGAGTTATTGTTACGCGTCGTTATGCTTAAATAAACTTATGCTTTGGGATAGTATGCTTATAAAATATTATGCTTATAGTAAATAGGATTAAAAAAAATATGATTAAAAAGTTATGGCAAATGAGTATTATGCGTAAATACATATAGGACAAGTAACATTATGCAATGTTAAATTATGACAAAATCGTAGAAATAAAAATAGAGAACCGCACAACATCCCCTGCAAAGGGGACTGTCCGTGATACCAATAGTTATTGTCCCCATTATTGTACTTAAGACTTGTTCTGTCTAGTTTTAGGACGTTTCGTGAGTCGTTTATTTACCGATGACATAGCCACTTTTCACTGCCTGCTGTCGGTGGTTTGTGTCCATCTTTGGTTATGTAGTTCTGCGGATCTCTCGCGTGTCCAAGTGCGGAGTTGCGAGAAAGGGATTGGTAGCAATGGTAGCGGGCCATCAACGCTCATACCAGAGCCTTCGAGCCTTCGTAGCACGCATGGTAGGTTAAGTTAATCTTTCGAGTAGTAAGTTTTCACTAAATAATATTCTTACAGAGTCGGCAGCACGAGTGCGATTCCTTTGGCGTTCCACACGTCCATTGGGCACGGTAACCACTTTCCATCAGGTGGGCCGTGTGCTTATATGCCACCTAAGTGGTATAAAATAAAATAGGACTCGCATAATATTGCCTAATCTAGTATTAACTGCATTCATTGCACGTATAACGGTATTTATCTTTTATTTCTATGGCATTGTGTCGACATGCCCATAAATAGAATTATGAAACATTTTTAAATGTTAAGTCACTGATAACGTTATCGCTATCACCATTCTATTGTCACTAACTAACAGTTTTCAGATATAAAAGCGTGGTAGTGATTTAAAAAATAGGTTTATCGTGGTAATTAAATGTACAGGCGACATCGAGTTTATATAGATAAAATATCCTAAAGCACATTTAAAATTATTTTACAACACAGTTATTTTCCTGTCAACTATCCTTGACGCTTACGCCCTTTAGCTTTTCAGCTGTGTTGATATACGCATACACATAATGTAAGACATACTTACGTTAGGTAAATCACGTTACGGTAATAACGTTATGTGACTTGTATGTTCAGTTGTACATAAAAGAAAATGTAAGCAACTGTTCAAATAGTGAATCAAAGTATTTAGCTTTAAATGGCAATCGGTAATATTCAGATTGGCGTTCTATTAATTTCTCAATCCAATCAAGTTGTAGTTAATTATTAATACTGGCATAGTTGGGGACATATATCTTGGGTGTCTTTTGACAATAGCACGGGGTGCTATGGCAGTGGACGAGCTCAAATTCACATTATTACAAAACACTTTGCCGCGTGGTTTCTGGCAGAGTAGAATTAGGGCCAACCCATCTCTTCCCATGCGGGGTCATACAAGGAATAGGGCTGTTTAACATCAGACAGATATATACAGCCCAGACTAGGTCTCAGAAGCATGGCTCGAGTCAACAAGTGCCCGGAATACGGCAATAGGCTCACTACCTATTAAGTGGGACCGAATACAATTATTGGTGAAATGTGTTAATCCACCTCTGCCTAACCCTCCAGGGATAAAGGCGTGATTATTATGTATGTATTAAAAAAAAAAGCGCGCCATGGTCTCATTTGTTTCGCGATATACTTAGGTCCAAGATATGTTTCTCGAGGTATAAAGAAAGTTTTTTCTGGAACTAGCTGATGCCCGCGTGGATATTGTTGTCGTTATTTTCGGTCATATAACTGGTTTAACTCACGATTAAACAAACGTAAGATTTTAAGTCTGATCAAAATTTGCTATTGAAAAAAACCACATCAAAATACGTTATGTAGTTTTTTTTTCTTTTCATTACCATTTAGGTAGCAGACAAGCACATGGCCCACGGTTTTTGCGACCATCTATACTAATATTATAAAGCTGCAGAGTTTGTTTGTTTGTTTGAACGCGCTAATCTCTGGAACTACTGGTCCGATTTGAATGTTTCTTTCAGTGTTGGGTAGTCCATTTATCAAGGAAGGTTTTAGGATATATATATTCATGCTACTACTTAAGGGAGCGGAGCATTGATAATAAATGTTAACAAATCCGGCAATTTTACATACATATTTTGAAGACTAAAACATACGGGCTCAAAGGGATATGAAGCTTCAAAATATACCCCGGGCGAAGCTGGGGTGGGTCAGCTAGTCGCGAATAAACAGACAAGAATTCAGATATTTTTAGTTTTTTTTCAGTTCAGAGTCGTTCGTTTTTGAAAGTCGATTAAAAATAGAGTTCTCAATTCAATCGGTATATTTTTTTTAAATATCTCCATTGTACAGCCATTATTAAATTTAATTTTTTTTAATAGCATCATAGAAGTACATACTAAGTATGTAACTGATTGTATGAATATATTCACGCCATATTCAACATAATTGCCATAACTTAGTCACGGAATTGTAACAATATAACAACTTGTTCAGTGCAGAATCAGCAGATATCATCACAGATAGACATGCCATCGAGAGCCTTGATATCTGCCCATCCTTAATGATAACTGTAGGTACCTATCTATGGAGTGTTTTCCGTTGTATTGTAATCCTAAAAATTTATATTTCTGATGCAAACTACATATACCTACTGCAAAACAGATATTAAATTGGTACTTTTTTTTTTACGTGCGCAAAATCCGGTTACTCCCTCACCGGAGCCGGTGGAAGAGGTTATGTCGGACTCGAACCAACTAAAACGCACGCCGCCTATGGGTCGCTTTGGTCGCCGAAGGTGAGGTTGACAGGCATATCCCTCGCTCCCCGGCCTACCCAGGGCCATCTCTACGATCTGGCCCTCTCCATTAAATTGGTACTGTATACCTATAGTTATACAAGTGGGGTGCTTGCAACAATTATAAACAATAAAATGATTATTTTTAAGGATCTGTACCTCAAAAGGAAAAATATGGAACCCTAATAGGATCACTTTGTTGTGTGTCTGTCTGTTTGTCTGTCAAGACCTTTTTCTCAGGAATGTGTGGAAGTATCAAGTCGATATATATAGCCTAGCCGCGGTAGCCTAGTGGTATGGGTAATGGACTGCTGAGACGAGGTCTCGGGTTCGATCTCAGGTTTTACCATGGCACACACCAATGGCTTTTCGAAGTTATGTTTGTATTTATCGCAGGTTTATAAGTGCCCGGTTAATGGCAATAGAGTCGCCAATGGGACCTAAACATAAACTGGCGAAATGTGGGTGGCTAGCAACTCTGCCTGCCCCTTCGGGGATATAGGCGTGAGTTTATATTATGTTATATGAGTATATGATACCTCACCTTCGGCAACCAAAACGACGCACAGGCGGCGTGCGTTTTAGTCGGTTCGAGTCCGACATAACCTCCTCCACCGGCTCCGGTGGGGAGGTACCCGTGGGGATTTTGCGCACGTAAAAAAAAAAGTATATGATACCATATACTCAGGTCTATAACGTCTTGTTTAATTTTTAGTTTAGTCTTATATTAAAGTTTGTTTATTTTAATCTATTATTTTTATAAAAATAACTAAGATTTTTTTTAAATTATCTTGTGGTTCATGTGAAATGTGCAAAATTTTTAATCAAGGTGTGAAGTGTGCTCCAAGGATTTCAAAAATACATATCAAGCTAATAAAAGCGTTTTAAAAAGGGAAAGTGAGTTACCCCCCATTTATTACAGATATTTCAGGTAACTAAAAGTGCTTCTCTTGAACACAGACATGTATTTAAGAAGGTGGCATGACATGGAAGCTTTCTCCAAATTTTTATGAAAGAAAGAAAGAAAGAAAGAAAGAAATTTTTTATTTTGCATCTCACAGTGTTATAAGATCACCTATTGTTTAAAAGTCAGTATTGTGAAGACCAGAGAATATATAAACCACCACGGCTCTAAGATACTCTGGTGGACCACCATGAGTGTCTTAGTTAGTTATACTGATTAATATAATTCTACTGATCATAAAGCTGGAAGACATTCATACTGAAGAACTTAAGACATTCATATTGAAAGGGCTGGAGAGATACATTATGAAAGGTTTGGAGATTATTCAACTTTTGAATCTTGAGAAATTAGCTGGTGTTTAAGATCAAAGAAAGTTACACTAGGAAAGCTTTGTTTTTTTTTTTAGCTACTGTGGGAACTTTTTCACAAATAATGGAACTGAAATCTCATTCAAATTAATCTTAAGGCCAAATTAGATTTTCGTTAATTAATTTATCTACAAATTTTGCACTCTTCTCCACTGGTCAGCTGCAACCTCATAATGAAAATCTAGAAATACAGTTACTAAAGAACTCACTTGTATCCAGCCTTGGCGATAACCTCCTCAGATGAAGTGTGCCCGAAGACCACTTCTTCACGGAGTTTGTCAGCAGCCTTCAGGAAGTCTCCCTTGAGGTCTGTTTCTTTTTCAAAGAAGCCAACGACGACAACTTCATCCTTAGCCAAGAATGCTTCATAATCAGCAACAGATGTGATCTCCTTGGAGCTTGGGCCGACTTGTGCGCGCATGTACTTGACAATGCCATCTGAATGGATTTGATAATTGAGTTAAATGAAATATGTGAGACATTCCTATTTCGAAGAATTTAAAAGAATTTTTTTTTTATGTTTGGTCAGAATTACTTCTTATGCAGTGTTTTGCAATTCTTATAAGATTTTTTTTACTGTAAACATACAAGGAAATCTTATAAGAGAGAATAAAATATAAATATTTGGTTAAGTTTATTAATTAAGTTTCAAAATTATATTTTCATTTTCTCTGTAAACCTTTTTTAGATAATTTTATTTGAACTGATAGAAGACTATTTGTATGAAATTGATTTTGCAATTACCTACATAGCTAGTTGGAATCTAATTAGAGTAGATTTATATAATATTATAATAACATTTTCAGTGCATATTTGTATCCTAACATTATATCACATGTACAATTATTTTTCTTTAAATAAGCTATACTCATCCAAATTGAAGATTTTATTTTAGAATCTATTATGATAAACCTGGTTAGTTAAATTATGTTCTAATTTGTGTATCAAAGCTTTTTTTATTTTATAACTTGATTAATTATGATGTGAGGTATATGAACCAGTTTGGATTGAGTTTCATTGAATTTATCCTTATATATAGGAGATCTAGTTTTATCACATTAATTTAGTAGGGATTTCTGGTCACACATATTTTTTCCTTGCACTGAAATACTTTTCTATGAAAAATAAATAAGTGCCTTAAAAAGACTTTTAGAAAGTACCTTCACATAAAAAAATATAATGAGAGTCTAATAGGTACATATCTATATTTCATAATGCCTTGTTGTTCTAGAACTTACTTGACTCTCTGGGGCCATTGTACTCTTGCGAAACTTCTCCTTTTCTGAAGATTTTCAGGGTAGGATATCCAGATACTGAGAACTGTTCGCATGTGCTCTTGCCACCTTCTGTACAATCTACCTTCGCCAACGCGACAGGATTATCATCGTGCTTCAGGATGCCGGCAGCCACCGCATATTCCGGTTTCAATCTCTTACAGTGTCCGCACCTAAGGATAATTACATTCATGAATCAAACAATCATCTCGATTAACACCATTCATGAGTTGATACTTAACTTACAATGTTAATGACTTACCATGGTGCGTAAAACATGACCAGGGCAGTGTCATGTTGCGCTAAAACTGTAGAAAAGTCTGAATCTGTAAGGTCTAATACATCTTCTTCGGCAGCTCTACATAAATAAATTACGCCTAATAATAATACAATTTTTAGTGATCCCATCATCTTTATGTCTAGGCCACCTCTTTATTGAAACCGTGCGCGATTCCTCGCCGTCGAAGTTAAGCTGAGAAACGAATGAGGAAAGGACAAGGACCGGAAAAATACACGTATGATGCCGATGATGACATTTAACCGGCACAGCGTTGGCTTAATCTGATTGGTTTGTTGTGGCCACGTTCTAAAACCTATTTATAAGTTTTAACAGAATAAGTAGACCACGTCTTCTTTAAAATCAATTCATGTGGGTAATAGTAAAATTATTATTAGTATATTATTAGCAAAAACTAACAAAACATATAAATTGATTCTACAATTTTAGAAAGACTGCTATGAGTTTTTCTACCAAGTGAGCACCAATTTTTAAGCTGGTTACATTTAGAATAATTACGATGCCGATAATTTCATTATTATAATACTTAATGGTTTTCTAATTATTATGTTAAGTTATACTCTGTGTATCACGTCTCTATAAGTTTTAACTGGAAATACTTTATTTATATGCAAAGAACATGTATATTAATGAAATAAGAACTGCCTCAATGTCGGCTGCAAAATATTTTGTCTGCAATCAATTTATCATCCGCTTAACATTGTTTTGTTTTGGTTACATCGTTACTTCCGCTGTTTTCATCTCAAAGCCTGGGGTCAGCGTGCTCTTCTCGGGTCTTTTATGGGAGTGACTTATTGTTTTCCTTATTCCTTATTGTCCGCCCGATAGAAAGCATCTAAAATGTTATTAAATTTGAGCTACAAAGTCAAACATTGACCTTTAGAAATTAAATATTTTTCTCTGTGCCGTATAAAATCTTAACGAATAAATTGCTACCTTTACTTTTTGAAACAAGTAAGTATCTAAGTAGACTTTGATCAACGAAAGATGAACAAATCCTTATTTTCGAAACTCGAAACTACTGTCAGTTAGTATTTCATAGCCTTTGAAAACTTCTTTATAGTCATATAATGTTTTAATAGGTCTCGATACAAATTGATTATTTTTAATACAGGCCAGTTGTATGATTAATAAATTAATGATTTTAAATTACAACCCGTCTGGCCAGCGTGGAAACAGTAGGTCAAAGCCTCCCAACATTGGGCGAGGCCTAGTCCAGCAGTAGACTACGATAGGTTAGTTAATTGATTGAATTACTTTATACAAAAACTTGTAGACTGATTTTTATGCATGCCCAAAAAAAAAACATAGTATCAACTCCGTTTTGTCGATGTATGATCGGGGTTGTAATCTGTTGATTTTCCAAATTTGCCTTCGATTTTTTGAACCTGCCAGCTCGCTGGTCAGACTCTATTTAAAGCTTATTTCAGCTTTCAATTTAGCAGAGGCCTGCATTAAAAATAATGTGTCTGGAATAAGATGCCCAGCAGAAATCAAACAAAATCTATTAATTCCATTATTAATCTGAAATTGACGGACTGAATGATGAATTAACGCTTTGAACCACTGTATCAATTGTATGAGCATAATGTGAAACGAGGAAAAAGAGATTGACAAAAAATTTGGTAGATTTTATAACAATGTGGTAATAATAACAGCGAGAGGATAGCAGCACTAACATCACCGCTTTTTGTCAGTTGGCTTCGCTGTCAAACGGAAAATGGCAGCGACGAGTGTTGTCGTTCTCGACAGAGGCAACAATACAACTTGTACCGTAAATCTTTTCGGTAAGTAAAACTATAACATTTATTTAAAGTTAGCTATAACAAATACTACATTAAATCTATTCTGATTTTGTTTGCATTATCAGAGATTTTCAACTTAAGCGGCAATCTAACCTTCTTTATTTATTTTTTTAAACTGAACGCGCGCGATTTATTAAAAATAATGTGTTAATAAAGTCTTGCTATGATAAACTTTAATTACATTGTTTGAACTTGGGTTTAAGTAAGAGCACATAAATTCTATTACAAGTGTAGCATAGTTTATGTTGTTTAGTGGACTGGTAACTAGTTTTTTTCACACTGAATAGAATAAAGTTGTCTGCGGTGGCTCTGACCTTGGCTATTGGATTGTAGGAAGTAAACTGTAGATACTTGCTTTAAATTGTAGGTTGGTATTTGATGTACTCACAAAAAATAATCATAAGTCATACTGTAGGAATAATTTGGCTAATACATTAAGAAATGAGGATGCTCATCTAAGTTACATTAGTTAAACAACTACCTCTAGTAATCTTATTCTTATTTTTTTATTATTGTGTATATGTTTGTTATTATATTGCATTTAGGTATTTGTGTAATAATAACTCTTATTTTTTATATTATATAATTTATTTCATAAATAATACTTAAATATTTTAACCCTCCATCGCTCCTTCACTCATGTGTTATTATTTTCTTTAGGTTGTTCTTTTTTATTGATAGTATATTGTTTTTATTTTAGTTGTAAAAAGTAAGTGTAAATAAACTAATAAGTTATTATTTGTTGTAGGTGCTACAGTAGTATCATGGAGGGTGAATAATCAAGAACAATTATTTGTAAGGTAAGTAGTTTATGATTTTCTGTTCAAACTTGTATTTAATCTACTGCTGAAGATATAAAAACTAAGTTTTAGGTTGATAGATGAACGTTTTTTTATAGTCTACAATGTGTTTATGTTAAAAAAAAGTTTAAAACTCCCAAATTTTTAGACTAATATGTATTTCATTGTCGGCTGACTAGTTTGTAACAATTTGCATCTCAGTCTGCAATTAAATTTACATTAAATACATATGCCATTAGATTTGCATTAATGGTCTCTGGATGCTGGATGAAGTAGTAATAATTCACAAATTTAACTGCTTCCTTGTGCAGTTTTGATTAATTATCTTTGTAATCAAGAATATTATATATATGCGTATCACAAATGGATGCTGGGGATAATCCAATGTTGGTTAATTAATAAATGATACCACATCAGATATTGAAGGGTCAGATGCTATCTGTACACTGTGTATAAGTTACAATTTAAGTTTAAGTAGAATCACCAATTTTCCAATATCATTTAATGAATAAAAATAAAAGATAAAATAAATGAAAATACGATAACTGAAAACTACAACCCATTACACTAGCAGGCATAAAAAGTGGAGATATTGCAGTTTGAGGGTTAACTTTATTTTTGATTAATGAAATTTGTATGCCAACCGCGTTCCTTGCAACTCAGCGTATGCTCACATACTTACGATTTTTATCTCGGTTATCTTTTTGAAAATGTATTCAATTTCTAGCCTATTACAAAATATAACATGTTTGACGTAAATAATTATGTAAAATTTTTGCTTCCATCAATTAGCCCACCGCTGTCCACTGCTGGACATAGACCTTTCCAAATATGCATCATTTCATACGATCCTCTGCCTTTTGCATACAGTCTGTCCTAGCCACCTTTTTCAGGTCGTCAGTCCATCTATCGAAAGGCTAGATATTAAAATCGTGGGTTTTTTTTGGGGGTTCTGATTGAGGGACTATGTTTAGGCGCTGGCTTTTCCCCCGGGGATGGGAGAGCAGACGACAGTTGCTTAATTAAAGCTGTATAAACCAAACCCAAAGGAAGAGAAGGAGTTAACGGACCCCAGTATATGACAGTCGTCAACGCATGTCCGAAACATTCGTCATTCTGTTCTATAATACACCGGCCAACGATTTGCCACTTATCTAGAGGGACAGGGGTTCAAAATGATAGCCTCGAATGCAACCGAGAACTACGCTAAGAAAAATCTTGTAGCCATTGTGTCATTCAAGACTTATTTACACCATTTGATAGGCAAAAGATCACATAATTCGATGTATCGAATAAGAAATGTGATATATCATGCATTACGGAGAGGGAACTCAAAGAATATGATCATGTAAAATACGGCCGTGGCCATGAGACAAACCCCGATTTGTTTTTTAAATTTATTACGCGTCACAAGTTATACATACATTAGTTATTTGTCTGGCAACACTGTTTACACAGTGTGACTGCAGGAGAGATCGGGTATTTTATTCCTATCAGTTATGTTAGTTATTTCCTATCATCATTGTGTACCATAGCAATATTTGGTTTGACTATATGGGAGTGACTTCTATCTATCTCTCGCCATAGGCAGGGAATTCATCCTCACACATCGACCTGAGACGGTGCGCACTGTGCGGTATGAAAGAAACTTCATCCCACGCACACTAAAGCTGTGGAATGACCTCCCTTCTGCGGTTTTCCTAAGCACCTACAATATGGGGTTCTTCAAGAGCGGCATCAGACGGTTTCTTCATGGTCGGCTGCGCGAGTGTAACACGCCTGGTGTTGCATACGTCCATAGGCCACGGTAACCACTACCCATCAGGTGGGCCTTGTGCTTGTCTGACACCTAAGTGGTATAAAAAAGATCTAACCTCCCTAATCCGCAGTAGGCAGCTTCTGCCAGAGCCTCGTCCGTCAATTGGCAGGCGTAAGGGTTGTGTTGTGTTCTATACTCAGAGTACTTAGATGTTCTTAGATGTCTTTTGAAGATAGCACGGGATGCTATGGTGCACCCCATCTCTTCCCATGCGATGTAGTACAAGGCGCTAAGGGCTATCCCTTAGTTAATCAGCCCTATGGCTGATTAACATCATACAGATATATATACAGCCCAGACTCAGCCTCAAATGCATGGCTTGAGTCAACAATAGTCCCGGAAGACGGCAATAGGCCCACCCCCTATTACGTGGGACCGAATACAATGATTGGTGAAATTTGGGTGTTAATTCACCTCTACCTCACCCTCCGGGGATCAAGGCGTTATTATATGTATGTATAGTATGTATATTAAAAACAAACCGCGCACGCCAGGGCCTCGTTTGCCCGAGGACCGAGGTAATAAGTAAGGTTTTGCTGGGGGCTCTCATCAGGACCTTTACCCCTCCGAAGTTATGGACACCAATTTAAAAATGTATATATTAATGATCACTTAATTACCGTAAACATAATTTCGTAATCTGAGATTTGACAAAAACTACATCTTTTCGCGGGTTTCGGAATGATAAATATGTCTGTCTGGTAAGAATCGCTTATTGCAATAAGACAGCTCATTAAACTTATATTGTACCTACATACAGCTAGTTTTTGTTCGACTGTACATTATTAGTGGATCTCCATTAACTGTCTACGTCTATTCCATCATCGTATCGTAGTCCCAGGTTCTATTCCATTATCAGACATAAGTGTAGTTTTTTTTTCCTGTCTTAATTTCGTAATTACACGTAGTACCTAACCCTCGAAAGATGCTGAACAAATTTACAGAGGATCTTCAGATAATTTAACATTTTTCAATTGCTATTTGTTATTTTAATTACTACATACATACATATAATCACGCCTTAATCCCCGGAGGGTTAGGCAGAGGTGAATTAACACCCACAATTCACCAATCATTGAATTCGGTCCCACGTAATAGGGGGTGAGCTTATTGCCGTCTTCCGGGCACTATTTTGTACAAACCATGCATCTGACTGATTCTGGGCTGTATATATCTGTCTGATGTTAAACAGCACTATCCCTCAGTCGCTTTGTACGATACCGCATGGGATGAGATGGGGTGGCCCAAATTCTGTGCTCTGCTGGGAACCAGGCAACAATTATGTACTGGTAAATGACAGTGCAAGCTTTTATCAGTTCTAGGACTCACGTGTCATCATAAAATGACTTGAAAACTAGAGTCTATTTCCAGTAATATGTAGAGTCTATTTATCGAGTTTATCGTAGTGAACTATTTCTAAGAGTTCCAATTCGCGAATCTTTGTTCTTATTCACAAAAACTACTAAATTGGAATTAGATGCGGGCGTCAGGGTTCAGCAGCTCAACGCTTCATTTAATATTCGAAGGTGAAATATGTATGATGATGTATTCCGACATACCCATCTTGCCCTCGACAGCAGCGAAGGTTGCAGTCTGTAAAAAAACGTGGAAAAAAAAACCTATAAAGGTTAGCTAAATTTATTGCAAAACATGTGTGTTACGTACACTAAAGTTATCTGTCATTATCTTATCCGTTTACGGTTATCTTATAGTTTACGGTAAATTTTTTTACCTATCTCACTCTTACCACATTACCGCTAATTTAATGATAATTAAATCGTTAAGATTTTTATGTTTTGTTTATCTGTCATTATCTTATCTGTATACGGTTATCTTCTATATTTTACGGTCAAAACTCCAAACAAGAATGTTAACTATTAACTTTTTACCTATCTCACTCTAGCCACATTACCGCTAATTTAATGATAATTAAATCGTTAAGATTTGCATGTTTTGTTTATCTGTCATTATCTTATCCGTTTACGGTAATCTTATAGTTTACGGTCAAAACTCTAAAAAAGAATGTGAACTATTAACTTTTTAACTATCTCACTCTTACCACATTACCGCTAATTTAATGAAAATGAAATCGTTAGGATTTTTATGTTTTCCTAATTTTTTCTTAGACTTACTTGGATGTCCTGGCCCTGCCCGTACATGACTTACCATATTGTGAATTAGTGCACTGAATAAAATTTGATGAATTTTGCAAATAATATGTTTTGGGTGTATTTTCGGTATTTTGGGTATTTTGGTCGGTTCGGTATATTAATGTCTGTAATGGTGCCTTTTTTTTCTGAGACTTTGCCTTCAGTTTTCCATTAAGTTAGGTGATGTCATATTGATGTGTGCTAGTATAAAAAGGAGGTAAGACACGGCGGTATTTCCGCCCAATTGAGCAGTCCGACTGGGGAAGTACCTCCGCCCTACAGAATACCGCGGTTATAATAAGTTCGTGTTGTGTTCCCGGCGGTGAATAGGGGCTTTGTCCTCTACACTGAAGGCACAAAATATCGTTCTCACAGGGTCGGCAGCACGTACCTATATGACTCCACTGGTGTTACACACGTTCATAGGTCATGGTAAACACTTTCCATCAGGTGGGCCGTGTGCTTGTCTGCCACCTAAGTTGTATAAAAAAAAATCTACTCTTATTGTAAATAGCGATTATCTAATAACATGAACATCTTTATTTTCATCTTAGCGTTATTCTCAGTCGCATCTGAAGATTTCACCTCGAAATCTGATCGCTTTACTAGTCCAACTGCGGAGTTGGCTGAACTTCGATATTCTCCGTGAAACGATTGCCATCTGACTTCCACAACCCAAATATGTATTTGATAGGCGATAGCCGTACTACCAACCCCAAATAGGCTGTCTAACGAACTATCATTGCACTATCTACAAGTATTTGGATCCGAAATATTTGTAGTGTGGTTTCCGACAGAGTAGAATTTGGACCACCCCATACGGGCGACTAAGGGATAGGGCTGTTTAACATCAGAAAAAATATACAGCCCAGATTCAGCTTCAAATGCTTTATATGAAATTTAGTATGGGGGTAGATTAGACCTTGTGAAAGGGCATAGGGTAACGCGAGCAACAGCTAGTTAAATATAAATTTTAGCTGTTTTACATCAGACAGATATCGATCCAGTCTCAGATGCATGGCTTGAGTCAACAATAGTGCCCGGAAGACGACAATAGGCTCACCCCGTATTACGTAGGGACGAATTCAATTATTAGTGAAATGTGGGTGTTAATTCACCTCTGATTAACCCTCCGAGGATAAAGGCGTGATTATATGAACTCACTGCTCAGTGCTCAAGAAGCACGAAATGTTTTGATCATACTTCAGGATTTGATACGCTTGGTCTCCTCCACCCGAAGTAATCACCAAATTATGCTTCAAGCTGTGTTAACATATTTGTAGACGGTGTTGCTTGGAAATATGGCCTTGTCACGCGGAAAATTGTGAGCAAGATTTGAAAGGGTTACACTAAAAACTTCAGATTCCCTTCTAGAATTGTTAATTAAAAGCTTTTTTGGGTTTGGTTACATTCAAACTAGAACTGTTAGTCAGTTACGCTGTAGCTGCCTTCTCTTACTTTTATGAGGTCGCTTGCAAAAAAACGAATGGGAGGAGGTAGAATAATAAGCATTAATTTTTTCCATCAACCTTTGCTTTACATACTGTTTGTGCTTCTGCCGTTGAGAGCAGTCGCCAGAGTAGTTATATTGGTAGTTTGTGATCGCTTACCGACAGTTAGATTGTAAAATAGAATACAGGAATCGAATTAGCATAAAACACCAGTCATTTCTATTTAACACACCGATTTGTTTGTGTAGTTTCCCATTTCAATTGAATGTGGCTGTTCAGCAATGCCTTAACGGAACAGTAGTTACTTACACGAATGTTTAAAGCATTTAATATGCTAACTACTTCATGTAAATTTAAATTGCTAAGTCTCCTAGCAGAAGTGCTGCTTAAGACCCGTCCTGGATGGTGACATTTACTGATTAAAATTTACACTTCCTGAATTGTGGTCTAATTTGAAGTAGTCAGGTTTAGTTAGTGTTTATTTTACATTTGAATTGAACGTACGTTATATACTATTGCTCGGGATATTTATCTTGAACCTAAAAGGTGTTCCGTACACGCTGTACACGTTTCTTGAGTGCAGTGCCGTAAATGGCTTATTGTGCGCCCCTTTTTTTTAAATATAATATACTTATTATATCTCTATTAGCATTGAAAGTCGCAAGCAAATTAGCAAGTCAAGTTCACTAGTGCAAATACGTTGCTCACCCTGATGCTTAAGATTTAATTTGGGCCACTTTGGTCTTCATATGAATTCATTCATACTCGTATATTCTTTCTTTTAAAAAAAAGAAACAATATTAGCTATCGAAATTATCAATATTCCCTTTAACCCCTCTAACCTAAATTGCCTGTGCTAAGGAGTTAGTTCACGTCGATAGTGCAACGGTCAGGATTTGAATCCGAGACCTCTCGATCATACGACTGACTCCTTAACATCTAAGCTACCGACACTTATAGCGATTCTATAATATGAGTTGGTGAAAAAACGTTCATTTGAAAATATTTGCAAAGGCGCAGCGGGAACTTCTCAAGAGCAAAATGAAAAAATTATAGTCCTGCCTGGTCTGGCCATTCTTGCGCCCCCCAAAGTCTACGCCTTGTACCTGGGCACCGATGGCACTGCCCTATTTACGGCACTGCTTGGGTGTCTTATGAGGTGCTACTGCGGTGAACGAACTCAATTACATCAAGCTTAAATTCTTACAAAAAAATTCACGAGTGCCAGGGGCGTGTCGGTTTCGAGGTTTAGGTTTAAGATAGGTGTCCTGAGGAATACCTAGTAACACAACATATCAATGTAACGCGGTTCTCACAGGGCTATATTTTGAAGGTATGATTGATTTGGACCACCCCATCTCTTCCTATGCGGTGTCGTACAAGGCGACTAAGGGATAGGGCTGTTTAACATCAGACAGATATACTCGTATACAGCCCAGACTCAGCCTTAGATGCATGGCTCGAGTCAACAATAGTGCCCGGAATACGGCAATAGGCTCACCCCCTATTACGTGGGACCGAATTCAATGACTTGAAATGTGGGTGTTAATTCACCTCTGCCTAACCCTCCGGGGATAAGGCGTGATTGTATGTATGTATGTATAGACAAAATATTTTCAACTCATTACCTCCGCCAAGTCTGAAAAATAACTCTTGATTCTGCACGATTTCATTTTAGATAGCTTGTGTATAATGTTATACGTTTAAATTCCTTCAGATACTTTACCATATTATCTAGATAATGCTATCTAGAGAGTTTGGTAAAGATACGTACCTTATATGTACTTAAACTAAGAATTTATAATACACCTACTACGCTAAACTGCTTTTACTGCGGTTCTCTAATTCTGTTATTTAAAAAATATGTAATTTTAACAAACCTGTGTTAGAACATTCCGTAGTAATTGTTTAAAACATGTTTTGCATACTCTATTATTGTCTAAAACATCTAGCCTTAATTCAAATCGGGTTTGGTGACTATAGAAGATTTTTTTCTATAAATCTAAAGCTATTGTAAGTCTAGAATTTTTTTCATTGGGCGATCGATCGCGTATTGTATATTGAATATTAGTTTTTTTGTACAATCTCATAGACATTGAGATAGTATTGTACTTACTCATTATCTTAAAATTTTTAGTACAAATATAACAAAAATCGGTCAAATGCGAGTCTGATTTGCACACGAAGGGTTCCGTATCGTGGCTTAAGATTACGTTTGTTGTATGGGAGCCTCCCATAAATATTGATTTTATTCTGTTTTTAGTATTAATTTTTATAGTGGCAACAAAAATATATCATCTAAGAAAATTTCAATTTTCTAACTATTACGGTTCATCAGCGGCGGTAAGACCCATCATGGGTAACTAGAGAGGCCACACGGCAGCCTCTTGTACCGTCTGACGCAGATGATTACGGGTACTTCGGGCAGTATCTGCGTCGGAGAGCCAAAGTCCGAGTACCATCACCGCGACGCGAGTGAGGACTTTTGGCTGTACACGCTCACCGAGTGTCCGGTGTGGGAGACGCCGAGACGTGAGCTGGTGGCGGCCCTGTGAGTGAGAGTTCTCACACTCGTCACTAACAAAAAAAACATACAGACAGGCAGTTGAGCCTTAGTAGTTTTATAATCTGGGTATAAAATCCTAAAAAAAGACGCTAAACCATAAAAATGCAGTTTTCAAAAAAAAAGACACTACCTATGTGTATTACAAGCAGATATTGCAATCTAACAACAAGAACAAAGCAAACTACTTTCGGAACTAGGAAGGTTAGATCATAGACAATGGTGCGCCCATGAAGATGTTCAATGACGTCTGGCTCTAGTGAATGGTAGTGACGGCTGACGAGCTCTGTCTGGTTTAAACGAGCTTTGTCTTCTGCACTGACGGCACAGAAACTCTGCTCTGCGGTAGCACGAGTATGACTCCCCTGATGTTGCACACGATCATAGGCCACGGTAACCATTTTCCATTCGATGGGCCGTGCACTTGTCTGCCCACCTAAGCTGTAAAAAAAAATCTCAATCAATCCAAGATATATTAGTTTGCCCTTCAGCTGCATGATCATGTAAATGGAACGTTGACTATTAAAAAAATTAAGAATTATAAAAATTAATTTTAATAGTCGTCGATAGCTTAGTGGTTGAGTTGGCCTTATGATTGAGAGGTCTCGATTTTGAACCTAGGCTATTACAGTACCGACGTGTACGTGTACCCACTCCTGTTTAGGATGTAGCTTAGCTTAACGGCTATGCTAGTAATTCTACTTGTAGTCGAAACTTATTATTAGATACTAGTTTTTTCATTGTAAACTGCAATCTGATCTCCACAGCTCATTGTCGAATACGTCGTATTGCAGTTAGACCAGTTATTGAACATTTTAGGGCTCCAACTACCTATCCGTAGCAACTGCTATAGATGTTCATTTGACAAAGTTGTCATTCATGCATTAATATAAATTTCAATAACCGTTTCAATAATACTTACAGAACAAAAGTTTAACCAATTCACTATTATAGATTACGGGCGTTTGGCACCGCCTTTATTTTATCGATCACCATTTACTCTTGATGAAATCCTTCGGTCAAAGGACAATTAAATGCTTTAGTCGGAGAGGAGATTAAAAAAAAAGTCGCCAGTGAGGTATCTGCCTGCAAACGATGAGCTTCCGTCGCTCCAGTTAATGAGACATGCTCGATTAGTGGGGATTTCGGCCCCGGCACTATGTAGCTAAAGGAAATTGACGGTGGGGAACATTGTTCGGGATTGTTAGCATTTTAAGAAGGTTCGAGAATTTGTATTCTATTCAACGGTGTTGATAGATAAACAAAAGTACTAATAAGAACTTTTAAAGCAATAAGTATATTATTTAATCGATTAATAAATTTAAATAGGAGAAATGTTCAAGACTGGACTTGAACTAGTGACCAGTCCCTTAGACCGAGAAATGCTCTGACCATTGAGTTACCTGAGCCACGTCTTAAGCATTCGAAATTCTCCTATACAACCATCTTGAACGATGGTGGAGGCATCTACCGATATTCATACGAAATATCGGAAACTGTGAACGATTCCACAATCATTTTTAAGATCTTACTCAAATAATTGAGTCTGTTTAGTCATTACATAACATAACATAAACTCACGCCTATATCCCCGAAGGGGTAAGCAGAGGTGCTAGCACCCATATTTCGCCAGTTTATGTTTCGGACCCAATGTAGTAGGTGGCGAGCCTATTGCCATTAACCAGGGACTTATAAACCTGCGATAAATACACACATAACTTCGAAATGCATCGGAAAGTCATTGGTGTGTGCCATGGTAAACCTGGGATCGAACCCGAGACCTCGTCTCAGCAGTCCATTACCCATACCACTAGGCTAACGCAATTACTACATAGTCATTACAATGCACAGAAATAACAAAAACACACACACTCACTCAATCACAAACTTACGCATGTAATACTTTGAACTTACATGTCAAAATATTACTTAAGAAATATAATTACATAATTAAACAGAACTTATCTCAGATAATTCAATCTATACGCAATTAGCTAAAGAAATAATGTTGCTACAAGGCTTTTTATTACGCGCAGTGATTATGAGCTCATTGAAGTTAAAAAGCTCTCGGAACAGTGATGATTATACAGCAATAGGAAATTCATTAAGTCATCTCTGTAACGATCTATCAATAAGACAATGTGTTTCTTCCATATCCGTTAGTTAATTGAATACAATGCCAGTGTTATATTCTTAGTAAGCATTATAAATATACAGTCAGCATCAGATTGATATTGACTGGCATAGTATTCAAAAATATCTTTTACCAATAATTTTGAAACAAGTCAAACTATTTTATATTTTGTTCTAAATTATATTATCATCCAAACTACAGGTGTGTACGTACAAAAGGCAGGGGGTAAGATCATTTTGAGTGCTTTGCTAGTCAAGTTGTAATGTGTGATAATTCTTCTTATGCAAGGTTTTGCAGGGTGATAATTTGTTGCAGCCATTTAGTTTGATATTCACTTCCAATCGTGTAACAAACAAAAGTTAAATTACAGCTCCTTTTTCAGAACTGATGTAGTTTCGTTTAGTTTATTTTTGTTGCCACTGTAAGTTTTTTCTCAACATTGTCACATAAAAAAATTTTACCACTTATGTTATGTGATGCTTAATAAAGTTAGAACTTTCCTGTAATATAACTAGTTTGTTCGAATATCTTTGTTACTGTCTTATGTAGTTCCTTTTTTAAATATTCCTTCTTGCATGCTGTCTCTACCTATAAACTGTTAACATCATGAAGTGAACCTAGATATTTAGCTATATGAACTTATATGAATGTAAAGTTGTTGGTGGACCTGAACAAATAAATAAATAAATAAGTTCGATCTGACGCTGAATGTACATATACTGTTGATTATACTTATTAAATATATTTTTTACTGTCTATCACTTGAGTAGATTAAGCTTTACTTTTTATCGTGTGATTTTTTTTCACGATATTGGTACTGTTAGGAGTACTTACAAAACCTATACAGACCAACAATGTCTAGTATGAGTTTATTATTTTATTGTAATGTATTAATTGTATTTAATAAATTATTAATAATTCACCTGCTAAACATAAAACAACATAACATAAACTCACGCCTATATCCCCGAAGGGGTAGGCAGAGGTGCTAGCACCCACATTTCGCCAGTTTATGTTTAGGTCCCAATGTAATAGGTGGCGAGTCTATTGCCATTAACCGGGCACTTATAAACCTGCGATAAATACACAAATAACTTCGAAAAGCATCGATAAGTTATTGGTGTGTGCCATGGTAAAACCTGGGATCGAACCCGAGACCTGCTATTAATTCACCTGCTATTAAACCATATTTCTTATATATATGTCCCTAGAATGCGGTGAGTATTTTTATTTAATTAAGATGAGACGCATTTTCGCACTGTTCATAGCCAACTGTACCATTTATAGATACTGTGTGTAACTTTTTCGTGCCCTCGATAAGTGTATTTTCCTTTTTCTTAATGGCAAAAGCCCCGCCCCCTATAACATTGGGACCTAAACATAAACTGGCGAAATGTGGGTGCTAGCACCTCTGCCTACCCCTTCGGGGATATAGGCGTGAGTTTAATGTTATGTTATGTCCTTTTTCTGTCTTTTCGATTTTTATTATGAATTATTATATTTAATTATAGGTTCACCTCACCATGCACTCCGATATTTAATATACCAGTAAGTTTTCAGATTTCAAAAATATAACCATAATAATCAGCCAATTTTTTTTTTTTTTAATTAAAGATACTCGTAATAAGTACATGTTCATGAATAAAACATAATGTTGTATAAGTTATCTAACTAGACATTTAAACACTAATAATTAACTTAACGTACACGTAATAAATAAATGTATAAAGTGTTTTATACAATGCCATAATCCTTAATTTATTGTATAATTGAATGAATACGCTTGTCGTTTGAATTTTTTTTTTAAATTTCTTTGTAACCAATTGGCTTCTTTGTTTACAATAAAAACTCAACAAAGGCACTATTTAATAGTGAACCCATTTGTCGATAAATCATTATTGAATAGGTACTTCATGTAATCACAAGTTAAGGTGCGGAAATACACTATGTTTTAATTTATTATTGGAAATGAAGCTTGCACTAGCTTTTAAAAAAAAATATCGGTTGCCAAAAAGTGAAGAAAACGGTACCCGAAGTCTTCGCTTACCGAAAAAGTCAATATTTAAGACGAGGTGAGATTGGAACTTGCGAGTTGACACCAGCAACTATCTGCCATGTATCCCGCCTGAACTGATTCAATTTTTTTCCTTTCTTAATCAACATGTATGGAGAGTTCGTATTCTGAATGACAAAGAGGAATGGAACAATAAAGAGTGAATATTTCCATCCCTCTTTCCCATACAGAAAACGAACGCTTGTCATGGAAGGCGAACAGGATTTTAACAAATTTTAAGTCTGAACAAAAACAAAGTTTGTTCGTTTCTTACTTCTTTTTTTTTTAATTTTGGCAAAGGAAATAGGGAGGGATAGATTCAAATTTAGAACTGCAAATGTAGAAGTTTGCTCATAAACAGTAAACCGCAATTAAATAACACTTTCGTTCTGTAATATGTCTGCGGCTAAGTTCGGATTGCTCTGTAACTTGCAAGCCACGTCTCCGGCCTTTTGTTTAAGGGCATCCTCTGCAGATATTTTCTATCAAGCAGGCCACATGTTTTATGATCTAAGTAGTATAAAAAACAACAGTTTCGAACTATTAAGTTCTACTGCTACATACGTTAGAATGTGACACCTAACATCACATAAGCCAGGTATAAGTAGGTATTAGCAATGGACGCTTTGCTAAGTAACTACATTTAGGGATATTATGAGAGTGATTCATAAGACTACATTCAGAATTTGCTAAACATGGAAAGTGTTCCATATGAAATACATACATACACATAATTACGCCTTTATCCCCGGAGGGTTAGGCAGAGGTGAATTAACATCAATAATTGTATTCGGTCCTACGTAATAGGGGGTGAGTCTATTGCCGTATTCCGGACACTATTTGTTGACTCGAGCCATGCATCTGAGGCTGAGTCTGGGCTCTATATATCTGTCTGATATTAAACAGCCATATCCTTTAGTCGCCTTATACGACATCGCACGGGAAGAGATGGGGTGGCCCAAATTCTACTCTGCCCGAAACCACGCGGCTAATGCATGCGAATGTAACTGATAAATCTTGTCTATGAACTTATAGGTTTAAAATATCTAAATTTGAAATATTTCCTTTGCCTAGCAAAGTATGAATCACTTAGTTCCTTGAATGACTGCTAAGGCTAAACTGTGTATGGCCAACATTACTTTATTTTAATTATCTACCGGCTTATAACAGCGTTAAACCCAACATTTAAGTTGTCAGAGAACACTCAAATAAACTTCTTTCTATTCACATTATATCTCATTACTATACTTGAATAAAAAAACGTCCTTTTCATCGTGATTATCGTTGTACAAGTAACACCCGTGTGTTCTTAGCGCAATTAATTCGAAATCAATTTACTGACAACACGTATTGTGCGGATGCAATTTGGCGTAGAGACAAAAACTCGTCTCTGGACCGCGAATGGCTCTAACAAACGACCGAGTGCTGCTAATGATTCTATGTGCCATGTACGTAAAGGCAGAAACACATTAGTGTGGTTTCGTATTTTGGTGCTCATGCACTTAGAGTTTCATGTAGGAATTAATGCTTTATTAATTATTGGTTTTTGACCGCGGCTCTGCTTGCGTGGATATCTCATAGCCTATATCCATTCTCTAGGTCTAATCCATCGAAGCTTAAGGCCGCACTTATAATTTTCTGCAAAATAAAAATGTTGTTAATCTACTCACTTATTGAAATTTAGGTATTACAGTATGTTCGCGTTAAGAAATTAGAGACTCATCGAAGGTAAGCGTGTACTCAGGGTGGATTAAAAGTTTAAACAATTTACGTTTTGTGTCTACAACAATTTATATTTTACAGATTTAAGTTCATCTACCTGAACACGAATGATCTTTACAATAAAATAAAAACAATAACATCTGCTGACCATCTGTGGATATAAACGAAAGATGGGAAAGCTTTATGATTTTATGAATGAACTTTTGAGTGCCATTTTGTTGACTCATTCATTACCTAATTATATTTGACTTGTTTTCACTGGAACCTTCGTTCGTGTTTATTACAAAATAAATATCTGTATAATATAATATAAGTTCATAATGTCATCCAAAATACACATAGATAGTATGTTTCTGTTGCATCAGAATAACTTGTAATTAATTTATAAGTTCTTGACCAATGACCATTCATCCATATCTTTTTTTATGTACTTAATATCATTGTTCTTGACTACCAACTTTCATACAAAACAAAAGATTTTAATTCACTTTCGTATTAATGTCGGCAGTCAATGTGAACATTATAATTTTTTGGACCCTGATAGGTAGGGCTTGGTCAAGAGACAGCGATGAGTCCCTATTTTCTTAATGCAAACATACTATAGAGTAAAATATTCACCGGACAGTCTTTTAAATTTTACAATATATACAGGATGTATTTTTGAAACGGGGCAGTAAGGGCAAGTACCTTAACCGTTGCAGTTACAGCAAAACGTTCTTAAAAGACCTTCCCTAACTTTTTGGGACATTTTGAACTGCATTCACAGATTTTGTAAAAAACTTACAGTTAGCAAAAAAAATGCAAAAAGTTCAAATTTTTTTTTTATGCCAATCGATTCTATTTCATGTGGGGATCAAAAAACTCTATGAGACCATTTTAGCTTTCAGTACTAGAAAAGACAGAAATCGCCAAAAACGTTTCCCATACATTTCGTACGGAAATATGATAAATCAACTCGAAACTCATAGGTCAGGTAAAATTTTGAACTTTTTTAAATAAAAAAAATCATTTAAACATTTAAGAAATTGGTTTATGAAATAAATTGCTCAAAATGATTTCCATTTTCACGAATACATAAGTCTATCCTTTTTTGCACTGAACGAATGGCGGCTAATAATGTTCTGGGATGAATATTACGTAAAATGGTCATTAATGTATCCTTGAGCTCTTGAACACTGGCGTACGTCGTCTTATACACCTCGTTTTTCACGAAGCCCCATAAAAAATAATCAAGTGGTGTTAGATCGGGGCTACGAGGTGGCCACTGTGCTGGACCATGTGTACCTATCCACTGTGTACCGAATAGGCGGCTCAAATTGGAACGTGAAAGGTGACTGTTATGTGGCGGAGCACCATCTTGGTGAAAATGAACTTTTCGCAATTCCGACAGGGGCCATTCGTCCATCTCGTTTTCAAGATGGTGTAAAATAACTTCATTATACATGGCAGAATTCAGTTTCCCTTCATAAAATTCCACCATTATGACTTGATTGGACATTATACCACACCAACAGTTGAATGAGAAGCGAACCTGATTATGACTTGCCGTAACTCTTAGTGGATTTTCTTTGGATCAATAGTGGTGATTTTTTCTGTTGTACATACCGTTATTGGAAAAATTCGTTTCGTCTGACCACAGTATGTAATTTAAAAATTCATGATCTCTGCTTATTTTTCCTCTTAGCCATCTGCAAAAAGTAAGCCTTCGAACATCATCACCCGGATGTAACACTTGAACTATGCGCCCATATCGATAGCACTTGTAGCCGTATTTCTTCCATATCTTTATCACAAGGGAGTGGGATACACCTACTTCAAGGGCGACTTGCCTGGACGATACCTCTGGATATGCTTGGACATAAGTCAGAACCGCAATCTCCGTGTCCATGTCCACACGAGGCTGCCGCTTTCTTTTGAAAGAACCCTGCAATTCCAGGTTTTTCAAAAGATTTGTAATAACCTTTCTTGTTGGCACATGCCGCAACGGATACTTATTGCGGTACCACACTAATGCAACTCCCGCATTTCGATTATTGACAAAATACGCTTCTAATAAGTCAATTATTTCACGATTAGAAGAAATTTTAGCAAAAATCCTTAATTAATAACTCATACGAAGTTTCTCAGCTGAAACTAAGTATAACACAGATTTTCGAATCAAATTCGAAATTTGAGGGCAAAAATTCTTTTTATTTACTTTACAGTCAATTCTACCCACTTCCTGGCCATAACAAAAAGTTAGACCATCGTAGAAATTTGTTTCTGTTGCCGAAATGTATGGGAAACGTTTTTGGCGATTTCTGTCTTTCCTAGTACTGAAAGCTAAAATGGTCTCATAGAGTTTTTTGATCCCCACATGAAATAGAATCGATTGGCATAAAAAAAAAAAATTGGACTTTTTGCATTTTTTTTGCTAACTGTAAGTTTTTTACAAAATCTGTGAATGCAGTTCAAAATATGTCAAAAAGTTAGGGAAGGTCTTCTAAGAACGTTTTGCTGTAACTGCAACGGTTAAGGTACTTGCCCTTACTGCCCCGTTTCAAAAATACACCCTGTAGGGTGTACATAAGTGCCTAATGGTATTTTTCGCGGACAACCGTACAGCAATGTGTCTTATAGCTTTCAAATACAGCTGAATATTGATAATGTATTAATTACGATATTTTTTCTTCTCAATTTAAATCAAATTAGGATTCGCCCAGAAACTCCGCCTGAACGCCCGCAGACGTCCTTCAAAATAGAACAAGTCCGCGAAAATCCGGCGGTTAAAAGCCCTAATTAAAAGCCGTATTTACCTACTTCAGGTCCATGGCCTCACTATTATTTGCCCTGTCTTCAAAATATCTAAGTGTATTAAGTAGCACTTATGTATTGTGAAGTCAGTAATTTAAAGGTTTTAATTACTCGTAGATAAGCATCAACAAAATCTAATCAAAGTGTATTAACCGCGAGTATAATAATTATGTAAATGATTTGTTGAAATTATTTTAATATAACTTTTATACTCTAGTTTTTGGACTTGTAACAATATTTATAATAATCATATTTAATTTAATGATTTTTTAATGTCCAACAGTGACGAAGACTGGATTTTATGTTTATTTAATGTCTAACTATCGAGGGATGCTCATGTATAATAAAAAACTCGATGACGAGTCCATATTTTATTACTAAGAGGTAGTATTTATATACTGAAATTTAAATACAACTAAATCCGGGTGTTTAGTTTTACCACGAAAGGCTTCTATGAGGCATTATTTAAAATGGTCAGTTTTCGTTGCACCATTATATCAACTCAATAATGATCTATCTATAAACTAACCAACATATATGGTAGTGTGTAACAATTACTGACAAATTGATTCGTTATATTGGTTAAAATCATATATTACCAGTTAATGTGTTCATTATATTGATATAAAATTTGTGCAAAGTTCAAGCGAACGGATATTTCAAATTTAGTTCTAACTACATTATTAATATCGTTTCGTAATAATAAGTTTATTATTTTTAAAATCGACCAGTATTTCACTAGTTCCCACCACGTAGTTCACGAGCGTAAATATCAAAGTTCTGTCAAGCCCCCAGTTAGAGTGGAAAAAGTGGACCCCGGACGAGGTGATAGCTCGACCCGGGATTAACGCTTGGTTGAAGAAGGTAAGCGTAAAATTTGAGAGTTAGACGATATACCAAATACATTATTAAACAGTTCTAATGTTAAAAATTAATAATATATTGCCCTAAAGGGACAGATAATGGTACAGCACTATGCTGTACCGTTTTTGCTACGTAGAATCGTAGGCGTTCAAAACTTTTATTACCTTCTACTAAGGGCTTGTTTTGACTTTAAAGAAGAGAAAATATTTTAAGTGTAAATCAGTGTGACTTGTGGAGGGAAGTACGTTAATTTTATAGTATTTCCAGTGATTTGGTTACATGAAATTCTCACATTGTCACCGCACTAGTTTTGTAGTTGAACGTCAACGACAAAACTTGTTGAAAACTAACAAAAAATCTACAAACAATTAAAGATTACATTACCTTCTAATTCCCATCGGATATTATTTAATTTTCTTTTCTTTTTTGGATTATTCTTTGTAGTTCCAAATCTATAGTCCCTATCTAAAACTAAGTTTCCATATATGTACAAATTTTCTTTAGTGCGTATGGGAATACGCTTGTCTGAAATCAATATTTATTTTCGAAAATTGAAAGAAGCAATATTGGCGAGCTATTTATCATTTCAAAATATCCTATTTTATTAAACCCTGCGATTCGCATAGATTTTAATTTGTGCGAGGCGTGGTATTTAGTAAATTAAATAAGCAATGTCCAAGGGTTCCCTGGTCGCCAACAAAAACTGTCGGCACGCGCCTTCTGTTCTAATATCCAATATAGTTTGTACTCTTGGTGTTTTTGCGCCTCCGCCGCTGAGCCAACGTGACGCAGCCGCTTGACCCTTTTATGACTGCGGGATTTTTCGACCGATCCCAATTTTGGAACAGCCGGTCATATCGTGTGGACTCGACAGCTTTTTCTGTAGTGTGTACCCGATTATTAATGGGTACGGTCTTTCATGGTTTCATAATTTGAAATTCACTATCGATCGTTATCATTATGTTGTTAAGAGTAGAGTCCGTCAAGCCAAATCAATTTCTTTTTATGTAATTTCAGAACGATTAAGTTCAAAGTTAACTTGTATGAAATGGCAAGGTGTGACGTCATACCGTGCTATTGCCAAATAATGGATTAATGATTAATATTAGAAAAAATGAGAACGGACATAATTTTACTAAGATTTTTCTGTTTTTTATTCTAAATAAATTCGAAGTAGATTGGTACAGCGTGGCAGCGGTGATGATCCCGACTTTTCAGGAAATTTTAATTCTGTCAGAAAAGTGCTCGGTTGACTCGTTCACTGTTACTAATTAATGTTCTCTGTTACTTTGGACTGATAAAAAAGTTAGTGAAATGTTCTGATACAGCTAATTAACTCTCCTTATCGACAACAATAATAAAAAAGACTTCAACGGCGGAGCGTAAGTAGATACTTATGTAATTGAGCGTAATTGCAATTGTCGAGGATAATAAATTCGTTAACACTCCTTACTTTATGCTTCCATAAAGCTTTATTGGAGACCCGTAAGTTTAACCATTAAGGGGAAATACTGTGTAACCTTGCAAATATAATATGACGCTCGTGTTATTAAATTCCTATAAAATGTTTTAATTTTATTCCTTTTAATTAACAAAAACAGATCCGATCACCCCAGGATGTTTTATGACTCTATCACATTAAAGTTCAATATTGCTATAATATAGTTAGTGTACAAACATACTGTAGTAAATAACACGGCCGTGACATAAAGTAGCGCGCACATCCTTGCGGGTGGCAGTGGCAGCGCGCGGTGGCTGCGAGGCCCGCCCCTGCTCTCCGCGTCTTGTTTTTGTGGTCGCGTCTGCAGCCGCCCCGAGTCGCCGCCACTTTCTTCCCGCCCCCCTCCTACCGCTGCCCCCTGCACACCGCCGATGACAAATGGTCCCCGGACACCCCGCTCGCTCCCCAGCCCGCTAATGCCCAGATAATTTTATGCCGCTCCCGATGCACAGACAAAGCCGGGATGGGATGACCGCGAGATTACCCCATCGATCGTCGTCGACGCGCGTCAATGAGTGCAGCCTTTATTTTATGCTCAGCTTCATGGATCAACGACGCCTGAGACAGGTTTATCGCTCCATTAGGTGGAAATTGATGACGCTCGCAATTATTTTCTCCCGTTTCACGTCTCGTGAAGTAAAATTCAATGCTCTTGTTTAGTTTTGCTGTGTCGTGATCCAATCTGTTTGAAGTTTTCTAATCGTTAGTACCTATCGATACTACGTGCTCGACAACTGAATGGTCTTTTATTAAAAAAAAAAACAAAAATGAAACAAGACGTGGGTAAAGAATGTCAGCGTCACCCAGCGGCCAGCGCCCGGCGACTTCTCTAGAGCCGCCGACGTCGGTCGGTCACACGCCATTGACTCCGCTGAATAGTCAGGCCCGCTCAGCGACCGTCACATTATCTCCCGCCTTCGCCTCACTTGATAAATCTTGATTTGAACGCTCGGGGTGTCGAGTAACACTAATTATGCCGAACTTTAGTACAGAAACATTTACTACAAAATATCTTTAACGTTTTTGCATTAACGCTTCTTCGAAATATCTTCTAGTCATATTGTTTTGCTGTCATTAACAAAATGGAAGCATCACAGACTGTCCACTGCACGTGCTTACTCCATTACTGTTGCCAGTATACACATGTTGCGTTTTTTTTGCAGTCTCAAATGACACCCAAGACATCGATTGTTCCACGCTTCAAACAGCTGTGGTGAAATATTGCCTCAAACGACTCGTCATTCCCACCTAGCGAGATTTAGAGGACCGATATGTAATTTAGTAATCCAAACTACACCCACCTACAACGTTCATTGTCTGATTTCTTAGTCTATGATTTAATACAATTATCCCGCAGGTTTGCTAACTTGGACATGATTTATATGGTTATACCCAACTGCGACTCTGTATTAGCTAACCTAGACGTGTAATTAACGTCCACGAAGATGATTTATCACAATTAAGATAGCTTTATACAATTTGACGTAAATTCTTCTTAACGTCAAACTTCACCTTTGAACTCGACCATCTTTGAATAGGATTTTTTGGAGATTTATTTTTTTATTGGAATTGTGTCTGTATTGCAGTAACGTTGCATATAACGGTAAATATACAACAGCTTATTCCTATGAAAGAAATTGTTCTGTAGCTCTATCCGTGCCTGCCATTACTTATCTTATTATCGTCCTACGCGTACATCGCGTGGTGATCACAATTTTCGTCTGTTCATGATGGCTCTGCCTGATTTTGTTTAGGCGTGTAATTATGTACCTAAGTGTAGGAATGTGCACGCGACAGAGATTTCCTCCAGACCAAATATTTTGTAATAATTGATGCATCATCAAATTGTGCACGTCACCATTTACTGAACACAATTTATAGGTGCTATAAATGATACAGATTTGTCTTGCTACTTTTGTGACCTGTGGGGTGCATGTTTTTGCCAGTTTTTAATTAGAAAATGTTCTGTAGCAGCACCCAGCATGTGAGTGATTTATATTGAGCGAAGAGTCAGTTGCCGGAGGTGAGGTTGCTGGAGGCATATCCCCCACACCCCGCCTGACCTGGCAGGTTCGAGCTGGCCCTGTTCGGGTGTGATAGAGTCCCCATCAAATCCCCAACACGCGCTGCCGCAGCGGCCTGCTTCTGCTAGGGTGACAGGCCGTCCACACGTCACCTACAGGCCTATGATACACCTGACATGTGTCAACTTCGAAGATAATATGCAGGCTATGTAATAATAAAATGCCTATGTAATTACTGCGATCAAGAGATAAATAGTAGGTACTTTAATTATCTAGAATAATCTAGATATTTAGCTAGCTCATTGAAATGCAAAATGCTTAACTTATGTTCGCGGACAAGTCGTCTGCATTAAAAGTTCAACAAAACAAAGTTCACTGTACAGAAATCGTAGTAGTTTTGCAGTACCTTCAGCAAGTATTTTAACACGAAAATATAGGAAGCAGTTTTTTTTGCATCTGCTTTCAAGGACCCTCTCGGTGCTAAGTGCAAATGATTACGTTTGTATAAGTTTCTGAGTCTTTGTTTTACCCAATATGTAGGGTGACCAGATATTAAAATAAAAATCAAAAATGTCTGAACTGTGCGGAAAACTAATAGGTATTTTTTCACACGGCTAAGTAGTTCTAGTTGAACGGCCGTCTCGTCCGTACGGGCCTTAATCTAAAGCTAAGCGCATGACATCATCATAATATGTCTCGTGCGACCTTACATGGTCGCATCGCGTATGATCTATTGACTAATAGACACTTGTAACAGCTGATAATGAACGTGACGCTATATTTAGTTCGGGATCGGGCCTAATATGGTCGCAAAGATTCGACGTTCTGACTTCGACTGTCTAATGTATTATTTTTCTACTATTCAGTGGAAAAAAATACATTTGACAGTCAGCATTCCACTATGTGTTTTATGTTTCTTGCTTTCATGCAATTTAAGAGGCGTTGTTTATGACTGTAGCTTTACTTTTTATTGACCGGTGGACACGTGTTATTGAATGTATAATTGTTATATTAACATCATTATAACACTGCACCTGATAAAACGACACTTGTACTTTTTTTACATAGGTACTCATACAATATAATTAATTTTATGTGGTTATGATGAACATTCCATATAAGTAGATACTGAGTTTGTCGTAAAGGTCACCATTGCCTTATAATAAGGGCTAGTTCGAACCTTTTGCTTTTATAAATATCAAAATTTAAACTACTAAAATTAGACATAGAATGCATTGCATTTTAGCCTGTATCAACTTCTAAATTATGTGATATTTTGGTGGCAAGCCCCAAGTAGTCTTGAGTGACGCGGACGAGTATTGTTAGTATTTTCGTGCGTTATCACTTATCAGCAGAGGTCTCTGCAAGACCTAGCTAATCTCTTGTAACCTATATCTAGCCATGTCTGTACGCGCGATATCATATTACGCGGAGAATAATCGATATATTTAACGACAGAACTGTCATGTTTGGTGGCAGGACTACCATTTTCAGTACCAAAAATATATTTCCCGTTCTAAATTAGCGTCCTTACATTATCTATACCGACTGTTTGTCTCCGAGATTCGGGTAAGCGGCTTATCTACGGGTGGCTGTTAAATTGGCGCTGTTAAGTCGCCACCGCAGCCCGGGGCGGAGTCCCTGTCTTATTAATCGGCTGTCCGGAGCATCTGCTAGCGCTATTTACAGCCGCACTGACCCCTGTCGTCGGGCTAAAAGGAGTTTTGTTGCAAGACCACTTAGTTCTTGTCCCGACGTTTGTATCTGTCCGGCTTTGTAACAACACGTTACATTAATTAACGGGACATCGTAAATCTGTTTCTGGACGACCTTAATGCATTAAGAATAAGGTCTACAATATAAATCTTTAATTATCTGTCTCCCTTGGGCGTTAGATAGTACGCTGAAGAATATAGCTTGACTAAATGTTGTCCGCGGCTCCGTTCGCGTTGTTGTTTAATTCAGCAATCTATGGGACTGACTGTAATCTATACCTATACTAAATTTCAACCAGATCCGTTCTATTGTTACAGTATGATTGAATAACAAACATACAAACATGTTTACAAACTTTCACATTAAAACATGTAGGTATTAGTAGGGTTAAACTATTTGTAGGATAGGATACAAATTACTTAAATTAGTTCTCTAACCTCTGTAACCTTTCAGTTATAACCGAAGAAGAACATATGTTATTTGTAGCAAAATAACAGTCTTCCATGATAAGGAGTTTCCACGTGGTGGAAACAGCGGGTAGTAGCTAGTATCTTAACAGAGTCCTAAAATAGGACAGCTCACAACTTCTACGAGTAATAACGTCCTGAAAATCGACTTTTTCTGAATTTATAGCAAAACTTATTATAGGTACTTACTAATCGCCTTGAAATTTCAAGTTAATACAATGTCATAATAACAGTATATTTTATGTCAATACAGTTATTAAAACGATTTTATTGTAATTAATTGATACTGATGATATAATTCTTTATACTCGTAATGTATGTTAAATTATTAACTGTTAAGACCAATAGTAGCAGTTAGCAGGTACTAATGGGATTTTTATGGTCCATGTCTTGATTTTTTATTGATTAGGTCTCGGTCTCGGTATAATAAATGTAGCAATTAAGCTTTATATGATTTAGTTTCTACCAGTTATTGTGCATACGATTTCTCCAATTGACTTTTGACTAAGATGGATATGTGGCTTTAGTGAACGCTCCAATGTTTTCAAATAGGAAGCTAGCAAGGTCTATGATTAATTAGTTAATCAGATGTAAGCCACATTTTTTAATGACTGTATTAATGCTGATTGTGGATTCGAAAGGGAAGCTGGAAGGAATCCTGTTATGTGAATCATTGGTCAAATTCATCGTAAAGTATTAAAGGACAGACTCCCCAATCACAGCCAAAGTTAGGTATGCCTTAATAACACATATCGAATAAATGGGCGAGACGGTGATCAAGACATTATAGACGTCTCACCATGTCTTGTTTTAGTTAATATTTACACTTCTTCGTTTAAGCACCTCTGTGTGTTTCATTAACTTCTTCTAAACGATATAACATATTTTAATACGGTTTTCATTATCACCTAGAAATTTGTAAAGGAAAAATTAAATATAACTGCGCGAAGCCGGATTGAGTCTCTAGTTTATTTTATATATTTTGAAATTACGAAACAAGATAAATAAACTAAGAGTTCCGTTTGCTCACTAACCATTGAATAATGTTAATTTAATTTGAGGTCATGTAACGTAGTTGATTGTAATCGCAACATGAAACTTGATTAACTTACAGCTTTGTCTTATTTCTGATCAAACATACGGCCAATGTTTTTAACAAAGACCGCCAAATGTGTATTTATAGATTTCCTATTGTATGAATACTTGATTCTTTACTCTTAACAGGTTTACAATAATGATCTTCTTGCATCCGAGCATCAATCCCGGGTACACCGAAAGCTTGCATTTGGAGTTCTCTCCTCCTTTCGGTAATTTGGCTTGTTATTATAGCCCCCCAGAATGCATGCTAGAACATCTGCTGATTAGCAGGCATTCTTCTCAGAGCTGGGGAGTCTGATTGCTATCGGCTGGCACAAAACAGTAAGCGAAACTTGACCTTGGGCACCAAAGTGTAAACTGGACACAACTGGGAAATATCTACGAGGATGATGATGAAAAAAATACGTTTAAAATTAGTGCTACAGCATTGGCAGGAGTTTCGGTAAAATTGCAAACAATGAACTGTTCGTTCTGGTGTAGATCTGGTAATATATAAGTCAGGGAGCTTGTAGGTTACTGAGATCAAGGTCGGCCTTCTGTGTCTACTATATATCTTGTGGCGAAAGGCACATGTATACTGCCGTCATAAGAAAGAAGGCCGTAACTAACAATTTTGTCAAAAATGAGTTATTTACATATTCGGCATCAGCAAAGAAAATGCTACCTTATAGTCTTACTCCCAAAGCTGTAACTTGTATGAGAGCAGAGATATCATAAGAATTTTAGCCTTAACTACGACAAAAATTGAAGATTTTGACTTTAAAAAGCCATAATTACACAATAAGGGCCTTTAAAAAAAGTATTTCCGAAATGCTATTCTGGAAGGTCGTAATTACCAATTAGGGCTTTTCAAGTAAGCAAAATCTTTAAATATAGTAAGATTAAAAGCCCTAACTTTGCAATAAGGCCTTTTCTTATAAGTTTACTAAAAGGAAGAGCGCGCGGGAGAGTGCGCAGGGACAGTATTTTGAATCCGCGTCGCTTATTAATAAAATTGCTAGGATCGAGTTAGAGGCCACGCGAGGTGCAGGTGTGTAATATTATAAAACGTTAAAGAAAAAGAAAAAAGTATACGACTTTGACGATTTTGCCGACGCTGTTGCGGCAACAAATAATAGGAAAAATGTTGTGAAGAACATGACTGTAACAGATTTTTACAAAATTGCTGATGATACCTCTTCGGCCAGAATCCAACAATCGAGTCCACGAGCGTATCTACGTGTCATGACTGACTAACAAAGGAAGCTCAAGTTTATTTTACAAAACTGATTTCACTGCCGATTACATACAACTAGAATATTTAAAAAAACTGTAGCAATAAAAGGTTTTACAGCGCATATGCAAAAAACAGAAGCTAGAGGTATAACGGATGAACGCAAAAATAGTATAATACAAAGGTTAGGACCATTGAATCAATCAATCAATCAGCCCACAGCAGTCCACTGCTGGACATAGGCCTCTCCCAACGTGCGCCATTTTCTCCGACCCTCTCTGCCTTCCGCATCCAGTCTGTCCCAGCCACCTTGTTCAGGTCGTCCGTCCATCTGGCTAGGGGGCGTCCTACCTTTTGTTTACCTTCTCGCGGTCTCCACTCTAGGACTCGTTTGCTCCAACGGCCATCGGTCCGTCGACAAACGTGACCAGCCCACTGCCACTTCAACTTGCTTATTCTGCGACCTATGTAGGTAACTTTAGTTCTCTGTCGGATAACCTCGTTCTGAATTCTATCCTTCAGAGAAACTCCAACTACTCCAAGCATAGCTCGCTCCATAGCCCGCTGCGCGACTTTTAAGCTATGGACCAGCCCCACTGTAAGTTTCCACGTTTCGGCACCGTTAGTCATAACAGGTAGGACGCACTGTTCAAAGACCTTTGTTTTAAGTCATTGCGGTAGGGGTGAAGAGAAGACTCGATGTAGTTTGCGAAATGCTGCCCAACTCAGCTGGATCCTTCTGGCTAGTTCTTTCTCGAAGTTGTTTTTACCGAGCTGGATAACCTGCTCCAGGTAGATATATTTTTGAACAACTTCGAGCGTAGCCCCTTCGATGGCAATCGGTCTCGGTGCAACATGTTCGTTAAACATAATTTTGGTTTTATCCAAGTTTACACCGTTTATCTTAGTTTAGGACCATTTATGCCAGCAAATAGAATGTTGTTCTGGCAAAGTTTAGCCACGAACAATGCTGCTGTGGACCTGACGATAAACCAGGAAGACTGAGTAGGTACGTACTTGCGTTAAGGAGATTATTTTTTATGTTTATTATTATTAGAAGTATTTTTGTTTAAGTTTGTTAATTATGATGTGATTCACAGTGACTAGCTAACGTTAATGTTGTAGCCTCACTTCTAATTCTATGATTGACATTGTGTATTCATATTATTGTTTTTTGTGATATTAAAGGTAGTTCCTATTTGTCTGTAAAAGTTCCTAACTAAACTGTTTTAAAGATTAACGGTTGTTTTGTGTGTTATTTTAACGTCAGAAGATATATTTTTGTTTGTTTGATGAGTAAATAAGTAATAATGTTTTTGTTGATTTTATAGATAGATGATGCAAATAATGTTAATAAAGACCTTTAAAAAATATTTGCAAAAGCGCTTCCTAGTGACGAAGTAATTAGTGCTTGTCATTATATAATATACCTACTAGAATGTCACGTACGAATTCTAATTATTTTAAGTTACGCCTGAAAATTCAAATCATGAGGCTGATTAATTTCATAAAGTACCTACCTATTTTAGTAAATGTTCTTAGTTTTATTATTATTATGTCTTGTTTCCGAATATTAAATAATCTGTCAAAGGCTTTTAAGCCTATTTTCGAAACTATTGCTAACTTAGTAAATTAAAAAAAGGCGCAATTGCGTATTTAAGGCCTTACATGTAAAATATTTGGACTAAAGAAGATCAAATTCCAGCTATGAAAAGTCGTAATTACATTCTATGCAATTACGACCTTTCAGGTAAATATTTTACAATTTATTAGTATTTTTTTGCTTAAACAAAAGGGAAAAATTCAAATAAAATGAATACCTGTGTATAGATTTAAATAAATTATGGTTCATATTAAAGCCTATATTTTTTAACATTTTATGAAACAAGAACCACTAAACAAAATCGATCACTAAATCGCGGGCCTTCATTTTGGATAAAACTTCAATTATCTCGGAATTAACGTTGAAGTAGTAACGGCCTTCTTTCTTATGACGGCAGTATAGCAGTGAACTGCAAAAGACTGATTGATTGATAGATAGGTTTATTTCTACAAATAGCCTCTCCAATGTTTCAAAATGTAATTAAGCACCTTCATCATATTTTTAAATCGAATCATCTACATATGTGTACCAGTAATTAATGTGTTTAAAATTGAGATTTAATAAACATTTAAAGCATTTGCATAGCTTAGGAGAAAATTAAACAGACCTACTATCCTATTGTATGTATTGTAACTTCTCCTATTGTACTTGCTGTGTCGGATATGGACATTTAGGGAGAACAATGAACATCTGTAACTCATTATGTATGGTAATAAATACAGAGTATTCAACATCTTGCGAACGCATCCCTTTATTTCAAATTGAATTGAAAAAAAAACCACCTATATTCCTTTGCGAGAGTGAGACTAGTTCTAGACTAATAAAATAAGCAACTGGTAACACTGTAAATTGAGATTGACTATCCGTAATTAGTTTCGTTATTTCCTAACATTGAGCTTAGCCGGCCTGTGAAGTTTTAAAAAAGAAGATTCTATTCATAAACTAAATGAACTTTAGCCTTTACGAATAGGTTATAAGGAAGCACGATTCGCGGCTATCAATCAGCGCTCGTTTCGTCAATGAATCATTTGCTATAATAATAATGAGCTTACACGTAATTAATATATAATAAGTTGCTTTTAAATTAAATATTAGTTATCCTAGAGACTGAGGCTGAGACGAGGTCTCGGGTTCGATCCCAGGTTTTACCATGGACCAAGGACTTTTTGATGCTTTTCGATGTAATGTGTTATTTATCGCAGGTTTATAAGTGCCCGGTTAATTGCAATAGGCTCGCCACCTATTACATTGGGACCTAAACATAAACTGGTGAAATGTAGGTGCTAGCACCTCTGCCTTCCCCTTCGGGGATATAGTCGTGAGGTTTCTGTTGTGTTATTTTTTTGGTGTGGAGAGGGCCATGTAGAGACGGTACCAACCTTCCACCCCACCGTGCCGTGTCTAACCGAGTGTCTTCGTCTTCGACATAAGGTCCATTGCCATTAGATGAAATGGGTCCAAGGAGCCCGAATGTCTATTTTACATTCGGCGGTTCCTCAGTAGGTTGTCATCTGGTGATTATATTTCTGGTAAGGGTTTTGCAAAAGAAAAAACGGAACCATTAAAGGATCACTTCGTTCTCCGTCTGTCTGTCAAGATTTTTTTCTCAACAATGGATGATATCAAGTTTAAAATTCATACCACATATTCAGGTCTATAACGTCTTGAATCTGTGCAAAAATCAAACTTCTAACGTGTTGACATACAAAATATATTACGGTTATAACTTAAATTACGGAACCGTCGGTGCGTGAGTCCGAATCGCACTTGACCGGCATTTTTTTATTAATGTTAATATCCAATCAATACAGCTGGATATGAAACATGATGTAATCGATGAAATATTAATTATTCTATGACAGACGCGTGGTAGTTTAATAAGGTCCTTGCCTTAGTAATACAAACTCCCATGCAATTTAATAATCTTACTGTAGTACCCAGTATTACCACATGATTACCACATTTCCCAGTAAGTAATATATTTTTTATCTGAGCGCCACCTCTATTGAATCTGAAGCTTCCACTTTAGACCACGAGGTCCGATTTCAACTTAATGACAGTCGTCTTATTTCCCAATTAATAAAATAGTTATAATTTTAAAGCTATAATGTATATATCTGAACGCTGTGTTTGTCTTTGGTACTAATTATTGTACTTATGTAATTGTAATTTGGCATACAAAGTAGACAGCTCTTACCGAGGTGCTTGTTTTGTATTTAGGGCGGCCTTATCCAGGCAGTCTATATAAAATGATAATAATATTGACGGGTTTCTAGTGTTCGTAAGTAAGGAGGTGGGAGGACTCTTCGCGTATCATATAACACGAGAGGAGGACCTCATACCTCCTTATTGTTTTCAGCTCCAGGAACAACACCCTCAGGAAGGTGTTTGTACGTTTATTTCTTTTTATTATGGAAATCCACGTTAAGTATGTCTGTACATCCCTAAAATTGGATGATAGGGATTTATTACCATACACATTTCACCAACAGAAAAAAGAATAAATACTAGAAAGATGGACTTGAGTTTGAAGTCTTGACCTTCTTACTCTCCTACTCAAATCTTCTTTTCAATTTCAAATCTTCGATGATTTCGAAATATCCCGACACTGAGTTGCCGCAGAACATTTCTTGACCTGAATATCCTCATATCGTTGTTCGACCTGATAATCGAACCTAACAACTTGTTCCCGCTGCACCATAAGACAGTCAATAATTCATACTCGCTTCTGTCAACCCAGTTTGTATTTTATAGCTACTAAGATTACGGCACGTGTTTAGTACGTCCGCTTGACAGCCTCCGGCACCTACGCTTGTTCCGGCTGTCAGCGTCGGTATACACTTTCATTCAGTGGCCCTGGTTTTGTCCACGCAAGGTTACCGGTACCACCTGTTGTATAGCAACACAATTTTTGTTCTATGGTGTACTAGCTGTTGCCTATTTCACCGCCCGTGTGGATATCGGACCACGTTCCTGGTACCCATAGGAACATATTCTCTGTTATTCAAAACCCACGTGGTTCTTTACCATTGAGCCACTTACTGTTGGTAGGGTTATTCTTCGACGTGGTAGTTTACAATTCATAGACTGAAACCCACTGCAGCTGGCACTGAAAAGGAGGTCCAGTGGGCACATTCATAATTATAGTTTGAAGGAGGTCCAGTGGGTCCTTAAAATGAGATCAAATGGGTACTTCTGTCAGAGGGTCGAATATTGGAGGTCGAGCGGGTACGTAGTCATAAGGCCGCCCATTGTGCATTATAATTGTTGGTAAATTGTTATATTATAATTCTTTTATGGTGTAAATAAAGAATATATATTGTTTTGCTATTTTGAAGCCGCGTGGTTCCCGGCAGAGTAGAATTTGAACCAACCCATCTGATTGCGCCGATAGTAAAATTTGTATTTTCCCGCTCAATAGTAGTAGTATATCGAATAATTCAAATCATCTCTCAATTGATTGACACTGAACACACGCTTCCTATACCCATCTCCCTCCCGCACTACCTTTAAAGTGAGATAGCAATAGTTTTCGCCCCGCCCAATTGTTGAAATGGCCGCATCTTCACTTCCGCATTGAACTAGAATCATCAATGGCGGCGGCGCGCGCGACTCTCAGAAATTAATAATATTTGTTGGATTTTAACCGCTTTCATAGACCTTTACCGATCGGATTGTGCCTCTCGTGTCCCTCAAGTGATTTAGTGAGGTGGGCAGCAGCTCCTGAGCCAGGAAGAGAAGACCGGTGCACCGGCTCCGACAGCACGTGGCGTCATAAAGGTTAGTGCATCCTCTCCTAATTTCTTGGGTTGCATTCACTGCCTAAACCACCTCCGCGGCAACCCGATCACCTATCTTGTTTGTTGTGTAAAGTGTCATCTGAAATATTTAGCTTCATCCCCCGTAGAATACAGTCCACTAGCTCAGTGAGAATCGCGCCACCACCATCTCTTCCATGCGGTGTCGTACGGTAAGCTTCAGAGAAAAGGAACCCCCGCGGCGATATTCTTTAAGTATTGAGGGGGTCTGTTTTCTCTGACGCTGTATGTACAAGGCGACTAAGGGATAGTGCTGTTTAACATCAGACAGATATATACAGCCCAGACTCAGCCTCAGATGCATGGCTTGAGTCAACAATAGTGGCCGGAAGACGGCAATAGGCTCACCTCCTGATACGTGGTACGTATTAAAGACGCTTTTAATGATAATACATACAATCATCCGATGATCTGATGGAACTTGTTTTAGGTTTAGTGTCGTCCCATCTTGTGCTACTAGTTCACCGTTGAAATGTGTAGAATAGTTAAATTGAAATATCACGGAGAGGTCCAAAAGGTGACGTAATTTTACCTACGATAGCAATAATCCTGGCATTTAAAGTACAAGTGAAATAAAACGGTTCGTTTGAGTAAACTGTCTGTGTAGTTTATACAACGCGTTGGCGATATCAAGTACTTATTGCCAATGTAAGTACTTCAAATGAATTGTTACCTCACCTCACGCTAAAACTCGACCCGTAAAGGATGAACTCAAGTTTTTCATACTTATTGAACATTTATTTTATTTATATGTTAACTTCCTTTAAACATTTGACAATAATTTAAAAATTGTTCAATAAAATATTATATCGGGTGATTTGGCCTGTTTCAATATAATATTATATCGGGTGAGTTGGTGACTGTGGTCCCCACACCCGAGGGGAGGGCCAGATTGAGAGAAATTGCCCGGGTGCGAGGGATATGCCTATTAACCTCACCTTCGGCAACCAACAACGACCCACAGGTGTCGTGCATTTTAATAGGTTTGTGTCCGACATAACCTCTCCCACCTGGTCCGGTGACGAGGGTATATATGGAAATTTTTAGCACGTAAAAAAATACCGGGTGATTCGGATAAAAAGATTATAGATTATAGAGGAAGTAGGACACGGCGGTATTTCCGCCCGATTGAGCAGTCCGACTGGGGTAGTACCTCCGCCCTACAGAATACCGCGGCTATAATAACTTCGTGTTGTGTTCCCAGCGGTGAGTAGGGTAGCCAGAGCTCACTGGAGAATTTGTGCTGTCAGTGGGAAGACTAAAGGCTTGTCCTGCTTTGTCTTCTACTGACGGCACAGAAACTCTGTACTTGCAGGGTTGGCAGCGCGACTGTGACTCCTCTGGTGTTACAGACGTCCATAGGTCACGGAAACCACTTTCCATCAGGTGGGCCGTGTGCTTGTCTGCCAACTAAGTGGTATAAAAAAAAAAAAATTATGAACATGTCGCGTGGTCTCCGGCAGAGTAGAATTTGGATCACTCCATCTCTTTCCATGCGGTGTCGAACAAGGCGACTAAGTTATAGGTAGATAGGGCTGTTTAAAATCAGACAGATATAAAATTCACCCTCAGATGCATGGCTTGAGTCAACAATAGTGCCCAGGCGTCGGCAATGGCCCACCCCTATTACTTGCGACCGAATTCAATGATTGGTGAAATTCACCTCTGCCTAACCCTCTGGGGATAAAAGCGTGATTATATGTATGTATGTATGTTTCGTTCACCTTAATCCGCGAAGTATGTTCAGACGATTTGGATATCGATACTGTGCCCAATTTTTTTTTCCGAAACTACTATAGACTATAAAATAATTTAATTAATCACTCAATTAATTACACAGTTATATACAGTTTGTGAACTGGGTAGTTAACTTGTATCTCACGAGAGTTCCTTCCCACACATATAACAACCTATAACAGGCTAGTTTCCACAATATAGATGTAAAATAATCCTTTTTTAATATAAAAAAAAAAAACCATCTATTGCAATCCGTAGGCTTTGAAGCGAAAAATTTATGATAATATAGTTGACTAAAATAAAATAAAAACGTCACGTGATGTTTTTCTTGTTTTTTTTTTAAAAATCCCTGCAATTAGTGCCCATGCTGAATATGAGGTCAATATATAGAACCCAACACCTGCCTTGGACCATATGCATATAAATTGTGTATTCTACACCAGTCAATAGTGGCTTAATAACTACATTATAATTAACAGACCAGCACTTTTAAGTAGGCACTGCAGACCAGTCTTCTTCGTGGATGGAATTTCATTAATATCGATTCGACATTTGCGCGGACTATTCAAACGATATGAGCCTACCCCAGGGTAACATGTCAAATTAAAACTTATTTAAAAAATAGCGACACGAGCAATAGAGCTCACTGGAGAGTTTTTGTGCTGTCAGTGGGAAGAGTACACTAATGGACATTAGCGTTTTCTGTATGGCACCTAGGATTTACAATAGCCTACCTAAGACTATTTTAGATATAAGAGTTTTGGATAAATTTAAACATGAGCTGAAGTTATTTCTGTTGGACAAAACCTATTATAGCGTGACTGAATTTTTGGAAGACAAAGACAAATAACCTCAGTTGATTATGATTATATTGTATAATGATATTAGATTATGAGCAGCCATACATTTTTGACGCTCACTCATGTTGACATGTACCTAATTTGTTCAATTTATTTCTGACAATTTGTTTAGTTATTTAAGTACATTACACAAAATTTTGCCTATTGTATGCCTAGAGGTGGAGAATGGAGAAACTTTATAATTTATATCATTTTTGACATCACATTGTAACCCATTTTCACAATAAATATATTTGAATTTGAATTTGTCCTGATTTTGTGTTCTGCACTGAGAGCACATAAAATCTCTGTTCTTACAGGGTCGGCAGCACGGATGTGACTCCACCGATGTTACACACGTTCATAGGTCACAGTAACCACTTTCCATCAGGTCGGCCATGTGCTTGTCTGCCACCTAAGTTGTAAGACCCTGTAAGAACAGAGATTTTTTGCTGTCAGTGTAGAGGACAAAGCCGGACAAGCCTTTGGTTGTCCCACTGACAGCACAAAAACTCTTCAGTTGATTTGCTTGAAAGGATGCTCTTTATCATAAGTAGTTCATGAACCTTCCAAGGTGGCTGGGATAGACTGGATGCGGATGGCGGAGGAACGGCAGAAGGAGAGGCCTATGTCCAGTAGTGGAATGCAATAGGGCAATGAATCTCCTCATAAAAAAATATTCATTAATTTTGCTTCGATCTAATGATTAAGCATCCAGTATTATCGAGCGATAATAACGTGCCTGTGTGAGGGAGCCTGAAATGTCGCTTGGAGTTACGACGCTAGACAATTAGATCATTTGAAGAGTTGCGAACTTGGCTAGCTGGCTGTATAATTAATTTTTTTTAAATTAATTTTGCCTCGATCTAATGATAAGAAGGACTATCATGATGTTAATGTTCTTTCTTGAAAATTCATTTCTTGAATAGCATTTTTGGCATTTAATTAGATTTTGACACATCGAGAATTAAGAGAGATTAAGAGAATCGCAATTACGCATCCAGTATTATCGAGTAATAATAACGTGCCCGTGTGGGGGAGCCTTAAATGTCGCATAGACGTTGCGACGCGCGACGCCAGGCAATTAGATCTTTTGAAGAGTTGCGATACCTTGGCTAGCTGGCTATATAATTATTTACAAATAGCCTGCACGAGAAATAAGACCATTAAACCAACAGGACATTAAAGCGCGTCTCACTTTGCCCCGATCACTACTGTTTAATGACTAGTACTTATCTACTGCTATATTTACGATTATACTCAAATTAAGTTCAATTTCGAATAATGTGTGTCAATATTAGCTCTCAGGGTAAGATATTTTTCAGTCAAACTTATAATTATTCTTTTTTTATCTTCTACATGGCCATTATTAAAATAATAAACTTAAATTTACGTTTTAGTAAACTACAATTATTAAATTATTATGCGTTTTGGTAAGCATAATGTATATAAACATATTAATCATAGATGAATTTAAATAATAATAAATATTCTAGAACATTCTATACAACGCTATTTATACCCAAAGTAAGCATAGTTTGACTGACTTGTCTTGTGGATTCTAGAATATGGATAAACATTCATAGATATTTTTTGTAAATGCATGTGATATGTAGATAGAAACGCAATAGACCAATGCAAATTTTTGCATAAAAATGTTTGCATTGAGAGGAAATCGAACCTGCGACCTCGGACTTAGAAGTCGAACGTATAGGTATACTGCCACGTCATAGAGAGGTCGCCGGTATTAATTTTTTGAGGAAGATGTAAAAAGTTATACTTTACAATAACTAAGTACAAGAACTACAAGAGTAGAGAGAGGGATTTAAATGAAAAAGCCTATCAAGTCCGAGTTGGATTCGTGCACCGAGGGTTCCGTAATGCGTTTTAATAGTAGTAATTTTTGATAGTTTCAAGATGTAATGTTTTCAAGACCTAAGTAAATGGTATTGATTCCTGAGAAAAAGTTCTTGACATACAGACGGACAACGAAGTGATCCTATAAGGGTTCCGGTTTTATCCCTTTTGAAGTACGGTACCCTAAAAAGATCAAATCGACTGTTTATATACGTTGATCAAAGATTAGCATGCATGTAACATTCCTTAGGTTATTATAGTATCGATCAAGTATGTAATGAGACCCTGAACTCTGCAACAATGTTGGGAAATGTGATGTGCACCATAATCAATTGTCGCATGAAAGTCGAACGAAACAATGAGTATGAGAGCTAGGTGCGAGAAACCGTCGCGGTTCATGCAGGCATACAGTCTTTTTTGCACGATATTATGATCCATGCGCGTGAATAAGCCCAATAGTTCGTTGATTAACATTTTTTCTTTTGCGAGAACTACCAATCATTTTCACAGTCACGAGATCAACTTTGACGATTTAATTGTAGCTGATGCCCGCGGCTCTGCTTGTGTGGAATTCTGTTCCCGTTCCCGCAACTCAAGGGGACCTCATGAAATAAAAATTAGCCTATGTGTTAGGTACTCCAAATTGTAATCTATCACGGTACCAAATTTCAGCCAAATACGTTCATCAATAACAAACATTCAATCAGCCTATTCACTAACTTTTTCATTTATATAATAGTAATATTAGTAATATATTAGTAAGTAAGCTACATTCTATCATTGCACTACTCGCCAAAGACAGGGAATTCATCTTTACACTTTGGTACCGGAAAGGGTACGCACTGTGCGCTATGAAAGAAACTTCGTCCTACGCACGTTCAAACTGTGGAATGAAATCCCTGCTGCGGTTTTCCCAAGCGACTACAATATGGGGTCCTTCAAGAAGGGCATTAGAAGGTTTTTTCAGGGTCGGCAGCACAAGTGTAACTCCTCTGGTGTTGAATACGTCCATAGGCCACACTAAGTACTTCCCATCAGGTGGACGTGTGCTTGTCTGCCACCTAAGTAGTATAAAAAAGGTAGGTATATTAGTAGGATTGGTAGAATATAGGATAGAATACCATTGCAGAGTGTCTTCTGTATGACGCCTGATAATGTTAGGTAATTCTTTTCATGATATCATTAACCATGTGTGCTGTACAAACCAAAAGCCATTGTTGTAGTTAATTTTGTTTCTGAAAAGTTCTTTTGTGTAACCAAACCATTAGTGACAAAAGATATTTAGGTTCGTCATTTGCTATTTGCACAAAAAAGGCCTTGAGAAATTGAACTTAGGAGTAAGAGAGTGCAGAAATAACAACTCTTTAATTAGTTAAAAAACATACGGAGCAGTCTTTGGGGGCTGCCGATAGAAGTGAAAACAGTCTGTAGAAAAACGCTAGTACGTTGTGAACTATGTAAATACTGTGGAATAGTACACATATAGTATATAATAGGTATATAGAGTATATTTAGAACGAGAAAATTTTCGTTCGTCTAAAAAGTGCTTAACGCGCTTAAAGACTTATGTCGATGACGCGATGTCAATGACAATGACGCGAGGTCCATGATTTTTGTACACCCAAACTTTTCTACAAAAACTGTCCAACACGCCTAGAGTTTCAATTTAAAAATTACACAAATTTAATTTTATTGTAGATAACGGTTGTGTAGAGACCAAATGCCTCCAATGGTATATTTATTGTTGCCATTTATCTGGACGCGAACGATGGAGAGGAACGAGTTTGTGTGATGGTAAAAACTCGGTCGTTGCCGAAGCGGGAATGTATCGGCTCCCGGCGACTCATGGAGGAATTTCATCCGGAATCTCTAATTAAAAGTTTATCTAGTCTCTTTGCCGTTTCGTGGAATAGGCACTATTGTATTGCCGTTTGAAAGTGGAGTCTAGTTATTGAGATGTTTTTAATAATAGCATCATCTATATTCCGATCGCGTAGCAGATGATAACTTACTATGATCAGGTTCAGTTTAACTGTAAAATATTAACTATGTCAAAATGCAATTATCGTTAAGACATTGTATGTAATAAATAGAGGCATCTAGTGGTTGGAGTGTTAACGGTCAACCGGTCGGTGTCTATAGGGTTAAAATTCTATATATGGCTCGCTTGTAAAGTTGGTTGTTGCTGTCATTATGACCGCAACACTTATTAATATTTTTGTGATAAAAAAACGTATTTTACAGACTTTGTAAGCATTAAGTTCTTTAGTATTTATATTCATATGCTTGTGGAGGCGGGGCGGGAGCGGTAGTGGAAGCGAAGGAGGATCGCTGTCCGCGTACCTACTGAGACAACTCGAGGGTCGGAGGTCGTTTGACTCTCTGCTTCCCATGAGCGCAGGCCTTGGGGTGACGGGTGGAGCCGCCTGTCACCCTGGTAGAAGCAGACCGCGGCGGCGGCGGCGTGTTTAGCGCGCCTCCCCGTTTCCGGGGACGAGTTGGGGACTCTGTGGTCCCCACACCCTAGGAATTGAAAAGATGGCCCTGGGTCGTCCGGGGTGCGAGGGATATGCCTGTCAACCTCACATTCGGCAACCAAAAACAACCCAAAGACGCCGTGCGTTTTAGTCGGTTCGAGTCCGACATAACCTCTCCCACCGTCTCCGGCGGGGGTAACCGTGTGGATTTTTCGCACGAAAAAAAAAAGTATTCATATTCATGAAGTTTATAGAAACACTTTGTGTATGGAAACATGGCAACTATAACCTGTAGATTATCTGTGTGAAATACTTACACCAGTTGTATACCAATACTAACTATTCTGTGTCTAGACTAACGTGGGAGTTATGATTTATGTGTTAAATTCGTCGAATCGATTATGTACATTGTACTCCATACTTCCATAGTTAATTTACGGTTACATTAATTTGTTTGAGCGTCTTGTAGAGATTCTTTTTAAATCTTAGTGATAGAATTTTAGCTCTTGAAATAGACCTTTGTAAGGTAAGAAAGTAAACAAATGGTGAATATTTGTATTGACCGATTTGTCTACTATTCCAAAGATACGAAATCGATTACCCAACTCGAGAGAGAAATAAATGAACTTAACAACAATTAATTGTCACCATTTTATCGATTGTAATGAAATCCCGCTTTAGAGTGAATTTCATTAGTGAAAATCAGGTCTGAGATTTCACGTTTTACTCAATGAATTTCACTAACTAAAACGTGGTAACGTGGTTTATTTAATGGTGGATTCAGCTCTTAAACGGTTTAACGGTAACTGCACATTCACATAGCATCGTAGAGTCCTCACGAAGTGGTCATCATGTGGCGTCCACTCGCTTCAAATTCACTCCGAAATGCTAAAAATGGCATAAATAATTTATACGTGGCTTGCTCGAAGCTCCGTTTTTGTCGTATCCGACCTGTCCACTGATGCATTTATAATATAAGGGTGCTTTTTGCATTGTCCCCCGCTGTCGCTGGAATGCAACCGCTAAAATTGATCATGTTTCAAACGTGAGCTGGAGGTGTAATGCTGGTAGCGTATGCGGTTTGGTTAAACTGTTGCGGTTCCGTCTAATGTACGTGGAATATCTGTGTATTGTAAATATGGATGGAAATGGAGAAGCGTGTGTGAAACATTAGTTATGCATACATGTTGATATTTATTACTACCAGTGATCGTGCTTTTAATCTTATTTACTTTAGTGAGCATGGTTTTAACTAAAACCTGTACAAAAAGTATATTCGGTAAGCATTTTCTTATGTTCATGCAAGAAATTGTTAAATTTATGTGCATTACTCGATCAGAACGGTTTAAAATTTGGAAGTAATAGCATAAGCTTTTCTTTAGGGTCAAGACCAAGATAATACTAATTGGTCCTTCGAGCAGGATTACTCTTTACTTTACGATATATAATATATAATCTCCAATGTGCAGAGAAATCTACTTTATGGTGTAATTATTAAATAGTATTTATGAGAGAGACTGCTGTATGACCTCTCAATCTCGAGAAAAATACCTGAGCCGGTTTGCAGGTGAGGTTGAAGTGGACCCAAAGACCTTGTTAGGGCGTCAAAACACCCTTTTTAATATCAATTATGAAACTGGAGATTTTCACTCCGTTTCAACATTCCACACGTTTCCAATGTTTCTTTACTATTGTTGACTGGAGGTTTATTCGAACAGACCTCGTTATTTTCGTACATCAGTCAGATTTTCTTAACCTTTAATGTACCTACGTTCTGCAGGTAAGCAGGGGTCTATTTTTGCTTAACAATTACCAATACGGAACATTTTCGGTTCTACGCAATAGGCGAACCTAGTCAACCAAGTAAATTAGAGTACTAGATTGCTTTAATAGTGATAGCTCGTTCGACTTCGAAGTCAGAGGTAGCAGATTCGATTTCCACTCAGTGCAATTATTTGTAGGCATTAATTGCATTGGTTTGGATGATTCTATGTATAATAGTTATGTATTGTATTTACACCCACCTAGAGCTTCAGGTCTGAAGCCAACATTATCTGCTTTGCATTGTTAGACGAGGATCTGGCGCAAAATATTCTCTGGCAGTCTTCACTAGCAGTCGCTGTTTTATATAAAAAGAATAATTATTTTTCTAAAACTTGATTTCATCATAATATGTAAATAACGTCATTTAGTAAGTCTTTGAAGTACTAACATTACACAAATAACTTTTAGGTAAAAATAAAAACTCCTCAGTACTAATTATAATCTTTTTTATATACCACTTAGGTGGCAGACAAACACACGGCCCACTTGATGGAAAGCGGTTACCATGTCCTATGGACGTTTGCAACACCAGGAGGTCACACTCGCGCTGCGCTGGATCTTCCCTGTAAGAACCTGCTAATGCCCTTCTTGAAGAACCCCATATTGTAGTCGCTTGGGAAAACCAGGGCAGGGAGTTCATTCCACAGCTTGAGCGTACGAGAAAGTACCTCCGCCCAATACATCATCATCAAGTCCCTTGCCCTTATCCCAAGTTTATTTGAAGTCCGAGCAATATGTGTTCTTTTTCCATTCATCTCTAGTTGCAGTCATTTCAACATTCACTCCCCTCTTAACCATATCATCATTCACACATCACCTCATTTCAAGTCTCCTTCTCCCCTTGTAGTCACTTTCATAGTTAGTGCCTTCCCTACGACATTACTTTCATTCCTACGCATTACATGTCCGAACCAGGACAAACAATTTCCTCGTACTACCTAGTACTAATAATAATCGTACACGATAATTTATTAGTAATTGCGATAAAGTATAAAATGTAAATTATTTCTTACAATATCAACTTCACCTTTGCATTTAGACATTTTTTGTGCATTGCACTTTCAAACCGAATGTCCCAAGACATTTGTCTTGTTTAAAACAATGCTAATTGCTAAGCCAATAAAAATATAATTGTAAGCCAATTATAGTTTGTAATTAAATGTGGTCTATCTAAACACACAACAGATGCCTCGTTGCGCATTTTCTTACTTACCCTTTGTGTTGCTGTCTGGTTGTTTCTAGTCAATTACTTAGTCCTAATCAGTCTTATTACAAAACACGGACTAACTCTAAAACCAGGTTTAAATCGTCTTTAGACCATGGTCTAAAGAATTATTTATTACAAAAAGGGTTTTATTGTTAAACCATGGACTATCTCTAGTCTAAAGATAAACCTGCGTGACACCTAGTTTAACGTTGGTCTAAAGTGTAAATCACAATAATAATATGTCAAACTTGCCATTTTGAAGTTAGCCGGTTAGCGTCAGATAAAATCGTTTACTTTCTTATATGCTCGTAATGGATATTGACGTAGTTGATCTGATGGATATCGCAGATATTAATATCGTGGAGTCATTGGACATACCACGCTTACCTAACAGACATCGTATTCGAGTAAACCCCTTTATGGAAGAAGCTTTTTAGGCAAATTATAGATTTACTAAATGTTTTAAATAACTTGCAATAAATATACTTTAAAGTAGGTATAAAAATTGGGAAAAATTTGATACCGAGTCAGCGCGAACGGAAAAGTTCGTTCCGTTTAACGTCCATAGATCTTCCAATATCATAACAATGATAGCTAAATAAAGGCATGATAATGATATTTTATTATAAAATAAAGTAAAACTTAAAAAAATTAATTTAATGAAAATGTATTTTCTAAATCTTTTTTTCACCATTTTTAGTAAATATTATTTATTAATGATTTCAGATAATTTATGTTTTCGGAGGAAACGGAACGTTGTGATTGAATGGTATCATAATGAACGAACAATAGTTTGAATAATCTGTGGTTTTATTTAAGCCAAGATTTAAATAATGGTACTAAGTAGTCTACGGATTATTCAGCTTTTGTAATAAGGAGAAGTTTAAACCATGGTCTTGAGATTAAGCCCAGACTTTATAGTTCGGGTTTAAACCAGACTTAATTCCGTCTTTTGTAATAAGACCGCATGTGTTTATTATGTCGCACAAATTCATTATAAGTTCATATGAAATATTCTATTACCTACATATTAAACAATTTGAAATTTTTTAATTTTAAATTAAATTAAAAAATTTTTTTTTTTTTTTTATTACGTGCGCAAAATCCCCACGGATACCTCCCCACCGGAGCCGGTGGAGGAGGTTATGTCGGACTCGAACCGACTAAAACGCACGCCGCCTGTGGGTCGCTTTGGTTGCCGAAGGTGAGGTTGACAGGCATATCCCTCGCACCCCGGCCGACCCAGGGCCAAAGTAAGCGTAGCTTGTAATGTTAGTTTTAGATTACGAACGTGTAGGTATGGATAAATATGCTTAGCTTTACTGCTGAGCCATTCAACCTTCAATTCAATCTTATATTCAATTTTAATAATAAACGTCTTTATTGTACACCAATAATATATTACATTACAATATGAGATATCAGTTCTGTGGTACGTACAAATGGCGGCCTTATTGCTCTGCGGCAATTTCCTACAGGCAACCATAGGATGGAGAGAAAAAACATAGGAGAAGAATGAATCAGGGCTGTTAGGTTTTTTTTTTTTATACCACTTAGTCACTTAGGTTGACGCATCTATAAGAAGACGTATTTTATAATCATTTCACACCTTTTCGGTTCCTGGTTACGTGTGAGTAAGACTCGTACTCTGAGGGTTCCGTACAAAATTGTATTCAGGGACGAACGTATGCTACATAAGCCCCAATAAAATTTTGAAGTTTGATTTTTGCACAGTTTCAAGACGTTACAGATCTGAGTGTGTAGTATGAATTTCAACTCCACACATTCCTGAAAAAAAGGTCTTGACAGACAGACAGATAGACAGACGGACAACGAAGTGATCCTATAAGGGTTCCGAAAACGAACCCACTACCGCCAACCAGTCACTTTTCCTATGCTGTCACTGAGCATTTGAATTACTCAACTTAAGATCTCGTGGACAGCGGTCATGTTAGCTCCAACTATTCATTTTCCTTGTTATCGTATGATTAATGGTATTTATTATTTTTGTTTGCAGTAAACAAGCAGTATTCGACGGCAAGAGGGCGATACGAGGAGGAATACCGTTTGTGTTCCGTAAGTAGTTTTCATAGCTTAATATGTAAGTGAAAGAGGGACTTCTTTACTTTGTACAGCGTAGTTCGCTGACGAACCAGAAGTTAAGATGAACCGGAGTAAGACAAACCGGAGGCAACTCGAAATTTAACAACGCGCCCTTATGCGAGTTACTCATCGGATCTGTAATTTTAACAAACCGTCGGACTGTAACACGACGACGACGGACTGGAGCAGCAAGCTTCTATCCACCATTTTGTTTTGTCACTAACTTTCAGCTTACTATCAAATACGATTTTGTATTATTAATCTGAAGCGTATAATAGAACAGCAAGAGGCGTAAGGAATAATCAAGGCAAATCATACGATCAACGCGATTTTGTCTTTAAGTTCGCTTTTTCTGTATAATTCACACCTTAGATCATCTATATGGAGACGTATTTTCCTGATTGCATCTGAGGCCAAGGTACCCTCGGAGCTCAGGGTCCGCTTCGAGGGCACCTTGACCTTCCGGCTCTTCCTCCTCCTCTTCGTACGATCTTTGGTGTCCATAGTAGTGAGACCATTCGCACGCATGTCACCCTTCACGATATCAAGCCAAAACTTCTTGGGTCTGCTCCTTCTACCTTAGATATAGGTATACTCGCTTCCCTTAGATAAAAGTTAGTGCTGATCGTTGTTCGATAAATTGAATTGAGAACTCACTTGTACTTTTCCACAGTATTATTAATACTGTGGAAATGTACAAGTGTGTTATATCAATATGTCATATGTGTAACAACAAATTCCACCAAGTGCCATCAATCACCAGTATATAAACATTAGATAAATTGACTTTTCTTAAAAGTACAGAGTGCTTAGCTATAACTGCAAAAAATTTGAACATGATCATTGATTTGAGAAACAAATTTTCTACTGCAATTTTTGTCTGTATTTCAGCTCAATTCGGACAATGGGCGTTCGGTCCACAACATGGGTTCGCGCGGATAGCTCGCTGGCACGTAGAGAAGATGCCGGAGCGACTGCCGAGTGGCGATGTGGAGGCGGTCTTCAGCCTGATGGATGACGACTTCACACGCTCCATGTGGCATTTTCAGTTAGTACCTATGATCTTCTATACATACATCCGTCTTACGGCAACCAGGAAAGATCACGGGTTCGGATCCCGCCTGATCAGATTCAATTTTTTCTTTATCTTAATCGATTTGAATATTTAGCAAACTAAATGCTTTAAAATTTCATTCAATATCTATGAACTTTTTCAATTTCTTTATTTTTCATAATAGTGCAATATTAGACACGACGGTATTTTGTGGGTAGCCAGAGCTTACTGGAGAGTTTTTGTACTGTCAGTGGAAAGACCATAAGCTTATCTTGCTTTGTCTTTTACACTGACGGCACAGAAACTATTACTTACAGGGTTGGCAGCGTGATTGTGACTCCCTTAGTGTTGCACACGTCCATAGGTCACGGTAACCACTTTCCATCAGGTATGCCGTGTGCTTGTCTGCCAACCAAGTGGTATAAAAAAAACACAGTCTCTTTGACGTGGCGGTAGTGAACGCGACTTCTACGCAGGAGGCGCAGGTTCGATTCCCGCTCAGTGCAAAAATTTATTATTGATTTGCATTGGTCTGATCGTGCCTCGGAGAGCACGTTAAACCGTCGGTCCTGGTCTCCTGGTTGCCATAAGAACATCTATGTCAATCGTTACTGGTATTTGAAGCTCAAAAAACTTCAACTAGTCTAACTACAGATCCTCGAAATCGCCAATTGGTTGTGGAGGTCAGATAGCAGTAGCTTTGACTCCAAACGAGTTGGGAAAGGCTCAGAGTATGAATTGTGTCATACAATTACATGTTATTGACTTTAAGGCTACTTAAACTGAATTTACCACCGGTTCCTAGACGCTAATGGAGATGAAACGGCGCAACAAACTCCACTGTGGCATTTTTAAGACGTCAATCATCTTAGCGTTCCTGGTTACAGCCGTCTGACCACTCAAACCTGAGAGTTAAAGTTGCGAATATGACTATGAATGTATGTGTGAGGTGATAGGTCATAAAACAATTTGTGCCCTTTTTTTACGTGCGAAAAAGTCCCCACGGATACCTCCCCACCGGAGCTGGTGGGAGAGGTTATGTCGGACTCGAACCGACTAAAACGCACGGCGCCTGTGGGTCATTGTTGTTTGCCGAAGGTGAGGTTGACAGGCATATCCCTAGCACCCCGGCCCACCCAGGGCCATCTCTCTCGATCCGGCCCTCCTCGGGTGACACTTTGTGCCCTAAATGAATACTGGATGGTGTCGTGGTTCTATCCAGTTTATCTATTCGAGACTCGCTTATTTACCATCTCAGCGATATCGGCGTCAGCTGAACTACGAATATACAAAATAAAGCAAGTTGCACTCAAAGTACAAAACCACTGAACCTGCTTTTGCGGTATGTTAACTAACAAGTAAAGTTAATTTTAGCACATCTAGAAAATGCTAGACGACGCAATGTGCAGAATATCTTTAATAATATTGAGTCAATGCAATTAATAAAGGTTTCGTTTTAATATTCATTAGAGCTGTCATTTTTTATGTTGTAGGTATTAGGTACTTTCGCGCCGTTCGCCCGCACACACTCTATAAAGAGATCTAAAAACGCTTTCTGCGCTGCGTACTCTACTAGTACCTATTTTTCGTACGAAAACCCCTGGGGACACCCCTCCGCAGGCCGGCTTGGGGCGGCTATATCGAGCTCAAACTGATTAAACAGCACGCTGGTCTAGAGGCATTTCCCTTGCGAGTACCTACATTATCAAGTTATTTGCCGATTATTATACTACGTCCTATCGTAGAAGCCGCGGTAGCCTAGTGGTATGGGTAATAGACTGCTGAGACGAGGTCTCGGGTTTTACCATGCCACACACGAATGACTTTTCGACGCTTTTCGTAGCTACGTGTGTATTTATCGCAGGTTTATAAGTGCCCGGTTAATGGCAATAGGCTCGCCACTTATTACATTGGGACCTAAACATAAACTGGCGAAATGTGGGTGCTAGCACCTCTGCCTACCCCTTCGGGGATATAGGCGTGAGGTTATGTTATGTCCTATCGTAAGACCACGAAGTTAATCTGCACTATAACAACTAAGTACGTTTGTCCTCCCCAGGTTCAGACTGACATACAGGCTGATTCTCCGCGAGAAGGAACTACACTTCAACATAGGCGTGTACAACCCGAGTAAAGAGCTCACGTTCAGTTGTCAGATGCTTCTCCACACCTATTTCAAGGTGCCAGACGTGCGGCGCTGTCAAATCACCGGCATGCATGGGTGCATGTTCATAGACAAGGTTAGTATTAGTGCCGGCAAATTTCTTGAACAATCGTCAAAAAGTTCTGAATCTGATCGTGGTTGTAAATATTCCATATATGCAAAACTGACGCTTTTAAGCCTAGGGCGTGATCATAATCCTTGTCCTTTTCTTCGCTTAAAGACAAATATGCTTAAGTTACAAACGGGTTCGATTCAGGCTTAGAGAAAATATTTGTATGCATGAATATGTATAGGTATTTGCATTGATCTAGGTTTTTTGTAATATTCAAGAACCTATAATAGAAGCTCCATAGTCCTGTGAACAATACCTTAGAATATTTGTTATTGAAAATAGAATAATAAAAAAACGAGTATGCTTTAGTTAGATCACACGACTGAAGTAAAAATCAATAGACCTGCACTCTGTCTCAGATATACGAAACGTAACTGACTATGAGAGAAAGAGAGAAAGAAAATGTGTGCTCGCACACTCTTACACCCATTTTACGTAATTATCTCTATTTTCACTAACTCATATCTCCCTCTCAACTTCCGTTCGTCTCACCCAATCACACTTTTTGTAACGCTCTCGTCACACATTCACCAGCGTACTCCCCACAAGCGTTACTTCTACAATAAACTTGTTCCAGACTCGGGAAGGCACAGTGTACCAAGAGACACGAGAGGTGGTGACGATCAACGAGTGGACGGACCGGATCTACCAGAACACTATGCAGGAGCACATCATCACCAACGTGGTCAGCGGCCGCAAGATGAGGATACAGAAATATAACTTCCCCGATACCGGTATTTCTATTTAATGATTTCTAGAAATTTCGACGTTACTCGGAAAATATGCATTAGTTATTCAGCAACAAAAGATCACAAGTACAAGATTCACTAACTCATGGGATTTTAGTTTATATTGTGAAGGAATGTGATGTGATGTTCCTCTAATACAGGGGGAGGATCCTCAGGACGATAAAACGTACTGGTGAAGCCTGGCTGGCCGCGTTTACGTTCTGGGTTGTTGTTCAGTGTGTCAACTTCAATAGTGCGATGCAGGATTGATATCAATTTTGCAGTAGTATCGAAGTAGTACAGCTTGCTCTCAATAGATGGCGTTAAGCACCAACACCTGGTATCCACCATATTTGTATAGTTTAGTTCATAATTAGTAATTATTGTAGTTAATTCAAACATTATTCTCAACCAATAGTTGCGCGCCCTGTTTTCGCCTTTATTTATAATTATAGTATCTAAATGAATAGCATACATTTTCTATCATAAAAACTTTATCCTGATGATAACGAACACAACTCAAAGACTCGTTCGGAAATTTTACCCGTACACACATTTCGGCGATTCATTTTTATAAAAGTAAAGATAATTTACTTTCTCTTCATGTATAAATTAATTAAATAAGAATAATAATAAATCAGCCAAGTGCGAGTCGGACACGCGCAACGAGGGTCCCGTAAAAAATGGGATCCCGGGATGAACTTATAAACCGCGAAATATTTTGATTGCGTTTATTTCGAAGTTTGATTTTTGCACAGTTTCAAGCTGTTAGAGATTTGAGTATAAATTGATTTCTCCACGTATTCCTGAGAAAAAGGTTTTGACGGACAGACGGATCACGAAGTGATCCTATAAGGGTACCGTTTTTCTTTTTGAGGATCGGAACCCTAAAAATCATTCCCATCGGCAGTGATCTGGAACCCGTGGTCGGAGTACGCCAAAGAGATCCCGGACTTCGGCGACGACGAGTTCCCCAACATGGTGTGCGTGGAGGCGGGCCGCGTCGCCGCGCCCATCGTGCTGCTGCCCGGCACCGCCTTCGAGGCCAGCCAGATCCTGCAGGTAACTGCTACTGCACTTTCTGTACTACGAGCGTGGCTGAAGAACGATCTCTCTATTGTGGTTTCCTCAAGCAACTTAAATTTGGTCATCAAGATAGGTATTGGAAGGTATTTGCATGAACGACAGTGTGAGATTTGTTTTAAATAACATTTATGGCTTGATTGCAAGACCTTTAAATTATAATTCTCTAAAGTCTTATTTTAAATTATAATATCTCTAGTAAAGTGATGTAGACTTTACTATATAGGTTTCTAGGGAGATTTGAAACCAACACGAAAAGTCACAATTCATTGTAATATGCCACTTTACTATTGTGTGCGTTGTCTAAAAGATTATGTCTAAAAATCCACATTTTTTTATACATAGCAACTCGAATTCACACTAATTATGGAAACTAAAATAATTCACTGTAATATACCACTTCCCTACTCTTGTGTGCATTGTCTAAGACGTTATGTCTAAAAATCCACCATATTTTATAATACAAAGAAACTTGAATTCACACCAATTTCGGAATCTAAAATAATACCTCGTGTTGGCGCCAAAATTCGCAGAGCGAGAGCGACATCTGATGTTGCCTAGACCATAGAACAACCATTGCAAATGTCAAGCGATCTTTTAAATAGTCATCAATGTTTTAAGTACCAAACTCTTAACTGAGTAACTCTGATGGCCCAATTTACCCTTGTTACCAATAAAAAGAACACTATATTGTGTCTAATTGCCGCCCTAATCTAGCATTTCATACATACATACATATAATCACGCCTTTATCCCCGGAGGGTTAGGCAGAGGTGAATTATCACCCACATTTCACCAATAATTGTATTCGGTCCCACGTAATAGGCCTATTGCCATATTTCGGGCACTATTGTTGACTCGAGCCATGCATCTGAGGCTGAGTCTGGGCCTAGCATTTCAGTAATTTATAAAAAAAAAAGATGGAGGCAGATTTTCAATTGGGTGACTCCTAATTTGAACGGACATCCCGTAAAGACTTTTACATTATTCTCACCCTAATGTTAATTTTATTTATTTTTTGTATGTACAGGGTGATTTTGATGGCAAATAATTTTTCAAGCCACGTGATCTGCAGCTGATGTGAAGACTGACTAATGTTATGTTAGTTTGGTTTTTTGATTAGGTCTACATCGTAATAGTTGTTATTTTTAATAATATAATTATTATTGATAGATTATTTGATTATTTTCTAGTGACCATTATTAGATATATTTAAGTGTACGATACATTAAACAAAATTTAATAAAAATAAATAACTAGAGTAAATTAAATATGTATGTATTTAGTATATCAATATTCTTTTTTGTAATAGTCACTAATCTCGTTTAGACTTTAGGCTTTATTTGTTTACCCATTCCTATGAAAGTTTGTGAAGGTGTTTGTATGTTTGTTAGTTAATTAACCACGCTCATCTTGCTGAAAGACTCAACGGCTCTAAAGGCTCTTTTTATGTCTGGAACAATAAAGGCTCTTATTTATCCCTGAAAAATGTTCTCATGAAAATGGGATCAGAATTTCACGTGGAGACGCGGATAACAGCTGGTGCGGTAACACCATGGGCAAATTCACCATTCAATTCAAAATAATACATTTCATCAAACTAAATTACATTAGGGGCTGTCTATTAATCACGAGAGGCTCAACAAGAGAATTCAGGAAACATTGACTCGCGCGAAAAAAGTGTATATTGTTTTTTTAAATAACTTGTTCCTAAAAATACACATGATTTTAGGAAGGGGGAGGGGTAGTCTAAAACATCACCACATATCACCATGGAAGAGGGGGGAGGGGGGTAAAATTGCTAAAAAAAAACACGTGATTAATGGCCAGCCTTTTAACCCAATGTCTTCATTGAGTTAAACATGAACCCATTTGATTGCATTGTATTTCAATTACTTTCATGAAATACGTTTATATTCCATCAATTGTATCTACTTTCCAGGTGATGTAGGGGATCTAGTGGCACATCCGAACACAACCGTCCACTGGAGCGAAGTCAATTGCGGCACTGGCCACACACGCGACAATACGTACGAGAAGCTGGGGGCTACACCACACACCACTTCAAACCTGGGTTTTGATTCTGCTAAAGCAAACCCACTGTCATACAAAATCCATTTAATTTTACACTTTAAGGCAATGCGATTAAAGTTCGAAATTAAAAAGTTTTTGCAGATTGAAAGAAGTGTAATGAAACCATTTTCATTTAATTTTGAACTCTATTTGTATACAAATAAAATCTAAAATAATATAAATCTTTTTCCGTGTCTTTGGTATGACAGTGGTTTTGCTTTAGTAGACTCGAGGGCCTGTTCATTTTACAATTATTGTTCTTACACAACACAATAACTTTTTTTCTTCTTTCATAAGCACTAAATCACTATAGGGAATATATATGTACTTTTTACCCAACTGCTAAGGAAGGATTCTTCTTCACCTTTGCGTTAATCCTAATCGCATCTGAAGCTTTTACCTCAGAGTCTTTGGATCCGCTTTACAGGTCTAATAGTGGATTTGGTTGAACTTCGATATTTGCCTAAGGAAGGATATCAATATTTTTACTCGCCAGCTAACATCGTCTCGTTGTCACCGTAAATATGAAATAAAAAAAATATTATGTAAAAGACAATTGAAATAATTGTCTACAAACCCCAAACATCGGATGCCGTTCGGGATTAACGCTAGTTTGCTCGGGTCGTATATCTTGGACTTCAAATGTGCTCAATACACGCAGTACACGTTTCTTGGGTGAATTTCATTTTATAAAACGTATATATTCCTTATACACGTACATACATTGTCGTATTTTTTAAACATTGAATTATTGGTACATCAAGAAGAATAATCCCTCAGTAAATATCTCCCCCACGTTGAATATGTTAACTAAATAATTTCGTTAAGTTTTATTTCGAAAAAGATTCCATATTTTTGTCTTCGGTCGATATTTTTTTAGAATTATGCTTATCTATCTTTTCCTAACTTTGCTCAGGATGGTCATGAAAAGTTGAGACTATTTGGTACTATAAACACAATAAAGTACAATTTATTTTATAATACAGTGTAAGCTATGTTTTAGGATATACAACATCATTCAGAAGAACACTTCGCAATAACAAATATTATTTCTATTATAAAGTCGTACTAGAGTCGGTTTTACAACATTCCATTATATTAGCAGAGGTAATATCACCATTATATTACGTCTTATACCAGATAAAAATTGATTTCAGTCATGTATAATGTATATAAACCCGGTTCATTCAATTTAAACTTATTACCATATTCAATGAATTTTATTTTAAATGAATAAATAACTTAGTTCATTTAAATAGATATTTATTAGAGAAATCCAGCCGAGTATGCTAAAATCATTCCAGTTTTTTCACAATAACTATATTTCAGAACGTCATCATTACATTCCAATGAAACAGGGTATGAGTATACCAGATTCACATTGAATTAACAAATTCTGAGTAGATTTATGTACCAAGATCATTGGCCAACTATACAATATAAATAGTTTGTTAAAGGCATTCATTTTTTAAAAATCGAATCCGACTATAAATAAAAAATACCTTCAAATTCGTTTTCAATCTCAATCTTACAAATCGAACTTTAATATAGAGTATGCACTACAAAATAAGTCCCTTGGCCGCGGCGTGCAGTCGCAACATGTAATGTTGCCAGTATCGTCTTTTTATTTTACCTGATCTTTTACTGTTCAGATATGAATGTAATTGTACTTACATTGAACTACTGAACTTAAGAAGTTAAAGGAGTGAAAACTTCAGCCAAAGTGTATCAAGAGTTAGTCTTGGATCATGTTGCGAAACATCTCAGCAATACTCTTTTTAATTTCATTAGTGGAATTGAGCTCCTTGTCGCCGTAGCACCTCATGCTATCCTCCACGAGTACATGCCGTGACGAGATTGGAATCAATATAAATGCCGAGAACTTTAATTCCTACTAGTCCATCATAAAAAAACGTGCTGGCAACTCTAAACCTTACCTGTTATGGCCGGAACCAATCAACACAAAGTGTGGCCGAGTATGGAGGCGATGTCATTTTTACTTCAGTTCATTGCCACGGGACTTATTTGCTGGCGCGAACTCTAACAGATAGATGAATTTTTTAAGATGGCTACCATTTTTTCTTGTTTAGAGATAACACTTTTGAAGTAGCGTATTTTACAAAATACAATAAATTATCTTGAACATGTTTTATTTAGGTGCAAAAAGTTATTTGATGGTACTAAATACTAAATAAATTCTTGTAACGTGTCCCCATGACCTCTTTGCTTCCTCTCGTCTTCCGCTATCTATACTCCTTGTTGCGTTGTTCTGTTTTGTTTTATATTGCTTAGATTATAAGGTCTATTTTAGCGTTAACACATTCCTGAACTACGCACATTTTACAATAGGGAGGTGCTAAAAAGATAAAAAGTGTAACATTTATTTTGTCAGTAATAAACTGAAAATTTTACAAATTAATTAAGAAATTTTGGTTGTTGTAAATGATAATAAGTTACTTAGTTATATTTAGATTTGATTTGTATTAGTGTCAGATTTGTTAAAAAAAGCAATATAATGAGCATAATAAAACTGTAGCTAAGTAAACTAAATATTAAATTTGATCCGATTGTCAATATTCCTGTAGTCTTAATCATAAAATGAGCTGTTCATTTTTGTAACCTATTAATAATATATAAAACTTGATAAATTCTCAACTTTTAAAACTGAACACTAATTCGCAGCCTCAGATGTTACAGCTGGTTAATTTTTTTGTACAAAATTATGTGATTTATAAGTACATTTTTTGTACCTTTATTTTTTTTTAATCTGGAACATTTTTGGAGGCTTTTAAAGTATACGAAGATTAACGTAAGAATATGTACTTAGATATAACGAGTTCCTTGTTTTTGAACGAACGATTGGGTAGGTTTTTTTGTACTAAATGAAAATATATTGTGTCTATGATACGATAGTGTAAAAGTAATATTGTTATTATGTATAATATACATTCTGTAGTATCTCGAAGCTCTCTTGACTTAGAAGTAGGGTAAGGAACAAAGAAATTGTTCCCTTTTCTAAAACATTATCCATAGTCTTAAGTCAATTATGGCTCTTGATGTCGAATGTAATGTTAACCGAGTCGTTGGGCTCGTAATTAATGTAAACTAACTTGTGGTTCGCGTCGAGGCTCCACACATCGAATATACAACGAAGTGTACTTCCATAGGTGCAATAAAGTGAAGTAAAAGTAATTGTGTTTCATTCAAAGCCACACCCGGTGCATACCAGTTACCCCTCGTTTACACCTAATTATAAAACATGCATTTGACAAGTTGCAATATGTCACAGTGTGAACGCAAATGTGTTTTATACTTGTTTACAACTTGTTGGCTATACATCCTCTGTGAACGAAAAAGTATTTGAGATAAACGTGTATATAGAACAAGTATTGTTTTGATTAGTTAAGTCTAAGTCTTCAACTATTTTTTTATTAACAAGTTTACAACTTGGTGTAGGTTAATGAGGGGTTACAAGTTCAATATTTTTTTAAATTTGCCCTAAATATAGTGCGATTTTTTGGGTTTTTTACATGGTACCTTTATGTCGAGTCTTATTTTGTATTATATTAAATCTTATTGGTTGTTGATGATGGCGATGATAACGATGTTGATGATAATGAACACGACAACCAACACAAAGTCACAATTGACTGTAACATGCCTCTTTCCTACACTTGTGTTGCGTTGTCCAAAAATCCACCATTTTTATACATAAAAATTCGAATTCACACCAATTTCGGAAAATAAAATAAACCGCGATGTGCCCTTCGTGTTAGCGCCAGCGCCAAAACTCCATATAGTGCAATAAGGGGAACACAATGGCATAAGTGTCATGACCTTTTGAATCTACATTTATTCCAGTAGCATTCCAGTCTAGCGGACGAATCTAGCGCTAGAATACGGCTATTATGAAAACCTAGAATCTAGAATACTGCCTACATTTCAGTGAGTAATGCAGTCCACAACTGGATTGATGGTCTAATTTTTATTAGCCACTGGAATGGTGTAGGTAGTTATTCCACCACTATTGAAAGTTTGTTTACCAGTTGCATATGCATTGTTTTCTTTGGATAATATTTTTTAATATTGAAGTTTATAGCAGTTCAAACACTGGTCAGAAATAGTATAGACAAGATGCTCTAGTCCAGTGCTGGACTGGATTAATTACCTGGGTTATTAGACTGCACTAATGTGACCCGGACATAAATCCTTCCTACAGTCCCGGGCTCTTTAAGCGGGGCGCGAAAAAGCATCTGATGAGGCCACCAAGCTGTGTGTCTATAATGGTGACCCTCTTTCCCGAGACTTTGCATTTAGCTTACTATTAGGCGAGGCGAAATGATATTGGCGCGTCCTATATTAAAAAAATCGAGTGTACATTAGCACTCATGACTTGTAGTCGTTAATCCCTATTGTTAGTATATCAATTGTAAAATTTTAATAAAACTCCGATTTAAATATTCGATCTAACAATATTTTATTACATAAATACTACAAACAAATTAACGCTGCGTGGTTTCTGAACTGGCTGGTTGTTTAACATCCCAAGCACCGACCTCACTGAGTAAATCCTTCTTAGATTCAAAATACTCTTTATACCACATTATATGGTCTTTCTTCTCCTGCACTGTGTAAAACGCGTTCTTCGATAGTCCGACACAGACGAGTTCCATGAAATGCCTGATAGGACCTTTTGTAGGACACCAGCCTTCGAGATGAGTGTCCAGGAATATGTGCTCTGAGAAGTGGACATTTTTCTCCGATTCTAAACCTGAAAAGGAAATCACTGTTTATCAGAACTTTCACTACTATTTTTGCAGGCAGTAAGTATTTATCCGAAATTTATAGGCAGGTAGGCAAGCAGGCAGGCAGGCAAGAACAAGTGCATACACAAAGGTAAGCTATTTTCGGCTTTACACATTATGCAACACTATAGAACACTATATATTTGCTGAAAAAATAAATAATTGAACAATTACATCTTCTAACTTTTCTCGTTTCAAGATATTCGATTAGGTACAATTTAGTTTAAGGCGATATTTTTTTTAAATAAGAATACTTTTTAACGTGCAGAACTGATTTTGTACGGGAAATAGTACCTTAAGTGTACCCAGTGTACTCCATTTCTTCATATTTAAAAATGACGTATCAAAATAATTTCTTCCACGGTCCAAACGTCTAGACCGCAGGTGTACCGATTATTTCCGCTGTAACCACTAATTTAGCTATTTTATTGTTGGTTTTATAACATCCCTGCTGTGTACCTCAGTATATTTATATAGTGAAATCAAGTATATTTCTCTAGATAAAATTATATAACAAAATAGTTACAAACAGTTCAATCGTTTGGACAGCGGGTGTACCAATAATTTCTGTTAGGAAGACCTAATTTCGCCATTTCTTTTTTAATATTATATATACCCGTTGTGTACCTCAGTGTACCTACAATAAAATCTAGTATACTCCTGATGAAAAATTATATAAAAAAAAGTACACCCGCGGTCCAAACATTTGGACCGTGAGTGTTCCGATTATTTCTGTTAGGAAGCGCTAATTTCGCTATTTCTTTTTTGATATTATATATACCCGCGATGTACCAGTGTACCTACAATGAAATTCAGTATATAGTGTACTACTAGCAACCAAAAAAATAGTTTGTTACTCAAGTTGATAGTTTAATGGCTAGCCAGGATTGGAATCCGAGACGAGAGATCCCGTTTTCGAATCGTAAGGTTCACTAACTACTAAGCTAAGTTAGCACTAAGCTACATGTATATTAACTCAGCCAATACGAGATGATAGCACAGGTTTCGATTTCGACGTACCCTGTTCGTTGTCAATAGGGAACTTCCACACCTTCCCCTGTTCAGTCCAAACAATCATCTTCTGGAAGTAGTTAGTGGGCGGCTGAGCAGTCGCCAAAGTCAATTCACGTTGCTTCAAATTCTCCCAAACGTCCAGTTTCGTCCCGTAATTTGGCTCTTGTGTCTTGAAAATACCCAGTGGCTCCCCACTGAATATGTTGACTGTATTAATTGCAGGTGATTTTTCACTTGTGCTGTTGATATTAAAAAAGAAATAAGTAAAATGTACTGATTTAAAATAACAAGTTCCAGTGTCAGCTGTGTCACTCTCCAATTTAAAATAAAAAGTCTGAATTAACATTAGCAGAAAGTACTTTTTTTGGGATACGACCCTCCCCCTTGCTCCAGCGTAGGTATCTATGGAGGACACAAACAAATTAAAACCGCTCTCTGTTTTGGGTTATTGGTTGTCAAACAGTAACAGCTTATCAAGCAACCTGCTGGGCTTGTCCCAAGCGACTACAATATGGGGTCCTTCAAGAAGGGCATTAGGTTTTTTCAGGGTCGGCTGCACGAGTGTAACTCATCTGGTGTTGCATACGTTCATAGGCCATGGTAACCACTTCTCCGTGGGAAGTGTGCTTGTCTGCCACCTAAGTAGTATAAAAAAAAGCATTTTCTACTATTGAATGCGGCTGTGAAGTATATAAAACGATAATATTGTCTTCAATAATGCAAAATACCTTCTTTTTTTAAAATCTCCTCGGTCTTTCCATGGTTCAGTAGGTTGTTTGGCTTTTCTTTGTATGTACCGTGTCTGTTGGGCCTCCTGCTTAGATTTACTGATTTGCTGTTTCACTTGTTGGCCTCTAGTTTGCTTTTTTGACAAGCCGGCTTGCTCCTTTGAATGGTCTACCTTCATGCCAATAAGGAGATCACTGGAAGTAATTAACATGGAAATTAAATTCATTGTTTTTTGTAGAGATAGTCGAATGGCTATTGTCACTGTTTTCCCAAGGAAAAAAGTGTAAATAATAATAGCCGACCCTATCCAGGGGTTGGTAGGTATAGCAGCAGAATACTTTTCAGATCTGACCAATAGCCAGTAGGATAGAATTTTATATATATATTATATATATTCTTTATTGTATACAAAACACATTTCTATATTAAAAAATAGAAGGATATTGTAGTACAAAGGCGAGCTTAACTCAATATTGAGTTATCTTCCAGCAAACTAGAGTGATTAAGGAAAAAATAAGTATATTGATAGAGGGCAGAGCCAAGGGTACTAGCAGAGTGGTAATGGCAGACAAAGAAAGAGAAGAAGAAGAAGAGAGAGTTTAGAGAAGTTGCACCAATTAGAAATAAATAGGTAACACCCAGGTTGTATGCTTACAAGCATACATAGGAGGTAGGACACGGCGGTATTTCCACCCAATTGAATTGAATAGGGTTGTTGGGCCTATTTTTTTTTAATATCATAAACTACATTTTACAATAATATAATGAACTGTAAAAGTGAAACTTTCTGATGACAAATAGGTTTAAAGATATTTGATTTTTTGATAAAATACTAAGACATTAAGTAGTATTGGTAAGAATTCAATATCTCAGGAAACTACCCTATTGAGATTAAGAGACATGATAGTTTTTGACATTTAGGAGGTTGAGATTAGATTTAGACTGGATTTTGAACAGATTTTTGTTATGAGAATTGGACTTAGGGGACCGTTGATAGTTCAGTTATTTTTTCTTATGGGAAACACACATGCTACGAAGACTTTGCTGTACCATTTATAAAGCACTAATTAGTTATTGATATGCGAAAGTTTTAAAATAAAAAAATATCTTATTTTACCTGAGAGTAGTAGAAGTCTGATTGATTTTGCCCAGCACCCTGGACAAAAGCTCAGCTTCAGTTTGTTTCACATCTCCACCAATAGCCTGGGCTACATCACCAGCTGCCTTTGACAATCTCTCTTCTGTAATACATTCAAAGTACACTGTGAGTTACTGTTACATATTGGCCTGCTTATTCCTTAAAAAAAATTCTATTAATATAGGTGTAAAATATTCAATTCAATTCTTATTGCATGGCTTCTGTGTGTTACCACAACTTGCCAATGTCAGGGTGTTGTGAAAAGTTATTTAGTGAAGAGATTGTTCTGCTATATAAAATTGTATGGTCAAAACAATAAAAGACACGTTAACATTGATTCTCAAGCAGAGTTAATGTGATGTGACACCTACAACAAGAGACACAAACATAGAATGTTATAAGTACTGTAGTTTATATAGATACCAGATACCTATTTTCTCGGTTTTGACTTCAAGTTCGTCTTTCTGCTTACGCCTTTTAGGTATATTCGGTGCGGTTGCGAACTTCTCTCTGTATTCGCTTTCTTTGGTTTTAGGTTCAGCCATCATGAGCTTTAGAAGTTCCTGAATCTTTTCCGTAGAAGCCTCTAACGACTTCTTTTGAGGATCGCTGGTTTTAGGCTTAATATCAGGAACTTTGCCATCATTATCTGACGGTTTGTCAGCTAAACATCTGGCTATGATGCGAAAATTCTGCCGAAATTTAAGTCTGCAAGAAAAGTTGTTTACTAATCAGCCTGTTTTTCAATATATGCCAAGAAAAGTCAATTGATCCATTTAAGTTATTGAAGTACCTGGTTAACATTTCTACACCGAAGGTAGTAAATAAACAATACAAATATTGTATTCAATATGCCTTTCACAACTTCGTATTTATGAGGTTATAATTACGTTCCATTTCATCAAAAATGACAGCAGAAAATTATAATAAAAATTAAAATCTTCCTTAAAGGTCAAGTAGGTATTATCATTATTTAGTTACATTTTTGTTCATATTTTACCTCTAAAGAAACTTTTTAAAACTATATTGTTTAATTTACACAAAATATGTCTACTTATCAATACTTTTTTATACCTAGCAACTAAAAATTTTAATATATATAAAAGTCCCTTTACCTCGCAAAGTTCGCCACATAGATTTATATTATATTATTCAGGGCGTCCCACGGCAATGCCACATGGAGGGAAAGTACCTTAATTATTATAGATGGAACATTTTACTGAAAGAATACTTTATTTTAATTTTAAAAACCATTTGAACTGCATTCATACATTTTTAATAAATGCCTCGTTGAACCGGGAATCAAACCCGGTATACGAGAAAAAAAACGGTCTGTAATTTTATGATACCAATCGGAATCCAATCATTATTATTATTAGAACAACTTAGCTCAACAGCGGAACAACCAGCCCCTGCGTGGGGCGAGTTGTTTTTTGTAATTAAATATATGTTTATAAAGTTATGTGTTTATAAAGTATGTTTATATTGTTTTTAAAGCTCCATTTGTTGACCTGAGTCATTACAAACTTGATAAAACCTACGCGTTCCGTCTTTAAATCCAGGCAGCTTAAATAACCTTTTTCGTACAAATTGATTTTAAATGAAAGCAATTATTTCGCTTCAAGTGGTCTGGATTTCCGATTGCCATTTTAGTTCGAATACATATAAGGTTTAGTATGATATTTAGTTCTATGAATGAGTAGTGGGTATTACGTATTTGTAATTAAACATAGTTTTATCATTGCCACATTAAGTAAAAGTGCATTAAAATTTACCTACTTGTTTCCTTTTCATATTTGCCATTGCCACAATAAGATGTCTATTGACTTCTTCATATTTGATCCGTTCGTAGTTTGGTTTGGTTCGTATAAAACTCACGTCCACTACCATATTACATATATTTACGTCTGTGAATCCTCGAAGAGTTAGGAAGAGGTCTACCCACATTTGGACAACTATGATTTTCGGCCACACGTAAGACGGTCGTAAGGGGCGAATCAATTGCAGTCAAGTGCGTACTTTATCATGGGCTGTATGTTACTGTCAGATGGAGAACAGTCCTATCCGATTTCTATCTCTGTGCCAAATTTCATCGATACCTGTTCAGTTATTCTCGGATAGGGACGGGATAGATATTTCAAACAAGTGGATCCCTGGTAACTAGTAAGTAATAACAAAATATCAGACACAATAGACTAGTTGACAAGGTCGTTCGATTCTTCCCAATACTGCTTAATATGTTAGTTTATTATCATATCAAATATGCTTTGCAAAATAATATATTGTCTAACTAAACTGCAACTATGATTTTCATTATTTTTAATTCCTAAAGTAAATCAAAATATAAACAATCAAATTCCGTCCCAAATTATAACTTTTTAGATTTCTCATTACATTACAAATTACTTTTATTACGAACTATATATGTCTAAACGCAACGTAGACCGAGATAAATGCGAAATTCTCTTGCACTCCATACATTTAATAAACAATATAGCTAAATAAATCTTGTGGTCGGAGGCGCTGTCTGCTGAAACACAGGCTACAAGCCTACCTCATCAGCAGATGCTACAAATAATTGTCATAAAAAGGGAACCTATATACTTATTTGTTATTTTGTGGCACTATTGTAACATACCATAAAACACAAAATTATCACAGACAAACATAGGGTATAATTATAATTTTAAATAAATTCGGGATCCTTTCTAAAACTCCAATTGTTGTAAGGTCCAAGGTGTAAAAAATTACCTTAAAAGTCCTTATATCGCGCTGCGAAAACTATTAATAATAGAACAAAATAATGTATGACAAAATTGGTTAGTACCCGAGGGGCTTTCCACACGAAAAAAAAATCGAAAATTAAATTTTAACGCGGGCCACAGCTAATTGTCTATGTAATCTGTGGACGCGGCGCAATACGCATGCGCGATTCAGCGCGATTAGCAAATGAATTTTCGCGCTAAACGTTTACAAATAAATACAAACATAGCGCTGTAATTTTATGTAAATTATATTAACCGTTTCGTGACATTAGATAACGTAATGTATGAAACTGCACATAATTGGGTCTTAAAACACTCGTGTGACACCACAAAATAATTCGCCTGCGGCTCGTATTTTGTAACTCACACTCGGTATTTTGAAAACCCTTATTACTTACTACAGTTTGATCAGGAGGGACAAACATAATTCTTTGGACCAGAGTGGAATCAATTACTTATCTAAACGATTTTTTCTTCTTCCTACTACTTATCCTCAAATTTCTCACTTACAACCCCTAAATACGTACTTAGTTGCACCGGAATTGAATTGTGACACCACTTTGAAAATTCAGAAATAACTACTAATAAAATATGAGTTGAACTATTTTATTATCAATTCCACCAAAACGCAAGTTGTACAAAATGCCAGTCTCGCATACTCGCATCGCACCCTAAAATACGGGATATATTTAATAGAAGAAGCTGTATAGCGCCATCTGTTCTATAACGTTATCAACCTTGTTGACTCTATCGTAACTAGATGGCACTTGTCGATTAAAATTCAAGCTATCGTTGTGTTCCCAAAGTTGTATAAATACAGGCACTTTAATGAACTCCATGTGAATTAACAGACTATAATGTACTATTTTTGTCTGTTCCCTCCAAATCGGAAAGGAGCATTAAAATTAAATATACCAGTATTACTGGCTGGCCCTCCACGGCTTCGCCTGTGACGAACTTCGAATCGAAACCCGTTCGTTGCACCTCAAACTTTACCCTGTACTGTAATTTATTTGTTAACATATTAATGGATGACAATCTACCCAATTTCTACGCATTTCAATTTCTAAAATCACGAATGATAAATACATTCTTTTCATTACCTTGAACATAAGTAAGTTAAAGGAGAGAAAAATTTACTTTTATATACATGCAATTTAGGTTACATAAATTTAATTCAAATTATAAAAAAATAGAATACAAACATGCTAAATGATTGATTGCTTGATTTGATGCATAAGTAGTTCTGTTCTGAGGATTTATTACCAATGTATTTATTTTCACAGTAATTTGATTTATTATTTAGCCTCATCCAATTAACCATTATTATGTATTTGTTATTCCATTCAGAAAAATGTAACAGAATTTTCAGAGTAATTCTAAATCAATTAATAATTATTAGTTTCAAGCTGTAATCAATTTGCACTACTCGTGACTGGCGTGTGACATCACTCGCAAGTACGATTTTGTATGGAGCGTTTTCGGGCGGCCGGCCGGCGCGAGAAATTTAATTTTTAAAATGTAATATTTTTAAAACTATTTGTAGTAAGAATATATCACTCTAGCAGTTCATCATATTATTATAGAGTGGTCATATTTTGATAATAAAAAATTAGTTAAATAGCCTATTCACATCGATATCTCCATAAGTGTCCGATGACAAAACGGACAGCATATGATAAGCAGTAATCAATGAATCACTACTTATCACTAATTTGGGTCAGTGTTAAGGCTAAGCGGTTTTTAACTATCGAGAATACCAACAGCATACCGTTAGCGACGTGTAGTTCGCAAACGACCTAGTTCGGAGGAGTGCTCTCATCGACGAAATACGCGAACTAGGTCACAGATGTGTTAGGTCTTTTAGTTCGTTCGTTCTTTTTATGAAGCGTGAATAGTTTGAAGTCTAGATAGTCTCATTATTATTTGTTGTTATTTTTTTAGTTTTTATTTGTTAATTGATTTAAAAGAAATTGTTAACTCTAAGTAGCAACATGAGAAAGTTTGAATAGGTGAATGTTTTTTACTTAAAATCAGAACATCTGAACAGATCTGGATAATTTTGACATTTTTGCTTTTTATACTACTTTGGTGGCAGACAAGCACACTGACCACCTGATGCAAAGTGGCCATCGTGGCCTATGTACGCGTGCAAAACCATTAGAGTCACACACGCGCTGCCAACCCTGCAAGCATTGAGTTTCTGTGCCGTCAGTGTAAAAGACAAAACAGGACAAGCTTTTGGTCTTTCCTCTGACAGCACAAAAACCCTCCAGTGAGCTCTGGCTACCCTACTCACCGCCGGTTTTTTTATACCACTTAGACAAGCACACGGCCCACCTGATGGAAAGTGGTTACCGTGGCCTAGGAACTTGTGTAACACCAGAGAAGCTACACTCGCGCTGCCGACCTTGTTAGCACAGAGTATCTTTGCCGTCAGTGTAGAGGACAAAGCAGGAGAAGCCTTTAGTCATCTCACTGACAGCACAAATTTTTCAGTGAGCTCTGGCTACCCTACTCACCGCTGGGAACACAACACGAAACAATGGCCTACAACTATCGAGAAAGTCTGCTCCACACATTGCACGAATGCATTTTTTTTGTGCTTGAAGATTCGATCGACATCTACGGAATTACCCCAGATTATGAGACCATATCTTATTATGAAAAATACGTACGCGTGATAGGCTGTAATAGCTGCCTCAAGATTAACAGTTTGTCTAATTTTTACCGCGATGTGCCCTTCGTGTTGGCGCCAAAACTACATATAGTGTGCGATAAGGCGAGCATATTATAAGTGACTAAGGCGTGGCCTTAGGGATGCACATTTATTCCAAGTAGCATTGCAGTCTAACGGACGAATCCAGCGCTAGAATACTGCTATTAGGAAAACAAGCCCTAGAACCTAGATACTACCTACATTTCAGTGAGTAATGCAGTCTACAACTGGATTGATGGTCTACTTTTTATCAGCCATTGGAATCTTGAAGGTAGCTATTCCACCACTATTGAAAGTTTGTTTACCAGTTGCATATGCATTGTTTTCTTTGGATATTATTTTTTAATATTGAAGTTTATAGCAGTTCAAACACTGGTCAGGAATAGTATAGACAAGATGCTCTAGTCCAGTGCAGGACTGAATTAATTACCTGGGTTATTAGACTGCACTAATGTGACCCGGACATAAATCCTTCCTACAGTCCCGGGTTCGGGGCGCGAAAAAGCATCTGATGAGGCCACCAAGCTGTGCCTTTATTGTCACATGCTACGTGTCTATAATGGTGACCCTCTTTCCCGAGACTTTGCATTTAGCTTACTATTAGGCGAGGCAAAATGATATTGGCGCGTCCTATATTAAAAAATCGAGTGTACATTAGCACTCATGACTTATAGTCGTTAATCCCTATTGTTAGTATATCAATTGTAAAATTTAAATAAAACCCCGATTTAAATATTCGATCTAACAATATTTTATTACAAAAATACTACAAACAAATTAACGTTGCGTGGTTTCTGAACTGGCTGGTTGTTTAACATCCCAAGCACCGACCTCGCTGAGTAAATCCTTCTTAGATTCAAAATACTCTTTATACCACATTATATGGTCTTTCTTCTCCTGCACTGTGTAAAACGCGTTCTTCGATAGTCCGACACAGACGAGTTCCATGAAATGCCTGATAGGACCTTTTGTAGGACACCAGCCTTCGAGATGAGTGTCCAGGAATATGTGCTCCGAGAAGTGGACATTTTTCTCTGATTCTAAACCTGAAAAAGAAAATCACTGTTTATCAGAACTTTCACCAAAAATTTCTACTAATGAATGCGGCTGTGAAGTTTATAAAACGATAATATTGTCTTCAATAATGCAGATTACCTTCTTTTTTTAAAATCTCCTCGGTCTTTCCATGGTTCAGTAGGTTGTTTGGCTTTTCTTTGAATGTACCGTGTCTGTTGGGCCTCCTGCTTAGATTTACTGTTTCACTTGTTGGCCTCTAGTTTGCTTTTTTGACAAGCCGTCTTGCTCCTTTGAATGGTCTACCTTCATGCCAATAAGGAGATCACTGGAAGTAATTAACATGGAAATTAAATTCATTGTTTTTTGTAGAGATAGTCGAATGGCTATTGTCACTGTTTGCGCAAGGAAAGAAAGTGTAAATAATGATAGGGGTTGGTAGGTATAGCAGCAGAATACTTTTCAGATCTGACCAATAGCCAGTAGGATAGAATTTTATATATATTATATATATATTCTTTATTGTATACAAAACACATTTCTATAATAAAAAATAGAAGGATATTGTTGTAGTCAAACAGAAACAAGAAACGGGACGGCCAAAATGTACGATATGGCGGTCCGACAGTCGTGCTTGACTGTGCAGTGGACTGTATAGATAATTTGCGCAGAACAATAGGTTCCTTCGACGCTGGCGGGTGGGTGAAGATGCCGATGGGAGCGTGGGTTCAGGGCTTGCGTTTGTTGGCTTGAAAAGGGCTGAAGACGGGTGCTTGAATGAAACTATTTATTTCTCTCTTCTTTTATTCTGAAGTGTTCTTCGTAGGGCTGCTGGGTCCGGACTGAATTCGTCTGACTGACTGAGTCGTCACAACACTCCTTGCGGAGCGTGTGGAAGCAGATATTGGGGCTATGCCCCCTACTGCGGTGGTCAACTCTGCCCCTGGATAGGGTGCAGGTCCTTGTGAGCGGCCCTTATGGCCTGTGGTCCTTCAAGTGCAGGGCGCCGGCGCTGCCCTCCATGCCGACCGGCGGACGCCCCAGCCAGGTGAGATGGCCGGTATCCCAGCCAAGGCCCAGCTGAGGGCGTCCAGCGACGAGAGCGGCAGGGCTGCTGGCGGCGCCCTGGACCAGTGTGCTAACACACGTGGGAAGTAAAAATGGAAAGAAAAAAAATAAAAAGAAATAAAATAAATATCGGCAGACAAAAGTTGTCTGCCGGTGACATGTCCGGTAAAGTGGCGTGAAGAGCCGGCACCTAAAGCCGGCTGTTCACGCGGCCGCTGGGAGGCGGCGCTTCGCGCGCGCGGCCGGCTGTCGCCGTCCCGCTCGCACTCGTAGCCAACGCGGTAGCGGCGCGCTGTGGGCGTAGCCGCAGTAGCGGCTGTAGCGGTCGGGCGGAGCGCTACGCGGCCAGATGCGGCGTGCATGGGCCGCTTTAGCTTGCGCTGATAGCGGAGGAATGCGGCGGATTGCTATGCGCCGACTTTTACGGGGGCGACTGTTTGGCGCTCCCCGGCGGTCGGCGCGCGGCTGGGCGCCGCACTCACTCCTCCGCCACCAGGTCTCGCGGCAGCCGGAGTCGGTCCGGGGGGCGCGCGTGCCAGGGCGCCAGGCCCTTGATGTGGGCCCACGCGGAGGCGTCGGCGCGCGCGAAGAGCTGCGTGGCCAGGCGGCGGATGAACGCGTCCAGGCTCTCCACCCGGAGGTCCCGGGCGATGGTGGCGTTCCGCACGTAGCGCGGCGCGCCCGCGACGGCCCGCAGCGCGAGCGCCTGCTGCGCCTCGAGGCGGGCGCGGCCGGCCGGCGCGAGCAGCCCGTACCACGCCGGCGCGGCGTATGCGAGCCGCGAGCGCACGTACAGCTTATATACGCTCACCTTCGCGCGCAGCGGGAGCCTGGACGTGAGCACGGGCCGCAGCTGCGCGCGGACGGCGCGCGCCCGGCCCACGACGGCGCGCACGTGCGCCGCCATGCTCAGGCCGCGGTCGAGGGTGACGCCGAGGTACTTGGCCTGCGGCGCCCACGGGATGGCCGTGATGCCCAGCAGCAGCGCCGGCGGGAGGTTGCGCTTCGGGGAGAAGGCCTTATCGCCTGTGACTTACCGGCGTTGGCCGACAGGCGCCAGAGCGCCAGCCACTCCGGCAGCAGGTCCAGGGTGCGTTGGAGCTTCGCGGCGGCGTGGGTGAAGGAGATGCTGGCGCTGATGTACGCGGCGTCGTCCGCGTACAGCGCCAGCTGGACGCCGTCGCCCACGGGGATGTCGTCGGTGTACCTGCTGTAGAGCACAGGCGATAGACAGCTGCCCTGGGGCACGCCCGCGGAGATGCGGTGCGGGGCGGAGGTCGCGTCCTCGACCGCGACGCGGAAGGTCCTGTTCTGCAGGAACGTTGCCACGAGCTTGACCACGCGGCGGGGCAGCGTGGAGGTGGCCAGTTTGTACACTAGCCCCGCGTGCCACACTCGGTCGAATGCCTTTTCCATGTCGAGGAATACTGCAACGGCGTGTTCGTGCTTGTTCCGCGCCACGGCGACTTGGTGCAGTACCCTCGACAGCTGGAGCGTCGTGCTGTGTTCTGACCGAAACCCGAACTGCTCCGGTCTCGGGGCGATGTGGGGCGTCATGTGACGCAGCAGCAGCTGCTCGAACACCTTCGAGGTGGTCGGCAGCAGGGTGATCGGCCGATAGCTCCCGGGCTTCAGCACGTTCTTCCCCGGTTTCGGCAGCATGATGATGCGCCCCTCCTTCCAGATGTCCGGGAAGACGCCCGTGCGCGCTATGCCCGTGTACAGGCGGGCGAGCGCGGCGACGGTGCGCGCTGGCAGGTGGCGCAGGGCGGCGTTGGTGATGCCGTCCGCGCCGGGCGCCTTCCTCAGCTGGGTGCGGCGTATCGCGCCTCGCACCGCGTCGGGGGAGAAGTGGATGGGGTCCTCGTCGGGGGCTATCGGCGTGGCGAAGTACTCCCGAAGGTGTTCCACGGTGCCTGCGACGTGCTGGTCGAGGCAGGTCGGGTTCGGTGAGAACTGTGTCTCGAGGTGGCGCGCGAAGATGTCGGCGCGGTCTTGCGCTCGGTAGCGCGGCGACCCGTCCTCGTGCTCCAGAGGGCGCACCGGAGCTGGGGTGCAGGTGAAGCGGCGGCACAGGCGGTGCACGGACGGCCAGTCGTCCGAGATGGCGTCAATGTGGTTCTCCCAGCTCTCGCTCTCGTACGTGCGCACCTCTGTTTTCACACGTTCCGCGAGCCGGCTGAGCTCGGTCTTTATAGCCTCGGGCATCTGGTCCTGATCCATTCCTTGCGGAGGCGCCACTTGGCGGTAATCAGGGTCATGATGTGCTCCGGGAGGCGTCTGATGCTCTCCCGGGTCCCTCCTTGGATTCTAGCGGCGCCAAGGGCGCCTCTAATGGCTGCGGTCAGTTCCTCCGCGAGGGCGTGTACATCGGCCGCGGAGTTGACGGGTCGGGTCGGCGTGCTCGTCTGCAACGTTCCTGCAAACCGCGTCCAATCGACGCGGGGACGTGGCGCCGGAGGGACGGTCCGGGCTGGGTGGTTGTCTATCACGACAAGCACCGGCTGGTGGTCGGATCCCGCATTGTCGGCTAGCACCTCTTGAGAGATCTGGGTGTCGGGTGGGACGGTGTGGACTAGGATGTCCAGCACGTCGGGGCTATGGTTGGGGTGTTCTGGGTACCTGGTAGGGACTTCCGGTCCCGTGACCGCGTAGCCCCGGGCGTCGGCGTCCACCTGCAGAAGCGCGCCTGCGTCGTTCTCGACCGCTGAGTTCCACGCTGGGTGCTTCGCGTTCAGGTCTCCCGCTATGATGACGGGGCACGGCGCCTGCAGCGGCTCGTGCAGGTCGGTGGGGTGTAGTCGCTCCGATGGGGGCTTGTAGGCCGCGTACAGGCGCAGCGGCGCGCCACCCATGTGCAGCTCCACACCCAGCGTCTTGGTGGTCGCCCCGGATATGTCGGGGAGAGGTTGGTGGATTAGGCGTCGCTTCACTAGTACAGCCAGACCTCGGTAGCCCATGCCGCTCGGTGTTGCCGATGTCTCGTCCCTCCGATAGACGAGATATCCCGGGAATGTTATTTTGATTGCAGGTCCCAGGTGCGTCTCGCTTATCAGCGCCACGTCTATCCGTTGTTCCTGCAAAATGAACCTAAAGAGGGCGACCTTCTCTCTGAGGCCGCGGGCGTTCCAATGGATGACACGGAGTGGGGCGTGACTATCCATTTAGGGTGGTAAGTACCTCCGCTATTCCCACCAACAGGATCTTGCATATCTCCTGCGTTCCCTTCCCCTCCATTACCGCGTTAAAAACGCTGTGGAGGGCGCGCAGGACGACCTGCTTTATCGAGTTCCCGGTGGGGGCTGCTTTGGTCGTAGGTGGAGCGGGTTGGTTGTCGGCCCGCGGCCTTTCGGCCTTCGCAGGCCTACGGGCTGCCTTCGCCTTCGCCTTATTCCCCGCTGGCTCGGGGGCGGCGACCGGCATGGGTGCTGGGCCCGGTGCGGTCTTGGGCGGGGGGATCGTTGATCCCTCACCTCCCTTGGGAGGGCCCTTCCCCCTTCTTCGGCCTCCGCGCCTCTTTTTGTTAGAGGCGGTGGTGGTGGGTGCACCTCGTGCCACGGGCGCGTTCGCCGCCGCCATGAGCGACGACCCCTGGCCCTCTTCGCCCGTTGGGTGCGCTTTAATCGGCGCCGGGTCCCGGCGCGGTTCTCCCGTCCGCGCTACAGTTCCGGCCCTCTTATTGCGAGCCTCGCGCTTATACACCGGGCAGTGCACATGGTTTGCGGGGTGATCCCCCCCGCAGTTTGCGCACGTGGCCGGGTCTTCTCGCGGTCTCGGGCAGTCCCTTGCCGCATGTTCCGCGCCGCATCGCACGCACGCCATCTTTCTGTGGCAGTTGTGTGAGCTGTGCCGGAACTGTTGGCACCGGTGGCACTGAGCGGGCTTGCGCTTGCTGCGCCAGGCCTCGATCACGACGCCGGGGATACCGAGCATCTCCCTCGTCTCGTAGATCCCCGGCAGGGTATCCTTTTGGCGTCTGATGACCGCCATGAGGATGCACCCGGGGCGCTCGCCTCGCCCCTTGATGGTTCGCACGTATTCGGGGTCGTGCCCCATCCGCCCGAGCTCCTCGCCCACCTCCTCCGGGGTGGCGTTGCTCGGTAGACCCCGAATGGCCACCTTCAGGCTTCGATCAGCCGCGGGCGAGTACGAGAACCATGACACCCCCTCCGATCGCTCCAGGTCGGAGAGGTATGCCTGGATTACTCTGTACTCGCCCTCCTCCTGCGGCGTAAAGCGTAGCCCTTTGCCATAAGGGCGTACGCTGGCAGCTCGTCCTAGCTTCTCCTTGAGAGCCCGCATGTGGGTCGCCCAGTTGGGCATGTGCTCCACTATGAGCGGCGGGTATCGTTTCTTGGGGGGAGGCGGAGCGCTTTGTGCGGTCGCGCCAGTGGTTGGTGGCTGAGGTATTGTCCTAGCGGTCGGTGAGGCTGCCTTGGCGGCCTCCGCGTAACTTAAAGTAACGTTTGGGTTACTTACGGGGGCGGGTACGGCTGGCGGCGTGGGAACCGCTTGCCTCTGCGACGGTTGGAGTCTGGGTGAGGTCGGGCGGCGCCTTTTTTCGTCCGGGGCGACCTCGTCTGGGCTGCGGGGCCGTCTTTGCGGCTTTGGCTGCGGCTTTGGCTGTGGCTGCTGAGTCGGAGTTAAGGTTAGCGACTTACCTCCGATCTCTTCTAGCGACTGGGACTTCGCTAGAGCCCTCTGGCCTTTCACCAGCAGGTGGATCACCTCCTGGGTGCGGGTGCGGGGGGCTGGAGTCTCCCTTGTGGCTCTCGCAGGTGGCCCCCTCGTCGGCCCGGACTTGGCCGAGGTCATGGAGTCGGTCCCGGACTGCGAGAACGACTTCAGGGACGCTGCCGGCGAGAACAGCGCCTCTCTCCTCGGCTTCTGCGTCGTCCTGGAGGACGCCGGGGTTCCCGACGTGGAGGCACGGGATGCAGGCTGCGGTGGCGGCGGCCGCGCCGCGAGTGCGGCGGCGAGGCGCGGGTCGCGCGAGCTCCCCGCCGACGAGCGGGAGTGCGCGGACAGGTCGCGGGGCGCGCCCGCGCCGGACGCTGATGGCGCCCTCGGCTGGCGGGAGGGCCCGCTGGGCTCGGCTGGTGCCCCCCGGGCCTCCACGCAAGGAGGGCTGGGAGTCCTCAGCGTTGGAAGGCTGGGGGCACTTTTTTTCTTTTCGGTTGTGGGTACCTGAAAATTTTTCTCGGTGTAGAAAAATTCGCTTTCAGAGCCCTTAGAAGGGCTGTTTTGGGCGCTCCTGGGCATGTCGATGCGCTGCACTGGTCACAAGCACAAAAACACTCGCGGACACACTGCACCGCACCGGGATGCCACTGTTACACTTTTACTGCACTTTTATGACGGGCCGAGACCGCGATCGCTCAGTTCACGCGAACTGGGAGGCTGAGGCATTGTCCTAATAGAACGCGAATGCGCGATCATCGTAAGTTCGCGCGAATTTTACTCGTACGAACGCCCGATCAAACATATTGAACTCTAATAGGTGTCCTAACTGACAATCGCACGACGCGGTCGCGCGACTCAAATGTTTAAAACCCTATTCGCGCGAACTTAGTTCGTACGAACGCGCGATCAAACATATTGAATTTGAATAGGTGTCCTAATTGAAATTCGTGCGAAAACGTCGAAGTGGTACCGCGCCCGCGCCCCTCTCGCCTCTCGCCTTGCCGGCCCAGCCATCCAGCCGGCCGCCATTTTGTAAACTTGACGTCAACGCAACGCACGTGTTTGATTGCGAGAATTGTTTAAAATGTCATTTGAAGATAAATTGATAATTGAGGTGCGTAATCGACCAATTCTTTGGGACAAACGCAAAGATGACTACAAAAACCGTCTAAAGAGTGACAGAGAGTGGAGTTTGGTTGCGAGAAGTCTAAATAAAACAAGTGAGTATATTTTTTATTTATTACTTATTTTCTTTACTACATTATTTACGACGAATTTGAGAAATAATTAGTAAAATTCTGTCTTGCAATAATCGCAGCTCTGGAAGTGTTATTATTACGCCTGGTTCTGTTTAATGTCGTCAATGTGTTGTGCCGTCGACGATTTATAATGTGTTGTCGATCGCTATCGCTATAATATGTTTTGTCTATATCTATTAAAATATTGTGCAAGAGACAGATTGACATAACAATTTTAATAGCGTTTTCAACCGAGGTCTCTATAGGTTTATAAAGTATTCGAAATTTCGAGGCCATCATTCCAAATGTGCATTCTACGCCAACTCTCGTAGCAGATAATCTTTTATTGAATCTTATTTTTGTGACATCTGTCGCTTGCCTTCTTGGATAAGGTCGCATTATAAATGTTTTTAGTGGGAATGCCTCGTCTCCTAAAAACACATAAGGTGCCATAATGTTAGAGTTCGGTAATGGTTCTGCGGGAGGAAGTTGAATATCTCCGTTTTCCAGCCTTTGATAGAAACTTGAATTACTGAGTACACCGCCATCACTGTCTTTTCCATATGCACCTACGTCAATAATTATAAACTTATTTTTTGAATCTGTGACAGCTAACAGTACAATGGAGTTGTACATTTTATAATTGTAGTACATGCTGCCACACTTCGCCGGCTTGTTGACACGAATGTGTTTGCCGTCCAAATTGCCACAACAATGTGGGAATTTATTTTTCATTGAAAAAGATTCTGCTATAGTTTTAAATTCTTCAGTACTGGGAAATTTCATGTGTTTGTTATGCATATTTTTCCAAATAGCAGTACAAACTTCCAACACAATGCTTGCTATGGCTGTTTTTGAAATACGGAAAGGTACTGATAATTTCCGGAATGATGTTCCTGTTGTTAGGTACCTGTAAAAAGAGAAATATTTTTGTTTTATTATAATGTAATATTTTAAAATTTATTTTGTATTCAACCTAGGTTGCTTATACTGGATGACTTTTTTTACCGTCTCGATAAAAAATGGGTATAATAGGTGAACGGAGTAGAAGCAAATGGCATACTTAGTTTTTTTTCTTTTTTTTCGAAAAAAAAAAAACTTCCAAATTAAAATCATTCGCGACTTGTGTATAATTTGAAATTCGATATGTTTTATCAATTGATATTTTTTTTTCAAAATTTCTCTTTCTTTGTTCTAATATGTACAGGTTTACTTTAAATTTATAGCGTTTTTTGATGATAGATCAATTTTTTTCTAAGCTTTGGCAAAAAGAAAAAAAAACTAGGTATGGCATAAGCTTCTACTCCGTTCACATAATATACCCATTTTTTTTCGAGACGGTAAAAAAAGTCATCCGGTATAGAGAAAAATTATTTGTATATTCTTATCACATTAATATTTTTATGATTGTTATAGAAGCCGACGTCAAAAACAAGTGGAAAAATTTGAGAGACGTCTTCATGAAGGAAGCCAAGAAAGTACGTCGTCCTCGATCGGGTGACCCAGGCAGTCCTAATAGCGATGAGACTTATATAGGCAAATGGTGTTTTTTTAAGGAACTATCTTTTTTAAAAGATATAGTGAAACCTAGGCACACCCAAAGCAACTTTCAGGATTTAAATGCGGGATCTGATAACAATGAAACTCAAAATTCAGACACAGTTGAGATTCCAGAAATAGATCAAGTTGAAACTTCAGAAATGGATCAAGTTGAGACTCCAGAAATGGATCAAATTGAAGAAATGGTGGAAAATCAAGAACCTGTTTCAGAATCTGTTAACGCAAGTTCTCTAGCTAGTGGTAATTTGATCCCCCGAAATAGATTCCCTACGACGACAGACGACAGCGAGTCTGGTTCATCTAGAGCAAGCGAGTTCAGGCAAAGGCAAAGGCAGGCAAAAAAACCAGAACTGACGCTTTTTCAACAAAAAATGATTGAAGTGGAAAAACAAAAAATACAAGCTTTTAATGAGAAAAACAAAGAACAAGACGATGAAGACATGTTGTTCTTAAAATCATTGGCACCATATTTCAAGTATTTAACGCCAGTACAAAAACTAAGACTGAAAAGTAAAATTCAAACTTTTATTGCTGATGAAATTAGTCTCACTACCTCTTCAACATCATCTACGCCAATATCGCAATCTATATTACCCTCTCCGGTAAACGCGTCACATCATTCAATGTCGTCGGTGCGAAACTACTACGAAAATGATCCCGTAGGTCTACACGAGTACGATACTGAGCTATCCATAAATGATTACTAACTTTGCAGTTTGTTTGTTTTTTTTTACTTTGAACTTAAATAAACCTTCATTTTAATTTATACCTACGTAATTTGTTTTCCTTTCCTTCAATAAATTAAATTAGTCAGCGAAATTCAAATCCAAAAGACTTGAAATCTCAAATATAATATAATTTATACAAAGTGCGTAGTTCCCAAATGTTCTGCAGAAATTGGCTGACTGATTTAATTAAAAAAAAAACAATAAAATCTAAAAAGTACATAGTCAACAGCACATCAAGTGTAACACATTGTGTGACTTTTATACGCATGATGTAGTGTTAACTGTTCAAGTTTTATCAACTTCATCAAATAAAGAGGATTGATTCACATACAATCACTCGATTTTTTTTTGTTTTGATTTAATTTCTTTTTCTTGGCTTTCTTTTTCCTTGATTCTTTATCGATACTGAGTCTACCCCTAAGCTATTGCACGCAATTACTTTAACACCCTGTATATTTGAACAAGTACCTAGTAAATTATTATAGAAATTACACTCACCTAATCGTCAGCACCAATCTTTCCTCCACACTTATAGGTTTTCTGTAGTTGGTAACAACATGATTGCAATCGTCTCTGATCATATTGCACAGGTAGTCAAATGCTTCTGGTGACATAGACATATAATCATAAAATGCAGACTCATCTTCTCGTAAGTCAAAATATTGATTGTGAAATTCACCACGATTTGGTCTCATTTTTAACAAAGCACTTTGCGTCCCACGTTGTTTTTTTTCATTTCCATCTAAATCCGCACAAAACGTCATCCAAATATTTCCCCACAGCAAACATTTTGCGTGTCTGACGTCCATGGTTGTTGGTATCGACCGTGCCACTGCCCGGTCACGCTCGCTCCCGTCGTCAAATCGCGCGAGCAAGATTCGCGTAATCGCTTATTCGCGTTCTATTAGGACACCCAGTTTTTGACGTCGCACGAACACGCGATGGTCGCATCGCTCGTATCGCGCATTCGCGTTCTATTAGGACAATGCCACTGAGTATTCCACGCCGAGCCCCGGCGCACCCGGTGCATATGGACGCGTCGATGAAAACCGACGCCTCCGCGAACACCGAGCGACGACAAGACTCGACGAAAAAAACTGGTAAGACGATCCGTGCGGCGCCGCGGTACGAAGACGAATGACGTAGAAAATAGAAATACGTGACGTACGCGACGGTCCGTAGCCAATCCTTCACTGAATTCGTGAGGAAATGTGCCGGCTTTTAAAGGTTGCGCCGGCCAATCAGAGCGCGTGTCTTAACTTACGACCAATCAAAGGCCTTGATTATTGACCAATCAAGGGCTTTGTTTACTTTAATTTTTGTCTATATTAATTTTTCCTCACGAGTTCGAGCCCGTATATTTTCCCTTACAGATACAGCCTTTGCATTCATTATTTACATATTTTTAGCTACACGAAACATAGTAATATGGGCTTAAACACGAAAAATGTGTCGCGGCCCTCGTTACGGTAAAGTTTCGTAGTAGCTAAGCTTTCGTGGTGTTCCCCGACGGTGGCGCCGCCAAGTGGGACCGAGCGGGACTCCCTTATTACTTAATCCTAACATGTACTTTATTTACAATCTATTCTATTATCTATTGATTTATAATTATGTTGTCGTCGCTAACAGATATTGTAGTACAAAGGTGAGCTTAACTCAATATTGAGTTATCTTCCAGCAAACTAGAGTGATAAAGGAAAAAAGAAGTATATTGATAGAGGGGAGAGCCAAGTGTACTAGCAGAGTGGTAATGGCAGACAAAGAAAGAGAAGAAGAAGAAGAGAGAGTTTAGAGAAGTTGCACCAATTAGAAATAAATAGGTAACACCTAGGTTGTATGCTTACAAGCATACATAGGATAGGAGGTAGGACACGGCGGTATTTCCGCCCAATTGAATTGAATAGGGTTGTTGGGCCTATTTTTTTTTACAATCATAAACTGTACATTTTACAATAATATAATGAACTGTAAAAGTGAAACTTTCTGATGACAAATAGGTTTAAAGATATTTGATCTTTTGATAAAATACTAAGACATTAAGTAGGTAGTATTGGTAAGAATTCAATATCTCAGGAAACTACCCTATAGAGATTAAGAGACATAATGGTTTTTGACATATAGGAGGTTGAGATTAGATTCAGACTGGATTTGGAACAGATTTTTGTTATGAGAATTGGACCTAGGGGACTGTTGATAGATCAGTTATTTTTTCAATCTTATGGGAAGCACACATGCTACGAAGACTAGTTATGTTTGCTGTACCATTTATAATGCACTAATTAGTTATTGATATGCAAAAGTTTTAAAATTAAAAAAATCTTATTTTACCTGAGAGTAGTAGAAGTCTGATTGATTTTGCCCAGCACCCTGGACAAAAGCTCAGCTTCAGTTTGTTTCACATCTCCACCAATAGCCTGGGCTACATCACCAGCTGCCTTTGACAATCTCTCTTCTGTAATACATTCAAAGTACATTGTGAGTTACTGGTACCTATTGGCCGGCTTATTCCTTAAAAAAAATCAATTAAAATAGGAACAAAATGTTCAATTCAATTCTTATTGAATTGCTTCTGTGTGTTGCCACAACTTGCTAATGTCAGGGTGTTGTGAAAAGTTATTTAGTGAAGAGATTGTTCTACTATGTGAAATTGTACGGCCAAAATAAAAAAAGATACGTTAATATTGATTCTCAAGCAGAGTTAATGTGATGTGACACCTACAACAACAGACACAAACATAGAATGTTTTAAGTACTGTAGTATATACAGGATGTCCCGAAACTCGACGTCAACCCGGGACCGGGTGAAAAGGCAAGTCATGCTGGTTGCCAGAAAAAAAAAAGATCTAAGTTGCATGATTTTAAAATTACAGGCATTTTAAGAAAAAGTGCAAAATTACACACCCTGTGGCAGTCTTTTTACTCCTGTTGCCAGAAATCTTAACTTTTTCCAACAATTTTTTTTGCTTTGTAACCCTGAATAATGCGTCTCTAAACTGTAATACAAATTTGGAAATCAGCTGCTCTATCTTTCATAACAATAGGACTTATTTCTTAGAAAACAACTAAAATAACAACATTACCTAGTTTTTATTAGTTTTTATTGAAAAAAAAGTGCACCACGCGAGCTTGGCAAGTTATGTCAAAAGTTGGCGCATTTAGTAAGGATTCCAAAATGGTATAATACTTAGTAAGTTGTTGCTGCTATCGTGGGCAAAAAATTTTTTTTAGTAAATTTGAAGGGCCGATTCCAATACTGAATAAATTTAACTCACTGGCACCTGTGCTTGTAATAATAATAATAATGATTTATTTTCAACCAACAACCAATATTGACAAATTTAGAGAAATCACAGTACAGGTGATAGGCAAAATATGGCTGTGGATTGCTGGTGCCTGTGGTAGGTAAATAAATTACCTGTATTACTGGACACCAGGATTCCACGAATAACACAAAATGACTGTACATAACAGTGCTCAAAAAGCAAAAGTACAGGTAATCGGTTTACGTTCTTACACAAAACTAAAATCTAAGAAATAACAATATAAAAAGTGAGTGAGTTGAGTGTGTTGTGTTGTGTGTGTGAGTGTGTGTGTGTGTGTGTGTGTGTGTGTGTGTGTGTGTGTGTGGGTGAGTGTGTGTGGTGTGTGTGTGTGTGTGCGTGTTGTGTGGGTGAGGATGGTCGCATGGAAACAGGAGTGGACATTCATCTCAAGACTTTTAGAAATTCTTCTGTGTCATGGTATGTTTGATAGAGAAGCCATTCATGAAGAGCAGCTTTACACCTATAAATATTTAGAGGATAGAGACATAATAGCTTATGAAGTTTGTTGTAAAGGTATGGTCCCAAGAAATGGAAAAATCTTTGGCTGAAACATGTCCTGACCCTAGCGGATACCGCCACGAGATGATTACGACGGGAATAGTCTATCATAAAAACTATGAATAAACAGCTTATTCACTAAATTTAAAGCACTCTTAGTGTGTGCATTGGAATAGGCACGATGTTTTTGTAAAATTTTAATTAAAACTAAAACTAAATTTTTAATACTGAGGTTTATTTATTAAATTTACAATTAAATATTTTTATTACAGCAAATGTTCGAAATGCCTTCCTTCGGCGGCAATACAAGCCCGATATCTCTTTAAAAGAGATCGAGCTATTTTTCGGGCGAATCGTCCATTATTTACGAAATCGGCTGCTTCGGCTATTCTTGACCGTAGTTCAAATTCGTTTTCGATTGCCTTTGAATAGACTTTTTCTTTGACTGCTCCCCAGTAAAAAAAGTCCAATGGATTTAAATCCGGTGAACGGGCCGGCCACGAGATTGGACCAGACTGCTCCTTTGAATGGTCTACCTTCATGCCAATAAGGAGATCACTGGAAGTAATTAACATTGAAATTAATGGTTGCGCCGATGTAGAATCTGTATTTTCTGACGCGGAAACACACTCCTTCTATACCCATCTCCCCTCCCGCACTTCCTCTAAGTGAAAGGTAGCAATAGTTTTCGCCCGCCAATTGTGAATAGACACTCAGTCCCGCTATGAACTAGCCAGCGTAAAGGCGGACCGCGCGCGCGTCTCTCAGAAATGAATAATATTTGTTGCATTTTAACCGCTTCATAGACCCTTACCGATCGGATTGTGCCTCTCGTGTGTCCCTCAAGTGATTTAGTGATGTGGGCGGCAGCTCCTGAGCAAGGAAGAGAAGATCCGTGCACCGGCTGCGATGAAAACACGTGGTGTCGTGAAGGTTAGTGCATCCTCTCCTAATTTCTCGGGTTGCATTCATTGCCTAGATCACATCCGCGGCAACCCGATCACCTGTCTTGTTTGTGTGTAAAGCGTCAATGGAACAGTTAACTTCATCCCCGCATAATACAGTCCACTAGCTCACGTGGCCAATCGCGCCACCAATTAAATTCATTGTTTTTTGTAGAGATAGTCGAATGGCTATTGTCACTGTTTACCCAAGGAACGAAAGTGTAAATAATGATAGCCGACCCTATCCAGGCGACGGTAGGTATAGCAGCAGAATACTTTTCAGATCTGACCAATAGCCAGTAGGATAGAATTTTATATATATATTATATATATTCTTTATTGTACACAAAACACATTTCTATATTAAAAAATAGAAGGATATTGTAGTACAAAGGCGAGCTTAACTCAATATTGAGTTATCTTCCAGCAAGCTAGAGTGATAAAGGAAAAATAAGTATATTGATAGAGGGCAGAGCCAAGGGTACTAGCAGAGTGGTAATGGCAGACAAAGAAAGAGAAGAAGAAGAAGAGAGAGTTTAGAGAAGTTGCACCAATTAGAAATAAATAGGTAACACCCAGGTTGTATGCTTACAAGCATACATAGGAGGTAGGACACGGCGGTATTTCCACCCAATTGAATTGAATAGGGTTGTTGGGCCTATTTTTTTTTAATATCATAAACTACATTTTACAATAATATAATGAACTGTAAAAGTGAAACTTTCTGATGACAAATAGGTTTAAAGATATTTGATTTTTTGATAAAATACTAAGACATTAAGTAGTATTGGTAAGAATTCAATATCTCAGGAAACTACCCTATTGAGATTAAGAGACATAATGGTTTTTGACATATGGGAGGTTGAGATTAGATTCAGACTGGATTTGGAACAGATTTTTGTTATGAGAATTGGACCTAGGGGACTGTTGATAGATCAGTTATTTTTTCAATCTTATGGGAAGCACACATGCTACGAAGACTAGTTATGTTTGCTGTACCATTTATAATGCACTAATTAGTTTTTGATATGCAAAAGTTTTAAAATAAAAAAAAATCTTATTTTACCTGAGAGTAGTAGAAGTCTGATTGATTTTGCCCAGTACCCTGGACAAAAGCTCAGCTTCAGTTTGTTTCACATCTCCACCAATAGCCTGGGCTACATCACCAGCTGCCTTTGACAATCTCTCTTCTGTAATACATTCAAAGTACATTGTGAGTTACTGGTATCTATTGGCCGGCTTATTCTTAAAAAAAATCTATTAAAATAGGTATAAAATGTTCAATTCAATTCTTATTGAATTGCTTCTGTGTGTTGCCACAACTTGCTAATGTCAGGGTGTTGTGAAAAGTTATTTAGTGAAGAGATTGTTCTACTATGTGAAATTGTACGGTCAAAATAAAAAAAGATACGTTAATATTGATTCTCAAGCAGAGTTAATGTGATGTGACACCTACAACAACAGACACAAACATAGAATGTTATAAGTACTATAGTATATATATTACAGATACCTATTTTCTCTGTTTTGACTTCCAGTACATCTTTCTGCTTACGCCTTTTAGGTATATTTGGTGCGGTAGCGAACTTCTCTCTGTATTCGCTTTCTTTGGTTTTAGGTTCAGCCATCATGAGCTTTAGAAGTTCCTGAATCTTTTCCGTAGAAGACTCTAACGACTTCTTTTGAGGATCGCTGGTTTTAGGCTTAATGTCAGGAACTTTGCCATCATTATCTGATGGTTTGTCAGCTAAACATCTGGCTATGATGCGAAAATTCTGCCGGAATTTAAGCCTGCAAGAAAAGTTGTTTACTAATCAGTATGTTTTTTCAATATACGCCAACAAAAGTGAATTGATCCATTTAAGTTATTGAAGTACCTGGTTAATATTTCTACACCGAAGGTAGTAAATAAACAATACAAATAATGTATTCAATATGCCTTTCACAACTTCGTATTTGTGAGGTTATAATTACGTTCCATTGCATCAAAAATGACAGCAGAAAATTATAATATAAACTTAAAATCTCCGTCAAAGGTCAAGTAGGTATAATCATATAGTTACATTTCTGCGCATAATTTACCTCTAAAGAAATTTTTAATAAGTATATTGTTTAATTTACACAAAATATGTCTACTTATCAATACTTTTTTATACCTAGCAACTGGAAATTTTAAAATACATAAAAGTCCCTTTGCCTCGCAAAGTTTGCCACATAGATTAATATTATAATAAACAGGGCGTCCCACGGCAATGCCACATGGAGGGAAAGTACCTTATTATTGTAGATGAAACATTTTACCGAAAGAATAATTAATTTTCATTTTAAAAACCATTTGAACTGCATTCGTACACTTTTAATAAATGCCTCGTTGAACCGAGAATCAAACCCGGTATACAAGAAAAAAAAAACGGTCTGTAGTTTTATACCGATCGGAAGGCATCATCGTAAGGGTTATTTTTTCTAAATAAATTAGTATCAAAAATAAAGGCACGTCTATGAATTTTAACATTTTTTATACAAAATTAATCAATGTATCAAATGCTCGAAATGAGCCCCATCCTGCTGAATACAAAGTCGCACTCTTTTGATTATTTCTATCCCTGTCGCTTTTTTATCTTGTTGTGGTGGATATTTAAAATAATGCGTCTAATTTCTGTTTGTAGCTCGTTGACACTTTCATACTGGTTCTTGTAAACTAATTTTTTTACATAACCCCATAAAAAAATCTAACGGGGTTAGATCTGGGGATCTCGGCGGCCATCTAATTTGTCCGTTTGTCCCGATCCAAGGACGAAAGTATTCATTGAGATAGTCCCTTGTTCTGTGACTGTTATCAGCATTTGTGCGTACTAATATTATTTATCCTCAAAAGACATCTAAGAAATGCGTAGTTACTGCGCGTATATAGCAAGGTCCAAGATATTGTCTAAAATACTAGGTACAGCTTTGACATTCCGCTGCTTGAGACAGTTGAGACATGACATTTTTTAAAATGAATTTACAATTTCGGAGGAGAATTCAGTGGGGGCAGTAAGGATAAACAATATAACACACATGCATCCATCTCATCATCAGGTAGGAATATTAATGGCCATGCATATTTATATATACAATTGCGTCCTAAATATTGTTACATACATGAAGCGTATTGAATCAGAAGATTCGAATTCGTAATTTATTGATTACAAGTCTAAGACTCACCCTACTACTGCTGAGAGAGTATTACAAGGCTATCCTTGTAACAATTTAGGCCTATACCTAAATTAGCGCGATTAGATTAGGCGATGTCCTAGTTTGTTTCTATTTACTTTCGTTTTATTATATCAGTAAGAATAAGTAAGTATTATATCTAATCAATCTTTTGATAAAATCGTCAATATCTATTATACAACTCTTGCTAATTAGATAAGTATAAATGGCTTCAAATAAATCGCGATAGAAACGTTAAAACATGGGTTTAATGCAATCAATACATACATTTAAATCACGCATTTATCCCCGGAGGGTTAGGCAGAGGTGAATTAACACCCACATTTCACCAATCTTTGAATTCAGTCCCACGTAATAGGGGGTGAGCCTATTGCCGTCTTCCGGGCACTATTGTTGACTCGAGCAATGCATCTATATTTCCATTTTAATATCTACGGACGAGGCTTTCCTATCCAGGTTTAAGGGTCAGACGGCAGACGGCAGACGTTAAAAGGCAAAATAAACTAACGGGAATAGAGTAGTGGACTCCGAATAAAATTAAGCAATATTTTCAAGAAAGAGGGAGTACTTCTCGCCTTTACTCAATTATCACCAAATTCATAACATAACATAAACTCACGCCTATATACCTGAAGGGGTAGGCAGAGGTGCTAGCACCCACATTTCGCCAGTTTATGTTTAGGTCCCAATGGTGGTAGTCAATAGGTGGCGAGCCTATTGTCATTAACCGGGCACTTATAAACCATTGGGGTGTGCCATGTTAAAACCTGGGATCGAACCCGAGACCTCGTCTCAGCAGTCTATTACCCATACCTTAGGCTACCAAATTCATCGGTGTATATTCTGCGAGGTAAAATACTTGGTATCACTCATTGATATACACAATGGTATCACTGCAGTATTTATTGAAGGTATTTGGAGGCCTTAAACCCTATAACGTAGTCTTAACTACATACCGTCATATATGGCATCAAAATGACGTGACTACGTGACACCTCACCCGCCACAGTATATAAAAATTATATTGTATTTTTATTTTATTTTCTCTTTTTGCATTGTTTTTTTTTTGTACTGTATGCTGTGTCGCAATAAACCTTTTTTCTTTCTTTCTTTACCGACGATATCGCCCGTGGGTTGTAGAGGCAATCCCTTCACGGAAAATATCGAAGTTTGGCCGTTAGTCAGACTGAAAGCCGATTTCAAATAAGTTTGGAAAATGCTCAGAGACTGATACTTGGTGTATCACATCAGGGAACGAACGAATAAAAGGCAGTAAGCAGATTTTAGACATTTATTTATTGGACGGGTATTATCTCCAAGTATTATTACTACAGGTCAAGAAATACACTTAAATCAGTATACATACTAATATGTATTTATTTGACATTGAACATACTTATTCTAAAAAGAAAATCATATATTTTAAAATTTATTACCTACGACTAATATATCACATTTTTTAGATAAACAGGTCTTATAAATACTTAATGTCCCTATTTATTTCTTTTTATACACATTATGAACCAACTTAAAAGACAATAACATATTTTGTCTAAGATGTTGTCTATTTATTTTGATCAGATTCGTTTATGAATCTACCTCGCATCAACTTACTTACAAATGCGAATCTTAACTTATTTTATAGAATAGCACTGAGTTGGAAACATCACAAAAGTAATAACACCGTATTGCTGAGCTTACACTAAATGGCAGTATTAACTAGGTGATGCAGTAGGCATTGTAGAATTTACATGTGTCTAGTAAAAAATGTGTAGGAATTTTATGGCACTTAAAAACGAAATGTTATTAAAAATATTGAAGATCATTTCACAAAAATATCACAAACTTGAAATTGAATTTAGTTTGTTATTTGCTTCATTTAAATAATTAAATTAAGAAAATACACATTAATCTGTTGATTTTTGTTTCGACGTTTTTACAATGATATTATTTTTACAGTACACATTGTATTCTGCGATTCTACATACATCAGCTAAAACGGACTTACTCATAACTATAGGATAACATTACTTTAACTTATAATAATGAGCACCAAAGTACATACAATAAGGCAACTATGTAACAAATGCACTAAGCTAGAATATTATATAGTTGAATGTATTTAATATACAGTCTTTAAAGTTAGTGTTAATTTATTTCAAAGACTTCTAGCTAAAAAGTGTATGCTCAAAATGAGACTTGATGCTCTTACCAGTCCCCCTGGAAATGCTTTGGCCAACCAAGCTATTGAGATAGCATACTAAATGCTGTAAAATTTCATTAAAATAGACTTTTAGCTAATATACAAAGCATGTGCTAAACAAATTTGAATTTAACAAATTTACAGAAACATTTGTAACAAAAATTTCTAAGAATGTTAACCAACCAACTTAAAAGACAATAACATATTTTGTCTAAGATGTTGTCTATTTATTTTGATCAGATTCGTTTATGAATCTACCTCGCATCAACTTACTTACAAATGCGAATCTTAACTTATTTTATAGAATAGCACTGAGTTGGAAACATCACAAAAGTAATAACACCGTATTGCTGAGCTTACACTAAATGGCAGTATTAACTAGGTGATGCAGTAGGCATTGTAGAATTTACATGTGTCTAGTAAAAAATGTGTAGGAATTTTATGGCACTTAAAAACGAAATGTTATTAAAAATATTGAAGATCATTTCACAAAAATATCACAAACTTGAAATTGAATTTAGTTTGTTATTTGCTTCATTTAAATAATTAAATTAAGAAAATACACATTAATCTGTTGATTTTTGTTTCGACGTTTTTACAATGATATTATTTTTACAGTACACATTGTATTCTGCGATTCTACATACATCAGCTAAAACGGACTTACTCATAACTATAGGATAACATTACTTTAACTTATAATAATGAGCACCAAAGTACATACAATAAGGCAACTATGTAACAAATGCACTAAGCTAGAATATTATATAGTTGAATGTATTTAATATACAGTCTTTAAAGTTAGTGTTAATTTATTTCAAAGACTTCTAGCTAAAAAGTGTATGCTCAAAATGAGACTTGATGCTCTTACCAGTCCCCCTGGAAATGCTTTGGCCAACCAAGCTATTGAGATAGCATACTAAATGCTGTAAAATTTCATTAAAATAGACTTTTAGCTAATATACAAAGCATGTGCTAAACAAATTTGAATTTAACAAATTTACAGAAACATTTGTAACAAAAATTTCTAAGAATGTTAGGTCCATATGGAATTCTTAAGTCTTTAGGCATATAGAAGCCGGAAAAGTATGCGCGCACACGAAGTTTTTTTAATTTTATTTTTATATAGGACACGTCAACTAGATTTTGTCTTGTCTGATAGTGAGCTGAAGGCAAAGTCTCAGAAATGAGGGTCACCATTACTTACATAATACTGTGTGACAATGGTGACAGCTCCAGAGTTTTGAGGATAGTACAGAGAACATTAATAATATACAGACTATTTCGAGTATTGGTATTATCAATTATTATTAGTCCCTCGGGGCCTATATCTTGGACATTTTGAGCGTCTTTTGATCATAGCACGGGGTGCCATGGCAGTGGACAAGTTCAAATTCACCAAGCTTAAATTATTAAAAAACAATCCACGCGTTTGTCTCGAGATTTACGTCCAAGATATGTTCGTGGAAGTATCTTTTCCAACTATTAGGTAATCTGTGGTATTAGGATATATTTCAACATTATTAAATTTGTATATGATTCAGATAGTAATGAGTCGTAGTTTGAGCAATATTATAACAATAATTATTTTAACCTTAAATGTAATATGTACAATGATATTGACTGTTACAATAGCCGAAAAATGGAAATTTGGTTCAAAATGTTTTTGGACGCGTAATTGATTGTAGATTTGACTAAAAATCTCAATGACAGGGATTCGACCACGGATTCGACAGTTAATAAATATCACGATCCAATATCGTGATATTGCAGCAATACAGGTAGTATTGGAGCAATACTGATACGAATTGAGTTTGTATATCAATATGATTGCGAATATCGCAATACATTACGGTTTAATCCCTGCCAATAAGCTAGTAAGTAGCTTTAAAAAGCTTAAATATTTTTTTGCTATAGGTATATAATTAGCAAAAAAATATTAATTAAATCTTCAACCATTTAACTTCGTTCTTAATTCAATTAGAGATCAACCTGGTATACACATAACATAATATGTACAAGTACCATTCGAAGTACAGAAATTTGAAGAAACAAATATTGAATATACACGAGTATTATGAAATAAGTACAATGCACACGACATGTGATGTGTCCGTAAACAATTCATTATACAATTATGGCACACGCGATCACTTAAATATTTATAATAATATTTTGAAAGTTCAAATTTCGTATACCAACGAATCATACACTACTACTTAAGGAAGGTAGAAATGTTCAGTTTATCAATATCTGTCTCTAAAGCGTAAATTATATACAAAACATAAACTCACGCCTATATCCACGAAGGGGTAGGCAGAGGTGTTAGCACCCACATTTCGCCAGTTTATGTTTAGGTACCAATGTAATAGGTGGCGAGCTTAATGCCATTAACCTGGCACTTATAAACGAAAAAGAAAAGTCATTGGTGCGTGCCATGGTAAACCTGGGATCGAACCTGAGACCTCGTCTCAGCAGTCCATTACCCATACCACTCTTCTTCTACAGAAAAAGTGGGAGGCATTAGGCGTAAGATATAATTAAAGCAAAATCACTTCAATACGAACGATTTTCCTAGGATTACGCCTTAAACCTTGTGCCTCTGGCTGTTTCTATATAATTTACGCTTTACTTAGCAAGCCATGATAAGTAAACCAAGATAATCAACAAAATATTTATTCATTGAATCTAATTTGTTATTGAAGCGATACGCGTACTCATGTGTTTATCGCATGCGATCTGTACACCATGTGTTTGCAATTTGGCGCCAAAAGAATTAACATTTAACACAGACGCCATTAAATAATAAGAATATTACGCTACAGCGTTTTTATTAAGGATATTATAAAAAATGTGGTATTAGTCGGAAAGCCGCAAAAAATTACTGTAGCTGTGACACAAGATGATTAATAATATTTTTATAATAGCAACAGAATATTTTTTTTCAATGGTTTGAATAATTTCAGTGATGTACGTAAGTAGATATTTTTGAATCATCATAATCTACCCATTAAGCTGTATCTTGGTAGTTTTAAATATATCCCCATCCTTGTCTCGCCTTCAATAGAAAAAGAGATGGCACACACTTTAGTATTCTTCTTCTTTATCGTGTCGATGGCAATACTAATAATTTAATAATGATCAGTTTAATTAAGTTGACAGACATATCAGTATTTTCTTCCTTATGTAGTAGGGTAGATGTAACTTTACTCACTTATAACAATTCTATAACAAACTAGCACCATTCCTTTCACTGGCAGTGATGACCTAACTCCAAAATCACTCATTGATCTACACTATTGACTCGCTTGACGATTGAAATTAAAGTATACCATGTAGTAACATACGTTTTACAGAATGTTCTAGAATGTATACCGAATATTTTCGAACGCGCGAAGCAGAAAGAGAAAATGTTGTTGCATTTTGCTGAGACTTGATTTGTTTTTAGCATAAGCATGTCTGGCTTTATGGTTTCATGACACATGTTCGATTCACAGTTCTGGCTTTTTAGAGTTTTCTGTTGCTTAATGTCCAGCAGTAGCACAGAATCTAAATGTATATGACATAAGACAGCCCTCTGATCAAAACTGGATCGAATAATATAACTTACTGAGAATAGCTTTGTTCGTCTATAAGACTAGTGGGAATAAAAGTCTCACTAGTACAACGCAGAGCTATTAGACAAGTGGTACACTAGTTAGCAGAATAGAATAATCAATGTATAGAATTGACACGTAAGTCTTTTTGGTTTGACGTTTATGACAGATGTAGAGATATGTATATCCCATATTGATCATTCTAGGGGGTAGAGCTACTAGGAATGCAATAAAACACTAACCCTTTCAAATTAATACACAGACATACAAGAAAGTAAAGGATACAGGACAAACATTAAATCTATTTTAGAATCAGTACTCAGGCAAAATTATCTGTCTGCTTCGCGATTGAACATTATGTAACGAGTCAAAATTAGCACAGCCCTATCGCGCGCCTTAGCGGGAACCAAAATATTTCGTTCACAAATTGTATACTCAAGTATTGCTTGCATGAATCACTAACGGCAAAAACCCCTTATATTGTCAATAAAGTACTTAAGTCACTGTTTATGTGTTTGTCAGTCGACCGCATGGGGATTTTTCACTTTCAATTCACAATTTCACAGCCTATTTAGGAACTAAGTTTCACGAAACCGAAGTAGCTATACCCAGGTCTGAGCCAGACCGTTCGGTTTGGTTCTCTCTGAGCTATATTCAACGTTTCACCTTTGTGTAGCCTTGCTACAGTCTGAACGGAGCATGACATCTGAGATTTGTTTAAAGGACGGTTGCTGGAGTCGTCTCCTGTTGAGCAGGTGCTTAGGAGGCGAGCGTCTTGTCGCCGCCGTGCCCAAATGAAGTAGCAGTTTGGTGATTGTGTGAGGTACACCAGCTGCAAAGATACAATACAAACTTGAAATACTTGAATCAGTGGACATACTAACAATTGGATTTTAAAATCAGGGTGAGTATAAATATGACATTGTCCTACGTAAGCGTCAAATGCGATATCGCGATGCGTTGCGACGCGACGCGTTAATATTAAATGGTCGTTGTTCTTTATTGTGTCCTACGTTGTGCCGCGTCTATACGTCATGTGAAGTATGGAAGAATATGTCGCTCACGTAGGACGCACGCATATCACGGAATCATCAATGTACTTAAAGACCAACCGCGACCTTCTGTGCTGCAGGCACATGCTGTAAAAACGTTTCGAACGAACTCGACAGCTGAATCCGCGGTGAGATTTCAATTTTGCATGCTGTATGGCGAGGTCACGTTGTCAAGCACATAAACATACATGACTGTTGATTTGTGCTCAACAACGTGATGTCACCATGCAGCATACAGCATGCGCAATTGAATTCTCAACGCGGATTCGATCGTTCGAAAAGTTCTTATAGTATGTGCTTTAAGCACGACTGGACCCTTGGTGCACGCGGCATTGCGGGGGACGAAGTAAAGAAAGAGAAAGAAAGATTACAAGTCAAGAGTGAGCAAGATACCGTCATTAGCGTTGGATTGATCAAATCTGCCCCTCTAGACTAGTGACAATTCGTTGTCTGAATGAATAACGACGAATGTGTAGGATTTGACGTTTTTCACATGCGTTGATAACTGTCATATACGTCAAATTCCATACAGTAGTCATTTCGATACGATTGGTGGATACTCCCCCCGTATCCCCGCACACATACCCAAGACGCGGTACAGTACAGTACTTACGGCCAAACTATAATTATATTATTTTCCTGCATGATATCTTTCGATTTTATATTTCGCGGTCACGTCGGTTCAATGACTGTTTGTGTACTACTATGTGGTCATACTATTACGTTTGTGGAAATTAATACGATCGCGGTATTCTGTATAATGATATCATTCAATTAGACAATGTCAAGGTACTTTTTTCACGAGGGATATGCCTGTCAACCTCACCTTCGGCAACCAAAACGACCCACAGGCGGCGTGCGTTTTAGTCGGTTCGAGTCCGACATAACCTCCTCCACCGGCTCCGGTGGGGAGGTATCCGTGGGGATTTTGTGCACGTAAAAAAAAAAAGGTACTTTTTTCAATGGGGAGGTACTGACAAAACTATTCTTAGATGACGTCACTTTCGCTGGTGCTTGTCTAGTCTATAATCCTATTCCTTACATCAGACTGTCAGAGGTGCTTGTCAATCTTGTCGATGACGTTTGCATTGTGATTATATAACAGAATTTATAGAAAAAAAAAAAAAAAACAGAATTTATCAATAAAAATATGCTCCTGCATGACAGTGGAGAATTTAAAAGAAGAGTTGAAGAAGAAAAATGTTTAGCTACATAAAAATCATCAGGTTAGAAATGGTCGCTACATATTTTAGCACACGACTTTGGTATCTAGCTTATTATGTGCAGGGCTTTAATCTATAGCGTCCGTCTTTTGTTATCTGTAGGGAAACGATGAGGACCTTTCGTTTTACACTGAAATGCATTACACAACGTCTTTGTTTATCCTACAGAAGACTTTTCCTTTATTTACTAACGACTCGTATGAAATTTGACAGCAATACAACACCAGCGATAATGTACCAACTATCGGGATAAATAAGTAATGTATCTCCTCATTAGATAGTAATGTTTTAAGATGATAATGTATTTTTTACTTTTTATTTTGGTACACTGACACCCATTCTACTAATAATATGTGATATTTATGGTTGAGGAATGTTTGTTACTCTTTCACACAAAAACAGTTGAATAGATCTGGATGAAATTGACACATGCTATCATAAATCCCGTACGTTTCTGTAGATTCCAGTGGGATTATATATTCGGTGGGATTAGTATTTGGAGCCTACATTTACTTCTAATAAGTTAGTAACTTCATTTTTTTAAGTGCAATCACATTTTGTAAGTGTAATCACACTTTGTAAATGCAATCACACTTCGTAAATGTGGTCACACTTTGTAAAAGCAGTCATATTTTGTGAATGAAGTTACAACTTTTAAATGAAATCGCACTTTGTAAATGCAGTCACACTTTGTAAATGCAGTTACACTTGCAGATAAACACTTTTTTATTCTACTTCTTCTTGACGCAGATTTTCTTTTCTACGTTTTTAAAAACTAGCATATTTAATAACACGGTACTTTTACAATGTCCCCATTAATGTACGGCGTTTACTGCTAACCGCATTGTATTTACGTCACGTTTAACCACATAAACTTCATAATATTATATTATTTGGAACGGCGCTGTATAAGGGTATACAAGATTGCCCCATACTAGTGTAAATTCATATATTTTAATATTATACAAAATAAAATATATTATTTACTATAATATTTTATGTGTACGAAAGAACCTTAATATTTTCGTCAAAAATTCTGACGTACATAATTTTAATACGAGAAACAAAAATAAACTTGTACCAAAACTCAAGATTCACAAAGTTGGTGATTCGTTTGTAGGCAGCTGTATAAAAATATTTAGTAAATTTCCTCAGGATTTGATTAACATGCCACTCAATAAATTTACAATTGAAGTGAATAAAACTTTAATGAATACAGGTTACTATAAAGTAGATGAGTTTCGGGATGATGTAAATGCGTGGTCATCATAAGTCTCTTGCTTGCTCGCACAAAATAAATTGTAAACCAAAGTAAATTTTAAAAAGAAAGATAATATAGTTCTCTGAGTTTCTTGCTGGTATCTTCTCAGTAGAACTAACCTACCGAACCAGCGAAATAATCATTTTCCAATGGCTTATTTTTACATTATTTTATTTTTTTATATTATTTCTTAACATAATTGTAAAATTGTGACGTTCATATGTGCTCTTTATGTACCTAAACTAAATTGAATAAATGAAATTGATTCCTTGATTCTTTGATTCTATACTATTATCACAGTATTAATATAAAGAGGAAAAGTTCTAAGTTTGTAACGTTGTCGGGCGTAATCTCTAGATCTACTGAACCTATTTTGAAAATTCTTTCACCAATAGTAAGTCACATTATTTGTGAGTGTCTTAGGCTATGACACTCACAAACAATGTGACCCTCCCCGTCATAGGCTATCAGGACCCTCCCCGATATGTCACACTATCGGGGAGGGTCAGCAGCGGGAGTGGAGTGGCGAGCAACAATTAGTTGACTGAAAAAGACAAGATATATAAGTAGACTTGCTGATGCCCGCGTAAGCCGTTTAGAATGTGATTGGATAACAAACATACAAACATCTTCACAAATTTTTACATATTACTAGAAAGTAAGGCATTACTAGGATGGGACTGATCAGTAAAAAACTTACCTGTGCGTAAATTAAATACAGGCCACTTTCTTTAATGACAACGAGGTTGTTCTCTAGACCAATTTTATCTTCGCTGCTTTTAGAGGACACATCCTCATCGCGCACCCAAGGGCCTACGGTAGCTGAAAAGAAGAGAAACAAAATTTAATATGAGAGTATAATTAATATTTTTAGCTCTAAACTAAGCTTCTTAAGCCTTCGGTTGCCATACAGACGTCTGTTGTTGTTGTTATTTCCGTTTCGTCTAATTGGAGCCCTAAAACTGTCAGACAACCTAAAAATACTAGCCGCGTGGTTTCCGGCAGAGTAGAATTTGGACCAGCCCATATCTTCTCATGCGGTGTCGTACAAGGCGACTAAGGGACCTATCCCTGCTGTTTAACATCAGACAGATATATACAGCCCAGACTGTCTCAGATGACTCGAGGCAACAATAGTGTCCAGAAAACGGTCATAGGCTCACCCCCTATTACGTGGGACCGAATACAATGATGGTGAAATGTAGGTGTAAATTCACCTCTGCCTAGGCCTCTGGAGATAAAGGCGTGATTATATGTATGTATTTTTGACAGTATCAGTGGTATAATAGTGGTTTGAGGTCAGTAAAAATAAACAAAACTCTTACCACCCCCCATGCTTACGTAAACATTGGTACCTACATGCATATTTTTTTATATTTGTTTTTTTGGGGTAATGTATTACATTATGCGTGAAAATAATCATTATCTAGACCCCCCCCTCCCCTATGTCATTAAAAATAAGCAATAAAGGGGAAGTGGGGGTCAAAGACCCCAGTTCCCCTTTAGTGCTTACGTAATATTTGAATGGCCCCTTTTGCTATGACATGAAATTAGCAGAATCAGGACCTGGTCTAACTACTAGCCTAGGTATCGCTAGTTCTGAGATTTTACGTGTTATGGAGTGGAGATCAGGCAGTCCCTTCATTCCATTCATACTTTGAACCTTTCTAAAAGCAATATGGCGGTTTTACATGTTGGCCAACATTGTGGCGAATGTTATATTTAAATTGTCGCGGTGTGAATTCATAATTATACAAGGTATCGTGACTTCTCGCGAATTAAATCATGGACTTACTATTTCTGCCGACTAGTAAGTCCATGATTTAATTCGTGAGGAATCCCGATACCTTGTATAATTGTGGCGAATGTTGTGGCAAAGGTATTTTTACAGAATCGGCCCCAGTCGAGACTGCGTTTGGAATGCTAATAAACAAACATAAAACGTCTGCATAAATGCGCAACATGTTGTATTGTGGAGTCAAGAACCCGAAAAAACAGGTATGAGGCAAATACCTAAGTGGTACGAAAAAAAATGAAGCAGGTAAAAGTCAATTTTATGATTTTCTGAACAAAAACAAAAGCATCATTTCAAGTGGTCTCGAGTGCAAATATTTAGGTACGGTATATAAGTCACAGGACTTACGATTTATCAGTCAATACTTCACTAAGGGTGCCATTAAAGATACTTCATTATCGTAGAACATACCTATTTATTACTTTTTGCCGCACGATAAAGAACTGAAATGCTCTTCCCGCGCACGTGTTTTACTCTTATAACCCCGTGAAACAGTATCTATCGACGTCGTCAAGTTGCATCCAAAGGTTGCACTTTTGGATTCCAGGGAACATTCTCTGTTTTGCTTGTCTTGACTCCTCTGTTATTTTGGACTTTTACGGAAGCTGACCACCAACCCGTTAGAGGGAAGTCTGCGCCAGAGCCTCGTGCGTTATCAGCAGGATTACCAGCTAGTTAGCTAGCTATGGTTGGTTTGGATCCCAAACTTAGATTAACTTATACATATAGCTGTGTCGTGTCAGTCAATGTGAACACGCATGTTCACGTTACGCTTGGTCAATCGGAATAAGAGGGTTGTATCCGCTGTATATTCACAATGAGAAATATAACATATTGTTTTTAAAGCTCCATTTGTTGACCTGAGTCATTACAAACTTGATAAAACCTACGCGTTCCGTCTTTAAATCCAGGCAGCTTAAATAACCTTTTTGTACAAATTGATTTTAAATGAAAGCAATTATTTCGCTTCAAGTGGTCGGGATTTCCGATTGCCGTTTTAGTTCGAATACATATATAAGGTTTAATATGATATTTAGTTCTATGAATGAGTAGTGGGTATTACGTATTTGTAATTAAACAAACGTTTTATCATTGCCACAATAAGAAGTAAAATTGTATTAAAATTTACTTGTTTCCTTTTCATATTTGCCATTGCCACAATAAGATGTAAGTATATTGACTTCTTCATATTTGATCCGTTCGTAGTTTGGTTTGGTTCGTATAAAACTCACGTCCACTACCATATTACATATATTTACGCCTGTGAATCCTCGAAGAGTTAGGAAGAGGTCTACCCACATTTGGACAACTATGATTTTCGGCCACACGTAAGGTTGTCGTAGGGGCGAGCCAATTGCAGTGAAGTGCGTACTTTATCATGGGCTGTATGTTTCTGTCAGATGGAAAACATTCCTATTCGATTTCTATCTCTGTGCCAAATTTCATCGATACCTGTTCAGTTATTCTCGGATAGGGACGGGATAGATATTTCAAACAAGTAGATCCCTGGTAGCTAGTAAGTAATAACAAAATACCAGACACAATAGACTAGTTGACAAGGTCGTTTGATTTTTCCCAATACTGCTTAATATGTTAGTTTATTATCATATCAAATATATTTTGCAAAATAATATATTGTCTAACTAAACTGCAACTATGATTTTCATTATTTTTAATTCCCAAAGTAAATCAAAATATAAACAATCAAATTCCGTCCCAAATTATAACTTATTAGATTCCTCATTACATTACAAATTACTTTTATTACGAACTATATATGTCTAAACGCAACGTAGACCGAGATAAATGCGAAATTCTCTTGCACTCCATACATTTAATAAACAATATAGCTAAATAAATCTTGTGGTCGGAGGCGCTGTCTGCTGAAACACAGGCTACAAGCCTACATCATCAGCAGATGTTACAAATATTTGTCATAAAAAGGGAACCTATATACTTATTTGTTATTTTGTGGCACTATTGTAACATACCATAAAACACAAAATTATCACAGAAAAACATAGGGTATAATTATAATTTCAAATAAATTCGGGATCCTTTCTAAAACTCCAATAATGTAACCCAAGATGTAAAAAAATTACCTTAAAAAGTCCTTATATCGCGCTGCGAAAACTATTAATAATAGAACAAAATAATGTATGACCAAATTGGTTGGTACCCGAGGGGATTTCCACACGAAAATAAATTCGAAAATTGAATTTTAACGCGGGCCACAGCTAATTGTCTATGTAATCTGTGGACGCGGCGCAATACGCATGCGCGATTCAGCGCGATTAGCAAATGAATTTTCGCGCTAAACGTTTACAAATAAATACAAACATAGCGCTGTAATTTTATGTAAATTATATTAACCGTTTCGTGACATTAGATAACGTAATGTATGAAACTGCACATAATTGGGTCTTAACACTCGTGTGACACCACAAAATAATTCGCTTGCGGCTCGTATTTTGTAACTCACACTCGGTACTTTGAAAACCCTTATTACTTACTACAGTTTGATCAGGAGGGACAAACATAATTCTTTGGACCAGAGTGGAATCAATTACTTATCTAAACTATTTTTTCTTCTTCTTACTACTTATCCTCAAATTTCTCACTTACAACCCCTAAATACGTACTTAGTTGCACCGGAATTGACTCGTGACACCACATTGAAAATTCAGAAATAACTGCTAATAAAATATGAGTTGAACTATTTTATTATCAATTCCACCAAAACGCAAGTTGTACAAAATGCCAGTCTCGCTCGCATCGCACCCCAAAATACGGGATATATTTAATAGAAGAAGCTGTATAGCGCCATCTGTTCTATAACGTTATCAACCTTGTTGACTCTATCGTAACTAGATGGCACTTGTCGATTAAAATTCAAGCTATCGTTGTGTTCCCAAAGTTGTATAAATACAGGCACTTTAATGAACTCCATGTGAATTAACAGACTATAATGTACTATTTTTGTCTGTTCCCTCCAAATCGGAAAGGAGCATTAAAATTAAATATACCAGTATTACTGGCTGGCCCTCCACGGCTTCGCCTGTGACGAACTTCGAATCGAAACCCGTTCGTTGCACCTCAAACTTCACCCGGTACTGTAATTTATTTGTTAACAAATTAATGGATGACAATCTACCCAATTTCTACGCATTTCAATTTCTAAAATCACGAATGATAAATACATTCTTTTCATTACCTTGAACATAAGTAAGTTAAAGGAGAGAAAAATTTACTTTTATATACATGCAATTTAGGTTACATAAATTTAATTCAAATTATAAAAAAATAGAATACAAACATGCTAAATGATTGATTGCTTGATTTGATGCATAAGTAGTTCTGTTCTGAGGATTTATTACCAATATATTTATTTTCACATTAATTTGATTTATTATTTAGCCTCATCCAATTAACCATTATTATGTATTTGTGATTCCATTCAGTAAAATGTAACAGTATTTTCAGAGTAATTCTAAATCAATTAATAATTATTAGTTTCAAGCAGTAATCAATTTGCACTACTCGTGTGGCGTCACTCGCAAGTACGATTTTGTATGGAGCGTTTTCGGGCGGCCGGCCGGCGCGAGAAATTGAATTTTTAAAATGAAATATTTTTAAAACTATTTGCAGTAAGAATATTTTACTTTAGCAGTTTATTATATTATTATAGAGTGGTCATTTTTTGATAAAAAAAAATAGGCAAATAGCCTATTCACATCGATATCTCCATACCTGTCCGATGACAAAACGGATGGCATATGATAAGCAGTAATCAATGAATCACTACTTATCACTAATTTGGGTCAGTGTTAAGGCTAAGCGGTTTTTAACTATCGAGAATACCAACAGCATACCGTTAGCGACGTGTATAATATTTTTCACGTAGCATGGGTACGGTGACATTTGACTAATTCCATTTCATGCATGATTCATTTCGAAACAATTTACCTAACGCGGAATACAGGAAACAACACTTAATACGAAGATAAAAAGAAAACTGTTTTATTTTGCATTTTTAACTTAAAACTATTTTTATTTCTCCGTAATTATTTAAACTTTAAATATAAACATTCCAAATACCTAATTCTTGATGCGTGAATCGGAACAGGTTGCGTTAGAGATTGACATAGTAAAATCGTTATAATCGATAAATTGTCGAATAAAGTATCATAAATCGCTAGTTGTATTTTTAACTAAAATACGATTATAAAATATAATTATGTAATAATAAACTTTAAACAAAGCATTTTTGTCTTTGTGGAGCTTTATTATAATATAGCAACACTGCTTAAGCATGAGCTGGCAGCCATCTTGTTATATCAACTCAGTACGAGTGCGTCTGCCTTGTATGCGGTCTGTTTTCTTTGTTTTGAGCTTGCGTGGTGTTTTTGTTATTGACTATCGTTGTGCGTAGTTCGATTGCGGGATTACTTTGAGCGGGAACGTGAGAATGGTGGAACGCTATTGCCTGTGTCCAACGTTTTGGATCGAGTGGCAGATGCGTTAGACATTGGGCGGAACACGGTTTCTCGAATCACTCGAGAAAAATATGGTGCTCACGATACAGAAGAAAATAAGTTGTCCACCCCTAATAAAAAGCGAACCAAAAAGGCATCTGTAACAGATGTAGACAGTTTTGCGGCCGATGCTATACGGAGCCACATTTATAACTATTACCAGAATAAAGAATTACCGACGCTTCTAAAGCTGGTCAAGTCTTTAAAAGATGCTGATTTGTTTACTGGAAGTCCTACATCCTTGTGGCGCGTATTGAAGGACATTGGTTTCCAATTCAAAAAAGTAAACAAAAGAAAAATTGTCATGGAGAGGGGCGATATAGCACTTGCGCGGGTTACCTTTTTGAAAAAGGCTAAAGCGATTACCGATTGGAGCAATGTCGTCTTCCTGGATGAAACTTGGCTGAATGCAAAAAAGAAACCTCATGCCTCGACCAAAGTGCCAGAAGGAAAAGGGGAGAGATTGATTATTTGTCACGCAGGCACATCGAAAGGATTTGTAGAAAATGGGCTACTTGCTTTTAAATCGAAAAAGACGGGAGAATATCACGAAGATATGAATGCGGAAGTATTCACGGAGTGGTTTCAAAATATGCTTAGCAATTTAGAAGAACCCAGCACAATTATTATGGACAATGCCCCATATCACTCCGTGCAATTGAACAAACCGCCGACTTCTTCCAATAAGAAGAGCGAGTTGATCGAGTGGCTCCAAGCCAATAATGTGGAAGCCGATGAGACGAAATTAAAGGTGGAGCTAGTGAAGCTCGTAAAAATGCACAAGCCCCAAACGACATACAAATTAGATATGATGGCAAACGAATATGGTCACGAAGTCCTGAGGCTTCCACCGTACCACTGTCAGTACAATGCCATTGAATTAATTTGGGCCCAAATCAAAGGTAACTTGTTTAACCATAGTCTATTTACATACTGACAAAAATATGATTATGTTTATTACTTGAATTCTATGACTCAATTTGTTTTTTATCTTGTTTCAGGATACGCTGCACGAAAAAATACAGCTCCGCCTTTTACAGCCACAAAAATGATGGGGTTATTGAAAGAGGGATGCAAAAATGTCACTGGCGATGACTGGAAGAAAGTAGTGGAGAAAACCAAAAATCTAATCTTACATGACTGGGAGCGAGACATTAGAATAGACTGCATAATTGATTCCCAAATAATTATTCACGTCGACGAGTCAGATGACGATGATGATGATGATGATGATGATGAAGATGATGAACATGTTTGATTTTTAATAAATAATTAAACAGGTTATCAATTTTGTTTTACTTTTTTTCTTCAAAATTATTAGTTAATAGAATCGATTTCTTCTTCATTAATAAATGATCTCGATAAGATATATAATCGATTTTATTTCATGCGATTTTATCTTGACTACATCTCTAGTAACTTCAAATCCCAAACGTCACCGTACCCATGCTACGTGAAAAATATTGTAGTTCGCAAACGACCTAGTTCGGAGGAGTGCTCTCATCGACGAAATACGCGAACTAGGTCACAGATGTGTTAGGTCTTTTAGTTCGTTCGTTCTTTTTATGAAGCGTGAATATTTTGAAGTCTAGATAGTCTCATTATTATTTGTTGTTATTTTTTTTAGTTTTTATTTGTTAATTGATTTAAAAGAAATTATTAACTCTAAGTAGCAACATGAGAAAGTTTGAATAGGTGAATGTTTTTTACTTAAAATCAGAACATCTGAACAGATCTGGATAATTTTGACATTTTTGCTTTTTATACTACTTTGGTGGCAGACAAGCACACTGACCACCTGATGCAAAGTGGCCATCGTGGCCTATGTACCCGTGCAAAACCAATAGAGTCACACACGCGCTGCCAACCGATCGCAAACCAAGCATTGAGTTTCTGTGCCGTCAGTGTAACAGACAAAACAGGACAAGCTTTTGGTCTTTCCTCTGACAGCACAAAAACCCTCCAGTGAGCTCTGGCTACCCTACTCACCGTCAGTTTTTTTATACCACTTAGACAAGCACACGGCCCACCTGATGGAAAGTGGTTACCGTGGCCTAGGAACGTGTGTAACACCAGAGAAGCCACACTCGCGCTGCCGACCCTGTAAGCACAGAGTCTCTTTGCCGTCAGTGTAGAGGACAAAGCAGCCTTTAGTCATCTCACTGACAGCACAAATTCTCCAGTGAGCTCTGGCTACCCCACTCACCGCTGGGAACACAACACGAAGTTATTATAACCGCGGTATTCTGTAGGGCGGAGGTACTTCCCCAGCCGGACTGCTCAATTGGGCGGAAATACCGCCGTGTCCTACCAGCTATAGAAGGTTATTATGGCCGGGGTATTCTGTAGGTTCATTCTCGTGTTCACACGAGATAAATTAGTTTGGAATAGCACATAGGCTATTTTTATGACAGATATAGTAGGTATCATCTTGCGGGTCGTGGAAAGATTTTATTTCTATCTCCTTTCCTTTCTAACGCGTGGAAGAGGTTTCTACACAATCCTTCATAGCCTACGATAACTACTTCCCTGGCGCGTACCTCTGTAATTATTATTTACTACATAAAATAGTAAATAAAGCCAATCAATGGATCTCTCATTCTATAGTATAGTAGGTATGTATCTACACGTGCTAAGCTTCATTGTACGTTATATAATAAGTCGACATCCGCTAGGGGGATTCCCCTAATAACACGATAAGCAGCGTGTTATCATTATTATTTTTGAAATGTATTTAAGACGTGTTAGTTGCTCGTTTCCGCTTACAGACGGAAAACAGAGGGGAGGATTCTCTCAAGGTAGGTATAAGCTAAATCAAGCGGAGCGGCTCCGGAATGAGAGCCGCAGATGATGAACAAATGGAAAAGTAAGACAGTACCTACCTACCTAAGTCAAGCCAGCGGCAGCGTAATCGTTTTGGGTTTTCTTTAGGAATTTATGAATTTATATTACTAAAATATCCACAAGTTTGAACATGTTCCGTCGACTTTAAATAAATTCATATTTTTGTTCGCGAAAAAACAGGTCTTAATAATGTTATAATGCTTAATGTACACAAGCTGCTCAGAGAAAGCGTAAAATAAAGAAAGTTTTCGGTTTCATTTGCATATCATTCGAGCAGTATTCCCAGTCGCATCCAAAGCTCGCACACACGAGCCCAGGGTCCGCTTACCTGATTCTCCTTTTATTGGTTTTGTTTAGTTTTTATGGGGTGACTGTCGTTCATACCGCGCGCGACTGGAGCTCGGATTATGTCCACTCTTTGCCATGGAATAAGAATCATTATTTAAGTGCTAATCCTTGTGGAATCCGAAGCTTGCACTCATTAAGCTCGCTAGTCTGCGTCTTTTTCATACTACTTAGGTGGCAGACAAGCACACGGCCCATCTGGTGGGAAGTGGTTACCGTGGCCTGTGGACGTATGCAACACCAGAGGCGTTACAATCGCGCGGCTGTCTTTCCATTTTGGTTTTTATGGAAGCCACGACCATTTGAACCCAAATTAAGGTAAGTCTGCTCTACATGCTCGTCTTTCAATCAGTAGGTTTATCGGCTTGCAGGTGAGATCTCTTAATGGGCTTCATATAGCCACTGCAGTGGAGCAAATATGAAAGATAAAGAATAACCACATGCTGAGGGCTAAACTTGCTATAGTTACTTGGATCCTGTCATGAACTCGCGATGTCAGGAATTTTTATTTTGCTTTTTATCCACAGGATGGTCTTTTGTCGCCACGTAAAGTCCGAAAGAAAAAGGATAATTTTTTTTTTAAATATTAGACCCGAAATTACAAATATTCTCTCTAACCCCTCCAGCTAAGCTAAATTGCTTGTGTTAGGAGGGGGTTCGCGTCGGTAGTGTAATTTCCAAGATTCGAGTCCGGGACCTTTCGATCGTAAGGCCGACTCCTTAACCACTAAGCTTAAAATGTGTTTTATAAACCTGAATGTGTTTATAATGCGCTCTATCAAATCTATTCACTTCAAATATACATAATAACGCCTTTGTACCTCCAGGGTAGGCAGGGACCAAGACGTGAGATGTGATTATAATTCACGGGCTTTCTGTACTATCAATATTTTATATAAACCCACTGATTTAATTACTTTTGTACTCATTCCGTTTTGAAACACCTAATTTTGTATGATACGGGAACTAAACCTTGGACATCATGAACAACAGTTAAATTAGCTGCTGCGCCATTAAGGTATCTATACATAATTTAATTATTTTAACTTCATTACTGTATCTATTTTGATGTAAAAATTGAAGACAGATTTATTTTTGATGTTCTCATTTCACATGCATGTTCAGTCCTTATACATTTTTGAATATTAATAGAGCAATTAACTAATCCAAGCAGTATAAATTGGTAATTGGTAACTTCTGTATGTAGATACAAAAGGAATCATCTGACTTTGTCTGGGAGCTTAATTGTCCACCATCTAAGTAATTGTAACTGATCACTACCATGTAAATAAGTGCTGCTTCATACTAAGTTACTATGGTGACTACAAACTACTTGATAATATGAGATAATGAATCTTTTGCACTTAAAGATAAAGTTGATAATTCAATATACTTGACAATAACAAAGCAAATATCTGTGCATATCCCGTCAGTGAGACATTCACATAAATTATCATTTTAAACACATTTGCAGTATGTAGAATGCTATATGTATAGAAGTCCTACTAACAGGAATGTGGTAGTACCAATCCATATAGTGATTGTAATTTATGTTCCATATTTAAATATTAATAAAAAAAAAAATTAGAGATTATTTGTTTTTAAATCTACACATTATTTTTTTATCTGTTTTAATTTCCTTTTTTTATTTATCGTAATGAAAGTCAATGGAATACAGCCATCATTATGTAGATAAGTATATAATATACTATAGTCTGTTATATTGATGTCATATGTAATAGGCATAAATGGAAATAGTGTGTATTCCATCCATACAAAGAAGATCCTTCATTATTTTATGTTCTTTGTAGTTAATATCAAGAGCCTTCATGGCCTTATAATAAGTCTTATTTTTAATTGGTTACATTTATAAATAAGTCATTTATCTGTTCATGGATAACATTTATATACTATAAAATAATATAGTACCTATAGCAACATGTTTATAAAGTTAGTCATTGTTGTAGTAGGCATAATTACATATTATATCAATTTGATTTGTTATGTAGCCAGTATTATAAACAGCTGATAAATTGTGTAGTTTATCTGTAATAAAAAAAAAAACAAAAAAGTAATAATAAAAAGAGACTTTTATGAATACTTACATTCTGTTCCCATGTTGATTTCCCGCATAGCACCATTAAATTGAACCACCAGCAAATCTGGAACCCACGATGGGAAAATAACTATTACTTTTACTTTTAATAAATCACTTCATTTAATGCATTGTGTGGAATATATTGTTTTAATCTTAACCTTTTTGTAGCCTTGTTAAGTCATAGACAGGAATGGTGTCTTTGCTGGAATTCTTTTTCTTAGAGTCTACTAACAACATATCTTCGCCCAGGTCTTCAACATAGTATTTTCTAGCACCCTGTGCTGTTTCCACATCACCCAAAGGCTTCATTCGAGGCTCTCGCGTTTCGATCTCCAAGGGCGGCCTAGGAACGCCCATCAACGCGCTCTGCACTCCTCTGTCATTAATATTATTACTTATAAACTGGTCTTTTATCAAATCCAGCTGTCTCCTCATAGATATCATTTCGTTCCAGTAGTAGAAAGCTATAGAACAGCTTATCGCCATACATAAGACGCTTAACAAAAAATTCAACACGAACAAAAGCTTTATTTTCTTGGAAGACGCTATTGAAAATGTGGTATTTATATGCACACCGAGGTCCGAAGGATTCTCTGCAATACAAAAATAACACATTTATACACATTGCACATGACTTAAAATAGTATTTTAGGATAGTTATTTAGTGTAATTAACTAAAAGTTACCTGTTTTCAGAGTTATGACGGTCCCATCGGGCGAATTAACTTTTGTATTGTTAGTAGCATTCAAAAAAATACTTCCCGCACCTGTGGTATTTAGCGGTACGCCCTCGCTCATGTGTATTTTCCTTTCTCCGTCCATTATAAATACTATTATTTGTTTATATCTTGTACTACTACTATTACTATACGAGCGTAAGCGTACGCGCCGAGGACGACGCCTACACAAGACACAAGGGATAGTTTAAATAATAAGCTGAGAATGAGTTTGGTTTGCACTGGCTCACAGTTGATAACCCGCGGGTTGACGAAAAAACTTAGCACTGTACTGTTTACATACCAAAGTATGTATTTAACACAATATTAGTTAGTTATTCATTAATTTTTCACTCAGATTTGCACTAACACTAAAGTCTTTCATTTACAGTAAAGTAAAACCAGTTCGCAACAACAATAAACAAACAAAACTTTTAGCACACTTCGATACGATACAACTTCCTCCGGCAACGGCGCGGCTTCGTCTGCGCGCCAAATTCGAATGAATGCTTAACACGATTAGCGGACGGACAGACCTAGTATAGCAGTTAGGATAATATTCAACGGTGATTTATTACAAAATGGTGTAAGGCGTGCAATGCTCTTTAATAAATATCGGTTTTATTTGTAAATATAGCACACACGATTCCGCATAATCAGCGCGGAGCATTTTGTCAAATAACGCAAGAGTGTAGAAGTAATAATGGTTTAGCAAGTATGTGTAGGTCTACATAAAATGGCATTAAAAATTTCGAAATATAATGAACATAAGTTTTATTTTTTTATTTTTGATATAATTTTCAATAACTTGAAGGGAATGTGCAATACTTGTGCAATTCCTAAAGAATGAATTTAGTTTAATTATATAGGTAGGTCCTACTTACGTCATTTTAATTTTAATTTGATCTTTTCAGAACGATCCACGTGCTTCGTTTAAAAAGAAAACCAAGAGAAATAACACGTGTTAACCTCCAAATCAGTTATGTTTAGAAACTACCTAATACACTTTACAAATACTTCATTCATCTTTCTTTACCTGAATCTTTATGGTCTGTTCCTTGAAACCCTTATCTAACCAGGTAATGACCTACCTGCCTACGTCCGGACTGAATACAGTAGTAAAAAGGAAGCGTTTGTTTAAACAAATATTTCTGAGAGTACATCTCAGCTTGTGAGACTTGTAGATTGAGAAACATTGTCGTCGTGGTATGCAGAGTGCCAGCTGCTTAGGTACATCACAGACTCAGTTATCTAGTGACGGATATAGCATCAGAATTCAGGGATGTGATGTTGCGTACTTTGAATTGTCGTCGTGGTTTGAATTCTCTTTCAAACTACGACGACATTTAATAATCAAAATATTCATTTCAGAATATTATTGGGTTCCTACTTAGTACCTAGTTATCATGGGGAACCATGATTCCACCCAGATATTGAGTCCGATATACCTTATTCCCGCTGGCGCCGTGGGGACTTCCGCACTTATATGTAACTAGCACCGCGCCGCGGTTTCATCCGCGTAAATCTTGATCCCATGGGAATATCGGGATAAAAAGTAGCATATGTTACTCACAAACAATGTAGCTTTCTAATGAAAAAAGAATTATTAAAATCGGTTCAGTGCTTTTTGAGTTTATTCGTTACATACAAAAATACAAATCTTTCCTCTTTATAATATTAGTATACATATAATATTGTATAGAAGTAAAGATTAATAAAATGATTTATTAAAGAAGCCAACCACTAAGTAGGTACGTAAACAAGCATACAAGCAACTTCTTGATAAACGGTTACGAAAGCCAACGTCCTAAGTATGAAAGCTCCTAAGTATGTTTCTTACGAATAGTGGATATCAGGCCACGGTAACGTCTTACCATCAAGTGGTCTGTCTGCTTTTCTGCCACCTAAGTTGTGTTTAAATAAAAAAAACATAGTTAAACATTCAACATTGCGCTCCCTAAACATCGTCGCCTAAAAGGAGCATGTTAATAGTTTAGCTTTTCAAATTCAGAATGTTATGAATCTATCATATCTTATAGATTAAAACAATAAAAATTTTATTCGGGTAGTGTATAGTTTCCGGCATATTATTATCTTGCTTGACCCCAGTTATGTCACAAAATATGCGCATTACGCGTTTTTTGGTGCTTTTTGAGGATAGCACAGGGTGCTATGGCAGTGGAGGAGCTTAAATCCTCCAATTATAGATTTAATCAATCCCAGCACATGCGCCGCTAGCCATGGTCTCGCTTCTCTCCCACCTTGGGGTTACGAATTCAATATATTTGTCGGGAACTTATGACCACAGATCTTAAATATTGCCATTCTAGAAAAAAAGTTTTTAATATAGGTATTTTTAAGTGTTGGCCGAAGTATAAAAATAGCATTTATTAATTTCAAAACTCAATCATTCTGTGACCAGTAAATTATTATCTATCATTTTTTGCGATCTTAACTTGACCTGTATCGTCGTATATCGTGGGTCTGCTCGTCAACAAAAGGTCAACTTGATAAAAGTATTTAAATTCGACTTAAAATTGAAGATGTTACGTGTGAGGCAAGGGCAAGGAGCCCTGTCAAGATCTTTGGGCCCCAAGTCAACCCCATCTGCAAGGGCATAGACTTGTTTGGGAGGTCAAAATCAATATATTAAGTCATATCAGGCACGCGATTCTGCTAATTTTATGTCATAAACATAACATAACACACGCCTATATCCCCAAAGGGGTAGGCAGAGGTGCTAGCACCCACATTTCGCCAGTTTGTGTTTAGGTCCCAATTTAATAGGTGGCGAGCCTATTGCCACTAACCGGGCACTTATAAACCTGCGATAAATACACACATAACTTCGAAAAGCATCGATAAGTCATTGGTGTGTGCCATGGTAAAACCTAGGATCGAACCCGAGACCTCGTCTCAGCAGTCCATTACCCATACCACTAGGCTATCGCTTAAATATGTTTATTTGGATTGATCAGGTCGTGCCTCGGAGAAGAAGTTGGTCATCAGCCATTGCTATACAAACATGGCAGTCGTTATGGGTATTTGAAGCTCTTAAAGTCCAACAATCGGTCTAACTGTAATTCTTTGATATCGCCAATGGGTTGTGGACGCCATTTTATGGCAGATGCTTTACAGAAAATATCGAAGTTCAGCCAAATTCGCAGTTAGACTGGAACGAACTGAAAGTTAGAGGACAACACGTGCAGGCCTTAGATGTCACCCTCACACTGTGCAGAATATACGAGCAAGAACCAAGCGGTTCGGAGACTCTTTTCTTTGTCGCACCACCAAGACCTGGAATTCATTACGAGCACACGTGTTTCCTTCTTCCTACAGTCCCGGGGCCTTTAAGCGGGGCGTGAAAAAGCATCTGATGAGGCCGCCAAGCTGAGTGCCACCATTGTAACACTTAGTGTCTGTAATGGTGACCTCTTTCCTGAGACTTTGCCTTCAGTTCACCATCAGGCGAGGTGAGGTCAAGTTGGCTTGTCCTATATAAAAAATTAAAAAAAAAACCCTGACTCCGAGGTGAAAGCTTCGGATGCGACTGGGATTTAGATACCCATTTTATTATTTGAAATTTAATGTAGATACACTTCACATCCCCTCATAACTATAACTGCTTCTCTGCTACTCAAAGGTTTGCAGGGAGAGAACTCATATTGAGTTAAGCTCGCGATTGTACATGTTTCTTTTTTTGTCTATGATCTCTGTACTGTTTGTGGATAGTAATAATAATAATAACAAAGAATTCAATTAAATTTTAGCACTGAAATTGGTGAACAGTTTATGAAAACTAATCTATCAGCTTGTTAACAGGCGATGCACTTCTTTATAAAAATAGGTGTTTGCGATTTTAGTAATAAGTATTCTTAAGATATTCCAAGTAAGTTTCAACCCTACAAAGCCGACGATCTATTTCTGCTCGCGCCTAACCCAACACCATACATAAGATTTTACGAAATATGTAATGTACATGCCGCGAATGTTTTTGCAGCAAGTGCGCGAATAGATTTCAATTTGTATACAGTTTTGTAAGTGTTGCTACTCTAAAATAGATGTTATTTACCACTATAGTTGAGGCATGCTATGATGACCATTTTGAGACGACTGGTTTTGCTCGTTTTTTTTTTGGTGTGTGACGTTTATTTTCTTCTGTGCCAGTCTCGCCATATTTTTCTTTAGTTATTCGTCTAACAGTTCGTTGTTCAATATTAAGCGTAACTACAAATATGTCCATACCAGCAGGAAGAGAATATAATGCAATCGTTTTATTTGACTGCGGTTCTACATACATACATACATACATACATAAAATCACGCATTTATCCCCGGAGGGTTAGGCAAAGGTGAATTAACATACACATTGTACCAATCATTGAATTCCGTCCCACGTAATAGGGGGTGAGCCTATTGCTGTCTCTCGAACACTATTGTTTACTCAAGCCATGCATCTGAGGCTGAGTCTGGGCTGTATATATCTGTCTGATGCTAAACAGCCCTTAGTCGCCTTGTACGACACCGTATGGGAAGAGATGGGGTAGTCCAAATTCTACTCCGCCGGGAACCACGCGGCCAATCTAAGGTTCTAGATCTAGGTAATTGTCTCCAGAATGACCAGCAGTTAAATAACCCGCAACAGCCGCAACTTTACTCTCTTTACAAATGTATCAAAATAACTTGGAACTAATTAGTACCAAGTTATTTTGATCACCAACAAATGCTGAACTAAAAATAATCTTTGTAGGTAACTGTCTAATGACTTTGCAAGCGGTGCAACTATAGCTAGGTATAGGTTAATAATCTTGTAACAACAAGCAATACAAACGTATCTTAATTTGAATGAAGAAGAAGAAGTTCTATAGTCAGAATTTTAATTCGATTCCAGATTCCAGATTTCAACGTCACTATTTAGTACTTGTCATAACGTTGCAACACTGAAATTGACAAATCTGGAATCGAATTAAAATTCCGAGTATAGAATGTGTACCTCGCCAGACCCCGAGCTACAATTTGCTACAAAGCCCAAATTCAGGACGCAATTTAGGAGGGTGATGATGATTAAATATATTTTATATGTAATAATTTTAATTAATCGTAATCTTGATATTATTAGTAATTAAAAAAGTGGACTGCCTTGGGCTAATTGATTGATTGATAAAGAAAAAATACCTATAAGTAATAAAATAATAAATAAATTAGTTAATATTCATATCCTTGAGACTTCAAAGGGTCTTTTATCCTTTCTTCTCCACGTCTTTTCAACCCTGTCTACTCTATAGGGTTACACTGTGGTAGCCACCTACCATCAAGTGGACTGTGTGGACGTTGCTAGTAAGTAGAAAAGAATGTTACACTTTATCAGTTGCGTATTTATAAATTGTTATGTGTTGTATCTTTGGTGTTGTAGCTAGTAGCCCTCACAGATAACATATTATAATGGACAAATTATAACATTTGACACAGATAACATTATACAACCATAGATAAGTTACATTTGATTTCAATTTCCGTCTTAATATTTACTATTATATAACAATTTAATGTTATTACGAGTCTATGTATAATTATACAGTCAACGCCAAATTTAATAGATATCTGGTTTTTCTATTTCTAGAATCTCCACCCAGAGTAACCTGAGGAACGGATACAGCAGTGCTTTTCTCTCACGCAGGGTCCTGTCCGATGCCGCCTACAGACAATTCCGGCCAAGGCGGGAGCAGCCCTGCGGAGGGCAGTTCGAAGGCTCTCCCTGTGTCTCTCTGAATCCTTCCTAGCAGAGGCTACAGTGAAGAGCAGGCAAGGGAAGGGTGAGCTACTTAAGTGTGATACTTAAGTACCTTTTTTATGTGCGAAGAATACCCCACGCATACCCCACCACTGGAGCCGGTGGGAGAGGTTATGTTGGACGCTTTTTTTTATACCACTCAGTTGGCAGACAAGCACACGGCCCACCTGATGGAAAGTGGTTACCGTGGCCTATGGACGTTTGTAACATCAGAGGCGTCACAGTTGCGCTGCCAATCCTGTAAGACACAGATTACAGATGTACAGAGTTTCTGTGCCGTGAGTGTAGAAGAAAAAGCATGACAAGCCTTTAGTCTTCCCACTGACAGCAAATTCTCCAGTGAGCTCTGGCTACCCTACTCACCGCTGGGAACACAAAACGAAGTTATTATAACCGCGGTATTCTGTAGGGCGGAAGTACTTCCCCAGTCGGACTGCTCAATTGGGCGGAAATACCGCCGTGTCCTACCTCCTTAAACTCTCGAAGCGACTAAGACGCAAGAAGGCTCGTTTTCGGTTGCCGATGGTGAGAGAGAGAATCGCATATTCCTCGCACCCCGGCCGACCCAGGGCCATCTCTCGATCTGACCCTCTCCTTGGGTGTGGCGCACTGCCGCCGCTGCGGTCTGCTTCTCAGGCGAACGGCTCCACCCGTTACCCCCAGGTCTGCGCTCATTGGGGGCGGAAGTCACTCATCGAACTACTCTTAAATACCTATGTAACTACTTACTTATGAAATTTCTTGAAAATGTACAATAAAGTATATTCATTCTAAGTAAGCTATTGTGTTTGGCTTTTCCTACAGAGTACACAAATACTTTAGTTTCAAAGATTCGGTTCCTATTATCAATATTTCCACGAAGAGTCTGTCATAGTCCTTTCCGTATTGTCAAAATGTTTGACGCAAAAGGCCAGGTGTTCGTGACCGTGACAGTGGTGGTTACAACCGAATATGTAAAGCATTGTGCCGGTATGTACCTACATAGATAAGTACGAGCTTGCTAGCCTTCCGCCCGCGGCTTCGCCTTCTTGAATGTCAGTTTTCCAGTTTATTGGCCATTGGCCATATCTTCGGTTCTATTCAACCAATTGCGATTAAACAAACGTAAGATTTTAAGACCTTTCAAACATAAAAAACCGTTTCAAGTTCCGTTCAGTAGTGTGTGCGTCTATCGCAGACAAGCAGGCCAAGATAAGAATTCTACATACATACATACATACATACATGTAATCACGCCTTTATCCTCGGATGGTTAGGTGATGAAGCGGGTCGTGACATGGCATATGATGAGGCCGTCAAGTTGAGTGTCACCATTGTTACATGGTATGTGTAAGTAATGGTGACCCTCTTTTCTGTGACTTCGCCTTCAGCTTACCATCAGGCAAGGCGAAGTCGCGGAATTGGGGGTGCCATTCATCTGAACTTGATTTTACCGCATGGGAAGAGATTCTACTCTGCCGGGAACCATTCTCTATACTTACCATTAATATCGTGTTTATATAAAACTTTAACGTATCAAATTCTGCATTCATCATGATTGTTTTCTAGATAACATTTAGACGATTTGTTACCATAATAGACCGCAAACCAAGTTCCTTTTTAAATATATCTAATGTACCTACAGACACGACCACCGTACAATTATATATATTATAGTACAGATAGATTAAGAAGTATTGTCTTGATCCTATTCGTATAATTACTTAGAACAATCAATGTGTCCAATGTTGAACGAAGAAACTGGAGCTCATGTGACTCATGAGGAGACAGTTTGATTTGACTCACGTACACGGTTGAAGTGCAATAGGTTTACGTAGTCAGTCATTATTCCAATAAAGTCATTCGACCTTCTTTGTGATACTAAACTCTTTTGTTAGCCGATTAAAAACATTTTTTTCTGACACAGCAAAATAAAAAAAAAATGATTCAGTCTAGTCATTATCTGTGCTTTTCGGAGAAATGCAAATATAAAGGTGCTGATAGACTTGAGCATTCACTTGAAACAGAATATCGAACATTGGCTGTTTCTTAATTTGTCGAACTGAATAACGAACTGTGCAAGCATAAAGCCAAACATAGCAACATATTATGTCCTTTCGCGAGAATGCTCGCCAGAACGTTTATTCTGTAATATAACATAATAACAATAAAGTAAATAATAACATTCGTAACAATCGCAATAATGCTCAATAGAAGTGAATGTTCATGCTTATCAGCACTTTAAGGTAGACCTTCTTAGATTATTAAATAATCTATTTAGATCTTGAAATAGACTAAGATTCTATCTATTTATTTAATTAGTGGGAATTGGTGGAATAATTAACTATTCAGTAATTCGTGCTATATTACCAAAAATATTTACTTACAAAGTGCAAACCCCGTATTTGTTTGTTTTGCTGCTAATTCATAGCATAATTATTTCAAACTGTATTTACACGAGAGAGATGGCCCTGGATCAGCCGGGGTGCGAGGGATATGCCTGTCAACCTTCGGCAACCAAAACGACACACAGGCGCCGTGCGTTTTAGTCGGTTCGAGTCCGACATAAGCTCTCTCACCGGCTCCCGTATACCTATTCATTGGGATTTTACGCACGTAAAAAGAAAACAATCAATTTGTATTATAGTATTATCTATAAGGATTATCTATAACCACGGATAACTAAATATCTGGTTAGAACATGGAAGAGTATCTCTGTTTAATGATTGCATTTATTATCTCTTCAAATTAGCCGGTTAGGGAGGATTATCTGCAATTTTTCTACTTCATATACAAAGTTATTTAATTTACATTAACAAACAGATTATTCTTAAAGTACAGAGACACCATTATTTTTTCTAGTTGTCTTTGTCTTAAAATTCATCAGATATCCGATGTCTACTTAGTTCATTAGCATTGCTCAGGCGCCAGTCAGCTAGCATTTACATTTTGATAACAATAAAGTTGTGTGCCAAGATAAAGACCGGATATAATTGTCAGATAAATAGCATAATTCAGGTGTATTTCACTCTTCATTATCTCCTGATTCATAGTCATGATGAAGGAGAAGTAAATCTCAAATATTGACATATTGACACGAAAATGGCGGCTTTCAGAAATGACGCAAATACTTAAACGTAATAATAGGAACGTCAATATTTTTAATCTATATGAATTTATTATTAAATACGTATTTTTTTCCGTAGCGCACTGTCGTATCTCTGATTGGTGTGTAAAATGAAGATGTCCGTCATCATTATTTGTCGCTATTTTTGAGTACAGACAACATATCTATTAGTTTATGCATCCTCGTATTTGTGTAGATTCGTCTATCACCCAATCTGACATCATCAATCAATATGACATCAAGAAGTTCAAGAACCAAGCGATTCGGGGACTTTTCGTTGCCACGCGATAAAGTCTTGGAATTCTTTACCACTACACGTGTTTCTTACTTCACTTCTGTTAGCACGCCTCCTTCTGCGAGCAAGTAATGCTTGTGAAGGAGGAGGCGGGGCGGGAGCAACAGCGGGAGCGACGAAGGATCGCAAGCCAAGCTGCCCGCGTACGAAGGCAACTCGAGTGTTGGAGATCGATGAACGACCTCCGCCCCACATGAGCGCCGGCCTGGGGGTGACTGGTGGAGCCGCCTGTCAAACAGGCAGAAACAGGCCGCGGCGAGCCTCGCGCGCCTCTTCGTTTCCAGGGACGAGTTGGGGACTCTGTTGTCCCCACACCCGAGTAGAGGGCCAGATCGTGAGAGATGGCCCTGGGTCGGCCGGGGCGCGAGGGTTATACCTGTCAACCTCACCTTTGGCAACCAAAAACGACCCACAGGCGGCGTGCGTTTTAGTCGGTTCGAGTCCGATATAACCTCTTCCACCGCCTCCGGTGGGGATATCCGTGGTCTGAACAATTTTAATGAAATATGAAAAATTACACTAAAAACATTAAAGGTTTATTAAATATTTACTTACACAATAAAAATGATGATTTTTTATGGTAATGGGAAAAAACATTATAAAACTCTCCTTTAACTTCGCCGTTGTCGGTTAAAAAGCGATATTTACACTCAGTAATTGCTTTGTAATTTGTATATTATCTATTATTGCTCAGTAACATTCAAAATAATGATTATTAGTCCTCCAGCTAAGTTAAATTGTTTGTATTAGGTAGGACCGTAGGACCTTAATTGTCTGATGTCCTCCTCTCCCTCTCGATCGCTTTCTTAACTAAAAAGTACTAACGCTCTTAGTGTACAGTTATCTAATATGTAAATAACTAAATAGTCGATTAAGAACTAGTAAAAATTGGATCGGCTCAGGCGGGATTCGAACCCAAGATCTTTCCCTTACAGGGGGAACGCACTGACCACTAAGCTACAGAACCTTCACCCAAAACCATTCAGTTAGCATAAATGCTTTAATACTTCATTCAACCAAATAGTATTCTTAAAAGGATCAAAATAAAGAAGAATCACGTAAATCCGATCATAAATGTCAGAGAAGTTGGTTTGGGAATTGAGAACCTCCTTTTTGAAGCCGGTTAAAAATTACCGTTAGTATGACTAAGCCTCATTCAGCTACTGTAAGCAATTTTCCGTTAGTGTCGTAAGTCATAGCTCTTAATGACTAATAATGTAGGTGCTTACAAAGAATTTGGCGGTTGGCGGCAACACGGTAGTGAGACTGCCACGCTTCCGATGCCTTCCTATTGTCCTACATTATCCATTTTTTTTATATAGGACACGTCAATTAGACTTCGCCTCGCCTGATGGTAAGCTGAAGGCAAAGTCTCAGAAAAGAGTCGGCAGCACGGATGTGACTCCACTGATGTTACACACGATCATAGGTCATGGTAACCACTTTCCACCAGGTGGGCCGTGTGCTTGTCTGCCACTTAAGTTGTATATAAAAAAAAAAGTCTCACTCAGTTCAGGACTCCGAGTTTACGTTTCATGGGGTACAGTACTTACCGATTATGAATATTGTGGTTTTTCCGAACTCAATTGGGGTCGGCTTTTCAGTCTAACTATGACGTTGATGAACTTCGAGATTTTCCGTGAAGCGACTTCAATTTCCATACGATAGTAATATCGAAGATCTGCAGTTAGATTACTTGGACTTTTGAGGGGTCCAACTGCCCGCAACAGCTGCCGGAATTGTTCGTATGGCAACTGGGACTGCGGGCTTTATATGCTCTACGAGGCTCCGATCAATGTAAATAATATATTCATGCTTACAAATATTTGCACAGAGCGGGAATCAAACTCGCGCCTCCTGCGTAGCAGTCGCGCTTACTACCACCACGCCTCAGAGACTATGAATATAGAACAATTCTACTATTTTATTTTAGGTTTTAGGTAGGTAGGTACTTTTATATTTGTGCGGAAAATTCTCACGAAAACTCCCACCACCGGAGCCGTTGAGATTATGTCGGACTCGAACCGACTAAAATGTACGCCGACTGTGTGGGCTGCAGGTTGCCGGAGGTGAGATTATCTGAGATATGAGGTACACGGCGGTATTTCCACCCGATTGTGCAGTCCGACTGGGGAAGTACCTCCGCCCTACAGAATACCGCGGTCATAATAAATTCGTGTTGTGTTCCCAGCGGTGAGTAGGGTTAGCGAGAGCCGGCGTGGGAGATGCCGAGGCGGGAGCTTGTGGCGGTCCTGGGAGTGAGGGTTCTCACGCTCTCCACCTTGCTCGCGGCGATGGTTCGCTGCGCGGATGCGTGGGCGGCCGGCGCCTCCTTCTGCGAGCAAGTAATGCTCGTGAAGGAGGAGGCGGGGCGGGAGCGGCAGCGGGAGCGACGAAGGATCGCAAGACAAGCTGCCCGCGTACGAAGGCAACTCGGGCGTCGGAGGTCGATGAACGACCTCCGCCCACCATGAGCGCCGGCCTGGGGGTGACAGGTAGAGCCGCCTGTCACCCTGGCAGAAGCAGGCCGCGGCGGTGGCGCGTGTGGCGCGCCTCCCTGTTTCCGGGGACGAGTTGGGGACTCTGTAGTCCCCACACCCGAGAAGAGGGCCAGATCGTGAGAGATGGCCCTGGGTCGGCCGGGGTGCGAGGGATATGCCTGTCAACCTCACCTTCGGCAACCAAAGCGACCCACAGGCGGCGTGCGTTTTAGTCGGTTCGAGTCCGACATAACCTCCTTCTTCGGCTCCGGTGGGGAGGTATCCGTGGGGATTTTGCGCACGTAAAAAAAAGAAAAGAAAGAAAGGGTAGCCAGAGCTCACTGGAGAATTTGTGCTGTCAGTGGGATAACTAAAGGCTTGTCTCTACACTGACTGCACAGAAACTCTGTGCTTACAGGGTCGGCAGCTCGAGTGTGGCTTCTCTGGTGTTATACATGTCCATAGGCCACGGTAACCACTTTCCATCAGGTGGGCCGTGCGCTTGTCTGCCACCTAAGTGGTATAAAAAAAAAGACATATCCCTCGCACTCCGACCGGGGTAGGTAGCTACTCTGTTTTAGTTAAGTTATTGTCACAATTGACAGTCAAAAGTCAACAGTCTTTACGGATAGTTGCAGTCCTAGAAACTGGTATAACTACAGAACCACTAGGTATGGCGGTCAGACGACAGTCGCAGTGGCTTCACATAAAATATCTAAGTACGGCCGTATGTATTCTGCAGTTTGTGATACGGAACATCAGTTTATATTTTATAAAATGCTTAGCCTAAGACTGACTTTTTTTTTTTTTTTATATAAGACACGTCAATTGGACTTCGCCTTGCCTGATGGTAAGCTGAAGGCAAAGTCCCAGAAAAGAGGGTCACCATTACTTACACATACCGTGTGACAATGGTGACACTCAGCTTGACGGCTTCATCATATGCTTTTTCACGCCCCGCTTAAAGGACCCGGGACTGTAGGAAGAAGGAAACACGTGAGCTGGTAATGAATTCCAGGCCTTAATGGTGCGACAGAGGAAAGAGTCTCCGAACCGCTTGGTTCTTGATCGGATGTTTTGCACCGTGTGCGGATGACATCTAAGAGTACGTAAGTGACTACATAGTTTTTACTGGTAAGTACTGTACATACCTATCTATCGTAAAGGAATTGGGTTATCATTATCTGGTATATTTTATTGTTTTATGTTATTTTCTTAGAATTAATCTGCAAAGGTGAGGCCTAAATCCCCGACGCTGACTAAACTGGGTTAATAATTTTCGTCATTAAAATGCAGTTTAAGGGATTACCGTTATACTCACCTTTACTTTATGCATATAAAATTATACCTATATAGTGCATTATTTATATGTATAGATAAATCTATAATACTGATATTATAAAATTGAAAGAGTTTGTTTGTTGGAACGCGCTGGAATCTCAGGAAGTACTGGTTCGAGTTTAAAAAATGTTTTTTTTGTTGAATAGTATGTTTATCGAGGTAGGTTGCAGGCTATATAATATCGCGCTACTACCCAAGGGAGTAGAGTAGTCATTATAAATGTCAAAAAATATGGCAGAAACACATACAATATTTGAAACTTAAAAATTGCGTGTATATAGGGGTGACATAGGGTTTCGAAGTATTTCACGGGGGAAACTGGGGCGGGCCGCCTAGTTAAATTTTTATTATTTAGTACCTTTTTTTATACCACTTAGGTGGCAGACAAGAGCATGGCCCACCTGATGGTAAGTGGTTAGGGTGGCCTATGTATGTGTGTAACACCCGTGAAGTCACACTCGCGCTGCCGACCCTGTAAGCACAGAGTTCCTGTGCCGTCAATGTAGAGGACAAAGCAGGGCAAGCCTTTAGTCATCCCACTGACAACACAAATTCTCCAGTGAGCTCTGGCTACCCTACTCGCCGCTGGGAACACAACACGAAGTTATTGTAACCGCGGTATTCTGTAGGGCGGAGGTACTACCCCAGTCGGACTGCTCAATTGGACGGAAATACCGCCATGTCCTACCTCCAACCCTACTTATTTTTTTAAATTTTTTTTTAATATAGGACACGTCAATTGGACTTCGCCTTGCCTGATGGTAAGCTGAAGGCAAAGTCCCAGAAAAGAGGGTCACCATTACTTACACATACCGTGTGACAATGGTGACACTCAGCTTGACGGCCTCATCATATGCTTTTTCACGCCCCGCTTAAAGGACCCGGGACTGTAGGAAGAAGGAAACACGTGAGCTGGTAATGAATTCCAGGCCTTAATGGTGCGACAGAGGAAAGAGTCTCCGAACCGCTTGGTTCTTGATCGGATGTTTTGCACCGTGTGCGGATGACATCTAAGACCTGCACGCGTTGTCCTGTGTAGGAAAGGGGAGGGTGGGACTAATTGGAAGAGCTCATCAGAACACTCCCCATGGTACAAACGGTGAAATACAGCCATGGACGCAACATCGCGATAAAGGCAAAAACTATTGAGTAGATTTAGATGCGGTTTTTTTTGTAAGAAAAGTTTTGGTCAGACTTAAAATCTTATTTCATTTCATTTTCATTTTATTTATTTGCTTGTAATGTGGTACGTTTGTCTGATGTTCACGTGGATCTCTTATCCGGTTGAGTGGAACCGGAAATAAGAGATTCACGTGGACAGTACCGCGGGTACAAGGCTAGCAATAAATTAAATGGAATACCTGTGACGCCAAATTCAGCCGAAGCCTCATTTTATTTGTTTAATAAAAAGAAATTTAGCAATTTAGGCATCTTTTGCTAATAACATATTATCGATGGGTCAGTTATTTTATTCCTATTAAACATGAGACATAGATTATTCTAAGAATATTTGCATACTCATAATCATACACTTTAGTTTTCGCATAGGGTGTATGTGACATGGGCCGCGTGCCTACGAAAAAATGCACTTTAGCAAATAGTTTTTTGCAAAGAAGCATTCACATCGACCATTTTAGAGTGGAATAGATGTAACTACCAAGTTTTACGTGGGTTTCAACATGTACTGGTCAATGTTTGTTGGTGTTTCTAATCATAGTATAAAAAATAAGTTTAAAACTAAAACCCGACTACAGAAAAATCACGATCTAAAAAGTATAAAACAATAAAATGCCAAGGATAGCCGTGGTCGTATGCTGTATTATTCCCTAGAATGTATTGTTTTCTTAGATTATTTATGTGGCATACGATCACGGCTATCCTTGATATTTTCTTGTTTAATACTTTTCAGACTCAGCCGCAGATACATGGCTCGAGTTAACAATAGTGCCCGGAATACGGCAATAGGCTCACCCCTATTACGTGGGACCAAATACAAATTATTATTAGTGAAATGTGGGTGTTAATTCACCTCTGCCTAACACTTTTTGTTTTTTTACGTGCGCAAAATCCCCTCGGATACCTCCCCACCGGAGCCGGTGGACTCGAACCGACTAAAACGCACGCCGCCTGTGGGTCGTTTTGGTTGCCGAAGGTGAGGTTGACAGGCATATCCCTCGCACCCCGGCCGACCCAGGGCCATCTCTCACGATCTGGCCCTCTTCTCGGGTGTGGGGACTACAGAGTCCCCAACTCGTCCCCGGAAACGGGGAGGCGCGCCACGCGCGCCGCCGCCGCGGCCTGCTTCTGCCAGGGTGACAGGCGGCTTTACCTGTCACCCCCAGGCCGGCGCTCATGGGGGGCGGAGGTCGTTCATCGACCTCTGACGCCCGAGTTGCCTTCGTACGCGGGCAGCTTGTCTTGCGATCCTTCGTCGCTCCCGCTGCCGCTCCCACCCCGCCTCCTTCTTCACGAGCATTACTTGCTCGCAGAAGGAGGCGCCGGCCGCCCACGCATCCGCGCAGCGAACCATCGCCGCGAGCAAGGTGGAGAGCGTGAGAACCCTCACTCCCAGGGCCGCCACAAGCTCCCGCCTCGGCGTCTCCCACGCCGGACACTCGGTGAGTGTGTGCGGACCTGAGTCCTCGCTCGCGTCGCAGTGATGGCACTCGGACGTTGGCTCTTTCTGCATCCGACGCAGATACTTTCCGAAGCATCCGTGCTCGGTGATCATCTGCGTCAGACGGTACGAGAAGCTGCCGTGTGGCCTCTCTAGCCACTCCATGATGGGTCTTACCGCCGTTACTACGGCGTGCCCTGCGCCTGGTCGCCCAAGTCGTATCTCCCATTCCGCCACCATTTCCCTGTGGAGCCGGGATCTCACGGCCCGAATTTCTTCGGGCTCGGGATCGTGACCCCGCTCCCGCGCCGCCTTTCGGAACCGGTATAGCGCCGAAAGGCATCTCGCTTCCAGGATCCATGGTGGCGATCCGGCGAGGAGACTCGCCGCGTTGAATGATATCGTGCGGTACCCCCTTATGATGCGGCACGCCAACTTCCGCTGCGGACGCTGCAGCAGGAGCATGTGCCGATCACTCAGGGTGTCCGCCCACACGGGACACCCGTACAGGGCCATGGACCGCACGACACCCGCGTAGAGTCTCCTGCAGGAGTCCTCCGGGCCCCTCAGGTTGGGCAGTAGCCGCGCCAGAGCGTTGGCTGTGCCCGCCAATTTGGGGCCCAGACTTCGGAAGTACTTCCCGAAGTCCCACCGGCCGTCGAGCACGAGCCCCAGATATTTCATCTGAGGCTTGATGCCGATGAGAGTGCCTCCCACTGTGAGACTGGAACCAGGTGGTGGCGTACGCCGAGGTCCATGAAAGAACATGGCCTCGGATTTATGCAAAGCCACCTCAAGGCCCAGCCGCCGGATCCGTTCCACGACTTGAGCAACCGCGGTCGTGGCCCTCAGGATCGCTTCGCGGTATGTAGCCCCGCTCGCCGTCACTAGCGTGTCGTCCGCATAGCACGTGACGGCGGCGCCATCCGCAAGCTCACCGCGAAGCACCCAGTCGTATCCAATGTTCCACAGTAGCGGCCCAAGAACCGATCCCTGTGGAACACCGCACGACATCTCACGCCGACAGACGCCGGTCGCACTTGGGTAGATGACGGCTCTCTCCGTCAGGTACGCCCCGACTATGCGGCGGAGGTAGAGAGGCACACCGTGGTACACGAGTGCCTCCCTGATGCAACTCCAGGGCAAGGTGTTGAACGCGTTGGAGATGTCCAAGGACACCGCCAACGTCACCTCACCCCGGGCAACTGCCTCCTCCGCCAAAGTCCTCACGCGCATGATGGCATCCACGGTGGACCGCCACCGGCGGAAGCCATATTGGGCATCCGCCAGGTCCGGCCCCCTGACCAGAGAGGTGCTCGACGAGGCGCTTCGCAATAACTCTTTCAAAGAGCTTGCCCACCTCGTCGAGCAACACAATGGGCCGGTAGCCGGACGGTTCGTCCGCCGGGCGACCCTCCTTTCGGATGAGGACCAGTTTCCCCGTCTTCCACATCTTCGGAAACTGGCCCCGCTCCAAGCATGCGTTGAGGAACCCTCTCAGTCGGGGTTCGAGACCGTCTTCTCCCAGAGCTAGGACCCACGCGCGGCCTGGAATGCCGTCGGGTCCCGGGGTGGTGCTCTTCTTGGCTCTAAGCCTTCGCACCGCCAGCTCCAGTTCTACCCAAGTGACCTCGGGGACTTCGTCGTCAACTACCACACTGGGCGCCACAGGCGACCGAGGCGGCGGAGTCATCTGCGGCGGAACGTGTTCCGCTCGCGCCGGGAACAGGGACTCGACCACTCCACCGAGCAGAGCTGCCTCTGCCTAACACTTTGGGGATAAAGGCATGATTATATATATGTAGGTATGTACTTATTAATATTAAAGAAATCGGGATATTTACCATGTTGAATTGTTCTGAGTTGTACCTACTATACTTATGTGAGTGACCATGATAGTTTAAATACCTATTTTTATACCTATTTTTTGACAGCCTCTGTGGCGTGGCGGTAGTGAACGCGACTGCTACGCAGGAGGCGCGGGTTCGATCCCCGCTCAGTGCAAATATTTGTACGCATAAATATGGGTATTTGTATTGGTCTGGGTGTTTCTATGTAAAATATGTATGTATTTATATAAAAAAAAGTATTTAAGTATGTTTATCCGTATTCTAGATTCCATAACACAAGCTAGTTAAGCTATGCTTGCCATGGGTCTAGCTAGATAGCGTTGTGTAGAATGTTGTAGAATATCTATCTATATCTATCTATCTATATTGAACTTATTAAATTAAGAAAGGTAAAGGTGCAGTAAAAGATGCGTCGGTTGTTATTTTTACTCGACCACGGCGAAGCAAAAGGAGGGTTATGATTAGACAGGTCATGTATGTATGTAGGTTCGTCTGTTCCCTCATAGCTCCTCAACCACTTATTAGAACTGGACAAATGAGGTATCATTAGAAGCATCGTAGTCGTCCACTAGTTATAAGCTATATAACGTGCCACTGAATCTAATGTGGCGCCCTCTAGCGGCCATGAAGTACTTTGTCAAAAATAAATTTGAGATAAACATGTCGTGGTTGGTATCAACAGAAAGGGCTTAATTAGCACATTTCAAATATGTATAAATTATACCTATTGCTTGCCCCAAAATAATATAAATAAAAAAATAAGTTTAAAACTATAACCCGACTATGGAAAAATCACGATTTAAAAAATATTAAACAAGAAAAATCTAGGATAGCCGTAGTTGGATTTTATTTATAAACTTAATTTTTATAATTTTTATGACTAGAGGGCTGATTTATTCCTTGCGCAAAGGATTGGTATTGCCATTCAACGTGGCAATGCTGCCAGCCTTCTGGCCACCTTCCCGGTTGACATCGATGGGGAGGAATTCTTTGACGCCTGAACCTGCAGGATTATTTAGAATATATTCTGTTTTTTTTATATATTTTAATTTAGATAACTTCCGTGTTGTATATTATTTAATACAACAGAATATATTACAAATTTTTATTTATTTTTAATAATCCACTCAACCTATAACAGTAAATGACGTGACTATCAAATATTATGACGTCACAATAATTTATTTCATACAAGTTTCCTTATAACCAATATGATTAGTCAGTCAAATACCCAATTAATGAGATGAGGAGTTTAAGGACGTGGTAAACCAAATGGCCATAGTTTTCAAAATGCGGTTATTGTTACCTACCATGAAACGTACATCCGAAGACATCGAAACCACACCTTTGACTTAGCAGTAGCACATTCTACCGCTGCGCCATAGAGGTATTCTTCTTGATAATCTTGATCACAGGTCAACTCCGGGCCGCGCAAGATTTTGATCCGGCCTGCCAACGGTCCTTTAACTTGAATGAATAGTATATAGCCTGCGATAATTAAGACAAGCTGCCCGCGTACGAAGGCAACTCGGGCGTCGGAGGTCGATGATCGACCTCCGCCCTCCATGAGCGCCGGCCTGGGGGTGGCAGGTGGAGCCGCCTGTCACCATGGCAGAAGCAGGCCGCGGCAATGGCGCACCTGGCGCGCCTCCCCGTTTCCGGGGATGAGTTGGGGACTCTGTAGTCCCCACACCCGAGAAGAGGGCCAGATCGTGAGAGATGGCCCTGAGTCGGCCGGGGTGCGAGGGATATGCCTGTCAACCTCACCTTCGGCACCCAAAACGATCCACAGACGGCGTGCGTTTTAGTCGGTTCGAGTCCGACATAACCTCTACCACCGGCTCCGGTGGGGAGGTATCCGTGAGGATTTTTCGCACGTAAAAAAAAAAAGGCCGCGATAATTATATTTTTACAGTCCAGAAGGAAAGTAGATTCTATATACTTACATACATACATACATAAACTCACGCCTGTATCCCCGAAGGGGTAGGCAGAGGTGCTAGCACCCACATTTCGCCAGTTTATGTTTAGGTCCCAATGTAATAGGTGGCGAGTCTATTGCCATTAACCGGTCACTTATAAATACACATATATTCGAAAAGCATCGAAAAGTCATTATTGTGTGCCATGGTAAAACCCAGGCTCGAACCCGTGACCTCATCTCAGCAGTCCATAACCCAAACCATTAGGCTACCACGGTTGCTTCTATTTCTATATTATTAAAATAATAGAAGAACATGCAAAGAACCGTGGCGAAGGACAAGATTGACAAAGCGATTTTTCGTTTCTTTTAACAATTTGTTCGAACACTACAACTAAATCTTAACCACCCCGCCGTCGGGGGATAGTGGTAGGGGTTATCCCAGTATATCAATTCTGGCCCTCCTCTAAAATGTCCTGCAGTTTCTGATAAAGTTCGTGGACTATGGATTCGTGCAACATGAAGAGTCACAACACACTGCCAACCCTGCAAGCATTAAGAGTTTCTGTGCCGTAAGTGTAAAAAACAAAGCTGGACAAGATTTTGGTGTTTCCACTGACATCACAAAAACCCTCCAGTGAACTCTGGCTACCCTACTCACCGCCGGGAACATAACACGAAGTTATTATGGCCGCGGTATTCTGTAGGGTGGAGGTATTTCCCCAGTCGGACTGCTCAATTGGACGGAATTACCGTCGTATCCTGCCTCCTCGCCCACTGATCTTGATAGTCTTGTTTATACATTTCGTGATGTAAACGAAATTATCTATTTATATCTTACTTCACCTGCTAATTAAAAGTGCTAATACTCTCTATGATTTAGCAGTGGGTCAGATAATGAGGGTTCAATGAACTCAAAATCTAAATTACTAAAAATGTAGGCCAACAACAAGTACCTATTAATATCTGACTATATACTTACCAGCGATAGATATTAAAATCTAGCTGACGATAAAAAAGTATGTTACCGCAGATAAAAAAGATAGGCCACAGCGAAATCCCCATTCAAATTGCAAATGGTATAGATTTTTTCTTTATTCGGAAAACAAACAGCTTGCACTTGAGCACAAGTCGCGAGAGCAACAAGGCCCTGCTGCGCGGATGGTTTAGATATAATTGGGTTTTGACAAATTTCGGAAACCTATCTTAGTAAATGCAGAAATTTATTTAAAACCTGTTACAATTTATAATTTTCCAGTAAAACGTTATTGATTAGAAAAAAAACACATTTTCACTTTCTTATCTTAAAAAGTGCACGAAAAACGGTCAGTCACGTGACATTCTACGCGTGACGTCATTAAAAAATATCTACGAAGAGACTACCCAACGAAAGTTTCCATTATGTAAAGTAAAATTTTTATAGTTACAGTCAACAGAATTTTTGCGGTTTGCCTCATATGAAATACAAATAAAAATCTCATTTTTTTTATATAGGAAACGTCAATTAGACTTCGCCTTGCCTGGCGGTAAGCTGAAGGCAAAGTCTCAGAAAAAAGGGTCACCATTATTTACACATACCATGTGACAATGGTGACACTCAGCTTGACGGCTTCATCATATGCTTTTTCACGACCCGCTTAAAGGACACGGGACTGTAGGAAGAAGGAAACACGTGAACTGGTAATGAATTCCAGGCATTAATGGTAAGGCAAAGAAAAGTCTCCGAACCGCATGGTTCTTGATCAGATATTCTGCACCGTGTGCGGGTGACATCTAAGACCTGCACGTGTTGTCCTGTGTAGGAAAAGGGAGGGTGGGACTAATTGGAAGAGCTCATCAGCATGGTACAGACGGTAAAATACTACCATGAACGCAACATCGTGTGCTATTCTACGCCTAATAACAATTAGGCGTAGAATAGCACACGTGGCTTACCCACGTCTCCTAGGAATTTCCTGACAAGAAAATTCAATCATACTTCACCCAACCTACGATGTACTACGAGACAGGTTTAGTTAATGTTGCGTTATATATAGGTACTCAGGCTTGACTCTTATCTAAATATTCCTGAATGGGTAAGCCAGCAAAACCCTTGCCCTATCTAGTCATTTTCTTTAGTCTATCTAGAAATTATATAAACAAAGTGTTTAGTTTAAAAAAATCTTCTAATATTTTTTCTTTTATATACCACTTGGTTGACAGATAAGCACGCGAGTCACCTGATAGAAAGTGGTTACTGTGGCCTATGGACGTGTGCAACGCCAAGGGTTGGTAACGTAAAGGCAAACTCGCGCTGCCAACCCTGTAAACACTGAAATATAATGGTTTTTCCAACCACGTAAGGAAAGAAATTCCCGTTCGATTGGGAAAATACCACCTTTTCGTATAGTACGGAAAATTTCATGACGCATTATGTATGTAATTTTTATTTTTATTTAATTTAGTGTATTTTAGTAGGTACCTAATAATAGTTTTTAGATTTAAATTTCATTTAAGTATCTTTAAAGTCTAATTTTTTCTGTAATATATAAAAAACCTCAGATCAGAACCTGTAATGTCTCTCTTTCTTCTGTTATAGGTCGCGTGTGTGAGTGATAGGGGGTAGAGCGCGTGAAACAGGAAAAAGAGATAGGCAGTGTTGAACCTTGTGGTATCGACAGTGTTCCCAGGATTATGTTTTGATGCTAAACTACAGTGGGGATCACATATTAAAAAAATATTCAGTAGATTAAGTTCGGCCTCATACGCTGTGAAAAAGATTAGGGCCACGTTTTTTTATAAACGTGGATGCTAAGTGACGGCTAAAATAGTTTATTTTAGCTATTTTCATAGTATTTTGAGCTACAGAATTATCCTTTGGGGAATTCTGCTGATTTTAACTCTACTATATTATATATGTGTTTCAAAAACGGGCTGTGTATATGTCTCCCTCTAAGAAAAGTTTAAGGCAATACACATTCTAACCTTAGTGTCACAATACATTTTCGAGAACCTAATGAGCAGTCCGACCGTGGATGTAGGTACCTACGCTCTACAGAATACCGCGGCCACAACAACCTCGTGTTATATTTCCGGCGGTGAGTAGGGTAGCCTCACTGGAGTTTTTGTGATGTCTGTGGAAAAACCTGCTTTGTCTTTTACACTGAAGGCACAGAAACTCTCAATGCTTGCAGAGTTAGCAGCGCGAGTATTACCTACTCTCTTGGTTTGTACGCGTCCATAGGCCACAGTGACCACTTTCCATCAGGTGGGTCGTGAGCTTGTGGTGGTATACAAAAAGGTGGTATAAAAAAGTATTCGAGACCGGGACCTCTCGATCCAAAGGTTATCTTCTTAACCAGTAAGTTTATATGGTGATTGCAATGCCTAATATATAGCGCAGTTGTAAAAATTTCGAATGCTAATCAGGTGGCGTGGGTTCGATTCCCGCTCAGTGCAATTATTTGTATGCAGGTTTCTTCAGGGTTGGCAGCGCGAGTGTGACAGTCCTGGTGTTGCATACGTCCATAGGCCACGGTAACCGCTTCCCATCAGGTGGGCCGTGTGCTTGTCTGCCAACTAAGTGGTATAAAAAAAAAGTATATTTGCACAGGATATTTCTATGTATAACAAGTATGTATTTACAAAATAAAAAAGTATCTAAGTGTGTTTATCCGCCGTCTAGATCTCATTACATAAGCTGATTAAACTATGCTTAATATGGGTCTTGAAAGCGTTGTGTAGTTGTTGTAAAAAAAATGGCATTCAGTTTGTACAGAAAATCGGGAAACATTGGGAATAGTGTACATACAAAACGTGTACATACATAATACTCGTAGTATAATACAAACAAAATATGTGGAGTTATGTCCTTCTCACAAAGTATATAGTTTTATGGGATAAAACGCCTGTCATGTTAGTGTGATACCAGTGGAAAATAATGGAACGCGAGTGTGGGTGACAGCTCCACATTACCGCTGCAGGTACAGCGTCTGACAACACGTTTTCACATCAGCGTTAGAATAAAAATGCTCGCATAAAATTGCTTTATAAATTGTACAAACAACGCCAGACGTGTTTTTGACATAATTAAATGAAAGTGTAGTAGGTATGACAAGCATAATAAAGCTAATTGGCCCTACAAAATTAATTAACGTTCTAAAACAAAGAAAGGGTCGGTATACCGGTTATATTATGTGACTTAGTAAGTACAAACAAGAATATCATTTCAAATTGTTCATGTAAATAAACCTATCTATTTATAGAAAACAACGGTAAAATAATTTTGGAGTTCGTTTACACCGAGTCATTCTTTTGTACTGTTGTCCTGAAATAAGTAGGGCGAACCGTTAGGCCGAACGTTTCAACTCCTTGGCCGGAGAAAGTTGATCGCAAAAAATGTGGCAGAACGACAGCGTAAAAATGGCGGCAAATGCTGTCTTGTTAAAAAGTAAGTTCAAGAAATGAAGGCAACTAGGGACATATCTAAAGACCATTATGTATTTTTTTTGTGCTTCTCTAAAAAAATTCGCTTAATAGAGGATACAATCTGGAACAATTTCGGACAACAGCTGTGGTTGGCTATTATATATGGCTAATATAAAAATACAACCCGCTGGGAAAGCATAATATAAAGCATATTATTGGTTCGATAAATTTTGATATGATTGTGTTTGGTAAATATTGAAAAAATATTTCTGCGAATCAGTAAAGCAGCAGGAGAATAATGCGTCTGATTTTTTGGGTGCTGGGGTACTGAGCAGTGGTAAAACAGAAAACTTCTGGTACTGCTATTATTAGAAATTCGTTTTATTTATTAGTGGATATCTATTTATTTATTCTCTAGAAAGTGCCTAAGCTCTATGGGTGGTGGAATTTTTGCCAACATCCTAGACAATGCACACAAGAGTTGGAAAGTGGCATATTACAATGAATTATAGCTGTTCGTGTTGGTTCCAAATCTCCTTAGAAACCTACAATAAAGTCTTCATAACTTTACTGAGGTAGAAATCATATCATTGATCGTCATCATCATCATCATCATCATCATCATCAAAAATCACTCAAATGAAGATATTATAATACAAAATACAACTTGCACTAAAAGTATTGCAACCAAGCCATATATATATTTAAAAAAAAAACAATCGATACCATCAATGAAAGAATAGAGAAAGGTGGAATAAAATGATATTAAGTAAGTGTTGCGAATATAAGCCACGTGAAATATTAATGTTACTTTTTTAACTTTTGAAGTAATTGATCGTCACGTCAATAGTGTGTAAAATAACGAAGAATAACGTCAAACCTTCTTTATTATCAAATAATATAGATACTATTAGTATCTATATTATTTTAATTTATAAACACTATAAAAATAACTGATTGCTGGATCGCACTTCCGACTGCATTTAGGCGCGATAGGTTCAATTCGCGATAAATCTAATTGTAAATTTTGAGAAGAAAATTAAAACTTTTCATAAGTGAAAGTCAGCAAATGTCTTGAAAGCGCAGTGTGGCTCTACATACATACTATGACTCACTATCTATCGTGTTTCTAACTTATGAGGACTTTCGAGAATCACCAGTTAATAATAATAAAAGTGGTAGCATACTTTTTTTTTTTTTTTTTTTTTTTACGTGCGCAAAATCCCCACGGATACCTCCCCACCGGAGCCGGTGGAGGAGGTTATGTCGGACTCGAACCGACTAAAACGCACGCCACCTGTGGGTCGTTTTGGTTGCCGAAGGTGAGGTTGACAGGCATATCCCTCGCACCCCGGCCGACCCAGGGCCATCTCTCACGATCTGGCCCTCGTCTCGGGTGTGGGGACTACAGAGTCCCCAACTCGATCCCGGAAACGGGGAGGCGCGCTAGGCGCGCCATCGCCGCGGCCTGCTTCTGCCAGGGTAACAGGCGGCTCCACCTGTCACCCCCAGGCCGGCGCTCATGGGGGGCGGAGGTCGTTCATCGACCTCCGACGCCCGAGTTGCCTTCGTACGCGGGCAGCTTGGCTTGCGATCCTTCGTCGCTCCCGCTGCCGCTCCCGCCCCGAAGTGGTAGCATACTTACCAGGTGATGAAACATTGACATGATGTCATAAAATAGCTTATATCTGACGTCAGAGAAGTATTAGGTATTAGGTTATAGTTGTAGGTAATAAAAAAAAGGAATATTGTTAAAGTCCCGTTGTTACGACATTATCAGTATAGGTTATATATGTCAGATCCCCAATCATAATATGTTAAGTGGCTGCGTGTTATTTTTCTCGTAGGAAATGGCTAAATAGGATTTGGTTATGGCCTATGAGGCTGAGATTTATATGTGATTTATATGTGGCCTCTCCCAATTTTGGAAGGCTTTGGCATACTGTGCTTTGTCCTACTGTTTCCTCGCACCAGACGAGTTGGTACAGGGTTATATTTCGGGATTTCCTTCTCTTGCGCTATCATCTCCTCTGTTATCCAATATTAAATATACATACATACATATATATATAGTCACGCCTTTACCTTTATTTAACACCCACATTTCACTAATAATTGTATTCGGTCCAATGTAATAGGGGGTGAGCCTATTGCCATTTTCCGGGCACTATTGTTGACTCGAGCCATGTATTTGAGGCTGAGGCTGGGCTGTATATATATGTCTGATGTGAAACAACCCTATCCCTTAGTCGCCTTGTACGAAACCGCATGGGAAGAGATGGGGTGGTCCAAATTCTACTCTGTCGGGGACCACGCGGCTTGTGTTATAACATGGGATAATTATGTAAAATTAAGTTTTTTTTTAAATCTTAATTTGTGAATTACATCTGGATTATCAGATAAGTCGGGTTCAAAATTTGGTTTCTCCTTTGTATAATCCATACTTTTAATTCTTTCTTTAATTCTTTATTGTTCACATGACAATAATACATCAACAGGCAATCACTAATACACCTTGGTGTATAAAGGCGAGCTTAACTCAATATTGAGTTTTCTCCCAGCAAACCTTTGGGAGATTAAAAGTCCAAAAAAAATGGTAAAAGTCTTCTTATAATATTACTAACATAATAAAAGTGAAAGTTTGTTTGTCCGTCTTTATTTCACTTAGAAAGTAGTCAACTATTCATGTGTCATAAATTTATAAAGTTTTTAGAATGGTATTTATTCAGTTTAGGTACATAAAATATGCTATTATAATATACAATTACAAATTTATATAAAACTATACTAACTATACAACATATACAAAAATGAAATAGAGAAATAGAGGGAGACTGTAATTTTAGGCATCGAAAAATTCCTCCCCATCGATCTCTACTGGTACCGTGCCCAAGAGGCTGGCGGCATTACCACGCTGAATGGCGATGCCAATTCTTTGAGCGAGGTAAAGGCACTTTTCTGTTAGGTAATCCTGAGTTGCAGCACGGAATACGTAAATACAGAAATATGTACAGTGCGACAACTCTTGTTGCATTGCCTGAGACCAATTTATGCTGGGGAAATGTATCTATTAAACACATCCCTAACAAATACATTAATTATTAATGTGTTTTCTCATACTCATGTGCCCGGTAAATAGCAAGCCATGCGGTAACCCCTTTGTCATGCACACACCCCTGCCGTTGCGTGAGAATACTGTTAATAAAAAAAAATAACAATCACATAACATAACATAACATAAAAAGGCATAACTTTTTATAAGTATCTAACCAATACAAAATAATTAATTCTACACTATGTTCATCATAATTTGCAACGCGATTGACTATACAAAAATATTTTTATATTTACTTCTACATTTAATTACGTGCCTTCTGATAAAAAAATTATCTTAATTAATCTGTGAACAATGTTGTGGGTTATGTGTTTACTTAATTCTATTATCTAAATGTTTTTTAAACTGTAACATGTAACCGTTTTTTGTACCCAATAAAAAAAAAATGCGTAAATTCAAGAAACACCAAAACATCATTCTTACTAATAAAAAATGTTAAATAAGCTGAAGCTACCGACAATAACACGACCAATTAAATTTATCGTCATTCACAATAATGTAAATATGTTATTATATTTTTCAAATAACATTTATCACGTCAAATATTCATAAATTAGATACAATAAAACTAAAAACTGTCATACAACCTATAACTAAAAATAATTAAAGTGCGTCGTGGAATTCCTCCGCATCGCATGCCTCTTGTGGTAGCGTTCGTTTATATTTAGGTTTATGCTATTGAAAACTATTATCTATCACAGTACTGTTTGTTTGATGTGTTTGGTAATACACTATTAGAACTTGACTTAAAGCTTCAATGCTAATGGGAGTAATGAGATTTAAGAGCACTTCTTTTTGATATTCTGCGATTTATACGCACATGCCCGTCAAAATTCAGAGGTGCTTGACCGGGGATCAAAGTTCAAAGAATGGTTCAGCGCCACCGCTAAAAGGCGCCTCTTATAGCCATGTCAGACGGGTCAGCGTACTTCATGCGCATTTTTATCCGTCTCGTCAATATGACTTTCCCTGATGGCAATTTATTTTATTATATAGGTAGCCTAGTGGTATGGGTAATGGACTGCTGAGAAGAGGTCTCGGGTTCGATCCCAGGTTTTACCATGGCACACACCAATGACTTTTCGATTTTCGAAGTTATGTGTGTATTTATAGCAGGTTTATAAGTGCCCGGTTAATGGCAATAGGCTCGTCACCTATTGCATTGGGATTTAAATATAAACTGGCGACATGTGGGTGCTAGCAGCTCTGCCTACCCCTGCGGGGATATAGGCGTGAGTTTATGCTATGTTATAGGTGTTATACTTTACATATCTATTAAGTTTTAAATGTAGGTATATGTATTTAAAAATAGAACTTATAAGTTTTTTAATTTAATAAAGAGGAATAATAATAATGCTTTGGCTTGACGGTTTCATTAAAAGCTTTTTCGTGCACGACATAATAATTATTCTCTTCCATTCTTTCTTATCAGGTGCTATCTCTTAGCTTCACTTTTCTTTACCGTAAGTATTCAATGTTCTTTATTTTTTAATATGCTATATATAAGGCGGTGACTCCTACTCCAGCTCGTTTCTGGAGCAGAGGATGGCCATCGCGATTCAGGGAGGCAACGCTGCCAGTGTCAGGGGCACCCTTGCGCCGGTAACGAAACAGGGCAGGTTATTTGATTTGACATAACAATTGACAAAATCTATGATTGCAGATAATGATTTGACATTTGTATTGTAATTAAGTGCAATTAATTTATATTGTAAATTAATAATTATATTATTATCATATATGCTATAAACATATTATATATTATTTTTTTAATAAGGTTTATATAACCAGTATAACTTATTGACCTCTATTTTACTTAACCTAACTAAGGTAACACTAGTTCCTAGGCGCTAATAGGTTAATAAAGGCATGGCCCAACATTTATATAATCAAAGGGCGCAAAATAACTCTTCTACCAGTAAACTAAACCCATTCCTATTTACTTGAGCCTACCTCTGCGCTTTAAAAATATTAATTTTTACATTTCTTTGTTAGTAAACAATATCTGATAAATACTGCAAATCTTGAGATATATCACTACGTGCTTAGCATCAGGTGTAACATACTACGTAATATTTCAATCTATGCACGTTAAGAGTTTAATATAGTATCAATAATAAAAACAATAATATTGCAATAACAATATTGCATAACTGGATGACGTTATTGCCTAGACGTTGTAATTTCTTTTCTAATAAATATACCATACTCACACGGTCGTGAAAGTACCTATATCGCCTTAATATTGCTGACAGACCCAAAATAGTGACACATTCAATAATATTATTGAAATGTTATGTAATATTTGTACTTCAGAGGTTAGATTAGATTACTTCGATTTAGGGCATATATTGGCAAAATTGATTTGTGTGATGTTATTTTTGCGTATTTATCAATATTATTGAAATATTGATCGATTAATGAAATAAGAGACGTTGATATCGAGACATTGTTTACTATATTAGAAAATGGGTGCAGTCAGCAACAGAAATTACTGAACACTACAAATTTACTTTACAGAATTTTAAAATTACAGAACTACTATTTAACAGAACTTTACATCTACAGAACTTCATAGTTGCTTCACGGAAAATCTTGAAGTTTAGCCGCATTACAGTTAGACTGAAGCCGACCCGAACTGAACTGGGAAAAGAATGAGATGGTGATGCTAAATCACAATGATCAAAAGAAAGGGCTGAAATAAATGCAATAGTCAGTTAGTGATAAAATGGTTGAATATTAACAATTCCTTCAATAAGCCTGCCAAAGTCCATTGCTGGATACAGACCTCTCTCAATGTTGGGAGGCTTTAGCCTATTGTTTCCACACTGGCCAGACGGGTTAGAACAGGGGATTATTTTGAGTATTCCTTCTCTCAGTGATATCGTCTGCGTATTTTTCCGTTATCCGCCTCTGAAGAGTGTAGCTGCGAATGAGATGGAGTGGCGATACTTGTGTTCTTTAATTTCAATACTAGTTAGCATTAATAATATTTGTGTGAATACTATGCTTTGTATATTTTATGATCTTGGTTTACTAGACAATTTGTTTTTGAGTCCATAAACAATTATTTCTCCGTTACCACACGAATAAACAATTCCTCATGCGAAAATAAATCAATAAAAAATACTGAAGTAACTTTTAACGGGATGATGAAAGGAAATTTTATATTATGCTCAATTATTTGGTGAAAGGCTTTACGAATAAAGTGTTCTGTGAATTGGAAAGTGTTCCGCGTTAAGTTACTTTTTTTTTTGTTGACGAATGTATATTTGGGTAGGTAGATACATGCGTACTGACGTAATATGAAACTATTTTTTTTATTCGATGACATGATGTTTGCCCTAGTTCAATTATCGAGACTAGTATGTACCTATATATGTCGAGTACGACCTTCAGCAATTAACAATCTGTAATAAGAGAAGATGTTTGTGTTATGCATCTAAATTCAAAAGACGCCATTTTTAAATTTCTTGATGACACTTCCTTCTCGTCATGTTTTCATTCATTACCATAGTTTATATTTATTAAACTTGAGGCACGGTGAATAGGTGCAAATGTGGACTTAATGACAAAGGGATTATCTAACAGTCTACCTTAGGGTGATGAAATATAGTCTTACCGATTTCTCCCCATTTTAGCAGTTTTACTGACTAGCAGGTGAGGTACGTCTGGACCCCAAAGGTGTTGGTAGGACCTCGTACATACTCTCGTCTCGAATATGACAAAATTCCCAGGAATCTGGCCTTACTCAAGAACCGTTTCGAGAACTCTCGACTTGACCCCTATTTGGAACAGCCTTGCAAATTAGCAATTTTATCTGTGAATCATATAACGATTAAGATTTGTTTAGTCAAATGGCCGAGATTTATTGAAGGTGTCAAGGTCAACGGTATTATTAATGAGTGCCTTAATATAGAGCAATTGCATTTAAATATAACGTAAATAATATAGATACTCTTTTGTTTACTTTTCTGTGTATAAAATTGTAATTTAATTTTATGAGTCTTGATCAGATCACTCGTCTAATAGAACTGACGCAATTCTGTTTTCCACGAAAAGAATTTTAAGTTTTTTCAAATACTTTCTTTTACCGGGAAGATCACGCCCTCATTGGAAAATCACTAATGAAATTTCTCATCATTTTTCCATTAATAGATTGTCTGCAAAGGAAAATTAAACTCGCCTCCACGTCTCGAAATAGGTAGGTTCTACTCATTGATATATTTGACTTAGGTACAGAAGCGTAGGAAGTTTGCTAATATTCTATGGCAATTAAGAGCAGCCATAAAATGACAAAGTAGGAGCAAATTGGCTCTCAACGCACGCTTCGAAATATTTATAATTTTCTGTACTTAACTCATGTTAAGAACAGAAAATTATAAATATTTCTTTAGTATGTTAGGTATAGTAGGTTGGTTATTGTGGTATGAAGACGGAAGAACCTTTTTTTTACCTTTTTTTGGAGAGGTTATGTCGGACTCGAACCGACTAAAATGCACGACGCCTGCAGGTCGTTTTTGGTTGCCGAAGTTGAGGTTGACAGACATATCCCTCGCACTCCGGCCGATCCAGGGCCATCTCTCTCGATCTGGCTCTCTCCTCGGGTGTGAGGATCACAGAGTCCCCAACACGTCAACGGAAACGCCGCAGCCTGCTTCTGCCAGGGTGACAGGCGGCACCACCCGTCACCTCCACACCTGCGCTCATGGGGGTCGGAGGTCATTCATCGACCTCAGACGCTTGAGTTGCCTCAGTACACGGGCAGCTTGGGACGGAAGGACCTTAACTTTTTGCTTAAGTAGAGTTAGACATGCCGGTTATTAAAATAAAATGGCTAACCAAGGTATTTATAAATGTTCAGAAGGGAATTTCCCGCAGTTCTACCTAGCGTCGGGTACGGTTTAGTAAAAGACTCAGTAAAGCCCCTATACGCATGTCTTACAGGTCGGAGTCGACTCACAGTTTAGATCTGCAGAAAACTCTAATTAGTAATTACCTACAGGCTAAATAAGTTGATACGAATAAAACAGTACCTACTCATTTATGTGTTTAAGGTTAGTTATAAGCTTCACTCATTAAAAATAGATCAATAATATTCTATTGAAGTAGATAAATTGAAATTAGGGAAAATGGCAATTGATCAAATAGAGTAAGAATTTAAAAAAGTCAAGTTTGTATTTCTTTTATGCTATGTAACTTTGTGATAGTACCGTGGGGGTACTAAGTCGGGTTTTAGGGTCTTAGGGCCCGAGAGGAAAAATGGCCTTGCAGGTGAGGATAGCTTCGACCCCGAAGCTCTTCCTGTGGCCCCATTGTCTTGTCTCGAACTAATTTTTTTATACCACTTGGTTGGCAGACAAGCACACGGCCCGCCTGATGGAAAGTGGTTACCGTGGCCTATTGACGTGTGCAACACTAAGGGAGTTACACTCGTGCTGCCAAACCTGTAAGCGCAAGAGTTTCTGTGCCGTCAGTGTAAAAGACAAAACGGGACAAGATTTTGGTCTTCCCACTGACAGCACAAAAACTCTCCAGTGAGCTCTGACTGTACTTTTTTTTTTTTTTTTTTTTACGTGCGCAAAATCCCCACGGATACCTCCCCACCGGAGCCGGTGGAGGAGGTTATGTCGGACTCGAACCGACTAAAACGCACGCCGCCTGTGGGTCGTTTCGGTTGCCGAAGGTGAGGTTGACAGGCATATCCCTCGCACCCCGGCCGACCCAGGGCCATCTCTCACGATCTGGCCCTCTTCTCGGGTGTGGGGACCACAGAGTCCCCAACTCGTCCCCGGAAACGGGGAGGCGCGCCACGCGCGCCGCCGCCGCGGCCTGCTTCTGCAAGGGTGACAGGCGGCTTCACCTGTCACCCCCAGGCCGGCGCTCATGGGGGGCGGAGGTCGTTCATCGACCTCCGACGCCCGAGTTGCCTTCGTGCGCGGGCAGCTTGTCTAGCGATCCTTCGTCGCTCCCGCTGCCGCTCCCGCCCCGCCTCCTCCTTCACGAGCATTACTTGCTCGCAGAAGGAGGCGCCGGCCGCCCACGCATCCGCGCAGCGAACCATCGCCGCGAGCAAGGTGGAGAGCGTGAGAACCCTCACTCCCAGGGCCGCCACAAGCTCCCGCCTCGGCGTCTCCCACGCCGGACACTCGGTGAGCGTGTGCGGACCTGAGTCCTCGCTCGCGTCGCAGTGATGGCACTCGGACGTTGGCTCTTTCTGCATCCGACGCAGATACTTTCCGAAGCATCCGTGCTCGGTGATCATCTGCGTCAGACGGTACGAGAGGCTGCCGTGTGGCCTCTCTAGCCACTCCCCCATGATGGGTCTTACCGCCGTTACTACGGCGTGCCCTGCGCTTGGTTGCCCAAGTCGTCTCTCCCATTCTGCCACCATTTCCCTGTGGAGCCGGGATCTCACGGCCCGAATTTCTTCGGGCTCGGGATCGTGACCCGATCACTCAGGGTGTCCGCCCACACGGGACACCCGTACAGGGCCATGGACCGCACGACACCCGCGTAGAGTCTCCTGCAGGAGTCATCCGGGCCCCTCAGGTTGGGCAGTAGCCGCGCCAGAGCGTTGGCTGTGCCCGCCAATTTGGGGCCCAGACTTCGGAAGTGCTTCCCGAAGTCCCACCGGCCGTCGAGCACGAGCCCCAGATATTTCATCTGGGGCTTGATGCCGATGAGAGTGCCTCCCACTGTGAGACTGGAACCAGGTGGTGGCGTGCGCCGAGGTCCATGAAAGAACATGGCCTCGGATTTATGCAAAGCCACCTCAAGGCCCAGCCGCCGGATCCGTTCCACGACTTGAGCAACCGCGGTCGTGGCCCTCAGGATCGCTTCGCGGTGTGTAGCCCCGCTCGCCGTCACTAGCGTGTCGTCCGCATAGCACGTGACGGCGGCGCCGAGCTCTGACTGTACTCACCGCAGTTAAAGATAGGTACTTAAAATATCACAATGGGTTCTTGCATGCCAACAAGGTAGGCCGAAGAGGACTTTTAAATGTACCTACTAAATACCACTGTAATTGCCTTTGGTCAGCAATAAATGATTTTGATTTGATGAGGTTATTATGGCCGCGGTGTTCTGTAGGGCGGAGGTACTTCCCCAGTCGGACTGCTCAATTGGACGGAAATACCGTCATGTCCTACCTCCCATTAATAATAGTCTAAGGTTTTCTTCATAGTAAATGCCACCACCTATTTATTACTAATCATGCTGTTTGCTGAGTAATTTATGATTATAAGTATTAATACACATACCGTAACAACATCTATTTATTGCGTTGACAGCTCTCAAGATGTTTCCGATTGCACGTTACATAACTCTTGAGTAATGATTTGTATTCTCAGGTATGTATTCTATCCAGTTCAAGTCAATACTACTTGTAATAATACATAATGAAAAACATAATGCAATATAGTTTATATAGTGATAATGATAAGTGCTTAGTTCTATCTTGTAACTTCTTTATTTAAAGGGTTAAGTCATTAACAACAGCAGATAGCAATAATTATTTACATACATACATATAATTACGCCTTTATCCCCGGGGGGTTAGGGAGAGGTGAATCAACACCCACATATCACCAATCATTGTACTCGGTCCCACGTAATAGGGGGTGAGCCTATCGCCGTATTCCGGGCACTATTGCTGACTCGAGTAATGTATCTGAGGCTGAGTCTGGGCTGTATATCTCTGTCTGATGTTAAACAGCCGTATCCCTTAGTCGCCTAGTACGACACCACATGGGAAGAGATGCGGTGGCCCAAATGTTAATCTGCCGGGAACCACGGGAATAATTTACATTTACGGAAACTTAATATAAGGGTGCGAATGCACGATGAAGCAGGCTTGACTAAGGAAGTACGTGTCTACCACACTCGTTACCAGTAAGTTGCATTTTGTATCTATGCATAATTTTTTTGTTTTATAAAGAATATTAGAATCGAATTTACTAATATTCCCTCTAACCCCTCCAGCTAAGTTAAATTGCTTGTGTAAGGAGTGGGTTCACGTCGATAGTGTAATGGTCAGGGTCCGAACCCGGGACCTTTCGATGGTAAAGCTGACTCCTTAATCAATAAGATACCGATTCCATTGTCCATGTGTCACAAAGAATTTCACAAAGATACAACAACAACAACTAGCCCAACGCAGTCCACTGCTGGACTAGGCCTCTCCCAATGTTGGGAGGCTTTGGCCTACTGTTTCCACGCTGGTCAGACGGCTGGTACGGGGTTTTATTTCGAGTTTTCCTTCTCTCGCAGTGATATGGTTTGCGTATGTTTCCATTAGTCGCCTCTTACGACACCCTTCGGATGAGAAGGGGTGGTGATACTTGTATTCTTTCTTCGTCACCACACAGATAACAAAGATACAATGAATATTGTTAAAAAGCACAAAGTATCTACAATCAGACTTAGAAGAACTTTAGAATCTTCTAACTCTGATTGCTATTTAGGATTAAAAGGTTTTAGTGATTCTGGGTTTTAGAGTTTATGAGGTCCAGCTCAACAAAGTTGTAAGGTGTTGTAAGGTTAGACCTGCTTAAAAACTCCGGGCGCAAAGTGCAACCAAGTCTAAAAGAGTTAGTCCCGGTTGCATCCAAAGGAATAATAATGACGTTGCCCAAAATTCGACATGTGATTGTCACTTAACTGTGGTACACAATGGAAAAGTAGTAATCAACCGTTCAGACCACATAATTTGTACACAATCAACATCAAGCACATTGAACGTTCTTCCTAAAATTGAATGCGTAAATATTTAGAATTTGTCTCTGTCTGTCAGCAGTCAGTCTCGAAGATTCTTTGACGTTCTCTCAGACAGCACGGCACCGGCGGCTAATTACCAAGAAAGGGAACTCGATATCTCTTCTAAGAGCTGTCAATCATGACATCAAATCACTTGTTTTGGAAAGAAGCATTAACCATTCTTACTACAGAGGAGGTAAACACGCTTTTGTTTTTTCTGGAATGAATATCCTAACACGATGTCCACGTGCAACGATATCTTAATTAAAGTCGTTAAATATTAACATTACAATATTCTTATTGGTAAAAACTTAAAAAGGTTAAGTTTGAGACTTTGTTTATAAAGAAATTGGAGGAAACCCAATTTAAATTATTTTAGATATGACAAATCCAAATTTTTATTACATTAAGCTATCAAAGACTTTTATTACATTTATAAAAAAAAATACATAGTTGTAAAATCTTGAAATCAACTTTCAAACAAATTATAAATAATGGAAACAGCTATTAAATTACAGGAATAACGAACTTAAATCTGTAAGAAAATTTCGTCAATTTCATAGGTAAAGACCTAATCCTAATCTGGAGAGATTTTGAAAATCTTTTTATACATAGAAAGCCATATTTGTGTGTGTAAATAAGCCTATATATAATTACACTATCGGGGAGGGTCAGCAGTAGGACTGGTATCAGAAATCCACGGGGGCGGAACCGCGCCGCGCCGAAAATAATAAGAATTATGCACACAACCCCACCAAAGGTAATATAGAGAAAAATTAGACAAAAGAAAATATTTTCCTTTTTGTATACGCAAAAGCTGAATAGAGCTGTGTGTTTACGCTGTACAGTTAAGTGCAAAATACAAATGCGTACGTGAGTCACGGGGTCGAGTTACAGATTCCTAGGTATCGTGAGTATCGCTAACGACCCGCACGTGTAGAAAACATCGCATTATTGCTCCTGAAAAAGTCAATAAATGCGTAATATTGCATTGTAGGCATTCTGTTCCACTAACGTAGCGGGACAAACAACGCAAGAAGCTTTTTACGCAAAACAAGTGCTTGTATTTCAGCTGTTTTTCACACGCGTGGCGTGATCGCTTGTTGTTTGTTTACTTTTACATGCGGGTAGTTTCTTTGTTTACCATCCTATAGTATTATTTAATTATTATAGATCTACCTTTGGGGTGTATGGGGTACTAGGACCCCGACAACATCACCAGTAAGCCTGTACATTTGCTGATTGATGGATGCAATTCTGGCATAAACTTTCTCTTTTTTTTTTTTTTTTACGTGCGCAATATCCCCACGGATAACTCCCCACCGGAGCCGGTGGAGGAGGTTATGTCGGACTCGAACCGACTAAAACGCACGCCGCCTGTGGGTCGCTTTGGTTGCCGAAGGTGAGGTTGACAGGCATATCCCTCGCACCCCGGCCGACCCAGGGCCATCTCTCACGATCTGGCCCTCTTCTCGGGTGTGGGGACTACAGAGTCCCCAACTCGACCCCGGAAAAGGGGGGGCGCGCCAGGCGCGTCACCGCCGCGGCCTGCTTCTGCCAGGGTGACAGGCGGCTCCACTTGTGTCACCCCCAGGCCGGCGCTCATGGGGGGCGGAGGTCGTTCATCGACCTCCGACGCCCGAGTTGCCTTCGTACGTAGGCAGCTTGTCTTGCGATCCTTCGTCGCTCCCGCTGCCGCTCCCGCCCCGCCTCCTCCTTCACGAGCATTACTTGCTCGCAGAAGGAAGCGCTGGCTGCCCACGCATCCGCGCAGCGGATCATCGTCGCGAGCAAGGTGGAGAGCGTGAGAACCCTCACTCCCAGGGCCGCCACAAGCTCCCACCTCGGCGTCTCCCACGCCGGACACTCGGTGAGCGTGTGCGGACCTGAGTCCTCGCTCGCGTCGCAGTGATGGCACTCGGACGTTGGCTCTTTCTCCATCCGACGCAGATACTTTCCGAAGCATTCGTGCTCGGTGATCATCTGCGTCAGACGGTACGAGAGGCTGCCGTGAGGCCTCTCTAGCCACTCCCCTCTCTTTCTTTCTTGGTTGGGGAATAAAACGGAAGCTGTTCCCGAAAAAGTCAGGAATAGCCAAATAAAAATAAAGATAAGGAGAGTGGCCTTCGGGTTTCAGTATACAACTTGTGTCACAGAATAAAATAGTACTCGTACTTAGGTACTACGTGCTTGTGTTAGGAGTGGGGTTGAATCCGGGAGCTTTTGTCGTATTCAATTCAATCATTTACCTACCTCTCTCATATACCTCTCTTATAGATGTTTACTTTTCTAATTGTTATCTTTTCAGTTTTCAGATGAACGAATCACAGTAAATATAAAGCGTGTAAATTCTAGGAGTAGAGAAATCTACAGGATATTCTGGTCATGTTCTGTAAAAGGGAGCATAATGAGGCGCCAAAAATATCTTTGACTTTCGAATCAAACTCACCTGTAAGCCGATACACCAGTTAATTGATGGAGCCCAGACTTTCCTCCCTTTTCAGGCGGCTTTCGCTCTCAATAAACTTACAATAAATAAAATGAAGAGAAAGAGAAGATAAGCGGACTCCGGGCTCTAACGTGTAAGTTTTGAATGCTACTTAGCAGTGAGTCAAACCTTTTTATTTATATATTTTTGACACACTGAATACCTAGGTACTTATTCAAGGTCGATGAACGACCTCCGCCCCCATGAGCGCAGGCTTGGGGGTAACTGGTGGGGCCGCCTGTCACCCTGGCACAAGCAGGCCGCGGCGGCAGCGCGTCTGACGTCATCCGCGTTTTCCGGGGACGAGTTGGGGACTCTGTAGTCCCCCACACACCCGAGGAAAGGGCCAGATCGTGAGAGATGGCCCTGGGTCGGGTATGCGGTCGCACCCTGGCGAGGGATATGCCTGTCAACCTCATCTTCGGCAACCAAAACGACCCACAGGCGGCGTGCGGTTTAGTCGGTTCGAGTCCGACATAACCTCTTCCACCGGCTCCGGTGGGGAGGTATCCGTGGGGATTTTGCGCACGTAAAGAAAAAAAAAAAGATACTTATTCAATCAATCAATTAGCCCATCGCAGTCCACTGCTGTACATAGGCATCTCCCAATAGCTACCTATCTCCTATCCCATATTACCCATTTATTATAAACGGTCATGGCAATATGACTTCACCACGCATATGCTAATGAGTAATGAGGAATGAGGGTCACCATTATAGATACCAAAAATGTTGCAACGACGGCCCGTAACTTGACGGTCTCTTCGGATGTTTTACTGGGACTGTAGGAAGAAAGAAACACGAATGCTGCTATAGAGAACCAACGGCATGAGCATGTGGTAACGAAAAGAGCCGCCGAACTGCTTGGTTCTTGGCCGACTGCCTACTGTGCATACCCCCTTTTTTACGTTCGCAAAATCACCACGGATACCGGTACTGGAGCCGGTGGAAGAGGTTATGTCGGGCTCGAACCGACCAAAACGCACGCCGCCTTTGGGTCGTTTTTGGTTGCGTAAAGTGAGGTTGACAGGCATATTCCGCGCACCCCGGCTGACCTAGGGCCATCTCTCACGATCTGGCCCTCTCTTCGGATGTGGGGACAACAGAGTCCCCTACTCGTCCCCGGAAACGGGGAGATGCTCCATACCTCTAGCACGAAATGCTATAGTAAATCGTATCGTAAACATATCGAGGGAATGAAGCATTGCGATTGGTCAGTTTCACACACACACTGGTTCACAATAGGCAGGTTCACCGTTCTTTCGATTACGAGAGCTTTTCATGCTAGGGGTACTGATGGAAAATGATTACCGTGACCTATGGACGTGTGCAATACCAGGCGCTGCACTCTCGCGCTATCAGTCCTGTAAAACCTTCTAATGCCCTTTAAAAAACCACAGTAGGGAGTTCAGCCAAAGTGTTTGCCTGGGTACTTCTCTATTCGGCTGAATTTCACGTTTCTTACTACAATTTTGTGTTTATTTTTATTGAAATTTCGTTGATGGAATCCATGAAAAAATAAAGAAAACTTCTAAACTCCTCAAATGTCCACAAGATCAGTAAAGTACCTAGCACATAATATGTATTAAAATAAAAAGTACTTTAGACTTTTGTATGGAAATTGTTCAGGTATTTCTTTAACTTTTTATTTTTTGAAATCGGTTTGATTTTTTGTTATGGATGTAGCGTGCCCATTATGTACCTCGTTACCAATTTTTATTATTGATTTTCTGTTATTGTCAGCCTAAATATGACATTTTTTATTTTGATAACTAAAATATATTAATCAAATTGAGAACCTCCTCCTTTTTGGAAATCGGTTAAAACACTATATTTAAACTTTCACGTTCTATGACACAGTCATGAGTACTGACAGGCAGTCAGCCTGTGAACACGGCCGGTGTAACCTGGTCGGAACGTCAGGCAAATAAAGGTATGTATGTACCTATACCATTATCGCGTTAATTCCCGTTAACATTATTGTGAATCGGTTAAAAAGTTAGATCATAATTAAAATTTGATAATCTTAAAGATAGGGATCTATTTTTAAATTGAAACTAGTGTAAAAGCTAATCGGTATCAATAAAGATACCTACTTACCTAGTTTCTTACGTTAATGATACATCGACAATATAGATGCACAATGTGTACTTTTTTATACCGCGATGCATGTTTCAAATACAGATTAAAAAGTATTTTAAAATTTTAACATTTTAGCACCTCTACCGAGGTGAACCCTATCAATAAATTCTACTGTCTCCGTCTCTTAGAAAGTGAAGGTTAGAGACCAACGACCTCCATCTTCCATGAGCGGGTCTGGGGATGACAGGTGGAGCCGTCTGTCACCCTAGCAGAAACAGACCGCGTGGGCAAGATGGAGACACCGTGGTTCCCGCATCCAAAGGGACCATCTCGAAACCTGAGATGGCCTGGGTCAGCCGGGGTACTAGGAATCTGCCTTAGGCTAGTCAATCTGAAGATGAAAATCCAAGAGGGTGTACGGCACATAATTGGAGGAGTACTCCGGAGTACTCTTCAATTCTATGATATACTCGGTTGGAGTGGTTGGAGTCAGGAATAACTAGAGTTACCAGGCGTCCCGATTTATGTGAGACATCCCTATTTTTAGGGTTTTGCAGACGCGTCCCAAATTGCCACTGATCGGGAGGCTAAATGTCTCGAAAAATTATTATCTACCTACCCTTGTCATTCTCTTCCATACCTTCCTATGAGATGTGATCAGGATTACTCCCTTCCTAGCCATATCCTTTATGACAAGGCGGGGCCACACCAAGGACTCTCTTTCTCTCTAAAGTATGGAGACATGAAAAGAAAAGCCTTATTCGGTAACCTTACACCCAGGCAATTGAGTCCTAGAGACCGTGTGGTTTTAGTCAGTGTGTAGCGTGTAAGCGTCCATAATAATACAAAACTTATTTTTAGCTTTTAAAAAAAATCCTTTTTTTTGTTTGTCCCGATATAAAATCCGAAATCCCGATTAGTTTTACAATCAGGCCCGATTTTGGTCCTATCGGACCTGGTAACACTAGTCATAACCACCCCCACTGAAATTTTGGCGCCAGTACGAAGAAGAGCGCAGAGCGCTTTGGGAAATTGGTGTGAATTCGAGTTTTATGTATAAAATGGTGGACTTTTAGACAAACATCTTAGACAACACACACAAGAGTACCTAAGAAAGTGGCATATTACAATGAATTGTGACTTTTCGTCTTGGTTCGAAATTTCCCTAGGGAGCTTTTAGTAAACTCCTCACATTTTTGCTGAGCGTCATCTCATTAATCGTCATCATCAACAAGCATTCTCTTTAGAATGCTTGTTGATGATGACGATTAATGAGACCTTTGACCGCAACCTGAAAAAACTTGACATTTTACATTTTATATTGACATTTTGATATTGAATGCGGCGATTTGCTGCAGAAGCCATCAATAAGAAAATAAGAAGTAACTGCTTCGCCCAGAAATCTATACTTAAGTAATGTTGCATAAGTAAGTAAGTAAGTACCGACCTACCATACATAATAGTCTCATGTTGTCATTTTTGAAGACGCGGAGGCCTCGCGGTTACCTACCATCTCACTGCTAGGCTATATTTTTCAAGGAGGTAGGACACGGCGGTATATCCGCCTGACTGAGCAGTCCGACTGGGGAAGTACCTCCGCCCTACAGAATACCGCGGTTATAATAACTTCGTGTTGTGTTCCCAGCGGTGAGTAGGGTAGCCAGAGCTCACTGGAGAATTTGTGCCGTCAGTGGGAAGAATAAAGGCTTGTCCTGATTTGTCTTCTACTGACGGCACAGAAACTCTGTACTTACAGGGTTGGCAGCGCGACTGTGACTCCTCTGGTGTTACAGACGTCCATAGGCCACGGTAACTACTTTCCATCAGGTGGGCCGTGTGCTTGTCTGCCAACTAAGTGGTATAATTTTTTTTATCGGAAATCGGAACCAATTCACCCATTATTAATTAGGAAACCAAGACAGGTAACAAACCACATTCTTCTTCACGTGAGATCCGATCGCGAAATCCAAGACACAGTTCGGGGTTTGATTTTCGGCTTTCACTTCCCCTCTTCGCAGGGTCTTGAATCCCTAAAACATCATAAGATCTCTTTATAATGTAGAAATTTATATACTCCAAAAATAGTACATTTCTTAAAGCTTCACCCTCTAAGTCTGAGCAAAAGACAATAATCTGCAAATTTAGAAATAAACATTCATCGAATAACAAAACACAAAGTTGTACACTTTACAAGCATGACCTTACACAACATGAGTAGTAAGTAGTGAACAACATACGACAATAATTTAGTTACGAATTATGTCATAAGAGACAGCGGTGTAAATATTGACGGTGCATGTGCACCTTTGGATGACATAACGTACAATTTGTATGTATATTGTTATTATTATTTTTTATACCACTTAGTTGGCAGACAAGCGCACGGCCCACCTGATGGAAAGTGGTTACCGTGACCTATGGACGTCTGTAACACCAGATGAGTCACAATCGCGCTGCCAACCCTGTAAGTACAGAGTTTCTGTGCCGTCAGTAGAAGACAAAGCAGGACATGCCTTTAGTCTTCCCACTGGCAGCACAAATTCTCCAGTGAGCTCTGGCTACCCTACTCACCGCTGGGAACACAACACGAAGTTTTCATTAGGAGGTAGGACACGGCGGTATTCCCGCCCGATTGAGCAGTCCGACTGGGGAAGTACCTCCGCCCTATAGAATACCGCGGTTATATTAACTTCGTGTTGGGTTCCCAGCGGTGAGTAGGGTAGCCAGAGCTCACTGGAGAATTTGTGCTGTCAGTGGGAAGACTAAAGGCTTGTCCTGATTTGTCTTCTACTGACGGCACAGAAACTCTGTACTTACAGGGTTGGCAGCGCGACTGTGACTCCTCTGGTGTTACAGACGTCCATAGGCCACGGTAACTACTTTCCATCAGGTGGGCCGTGTGCTTGTCTGCCAACTGAGTGGTATAAAAAAAAAAAAAAAAAAAAAAAAAACGAAGTTATAATGTACCACTAGCTGACCCGCCCTAACTTTATGTACGGCTATTCCATTTAAGTATTCTAGTATGTATGAATATTCTTTATGTATTTCGTGCATACAAAATAGCCTCCGGCATTTGGTTTTTTTTATACAATTTAAACAGAATTTTATTTTGTACAATCAACTGTAACAACTTTTATACAATATTCCTACAAATAAGGGAGATCTAATCTACGAGTATACTATGTAACTACTTTAGATATATGATGTTTAATTAAATCTGTTATACATTATTAAAAAAACAAGGCCTTAAGTCCGCCAATGTACTTCGTGCATAAAGAATAAATAAATAAATAAATTTCGTCCGAAGCATATTTTGAAACCTCATATTACCTCTTATATCATATTTTTTTAGTATTCAAATAATGTATGGATGTCTGCCGGATTTGTTGATATTTATTTATTTAACCTTTATGCATACAAGTACACAGGCGGACTTAATGCCACAGGCATTCTCTACCAGTCAACCTTTATAGTGTAGAGAATAACAAGGTAGGTGCTAGGTACAAATAAATAGTAATACAAACATATATACATGAATATAAAAATAAAATATATACGTACATATAATAATATCTAACCATTTATGATCATTGCTCCGATCACCCTTTTTTTTTACGTGCGCAATAAAGCGTAACTGAAGTTGCAATGAACAACTTCAGTTACGCGGATGACATGGTGCTGCTGACCCCAACTGTAAGCGCAATGAGACGGCTGCTTGCCATTTGTGAATCGCACAGCCAAAGACTGGGACTTATCTATAACTGTGTAAAGAGTGAATACATGGTCTTCAGGGCCTCCGGTAAATGTCCGTTAAATGTGCCCGCAATTAAGCTGAACTGTACGGAGCTAAAACGGGTGTACAAGTTTAAATACTTGGGGCACTACATTACCGAGGGCCTTGAAGACCAAGTTGATATTGAGAGGGAGCGTAGGGCGTTGGCAGTCAAAAGCAATATGCTGGCTCGCAGGTTTGCGCGATGTAGTGATGCAGTCAAAATTACCTTGTTCAAAGCATACTGTCAGACCTTCTACACAGCCTGTGGTTCAGCTATACGCAGCGAACGCTCAATGCCCTACGAGTCCAATATAATAATGGGTTCAGGATGTTGTTAGGGCTACCCCGCTTCTGTAGAGCATCTGGCATGTTTGGTCGACGGCTTTCATGCCATCATGCGAAAAAGATTCGCTTCCAGCTTAAGTAGAATACGGGGTAACACTAACGGTATCCTGAAGGTCATTGCAGATAAGCAGGACTCGGCTATAGTGAAAGCCTTGATCCGAGTACACGTATCTTGATGTGTTTGTTCAGTGTGTGTATTTCTTTTTAATTATGGACTATGGTCTGAAATAAATATTTTATTATTATTATTATTATATATCCCCACGGATACCTCCCCACTGGAGCCGGTGGGAGAGGTTATGTTGGACTCGAACCGACTAAAACGCACGCCACCTGTGGTTCGTTTTGTTTGCCGAAGGTGAGGTTGACAGGCATATCCCTCGCACCCCGGTCGACCCAGGGCCATCTCTCACGATCTGGCCCTCTCCTCGGGTGTGTGGAGACAACTCGTCCCCGGAAACGGGGAAGCGCGTCAGGCGCGCTACCGCCGCGGCCTGCTTCTGCCAGGGTGACAGGCGGCTCCACCAGTCACCCCCAGGCCTGCGCTCATGGGGGGGCGGAGGTCGTTCAACGACCTCCTGCTCCGATCCCTTAGGTTGTAGTATGATAATATATAGCCTCAAACCTTCCTCAATATACAGGTTATTCAATGCAAAAAGAATTTTTCAATACGAACCAGCAGTTTCTGAGATTAGCGCGCTCAAACAAACAAACTCTTCAGCTTTATAATATTAGTATAGACTACTATCTTACTGGTAATCATGCTTGAACCTGAAGTTTCCATCTTGGAACTTAGGATCCGTTGTCCTACTTTCTGTATCTTTTTATTTGACTTAATTTTAGCTGTTACCTATAACCCTGAGTGGAACGCCTGTACTTGATCTTCATCAGTCTTGGGCTCCGAAAATGTTGGTGAGTCCCCAAAAACCGGGGTATCATAAAATTACTTACATATTCAATGGATCGGTAAATAGTGTAGGTAATAAGAATTTACAGTTGGGAAGGGTATTGCGTATTTGCATTGATAGACTTGAGTTAAGGAGTGGCTCAGTAATCAGGTCAGGCGTAGAGTACTCCTGCTTCAAAGGAATATTTTAATACGATTAATTCTACTTCCTATTAATATTGTAAGGAGAAACTTTGTGAGGATTATGGTATGTATTAACCCTTTCACGCTAAAACGTTGAATGAATGATAGGTAAGTACGAAGAACGAATGTAAGAATGTAGGAGGAAGTAGAACGAACAATATGGTACAGAGATAGACTTAAATCTGGCATAACAAATAGGTAAGCTTATTTTTATCTCAGGAATAGACTCTTAAGAGTCGCAGCAACTTCTAGAATTTTTATACTTATAATTATTTATTTATTACTTTTGGGAAGGCTTACAGACTAATGACAATAATATATAGTTTACACTACGTTAAACATATTGCTAATTACAAGCCTACACATATAAATATTGATTTATTAAATTTGCTTGTACAATAATATGGATTAATAAAAGATACGAAACATACGATACATATCGCAAGAAAAGGAAAGAAAATATATAATAAGATGCAAAATACTAAAGCACAAGAATAGTCTGCAGTAGGTGTCACTACACTGACTGAGTTCTGCGACGATGTCTAGCACCTTCCCCAAAGAACTCGTCACTCATGCGTCTTTTAATTATACTACTTTATGTGGTACACAAGCTCGCTGCCCCCCTCGACGAGAAGTGGTTCCAGTGGCCAATGAACGTGTGCATTTTCCGTTATGAATGCATATAATCATATATCAGTATCATACATCGAAACAACCTTACCAATACGAATAGACATACTCAAGCATCAAGCTCAAGTCATTAACAGTAGCCACTCGATGTAAATACGACCCGATTTTATGATAATAAAAATATCAGAATCAGTAAACATAGATAATGAGTGAACCATTGTTCTACTTATGCTAACTCGATAGTGTTTTCACAATAGACGCGGGCTATGGGATCTGTTGTTATTGATCCGTATGGCCATCACACCATGTGTTACTCGACGCTCAGATGATATCATGTTCTGTCACATACGAACACTCACTAGGATATGGTTCAAGGTCAGTGCGATCTGGATCAAGGCGAGGCTGTATCTTGTTGCAAAGTGGCGATTTAGTTTTATTACACATTTGAACTACATTACTATGTATTGTTTGTTTCAAATTATGCAATATGTAATAAAAAATTTTTATACCAATTATGTGGTAGATAAACACACGGTCCACCTGATGGGAAGTAGTTACTGTGGCCTATAGACGTATGTAAAACCAGGGGCGTGACATTCGCGCTGCCGACCATGAAAAAACCTTCTGATGCCTCTCTTGAAGAACCCCATATTGTAGGCGCTTGAGAAAACCGCAGCAGGAAGGTCATTCCACATCTTTATTTCACTAAATATATAATTTACTCGTATTATCTGGTACCTTAGTACCGTACCTATAGTACTGTAAACTGGGTTTACCTCAAGACGTTTAGGCACCTAACTTGGGGATAATTTAAAATGAGATTTTTTAATAATATATAACACCTTATATAAATCGTCAATAATTATTTTCTTCAGAAGTGGCAATGCTATTTCTGTCATTCGTCTGTTTTTTTAACCTTTGCATGCTGTTTTTGAAAAAAAATATTCAAAAGTTGTCAATGTCAAGTAAGGTAGCCGCAGTTTACCATAGACCGTAGGTACCTATAAAAATCAATAATTTTTTAAATTAAATTAAAGTTTCTTTTTTGAAAATCCAAATATCAGCTTTTATGTAAAATTAGTTTCAAAGGTAGAACGGGGCAGCACCGCCCGGGGGAGTGGAATATGGGTGCAAACCAACAGGGGAAGTCCCGGTATGAGACAGTAACCTCGTGACCCATTGCAATCATTGCTGGACATAGAATTCTCCTACCTACACATAATCACGTCTTTATCCCCCCGGAGGGTTAGGCAGAGGTGAATTAACATCCACATATCGCCAATCATTGTCTTCGGTCTCGCGAAATAGGGTGTGAGCCTATTGTCGTTTTCCAGGGACTATTGATGCCTCGATTATGCATCTGAGGCGCAGTCTGGACTAAACAGTCCTAGGCCTCAATTCTGGTACAGCAAAACTACTGTCATACCATGGACGCTGCTAAAAAAAATCATTTAGTTTTAGACTATAAAATAAAGTAATGAAAAAATAAAACGCGGTGAGTAGGGTAGCCAGAGCTCACTGGAGAGTTTTTATGCTGTCAGTGGGACCAACAAAGGCTTGTCCTGCTTTGTCCTCTACACTGACGGTACAAAATCTCTGTTCTTACAGGGTCGGCAGCACGGATGTGACTCCACTGGTGTTACACACGTTCATAGGTCGTAACCACTTTCCATCAGGTGGGCCGTGTGCTTGTCTGCCACCTAAGCAAATAATTTATATAATAAATAATAATAATAATATAAATTATTATTATATTATTATTATTATATATTATAAATTATAAGTTGTATATAAAAAAAAGCCTTTTAAAATAAAAAAAAAACCAATGTAATCTTTTTGTTAAAACCCTTTTTACAATTAAAAAGGCCTTTTACAAAGTGAAAGAAAAACTGAAATGAAACTATTTTCATTTAATTTTGGCCTTTATGGGTATAGAAATAAAGTCTGACATTTAATGGAATTTTTTACAATATCTGTGGTACGACAATGGTTTTGCTTTACTACAATGGAGGGCCTCTCCTTTAGTCGCCTTGTACGATACCACATAGGAAGAGATGGGGTGGTCCAAATTGTACTCTGCCGGAAGCCACGTGGCTTTATACCCGACTACGGCGAAGCAAAAGGAGGGTTATGATTTTGACAGGCTATGTATATATGTATGTATGTAGGTTCATCTGTTCCCTCATAGCTCCTCAACCAATTATTAGAACTGGACAAATGAGGTATCGTCTTAGTCGTCCGCTGGTTACAGACTAAATAATACAGACAGTACAGATATAGACTTTTTTTAGTCTAGTACTGAATCTATTGTGGCGCCCTCTAGCGGTCATAAATACTGTGTTAAAAAATAAAATAGAGATAAATATGTCGTGTTTAGCATCCACTAAAAGGGCTTAATTAGAACATTTCAAATATGTATAAATTATTCCTATTGCTTGTTCCAAAATAATTTAAATTAAAAAATTAGTGTAATACTACCTCAATGTATCTCTGCTTCACCCTAAGGTTGACTGTTAGATAATGCCTTTGGCATTAAGTCCGTCTTTGTACAAAATTACTGTGCATAAAGTTGAATAAATAAATACTAAAACCCGATGACTGAAATATCACGCTCCAAAAAAATATTAAACAAGAAAATATTAAGGATAGCCGTGGTCGTATGTCACTTTTTCCTAGAATGTTTTGTTATACTAAGTGGTACCCAGTTTACAGTACTATAGGTACGGTACTAAGGTACCAGATAATACGAGTAAATTATATATTTAGTGAAATAAAGATGTGGAATGACCTCCCTGCTGCGGTTTTCCCAAGCGCCTACAATATGGGTTCGTCAAGAGAGACGACGAGAATGTATCGCCCCTGGTGTTGCATACGTCTATAGGCAACGGTAACCACTTCCCATCAGGTGGACCGTGTGCTTACCTACGTACTGAAAAAATCACGCACCAAAAAAATATTAAACAAGAAAATATTAAGGATAGCCGTGGTCGTATGCAACTTAGTCTAACAAAACATTGTAGGAAAAAGTGACATACGACCACAGCTATCCTTAATATTTTCTTGTTTAATATTTTTTAGAGCGTGATGTTTCAGTAGTCGGGTTTTAGTTTCATAGAATTCTCCTAATGTACGCCAATGTCTGAATTGTATACTATGTTTTGAGCAATGAGGTTTGGAGCTCGGATAGATGATAGATGATTTATTTAAGCACGGAAAACCCAGCATCACTATTAATAGAAATATTGCTCTATTCACACATATTTAAATGTATTTTGTCAAGGCTACCCTTAATGACTGCAAAAGTTATTAGTAATTAGTAGGTACCAATTGCAAAGAAAATTATGTCAATGCCTCAATAAATACAATGTGTGTATGAAATATTTTGGGAATTAAACATAACATAAACTCACGCCTATATCCTCGAAGGGGTAGGTAGAGGTGGTAGTACCCACATTTCGCCAGTTATGTTTAGGTCCCAACTTAGTGGCGAGCCTATTGCCACTAACCGGGCACTTATTAACCTGCGATAAATACATACATTACTTCGAAAAGCATCGAAAGGTCATTGGTGTGTGCCATGGTAAAACCTGGGATCGAACCCGAGACCTCGTCTCAGCAGTCCATTACCCATACCACTAGGCTACCGCTGTATTAAACAGCATTATATTAAGACGCAAACCTTTTTTTAAAGTTGATAGGCTCCACATTTGACCACTGTTTCACCTGTTGGTAAGTGACGGTACGAAGAATACTTAGATACTTATTATTATTATTTGAAGAAATCTATGTAAGTATGTTTATCTACAGTCTAGAAACCATATAACAATATGGTTTCTAGACTGTAGATAAACATACTTACATACATTTCTTCAAATTTCTTCGACTCTTCTTTATCCTAGCGTTAATCCCAGTCGTATCAGAAGTTTTCACTTCGGCGGCGTCTGGTGTTCGCCTTTTTTGGTTTAGCTATGAATTATCGATATTTTCCGTGAAGCGACTGCCATCTGACCTCTCCTAAAAATGTATAATACATACTAATTACATAAAAAGCACCTAGAGTGAAGTAAATAATCATCATCTTGTAATCATAGTCGCATTGAGCAGGAATAGAACCCGTGAAACTAACTAAACCAGTAAAACTAACTGAATGTAGCAGTCGTGTGCTCCAGCGCAAGTCTGCAGGGTTCGTCTATCAACGAACTATGCGTGTAACGCCATCTAGCGCAATGTCGCTAAACTACTTGGAAACTATTGATCTTACATAGCAAAATTAAAGTTCTGATTGTGGTATTGTATAAACTGCTGAATATTGGCCAATCCCAGATGTCGTGTAGTCGAAACTATGACCAATTTAATATACCCAGCTCAGTAGATTTGTGTCAATATCCCTTTTTGTAAGTAAAAATCACTACTAAATCATTTACTATAATTTTTATCACAGGCACCTTTAGCCTTTCAATATTATATTGCGGCAGTAAAACTATTTCATGACATTTTCTTGCAATTAGTATTAAAGTTATCGGGTTATTTACAATGTTGTATTGTTCTGATAATATCCTGATTACTTTAAAACTAATGTGAATTACCATGATATATTTTGTATTTTATATTTTGTATAAGGCTTTTAATCTTATGGGTTTAGTCTTAATATCAGCTTCTTTGACTTGATCTATTAAACTTATACCAAGTGGTGCTGTAGGATCTACATCCTGTACGCTGATATCTTTCTTCACATCATACTGGTTTTGCAGCCTTTCCAAGCCATTCCAGGCAATCATAGTTTAATATATATAGTTTAAGATAGTTTAATTTTTCCTATAAGTTAAATATTATGATATTTATAAAAGTATATATTGCAGTTACATACAAACCTGTCGATTAACGTGCAAAATTTAGCACTTAGCATGTTTGTTTTGTCTTCTAGAGTAGACCATTGGCATAATCCATCACGATGTCTTTTGCCAACTGGACAATGACACTGCCTACCACTTGGCTGAAGGTCGTTATGTTAGATTGAACAATTTCTAAAGTGGAAATTACGATGATTATTTGCGCAGCGACAGATTGCAGTAAAACATTATGTAGGCGCTAATTAATAAATTCATTTGAAAATAAAATGTAGTATATTGTGAACATAAAATAGGATGGAGAGTTTTGCCGATTGTATGTTACAAAAAGAAACGTCGTTCTCGCAAAATAGAATGAATGAATGAATGAATATAACTTAATTGTACATCGATAAAATCAACACAAGTTTGTAGGAGGTAGGACACGGCGGTATTTCCGCCCAATTGAGCAGTCCGACTGGGGAAGTACCTCCGCCCAACAGAATACCGCGGTTATAATAACTTCGTGTTGTGTTCCCAGCGGTGAGTACACAGAGTACTCTGGCTACCCAGAGCTCACTAGAGAATTATATAATAAAGGCTTGTCCTGCTTTGTCCTCTACACTGACGGCACAGAAACTCTGTGCTTACAGGGTCGGGTGTGGCTTCTCTGGTGTTACACACGTCCATAGCAGGCCACGGTAACCACTTTAAATCAGGTAGGCCGTGCCCTTGTCTGCCACCTAAGTGGTAAATTAAAAACACAAAATAAATATCAATAAAGTTCACAATATCGCATTATCGTGATGCAATTATCGCGGGCTGCGATCTCTTCCAGACTACCTTTTGATGGACTGGTATCTTTGGAATGGCAGGCTAGGTACTCTATATCTTTCCATGGGTGTCGTATCATGCAACTGAAGGTTAAGGTTTATCTCTATTAAAAAATAAATCATAGTAATCGTATAACATTCTCTTTTTACTCACAATTTGGAATCTCTCCCTTCAATTCTTTTTGCTGGGTAAAAACAGATAGGTAACAGATAAAAAAGTAGATAGACCAGCACACGTGTTTCCTTCTTCCTACAGTCGCGGGTCCTTTAAGCGGGGTGTGAAAAAGCATCTGATGAGGCCGCCAAGCTGAGTGCCAGCATTGTAACATTACTTAGTGTCTGTAATGGTGACCCTCTTTCCTTTGCCTTTAGCTTGCCATCAGGCGAGGTGAAGTAGATTCGGCGTGTTCTAGATATAAAAAACAGATGACAACGTTCGAGATACATTTCTTAGCATCAAATGATTCAAATGAGTCATGTACTTACCTACTAACTTGTTTGTCATCTAAGTATATTGAACTCACGTCTCAAGTTCTGAAGCACGCGCCTAACTTCCGAGCGAGTACAACAAATAAGTAATTGACTAATTTCAAATAGCCTATTGGATGGTTTGCACAAGTCTTTTATTACCACTTTTTTTCCTCGTGGGTAGGCAGAGACAACAGCCCACCTTTTGTCACCATCCTTATATACTTCTTACAGGAGGTCCGTGCAATTGAGCAGTCCGACTACGGAAGTACTACCTCCCTACAGAATACCGCGGCCATAATAAGCTCGTGTTGTGTTCCCGGTGGTGAGTATGATAGCCAGAGCTCACTGGAGAGTTTTTGTGCAGTAAGTGGGAAGACTAAAGGCTTGTCCTGGTTTATCTTCTACATTGACGGCACAGAAACTCTCTGTGCTTACAGGGTCGGTAGCTCAAGTGTAACTCCCCTGGTGCTGCACACGTCCGTAAGCCACAGTAACACAGCCGTCGGGTGGGCCGCGTGCTTTTTTGCCACCTAAGTGGTATAAAGAAATAAAGCCGGTCAAGTGCGAGTCGTACTCGCACACCGAGGGTTCCGTAACTTAAGCTACATAAACATAATATCTATATTTTAAATGCGTTAACTACAAGTTTGATTTTTGGACAGTTTCAAGACATCATAGACCTGAATACGTGGTACGAATTTCAACGTAATACATCCACGCATTACTAAGAAAAATGTCTTGACAGATAGACAGACGGACAGACGGGCAACGAAATGATGCAATAAGGGTTTCGTTTTTTCTTTTTGAGGTACGTAACACTAAAAAATATTTTTTTACAAGTATTTGTATGAATGTTTTTTTTGGAAAAACCACGTATAAGGTTTAATAATGCAAAGGGACGAATCAGGGCCGCGCTGTTAGTTTGTAATATCATTAGATACAACTAATTCTGTTTTATCTTCAAGTAGATATACATTTCTTTAAGGCATCCTCTGAATCCAGTTCTAATGAGCATGCAAATTAACTGGTCTAGAATTCCTAGTCCACGAATAGACATCACTTACGACCTTTTTGTATGTTTGGATCTATCTATTTGCATCTGGAATTTAGAGTGAATGCAGCTACGCCTATTTAGAGCGTCTTGAGGCGTATGTGTGAACAAATAACACTCGGAATGCAATTGCAATACGTATGGATGTGGTTTTCTATATCAAATGATAATACACGCAATGCAGCAGGCGGATTTTTATTGTAGCGTATGTACCTACCTATCTGGTGTCCCCACACCCGAAGAGGGCTGTCTCATATAAGACGGTCCTTGGCCGGCCAGGGTGCGAGGGATATGTCTCAGATAACACAACATAGTCGGCGTGCGTTTTAGTCGGTTCAAGTCCGATATAACCTCTCACACCAGCTCCGGTGGTGGGGTAATCCGTGGGGATTTTGCGCACATTAAAAAAAAGTACCTATCTGGTGTAAGATTAAAAATAGTAATGGTTGAAAATTTAGAAATTGATACCTACGAAACGGATGTAATTTCATAAATTCTACTGTCGCTTCTTTATTATCAAAATAAACGCGGCAGTTTGGATGGATAGATGGATAATAGATTCACGCAAAAATTACTGAACGATTCTGGATAAAATTTGGCACAGAGAAAGATTTATCATCATCCATTGAGGCTGTCAAGTACACCTACATATATATGTAGAATTTTGAACGTGTCCTATCTTAACTGACTGTTTTAACAATACAGAACGGAGAAATTTGATTCATCTGTTCGCGGGTATAGGACCAGCAAGAAATGCTGTAAGAAAGTTTCGAACGATCGAACGCATTTGACAGTTGAATTCGCAGTGGGATTTCAATTGCGCATGCTCCAAATTTGGTGACGTCACGTTAGAGCATGCGCAATTGAATCTCACCCCGAATTTTGCTGTCAAGTCCCTTCGATCGCTTGAAATTCTTACAACGTGTGCCTGCAGTATCGCGGACGGAGTCGCAGGCAATAGTTAGTTATGAAGGAAACTGGTTTATAAATAATAAAACTAAAACCCTACTAAAGAAAAATCACGGTATAAAAAGTATTAAACAAGAAAATAATTATACTAGGTATCGGGACTTCTCGCGAATTATATTTATAATTATAATTCGCGAGAAGTCCCGATACCTAGTATAATTATGAATTCACACCGCGAAAGTTTAAAAATAACATTAAACAAGAAAATATCAAGGATAGCCGTGGTCGTATGCCACTTTTCCCTAGAATATATTCTTTTGTTAGACTAAGTATTTTCTTGTTTAATAATAATAATACTCTTTATTGCACACCAAACATAGGACACATACAATGGATACATACATTTTTAATACTTTTTATAGCGTGATTTTTCAGTAATCGGGTTTTAGTATTAAACTTAATTTTTTATTTATATTATTTTGGGGGAAAGAAAGGGTTATAATTTATATATATTTGAAATGTGCTAATTAAGCCCTTTCAGTTGATACCTAACACAACATATTTATCTCATTTTTTTTTAAACTGTACTTTATGTTCACTAGAGGGCACCGCAATAGATTCAGTGACACAATATATAGCCTATAACCAGCGGACGACTAAGACGCTTCTAACAATACCTCATTTATCCAGTTCTAATTAGTGGTTGAGGAGCTATGAGGGAACAGATGAACCTCCATATACATACATACATAGCCTGTCAAAATCATAACCCTCCTTTCGCTTCGCCGTAGTCGGGTAAAAATAAGAAATTATTTAGCATGAAAAGTAAACTGGCATCAATACAGTCATCCTCTTTAATAGCGTCATGTATCACGTTTGTTTTTGGCGGTTTAGAAAATAGAATGCTAAAAATATAGCCATGATGTCAGACTCGGTCTTTTTATTACACGTGATTCGCATTAAGATCTCATTATGCCAAATTTTGAGCTTAAATTTAGCGGTAATGTTATGACTATTCAACAGAACTAGATTACACCTATTAATGTGTGAAGTAGTACTTACAATGATAACGACAAAGTACCGAATTATAGGCTGGCTACAATACTAAGTCACCTAATTCATTTGCATAGCATTTTCATCCGCGGGAATTTCTCGCACGAAAAAAAAATCCCGACTCCTTAACCCCTAGGCTACTGACTTTTGTTTCCAAAGTTTGCACTCGAAACCACAGATTCCGCTTATTGTATTTGATTGGTATGTATGTCTGAGTCTGAGTCCCGTCTGCTGTTTAGCAGGTGCGCCGATTAGCTTGGGCCTTAATGACGTTTGTGGGGCTCTTTGTTCCTTGCAATTATAGCACTAAACCTATTATCTACTTATTAGTTTAAATGGCGGCAGACGCCAGCACAAAAAAGACCATTGAATATGTCAATTTACAGCCACTGTACCACTTTGTGCCGATAGCGGTGGAGACTTCGGATTGCTGGAGCAAGGAGGCCAAAAGCTTTGTAAAAGAAATTGGAAACAGGCTCATAGAGACAACTGGTGACTCCAGGTTGGCCATTGCAATCTAGGGTGGAAACTCGGCGAGTGTGTTGCTGTGTATGTGATGTATGATGCACTTGTGCGCCGGGAGCGGTCAGGGACGGTTTGTTTGATTAATTTTTGGACTAATTCGTATTGACTTAATGTATTTTATCGTAATTTTGATTACACGATAGAATATTGTTCGTATGCTTATTATTTTGTCATGTTATCCGTCTTTGGATTGTAATACGCATTGTGTTTTGACAGATTATGTTATTTATTGCGACTTTTCTATACTACCTAGAAGCGGGGAAATAAATGATCAAAATACCAAAACAAAAGACGAGAAAATAACCAATATAGGTATTACA